>VDFB02105785.1:54260359-54346557 GCA_007258455.2 Sequoia sempervirens
TCAAGATATTGGCAGTCAAAGTTCAGTTGACTAGAGGGTACGACTGATGATGTCATCATGCTGATATGTCAATCCATACTATACAGATGATGAAATGGAAAACTTCTGGCATGACACATGGCAGCTGACTCATCTTTGTACAGATGAATCAGAATGTGACATGTGGCATCCATAGGACACATAAACAACATCATCATCAGAGACGTTGATAGGTTGGTTGAATGGGAGGTTGACATGTGTCGTTGGTTTTTCAGCAGTGAGCAGTTTGCTTGTTTCAAAAAAAATTTGTTGGGGCTTGACCCCGTGACCTCGCACAGAACAGCCAACCGTTACACCGTTACACCACTGCATACTTCGGTACCCAATATAGACTTCAGTGTTTTCTGTTAAGTCTTTCGGCAGAGAATGGGGTTAAATGTGGTTGGCGGGGTTGGAACCCCTGACCAATTGTATACTAAAAATGCATACCACTGACAGACTGTTGTTGCCCATTGAAAAATTATAGGGGTTTGTTTTCTTTTGTTGTATGAATATGCCCGAGGCCTTAACAAATAGCCCATTCTGAGCAAAAACCCACCAACTATTTTGTACGAGAAGATTGTAAAGGACAAAATAGTCATGGTACATTTTTTTCAAGGGAGTTAAGCATTTATTTTAATGGTTAGGCCTATTTAGGCATATTTTATGTATAAAAGGAGGGGTATAGGTTTGATTTCCAAAGTCCAGGTGGTGAGAACGAGAGAATGCTTAGGAGATTCTGAAGATATTTCCACACATTAGAGGAACGTCATGCTGCTATGCTTAAGGGTGATAGTCTTGAAGCAATTGTAACTAATTTTTTGGAGTATAATCAGATCAGTCACTCTGTTGGAGAGGGGCCCAGAGATGTAGTCCTTATGGATGAACTCCATTATCAATTGCATTTTTTCTCCTCTTATTTTCTCTCTTTCTTTTCAGTTCATTATCTTGGCAATCATATTATGTTAATTTGTTAATTTAAGCATTTTATCAAGTTGTCATTTATGTTAAGCATTCTATAAGCAATTTCCCTAGATCCTAAATAGATCAGAAGAAGATTCCTTGATGGGTTGAGACATGAGAATATGTGTTATGCCTTAGTTCCTAAGAGGGCTGAAGACTTGAAGCATGTGGAAGAACAACTGGAAGAGATAAAGGAGTTGCTAATAGAATATGAGATCATTTCAGACAATGTACCTAATGGATTACTTAGTCATTACATGGATCTAATTCCTGGAGCTAGATTTCCTAATAAGGCAACACATCGGATGACACCTATAGAGAATGAAGAGTTGAATAGACAAGTGCAAGAATTGTTAAGGAAATATTTGATCAAAGAAATCTTAAGTCCTTGTGTAGTACCTGTTGTATTAGCACCTACGAAGGATGGAGAATGGAGAATGTGTACAGATTCAAGAGCCATAAATAAAATCATGATGAATTATAGATTCCCTTTACCCTAGATGGATGACATTATAGATTGTTTGAGTGGAGCTAGATACTTTACAAAGATAGATTTGAAGAGTGGATATCATCAAATAAGAATCAAAGAAGGAGATGAGTGGAAGACAACATTTAAGATAAATGAAGGATTGTATGAATGGCTAGTGATGACTTTTGGATTGACAAATGCACCGAGTACTTTCATGAGGTTGATGAATGAGGTACTGAAGAGATTCCTAGGTAAGTTTGTGATTGTGTGCCTAGATGACATCTTGATTTTCAGTAAGAGTAGAGAAGAACATTTGTTGCACATAAGACAAGTTTTGCAGAGGTTGAGAGAAGAGCAGATGTTGATAAACATTAAGAAGTGTAGTTTCATGAAGGAGGAATTGGTATATCTAGGATTTGTGATATTTGTGGATGGATTAAAGATGGATCCTGAGAAGGTTAGAGAAATTTTCTAGTGGCCTACACTAGAAATTATTGGAGAGGTAACATAATTTCATGGATTGGCTAGTTTCTACTGAAAGTTTATTAGGAATTTCAGTTCTATTTGCAGCCCTATGACAAAAACAATGAGGAGAGATAAGAAGGATTTTGGATGGACATTTGGAGTAGATCAAAGTTTTGAATTACTGAAGCAGAAGGTGACTGAGTAGCCTGTATTGGCTTTACCATATTTTAATAAGGTATTTCAAGTAGACTGTAATGCAAGTGGAAATGCAATTGGAGCAGTGTTGAGTCAAGAAGGGAGAGCTGTAGCTTATTTCAACAAGAAATTGAATGATGCTAGGAGAATATATTTAGTGTATGATCAAGAATTTTATGCCATAGTCCAAGCCTTGAAGAATTGGAGACATTATTTGTTGCCTAAGGATTTTGTGCTATATATGGATCATTAGGCATTGCAATATTTGAATAGTTAGGGTAAGTTGAATCAAAGACACATAAGATGGGTGGAATTCTTGTAGAGCTATACTTTTGTTTTGAAGCATACGAGTGGAAAGTCAAACAGAGTTGCTAATGCATTGAGTAGGAGAAGGAATTTGCTAACAAAGATGAGAATGGAGGTATTAGGCTTTAATGAGTTGAAGAACTTGGATGAGGAAGACCTGGATTTTGAAAAACCATGGAGAGCTTGTAAGGAACTAGTTTTGGAGGATAGAAGCTAGTCCAGTTGGATTATTTCATCCAAGAGGATATGTTGTTTAGAGGTAATCAATTTTCTATAACCCAAAGTTCAATGAGGGAAAACTTGGTGAAATAAAAGCATAGTGGAGAATTGGCAGGACACTTTGGAATTGATAAGACAGTAGCATTGGTGAGTGAGAATTATTTTTTTCCGTAGATTCATAAGGATGTCAGGAGATTTGTGTAGAGTTGCATAGTTTGTCAAGTTGAAAAAGGAAGTAGTCAAAATGTTGGATTGTATAAGCCTTCGAAAGTTCCAAAAAGACCTTGGAAAGATATAATCATGGATTTCATACTTGGATTGCAGAAGACACAAAGAGGTAATGATTTAGTACTTGTGGTGGTAGAAATATTTTCTAAGATGGCACATTTCATACCTTGTAGGAAGACAATAGATACAATGCATGTAGCAGACTTATTTTTCAGGGAAGTGGTTAGATTGCATGGATTACCTAGGAGTATTGTTTCAGAGAGAGATGTAAATTTTCTTGGTTACTTTTGGAGGAAACTTTGGAAGAAGTTGAAGATGGATTTGAAGTTCAGTTCTACGTTTCACCCATAGATTGATGGATAGAAAAAAGTAGTGAACAAGAGCTTGGGGAATTTGTTGAGATGTTTGGTTGGAGAGAAGACCGGAAGTTGGGATTTAGTCTTGGCACAAGTAGAGTTTGGATACAATAATTCAGCGAATAGGAGTACAGGAAAGACACCTTTTGAGATTATTACTGAAATTCATCCTAGAGGTATATCAAAGTTAAGAGACATCAGTATGGAAGATAAAAGGAGTATAGAAGCAGAGGAATTTGCAGAACACATGAAGAAATTGCATACTTAAGTGAAACAACAATTGGAAGATATGAACCAGAGGTATAAGGAGAAGGAAAATGAGAAGAGGAGACATAAGGAGTTCAAAATTAGGGATGAAGTGATGGTATACTTGAGGAAGGAAAGATTTCCAATTGGGACATACAACAAGCTAAAGATGAGGAAGTTTGGACCTTGTAGGATCTTGAAGAAGTTTGATTCAGGAAATGCATACGAAGTGGAGTTACCGGATGGTATGGCTATATCGCCTATATTCAACATTGCAAACCTATATCAGTATTATGAAGCATAATTTAGTGAGGATACTATAGTGGAATTGGAGAATCATTTTCCTAAACAACAATTAGACAAGATTGAGGAGATTTTGGATATTAGAGATGGGAGGAAGACTCATGGAAGACAGTACAAATAATATCTTGTGAAGTGGAAAGGTAGACCAGTGGATGATTCTTCATGGATTTCTCAAGCTGAGGTAGATTGTCTTGGTTTAACTTTGGCCCTTGGAAAGTGAGAGACTCACTTTTCATTAACCCTAGATGTCTGATGTAGGAGCATCCTTGGTTGGCAATCTTGCATCAACCAAAAATATTTTCCTTTCAATTTTGTCCTTGTTTTGTTCTTTCTCAGTTCATGTTCGTGGATTCATCATCTTTGCTCACTAGACCTTGTGGATCTCTATGCACATCATTAACATGTTCATTTTCCTTATTCCAAGATTTGAGTGAGGTTGGATCATTTTTTAGCAAGTTATTGATTTTGAATTTCATGATAGTTTCTTAAACCGACATCAGAATAGTTTTCAAGCCTAATGGCTAATCTGATAATTCATGGATCATTCTTGTGACTTGCATATCTTAACAGTGTCATTTTAAATGTTCCTTTGAGTGTCCTTGACCTTCATTATAGGTCCACACTTCACCTTATGCACCCGTTGATGGAGTAATTCAAATTTGAGGCTGACTTGTTCATGCACTCATTATATTTTCTTTCATTGGAAAATGTGATGATCTTTGGCTGACACAGATGTTTCCAAAACCACAGATATAGTATAAAGCTTGTAATCGATCATTAGAATAGGTAGTGGAGATAGTGAGAATTGAGTTACTAGTTGATAGATTGTATTTGTAAGAATTCTCTTGCACATAGGAGCATATTGGAATGTTCTAATTTGAGCATGTATAATCAGGCTTGTGAGCCGGATCTGTAAGTTAGATGTTGCTGGCCAAATGAAACTGATATTTCTATTAATGAGAATGTGTTAATATGGATTTTCCTCCATATTTCTTTCGTTGTGTTACTGTTGTTGCACGGTCCAGATTGTTCTCTCTGAGGACCCTCCTACCGTGGTTGCACGAGGGAAACTTTCCTAGCATTAATTCTGTATTTTGTAAACTTATGGAGGAAACTCAACATGGTAAGGAATTTTATAAATAATTATGTGTTCCAAATCAAGATTATATAATTGGAAATTTGTCTTATACGAAAGGGGGGAAACCTCCATAGTTTTCTCCAATCTATAAATGAAGAAAAATTAGGTCTTTGTGCAAATCTAGAAATTGAATGAAACAAGTAAAGGCATAATGTATATAGTATATATGTAGGGGAGAGGGGTCCATAGTGGAGCAGGTTCCAATAGTGGGGATAGAAGAAGTCCTTAGTGGGCATCATAGTGGAGCATCTTAATATCTAATTGCGAAACACTTTTTATCCATAAAGTACACAAATTGACAAATCATGTGATGCCACATCAGCGCACCAATAAAACATGACTTAGTGCACCACTATCGGTCTCACTTTTTCTTGAGCCATTTTTAATACCTTAACAAAAGGCATGCTAATGTGGC
Organism: Sequoia sempervirens; assembly: GCA_007258455.2. Lineage (NCBI taxonomy): Eukaryota > Viridiplantae > Streptophyta > Pinopsida > Cupressales > Cupressaceae > Sequoia > Sequoia sempervirens. The sequence continues at coordinate 54,265,681 of VDFB02105785.1, forward strand.
ATCATATTTGATGATGTGATCCTAAAATTAAATTTTGTAAGCAGGTGAGTTGCCAAATAAACTGTTGTACAAATTTGGGGCTGATTTGAAATTCCATGTAGGATTTTGAGAAACATTATATATTTCTCCATATATATATATATATGTATATATATATGTATTATTAGCATATATATATATACATATATATATATACATATATATATATGTATGTATATATATATATGTATATATGTATATATGTATATATATATGTACATATATACATATATACATATATACATATATATATGTATGTATATATATATATATGTATATATATGTATATATAGTATATATATGTATATATGTATATATGTATATATATATATTATATGATATATACATATATATATACATATATATATATATATATATACATATATATATGTATATATATATGGCAAATAAAAATATATATATGTATATATGCATATATGTATATATATGTACATATATACATATATACATATATATATGACATATACATATATATATATATATATAGAGAGAGAGAGATATATATATATATAAATTTCAATATTTATTATTAGAAAAAAGAAAGAGTTGTGGCATTCAAATATAAAAAATCGGGGAAACAAATACACAACAAAATTTAATCTACAAAAGAATTAATAACAAAAACCATTCATCAATTTGATGAGGTATATTAGTATGAGAAAATCGAATAAGTTGGGAAGGGAAACTATTTGGGTCCTTGCATCTGCATAAAGAAACTAAAATAGGTAGCAATGTCATCTACATGCAAACTAAATCTGCAACTAACTTAAAGAATTAGATATGATCGAAATCCAAAAAGATAGAGGAAAGAATAATAGTTTGATATTTGAAGATGTAAAGTAGTTGTGGAAAGTTTTCAATTAAATTCAATTACTTTTCATCTATTTTATCATTGTATTGGAAATTTAGATTTTGGTCTCAAACATATTTTATGAATTTGGGAATTTAAATCAATAAATTAAGATTGAAAGAGGAACAAAGTAAACTTATTAATAACCATCAACTTACATATAATGTTAGAGGGACATAAAAAAATAATTATTTAATTTTATTTATGAAGATCAATGGAAAATTTATATTGTTATAAATGCAATTTTGTTTTGGAAACCCAAAAGAAAACTATCAAGGAGGGAAACTAAAATCTATAAAGGAGGGAAACAAAAAAAATCAATAAAGAAGAAAGGGAAACTCTAAAAATCAATGAAGAGGAATGAAATGGAATTTAAGAAAATCAAGTACTTTTAAGTAGTAATTGTTAAGTTATTAAATTGATTGTATTTTTTTTTTAAATAAAAATTAAAATTATAAAAACCATTCTTAATATAGATTCTATTAATCTTAAGTATTGTAAGAAAATATTTTTGCTTCTTGTCAATTAATTGAACATTATTTTGTCTAGTACATTATATTTTTCTTTAAAATAATAGTTGTAAGAAAATACCGCAAGTGTATTATTTACTCTAAAAGTTTAATATAACATAGCTAGATAGTCAATTAGATTGTAACTTGGAGAGATTTAAATTATTAATCAAGGATCAGAGGAAAATGGTTTTGTGCACCACAACCTGAAAAAAAAAAATTAGAAAAAAGAGAAAAGAAAAAAAAAAAGACAAGCTTTAAAATTTATTGATATAGTCATAATTAATTTACTTTAATTAGTGTGGTTCAAATCAATTCTAGAACCAATTGTTATATATATATATATATATATATATATATATATATATATATATATATATATATATATATAAGTTAATACCACCTTGTTGTTTAATTTAAGTTATTTGGAAAGTTTAATTTAGGATTTTAGATATTTTAATTCCTTGATTTTATTGTGTACCTCAATTATCGATTTCATAATAATTATGTTTCCAACATTTATAAACTTATTGATAGGTTTTAAGTTGGAATTAATTTTATTATTTCATGAAGAGGGTATGTGCAGGATCATCATGGAAAAAATAGGCCCTTAAGTGGCAAAAAATTCAAAAAGATAAGAGTTAGGCAACTTGACATAAAAATTTGAATAAGTTATCTACATTATTTCAAAAATATGTAACAATAGAATCTGTAGAAAATTTAATGTAGTTTCTAAACTAGTAGATTTTTTTATATTTTTTTAAAATCTATTTGATGAAAATTTAAAATTTCAATGCAGCAGTACTTAAATTTCAGGGAAAAAATAAGGTGTCTGTCTGACCACCCTAACCATAATAAAATGATAATATTTTTTTATATTATTTTAGATATAAGTAGAGGACTCATGTCTCTATGCGATGCATTATTTTTTGTAATTTCTTTCCAAGTAAATAATTAATTATGAATTTTTTATTACAAATTTTAAAAAATATAAAAACTTATGTCTTACCACCTTGACTTGGTCAAAACTTCATGAAATTCATTTTTTTTAAATCCTATAGTATGCAAAGCATAGAATGTGACACATGTTTTGGATTCAAAAAATGTGTTACTTTTTGAAAGCTATAGATGTTTTTCAATCAACCTATCAATCAGGACTTTAGTTGTAATTCAAATAGAAAATGAATAATAATTATTTATTAAATTCAAACTAAAACAGGATTTATATTAGTGGAAAGTTGAGAATCTCCTTTAAAAACCCTTTTCATTTCATCAATTTTGGGTAAAGAAAAAGTCGTCAGCCACATACCCTACACATACCCATCATATCGCCACTTTTTGGCCCATCATGATCATGCACATACCCAAGAATACCCTAGATTATATTTTGTTCTCATGTAAATAGAATTCATTTGCCTAATTGTGTCTATTCCTCCCTTTTCTTTTGTGTGAATGTTAGTGAACGCATTGTTAGTTTGATATCTTCACGGATGTTAAGAACATGTCATTAAGAATTATTTTGGTTAGTTAAATAAATAAAATTGGTAGAAATGTTTGTGTTTGTCACCTTATACCCATATTATTCTTCACTTGTTTGGTTAGCATGTTTGAAATAACCTTGTCTTTAAGGATGCACATGTTGTCTAGTTAAAGTAGTCTAGATCCTTGTTGTTTAAGGTAATAATAATAATAAATAAATAAATGATGGTTATGTGATTGTTTAGTTGTGTGAAATTTTGGGGCATCATAGTTATTCCTGCATAATTAAGTGTCTTAGATGTCTACTTTAGTGTGAGTTTGGCATGGGGTCATCCTCTCACTAAAGTGGGGGGAAAATGTAGTAACAAAAAAAGTAGCCTTTTTCCCTTGGTTTGATAATTGACACTAAAACTAAACTAATGATTTCTTAGAGTACTATTGTAATGTGTTGTACACATTCATACTATTCTAGGACCTTTATTTGACTAAAATATGCCTTAATTGATCCTTTGCAAGGGTGTTGTAAAGTGATGTAACACACTTTCACACATTTATAGGATTCAATTACTTAATTAAGCTTAATGGGCCCCTTCTTCATAAATGTATTTAAAGTTATACCTTATTTAAGTGTTGTAAATTATTGCAAATCACTTTCACATTTATCTAGGGTGGTTTTAATTAAATTTTTTTAATTAGAGTTAATTAATCCCTTTAATTCAAATTTAAGCCTTAATTATGACACCTCCTGAAGATCTATCTTGACACCCATAATTTAATTAATAAAATATTTCATTGGGAAAAGTTAGGTCTTGGAAAATGGTGCCATGATCCATTTTCCCTTTGTGATGAATGGGTCCTCCCTTAATAGGACCCCTCTTTTCTAGTTGATCTAAAATGGGTTAGGTCCTTCTTTCAATCCCCTTATTTGACTACTATTCTAGGACCTTTATTTGACTAAAATATGCCTTAATTGATCCTTTGCAAGGGTGTTGTAAAGTGTTGTAACACACTTTCACATTTTTCTAAGATTTATTTACTTAATTAAACTTAATGGGCCCCTTCTTAGTAAATGTATTTAATGTTGTACCTTATTTAAGTGTTGTAAAGTGTTGCAAGCACTTTCACATTTATCTAGAGTGGTTTTAATTAATTATGGTTAATTGGAGTTAATTTACCCCTTTAATTGAAATTTAAGCATTAATTATGACACCTCATGAAGATCTATCCCAACACCCATAATTTAATTAATAAAATATTTCTTTGGGAAAAAGTTAGGTCCTAGAAAATGGTGCGAGGACCCATTCATCCTAGGTGGCAAATGGGTCATCCCTTAACAGGACCCCCATTTTTTAGTTGATCTAAAATGGGTTAGGTCCTTTCAATCCCCTAGGTGGCGAATGGGTCCTCCCTTAATAGGCCTTCTTTCAATCCCCTAAGGTGGCGAATGGGTCCTCCCTTAATGAGACCCCCTTTTTGAATTTCATTCTAGAAAGAATTTAATAATGTTTCTTCCTAGATCTGGTTTCAACCTCAATTGTTTGAATTTTGTGGTTAGTCTCCTAATTTAGTATAAATAAGGGGTTAATTCACATAGTTTCACCTAGGAAGTTTATGAAGCATTATAGCAATTTCAAGAGAGAGTTATAGAGCATTTCAAGGGCATTCACAAGGAATTTCAAGGCTGATTTCAAGAGTTTATTGCAGCAATTCAAAGTCATATCATCATGTCAAGGGTTTGAAGCATTCATGTTGTTGAGCTAAAGAAGTGGATATAGCATTGAAGATCTACTTGCAACCATTGTTCAAATCACATTCAAGGATCCAAGATCTACATTCTTCATGGCTACTACATGTTAGTATATAGATTTGTTTCACAAGACATCATCCAAGGTGATATCATTTGTATTATTTTATATTCATTCTTCATTTCATTCATTTCATCATTTGGTTTAATTACCTACAAGTGGTTTGACTAAGGAAAACCCCCATTCACTAATAATCAAGTTTTCCCTCCCTTGAGTGTGTGATTGCAAATTTACAGGTTGAAGATCAAGTGGAGCAAGTTTGGAGCAAAATTTTCAAAGTTTTCAAGTTGCAAAAGTTGTCATTCAAAGTGCAAAATCAAGGAATCAAAGAACCAAAATTGCCTACAGATTTTTAGAGGTTGATAACTAGGTTTTTGAGAGTGCATACATCAAGGAACAAGACAAGACCCTAATCTTAGTTTCAAAAACCCTAATAGGGACCCATTTTCCACTAAAGGCGAATGAGTCCTTTGTAGCTTAAAAACAATAACATTTTGACCATGCACATAGCTTTTTATGCTCTAAAAACTTCCCCTATAGTTGCTATAATAGTTAGATAGCATTTTTTATTGTTATTTGCATATTTTTCCCCTCATAATTGAGTGTATTAATAAGAAAAATACCTAGTTGTTTATCATCTTGTTCATTCATGGTGCTAAACCCTACCTTTTCCCATTAATCAATTATCAATGATCAATTTGCATATTTTAAAACTCTTCATATTGTCTCAATTTAATCACACGAGATTTTCTATAAGAAAATAAATAAATTATAGTGATATTTTTAAGGTTTAAATTTGATCATTATATTTATTATAAACAATATCAATAATAATTTTATTATAATGACATTATATATTAAAAATAATGTCATTTTTATAACAATAAGAATGTGATTAGGGACTTGAAATCTCATCCTTATACATATTTTGATACAATGACCTATGTGCTATTAGTTTAACTTAGGTATAGAGATCAAAAGAGATAGAGTGCACATAAATATTTGGTTGAATAAAATTAAGTATTGAAGTATATATTGTAATTTTTTAGCATGGTTAGTCATAGATTTGTGAAATTTTATATTCTAGTGTGGACTAAGATATTAGATAAGTAGGAAATTTTTACAATTTATAAGATAGATGATATCTCTCACCTTTTTTATTTTATCATATTTGGTAGTTTGTTTTATGCTATTGTTTTCAACAAATTATAAATTTTCCAAGCATTGGAGGACTTCAATTGTTTCATGAATATTATTAGACATCATTTTTATGTTGTGGTTAATAGGATCTTCAAATAATTATGGGGTAATTTTTATTACTCTTTAATTTATAAATTATATAGTGGCTAAAGTGGCCTATGATTCTCAATTAATATGTATGGTTATGTGGATATTAATTAAAGAAGAGATGTTTGTAATTGAAGATCTATTTGTAGTTATATATTTTACCTATTTGGTGTTTCTATTAGTTGGATTAGAAAGTGATAGGTTGTTATCTCTATTTCCATGATAGAGGAAAAGTATTGGTAGCTACCCATTCCTATAAGAGTCCATATGTATTTAGAGATTGTGTTTATTTGTTAAGCTAGGTCATAGAGTAGTTTATATTAGATTTCATAGTAAGTGTGCCATTATCTTAGAAAATAATTGACCTTGTACACTTCGATGAAGCATAGTGATGTATAGTATCATTTTATTCCTAGTATGCTAGTGGATTATAGGGAAATATTTGAAATAGTTAGAATCTTAGAGAATATTTAGGTGTATTGGCATAGCTTGTGAGCATGGAAGAGTTTAGATCATGTAGTGATACTATGGGTCTCTTGATCCCCTTTAAGTATCTAATAGTGTTTTTGTTTTTATTTTCTCTTTCAAAGTAAACAACAAATAGAAGAAAGTTAGGATAGGTCTACCATACACCTTGTAGTTCTAGGATTAAATTTATTTATAAATTATTTAAGAGCCCTCATTAAAAGGGTAAAAATAAGGTGAAAAACAAATTCATTATACATGCATTGGTATGAAATGTGTAAGACAATCACTTATCATCTAAAAGGTGTAACAAGTTATATGATGCATGTAAGAGAATTTAAAATGGTATTTACATGGTTCAACAACTTATTGTGCATGTTTTGATGCCTTGAAGTGAATCATTGGATGAAGATAATAGAGAAAAAGTAGAGTTTTATGATAGCTTAAGTTAGGTGTAAGTAATATGACATTTTTAGCCAATGGAATCATCTTGTGATTTGGATATTAGATTTTTATTGCACTCCACCCCTTATTATCACTATAATCATGCCTCTAAATGTAATAAAATATACTAGAGTCACTGAAAAGGTAACCCTTCTACTTTTTTTGGCTTGTTTGGGCCAGGGCTCCTTGTGATTTTGGCTTAATGTTGCCTTGATTTAGTGTTGTAATGTGGATAACACATTCACATTAAGTCTTAGGCCCTTATGAGCTAATGGATTTTAACGACACCTTCCTAAAGTGTTCTGAAGTGTTGCAATTCACTTTCACACTTTTCTAAGGTTTTATCAAATAATCAAACTTAATAAACCTATTTTTAATCAAAATAAACCTTAATATTACCTTATTTGGACTGTTGTAACACACTTTCACATTTTTTTAGGATTGTCATTAATAATTGGGCTTTCTTATGCTTTAATTAGACCTATTTTGCATCCACAAGCCTCATTTATTGCATCTTTTCGAGGATAATCCTGACACCAATCATTGACCAATCATAATTCAGGTGTTTATGGCTTGTGTGGCCTAGATTTGATGATCTGGGACTCATTCACCACCTTGGGAAAATGGGTCCCACCTGGAGCTTTTGGCCCCAAACTGAATTTCACAGATTTCTAGGCACTCTTGGTTCTTGGTCCCATACATTATGTATGATGGGACTCATTCACCACCTTGGGAGAATGAGTGCCATGTGGCCCAAAATCAAATTTAATTCAAATTTTTGGTGGGATTTTATTCTCCTAGATCTGATGTCAACTTGTAGTGTTGTAATTTTAGGAATTCTTACATAATTAAGTATAAATACAAGGTTTTTTCACTCATATTCTCACCTAGCATTCAAAATATTTCACAAGAGCATTTGAGAATTCACAAGAGCATTCAAGGGAAGATTATCAAGCATTTTAAAGCAACATTCTAGTGTCAACCATCATGTCAAATATTTCATCCATCACGTTTGTTATTGTGCTAACAATTGTGATGTGGGGTTTATGATTCAAGCAAGTGTTTCAAGCAAGATCAACATCATTCAAGCAAGAGTCAAGAACCACATCCATTGTAGCCATTTCAAGCATATTTGCAACACCTTATTGTTAGGGTTTGGTGAGTTACAACATTTCTATTTGTTCATTCATCATTCTCCATTCATATTTGCTCTCATTTTAAGGTTTAATTACCAACAAGGGGTTTGACCAAGGAAAACCCCTATCCACTAACCCCACAAAATTTTCCCCTCTTCTTTGTTTGTGATTTGCAGGTTTAGGTTGTAGATTTCCTAAGGAGCAAGATTGGAGAAAAGTTGTCAACTAATCAAAGTTGTCAAAGTTGTCATCAAGCCTTGGATAACATTGGAGATCATCTATAGTTGTGAATCAGAGATTCAGATCCGGAAATCAGTCAGGAAGGACAGAGCAAACATAGAATAACAAGATTAATCTTTGAAGCTTTAGAAAAGCCTAACTGGAAAGTGTACTGATTTTTAGTCAGATTTCAAGATTTTGCAGATTTGGATACCCTTTTGGCAGAAACCCATTCTTGCATAGTTTTCCAGAAAGTGTATTGATTTTCCCAGCTTGGTGAATGAGTCCCTATTAGCAATAAAAGTATATTTTTCAGTGTTCAGGATGTCCACTCAGCCTTCTCTAGATTCCCAAGTGCACACTTTTTGTTTTACATTTTTCTGTTGCATTTTATTTACCTTTCAGGGTCATTTAGTATTAGTTTGCATTCAATTAGGGTTTTACATTATATCTTGCATTTCATTGTCTTTTCCAAGTTTACACTTGGTGGTGAACCCCTCATTAGGTCATATTTAGACCTGAGGATAACCCTATTGCAAGATCTCTTTCCCTTTTTCATTGAGATCTCTATGGTTATCATTGAGTGGAATATCTTGGAAAGTGGGTGTGATAGCACTTGGTCAACCTATCCCCCATTTTCTAAGGTTCCATATACAAACAGTGAGAAATTAAATATGAAGACTAGGACAAAGCAACAATGAAAAATAAAATACTTGAGTATTAAGGAACCTACAAATTAAATCCTAACAAATCATTTATATTGAAGAATATTGAAAGTAATAAAAATGATAGGTAAAACTAAGTACAAAACAAAGATAGCCATATAATTTCAAAATTCCCTAAACTTGAATTTGACTTAAGTTTGTTGTAACCGGGATACTTAGTCAAATACACCATAAATATCCAAAATATCTAATATAGAAAATCAAAGTAGAAAAGATTGTTGCTTCTTAAAAGAGACTAATAACTAAAAAACATCACAAAGCATCTATGTGATAATTTTAAATAAAAGTCAATAGATTATCCTACAATTTCATATTATCTAACCTATTTAAAATAAATTTTAAAAATACATTAGTCAAAGATTCTTTCACTAATTTTCAAATGATAATATCTACAAATAAATTTATCAAAATAAATAATTACAACGAAGCTTTCCATGTTTATAATTAATTATCGTTATAACAAAATTTTCTTTTCAAGATAAATATTAGATTTCCTAACAATATAAAGATTAATTGACTTATTCATTTAGTTGTCCATTTAACTTGTCTCCATGAAAAACTGTCTGTTCAGCATATTATAGTTATTGGCGTTGGCGTGTATGTCTCTACACTATAACTTAAGCACTAACGTTAACATCAAACGACTTATTCCACCAGAATGGTTGTTACCACCAAACATAATCCGACATGTCGACCACCGACGGGACAATTCGACTTAAAATTCTAAATAATTAAGAGCCGTCAAATATGTGCTTTTAATATTTAAGAAAATCGCTGTATATTGAAGAAAACTGAAAGACGCAAAACAGGAGGAGGAAATACTACCAATTTGAGCAAATGCTGGTAAATTTCGTAGTCAGTAGAGAAGAAATATCTGCCGCATGCGTTGGAAATCGCCCTGGCCAAAGTCAAACGAAGAAAATTATGATACATATGTTTAATAAACATACACGTTTTCGTCAATTTCTGTTAGATTCATTCGATGCGTTACGTGAGGGTGTGGTTTTCGTGCCTTTTTTCCATTTCCAGGCTGGTTGAAAGGCTTGTTTGTCAGATTCTGTTCTCTTTGTCCTTCCTTGTCGGTTCCGTGTGGGGGCTTTAACCCTACATCATCATCTCTTCTCTACTTACCCCCACTCTTGCCTAATTTCCTGTCTCCTTCCTCGTGTGTTTACCTTACTTGAGAAATTTCAAGTCTTAGCGCTCTATATAAGTCCTCTGCATAGAAACATCTCGCCATTGCTTTCTACTTAGAAAATTTCAACTCTTCGCGCTCTATATAACTTCTCTACATACAAACATCTTGGTATTGGTTTCTACTTGGTATTTCCGAGCTTTGCCTTGTTTATCCGAAATGGAGAACAGTGCAACAAGCTGCGGGGGAGTGGCTTGGTGGTGGCCATATGTACTACTTCCCTTCACTAATAGTGAGAACTTATATAGCCTGGGGAGTACTCAAGAAGATGATAACGTTTATTCATGGAAGCAAAACGTGGCGATTCTGGTTTTTATCCTGCTTTGTACAGTATTCATCTCTTGGTGGAGTCCTGGTGGGTATGCGTGGGCTGGAAAGAATAAGAAGAAGATTCCAGGACCCAGAGGCTGGCCAATAATCGGGAGTCTAATGGAAATGAGTGGCGGGCACGCTCACCGAGCGCTTGCTAAATTGGCCACGATTCACGATGCAAAGAAGCTGATGGCTTTCAGCTTGGGCTCAACCCCCGCAGTCATAACGTCGGACCCAGAGGTGGCAAGAGAGCTTTTAAGCTCTCCTCACTTTGCAGACAGACCCCTCAAACAATCTGCCCAGCAGCTAATGTTTGGGAGGGCTATAGGCTTTGCACCCAACGGCCACTACTGGAGGACGCTTCGCAGGGTGTCTGCTGCTCATCTCTTTAGTCCACGAAGAATTGCTGCACACGAAGCCGGGCGTCAGGCGAACTGTCTGAAAATGTTATCGGATATACGCAATGAGTTCATGTGCCGGGGTGCCGTTAACCTGCGTCCACATCTTCAAGCGGCGGCCCTGAACAACATCATGGTAAGTGTCTTTGGTGTAAAGCTGGACGATGACAGAGAAAGCAGAGAGGTGAGGGAGATGGTGGAGGAGGGGTTTGAACTGCTGGGGGCATTCAACTGGGCCGATCATCTGCCATGGCTGCGGATTTTTGACCCCCTGCAAATCCACTCCCGGTGCTCTCGACTTGTACCTCGCGTAAAGGCTTTCGTTCAACATATCATCCAACAACATCGGCAGTCTACCGTGCTCAAAGACACCGCCGATTCAGATTTCGTAAATGTGCTCCTTTCTCTTCAAGGCCAGGAAAGCCTCCACGATGACGATATTATCGCGGTTCTTTGGGTAAGAAGGAAACTATCATATTATTTATTTTGTGGTCGATATATGATGCCCAAATAAAATTAATATATATTTAATATCATAATATTTTTCACATACAGGAGATGATCTTTCGTGGCACGGACACCGTCGCTTTAGTTACAGAATGGACAATGGCGGAGTTGGTATTGAACGAGGAAATACAACGCAGAGCTCAGGCAGAGTTGGAGGCAGTCGTCGGGCGGGACAGAAGTGTGCGAGATGAGGATATTGCAAATCTTCCGTATCTGCAAGCGGTGGTGAAAGAGAGTTTGCGGATGCATCCGCCGGGGCCTCTGCTATCGTGGGCGCGTTTGTGCACCGAGGACGTTGGTATAGCAGGTGGGATGCATATTCCGGCGGGAACAACAGCCATGGTGAACATGTGGTCCATCACTCACGATCCCGCAATCTGGGAGTCCCCTCATGAATTCCGGCCTGAGAGATTTCTTGAAGAGAAACTAGACGTTCGGGGTAATGACTTGAGACTTGCGCCCTTCGGCGCAGGTCGTCGAGTGTGTCCGGGAAAGGCTCTCGGCCTCACTACCGTTCATCTCTGGGTGGCAAAACTACTACACCATTACAAGTGGACTCCTCCTCAACAACACCCGGTAGATCTTACCGAGATACTCAAGTTGTCCTCCCAAATGGTCACACCCCTTACTGCGATTCCGGCCATCAGAATCCCCTACTGAGAAACTTATGTTTCCAAGTTACCCTCTTCTTATATTATTCGTATCACAGTTTACTGTTAGATATAGTCCAGACTAGTTTCCGTAACGAAGAATTGTTACAGATTACCGTCAATGCCATTTGACTAGATGCGTGTTTGCTATTTGACATTCCAGGGTTGTTAATCACAAAAGCTTGTAAGACGAAATATGTATACAAAATACCATTTCACTGTTACAGACATATACGCTTGATCAAGTTTCTTTTACCACCTCTAACGTTATCATTTGCTATTTGTATTTGTAGGTATTTTATTTGTCTGCAATTTCATCGTCTTCGACCAAGAAGTTTTGATATCCGTGGCTGCTTTAAGCACGCTATTAAAATTTGACTGAATTTTGTTTAACGAGCGTTACTTAATATAATGCGCACGAGACGTTTTCTAAGACCAACAAATTGGAATCTTTTAAGAGAATCTACCACACGTTTCCAGTCCAGATATGATCATAGAGAATCTATCACACGCAATTAATATTAAATTATTTTTAATATTTATCTTTCAAAGAAAGATAACGAGTAAAATATATTAAAAAAGTTATTTTTTTTGAATTTGAAATTTATTTTGAAGAAAGTGTTTTAAGAATGTTGTAATAGTGTAGTGTAAAGTTGAGTGCTTCACATTTTGACCACCGCTATGCCTATCCTGCGATCTTTGTTTTTCCACCGCTCGGAGATAGCGGTCCTGCGCTCTCGATCGGCGGTGCAACGGCAATCAGGGTGCCATTTTAAGGGTCGGTGAATCTTCTTCTGAAAAGAAGCAACGAGGCTGAGGGGAACTTACAGTAAGAGCTGATCTTTTCGCACTGTTCTCCGTCCCGGCTGCCCCAGGAAAGGAGTGGGGATTGTGAGCAGCAACCAAAGATGCGGTTAATGCTTTCGTAAACCCCATACATTATTATTAAATTTTTTAGCGACCTCCAAGGTTCGATGGGGTTGGAAAATCTTTGAGGCGAATCCTTTAACATATCCTCACTGAGCGGTCATCCAAAGAGTCCAGGGATTCTCATTATACAGGGCTGGAGAGTCATTGAAGGGGCTGGGGGGATCTTTGTGATACATGTGTGGAGACTGGAGAGTCATTTCTAGCTTCGCAGTGGGGATCTTTAAAGACAGGCACCGTCTGGGCCCAAGGTATCCTATACATACTGGCCTTGAACGGGCCGAAGATGTGCATTCAGGCCTTTGGTGGACAATCCTTGTTTTCCTGACCAAAATGCTCTCAGATTTCCGTAGGGGAACATGAGGAATGCCAAAGGAAGGCTATGGGCATTGCGATGGAGCAGGCGTCCCCTTGATTGGTGCACTATTCTCTTCGGGCTTCGACCATTGGCCACATAGAAGAAAAAAAACCCAAGTCAGCTAATATAATGGTTGCAGACCGCAGCGCTCGATGCGTCGACCTTGCGGGTAGTCACTAGCCAGATCCACAAGGTGGTTTATACCTTGCCCGTGTGGGTAACAGGGTGTCAGATCTGGCTATATTAGGTCTTATAATCCCGACATTTTCTGGAGAGGACAACTATCACCCTATGCTCATTTTAAGAGTTACAGGCTTTCCACTGTGTTTTGCATGTACCATAAACGCACTAGATAGCCAATATTTTCAACTCATCCCTGTACTTATCAAAGATTATTAGACCCAGGGCCAAGAAATAGGTAATCTGTATATCTTAATGGCTTGCTAGGCGTTGACCTTTCCAAAGGCTGGGACAACTAGCCAGCTTTGCCAGACCTAATAAGAGCTCGGAGAAATGATAATTAGGGACAAACATGCAGCTTTGCTTAAGGGGTTGGAGAAATAGTAAATAAGAACCTGCTCAAATTATATGTTACATAGAGGGCAGCTTGTTTAGTGGTAGAGCACTCCATATAGATCTTAACTTCAAATCCTATATGATAAATGAACAACCAGCAAAAGAAAAATGTATCAACATCCATTCCTTTAATATCATAAACTAGTAGAAGAGACAAACAAAACAAAAGGAAAAACAAAAATATCTTACATATTTACCTATTTGAATGATTGGTGTGAAAACCAGCAATTACGAAGATATAATATCAAGCACAATGAACACAACAAGAAATGCATATAATCGACCAATCTATTAGGCAAACAAAGGTGTACATAAATAGGAGATAGGCAACCAACATCCATGAAATGAGGATATGACTCCTCACAAGTAGACTGGTGGCACGTTGCCTACCACGAATGAAGGAAGAGGTGTTGAGAGTGAGTCGACACCTCTCAAGACACCTATCATCATTGACACCTTACTGTGAAAGGGTCAATGGCATGCCTAACTAGGCTTAAATAAGCCAAGTGTATGCAAAGTGCAATATATACACTAACACCCCCCCTTAAGCATAACTTAGGTGGGTATGAATGAATTGGGTCCCAACTACTAGCCTAATGAGGTATCCATGTACAATGCAAAAGAAAATGGGTCCTAGCTACTAGCCTTATAAGGTACCCATGTACAATGCAATCTCTCTAAAAATGGAGTAAGATAGAAAATCTAGTGGGAAAAAACTATCCTCCATAAAGAGAGAAGATGAGGAGAAGACTATAAAGCCCCCCCTCCCCCGCTTTCCCCCCAAGGATGATATTACTATTGATGTAGACCGCACACCAAGAAGAGCTTATAGATGAATGAACTTGCATTCAGTAAAGGTTTTGGTGAAGATTTCAACAACCTGCTTTGAAGACTAGCAAAAGACTAAGTCAATGATCTATACATGAATCAACTCTTGAATATAATACATATGAATCTCTATGTGTTTGGTTTACTGATGTTGAACAAGATTCTTGCATATCTGAATAGTACTCTGGTTGTCAAAATAGATGACTATAGGCTACCTAAGAGAAATCTCAAACTCAAAAAGAATGCCCTGAGTAATATAGCCTCAGTAGCTACGTTAATAGGCCCTCATGAACTCTACCTTTGTGGATGACATAGCAATAGCATTCTGCTTCCTACTAGACTAACTAATAGGACCTGAACCAAGTGAAAAAATGTAACCTGAAGTGGACTTCGATGCTCAGTGTCACCAACCCAATTTGAATTTGTAAAACCAATCAAGTCGACTGATGAACCAAATCTGTAATGAATCCCAAAACCAATAGTACAATAAAGGTAATGAAGGATCCTCTTAGCTACTTTCCAATGCAACTCATGAGGTTCCTACATAAATATTGAAACCATGCATATTCCATAGGCAATGTCTAGCCTCGTATAAAGTCAAGTATATAAGACTAACAACAAGTTACAATACAATGTAAAATCAACCAATGATGTAGTACAAGAAGTTTCAAGATTGACTCTAGATAAAAAGGGAGTCAGAGATGGTTTACAAATAGTCATGTGAAACTGTGCAAATAGGTCAAGAGTGTACTTAGGTTGTACAAGAGTGATCCATGAAGTAGACTATGAAATCTCAATACCAAGGAAGTAGTGCAATAAACTAAAGTCTATAATTTCAAATCTATCCTAAAGTGATGTCTTCACTACCACAATGGCAAATGACCTACTCTTGATAAACAAAACATCATCAACATATAGAACCAATATCCAAATTGAATCATCTTGTCAATATAGATACACATTAGGGTTTGAATGACATCTAGTAAAACTTGAAGATAGGAGGTAGGAATCCATCTTGGCATACCAAGCTCTAGGAGCTTGTTTGAGGCCATAGAGAGATTTCCCAACTCTACAAACTAAGGATGAATCCTGAACAAACCCTAGTGGTTGTTCCATGTAGATTTCCTCCTCAAGGTCTCCATGAATAAATACACTCTTCACATCCATCTAATGTACATCCTATCCATGTTTTGTGGCTATAGCTAGTGTGAGTAGAATGGAAGTCATCTTAGCAACTAGTGCAAAGGTTTTTGTATAGTCAATGCCTAAAAATTTTGAAAAACCTTTGGAAACCAACTTTTCTTTGTACCTATCAACTGACCCACTTGCTGCAAATTTAGTTTGATATATCCACCTACATCAAACTATCTTCCTTCCCTTAGGAAGTGAAGTCAAATCCCAAGTGTGATTTCTAATTAAGGAACCATATTCCTCATGCATAGCAATATCCCACTCTGGTATTCTTGATGCCTCTCTAAATGTTTGTGGATCAAAAAGTGAAGAGATCCACTCTCTCCTACCCTCTCCCACTCCCTCCTACCCTCTCCCACCCTCTGTCCCACTCTCCAACTCTCTTCCACCTTGTTCCACCCTCTCCCACCCTCCAACTCTCTCCCACTCTCTCCCACCTTCTCTCCCACACTCTCGCACCCTCTTCCACCATCTCCCACCATCCCTCCCACTCTCCAACTCTCTCCCACCATCTCCCACCCTCTCTCCCACTCTATCCCACTCTCCAACTCTCTTCCACCATGTTCCACCCTCTCCCACTCTCTCCCACCTTCTCTCCCACTCTCTCGCACCCTCTTCCACCATCTCCCACCATCCCTCCCACTCTCCAACTCTCTCCCACCATCTCCCAGCCTCTCTCCCACTCTCCAACTCTCTCCCACTCTTTCCCATACTCTCTCCCACTCTCTCCCACCCTCTGTCCCACTCTCGCACACCCTCTCCCACCCTCTCTCCCACTCTCTCCCACTCTCCAACTCTTTCCTACTAATTCTCTCCCACTCTCTCCCACTCTCTCCCACCCTCTCTCCCACTCTCCCACTCTCCCACCCTCTCCCACCCTCTCTTGCACCGTCTCCCACCCTCTCGCACCCTCTCTCCCACTCTCTCCAACTCTCTCCCATCGTCTCCCACCCTCTCACCCATTCTCCCACTCTCTATGACCCTTTCCCACCCTCTCCCATCATCTATCCCACTTTCCAACTCTCTTCCACCCTCTCCCACCCTCTCCCAACCTCTAACTCTCTCCCACTCTCTCTGAACCTCTCTCTCCCTCTCTCTTCCACCCTCTCCTACGCTCTCCCACCCTCTCTCCCACCCTCTCTTCCACTCTCCAACTGTCTCCCACCCTCTCTCCCACTCTCTCCAAACCTCTCTCACCCTCTCCCACCCTCTCTCCCACTCTCTCAAACTCTATCCCACTCTCCCAATTCTCTCCCACACAATTCCTCTCCCCACTCTCTTCCACCTCCCACCCTCTCCCACTCTCCCACTCTCCAACCTCCCTCTCCTACTCTCTCCCACCTCTTCCACCCCTCCCCTCTCCCATCCCATCTCCCCACTCTCCCACCCCTCTCCCACCTCTCCTCTCCCACCTCCAACCTCCTCCCACCTCCAACCCCTCCCTCTCCCACCCTCCTCCACCCTCTCCCACCCTCTCCTCTCCCCACTCCCCTCTCCCACTCTCTCCCGCTCTCCAACTCTCCCCCACTCTCTCCCACTCTCTCCCACACTCTCTTCCACTCTCTCCCACTCCATCTAATGTACATCCTATCCATGTTTTGTGGCTATAGCTAGTGTGAGTAGAATGGAAGTCATCTTAGCAACTAGTGCAAAGGTTTTTGTATAGTCAATGCCTAAAACTTTTGAAAAACCTTTGGAAACCAACTTTGCTTTGTACCTATCAACTGACCCACTTGCTGCAAATTTAGTTTGATATATCCACCTACATCAAACTATCTCCCTTCCCTTAGGAAGTGAAGTCAAATCCCAAGTGTGATTTCTAATTAAGGAACCATATTCCTCATGCATAGCAATATCCCACTCTGGTATTCTTGATGCCTCTCTAAATGTTTGTGGATCAAAAAGTGAAGAAAAGAAGGCATGTGGCCACCCCTAAAAAAATTTGCATGAATCTATATGTCATCTATTGAATCATGCACCCTTGCATTTTCCCTACGTAGAGTATGAGATGTGGGTGATTCTTGTGTGGAAATATCAACTTCTAATGCAATCCCTAAACTAGATGAAGATGAGCCCTCATCACTATCATTATTGTGAGAACTTGAAGAAGAAGATACTACACTAGGAATCTGCTGAGAATAATTTGAATCATCAGTATTGTAATTAGTATCTAAAGATTCTACAATATGTTGAAAAGTGTCATGTATAATTTGAAGAGATGTTTCTTGAAACTTAACACTTCTCTCAATAAACAACTCATGTGTGGTAGGGTGAAGTAGGCGATAGCCTTTGTACACCATCTAGATATCTCACAAAGATGCAAGGTTTTGATTGTTGGTCCATAGTATTGCGATGTTCTTTTAGAATGTGTGCCATGGCATGAGAGCCAAAAACTCTGAAATGATCAACTGTTGGTTTTCATCCTTTCTAAGCTTCAAAGGGAGTGATACCCTACAAGGTTTTATGTGGAACTCTATTTTGTATGTAACATGCATAGTTGACTGCTTCTGCCCAATATGATGATGTGAGGCCCTTAAAGTGAATCATATAATTATCTCTCTTTTAAAGATCTATTTTTTCTATTTTTCAACACCATTTTGTTGGGGGGTATAAGGATTTGTGTACTATAGATCTATCCCCTCTAATATACAAAAATACTTAAAATGGTTGTTGACACTCTCTCTCCCATTATCTATTCAAAGATCCTTGATAACATTCCCTAATTATTTTTTGGCTATAGCTTTGAAACCTTCAAAATATTCAAACACTTCTATTTTTTTCCTAAGGAAGTGGACCCATGTAAAACATGATAAATCATTAATAAAGGTGAGAACATATCTAGCCTTTATAAAATATGGATGGGGAAAAGCTTCCCCCCTCCCCCCAATGACATAATCCCTAGTGAAAATTTTGAGGCTAGCAAATGTGGCTTTTTGGAGAATGAAGAGTGCCATGCCCACTCTATGCAAATTAGATACTCATCCAAGAACTTTTGTAGCCTATCAAGGGTAGAATCAATGCAACTTGTCCAAGAGATTTTGTGACCTGCCAAGGGAAGATTTATGGCCTGTCAAGGGAAGAACATACTTGCAAGAAGAACCGATGCAATAATAAATGGCTATGCATTAACAATCATGAAGAACCTTTAAGAGGGAAAAGTACTACTACTAAGGGAAGATAATAGCCTTCAATCCATGGTGGTGTAGCCATGGATGGAGGGTTCAAAAAGAATAGTCCAAAATGTGTAGGTTAGAGTCAACACAGTGGAAATAACACCAAAAAATGATTTGCAAATATGATTCTTTATTGAATTGGAAATCTTACATGCAACTTATGCCTCATGGCTGAATATTCAAGGCTCATGGGCCTGCCACAAGGGCATTCAACATTACAACTAGCCAAATGCCTTTATACAGTTCCTTGAAGGGTTAATGTGAAAAATTTAATGAATCTAAAATATCTCTACTTGATCATTGACTTCCTATGAATTACAAATGACTATAAACATGCTTCTCAAGCTCGAACAAAGGTTTATGTCAGCCACAAAGGTTTACCAAAACCCAATGAATGTACAACTATGAAGGTCGTCATCAAAATATGAAAAGATAATTCTTCACAAAATGATATAACTTGTGAATCTCCAACAGAGATCCTATTGGACCAAAAATGCTTGTATGGTGTCCCATTAAGCTTCACATGACCTGGAATAGGTCTACACTAAGAAATCTAGAGTAGGTTGGCCCCAAATGCTCTGACTGGTAATTACAGTGGAATTCTAAGAGTAATAAATTTCTAAAAACCAATGCAAATGATCTGAAATCTAGATATATGATAGATGTCGATGTGTAGATTCTATATCCTACTTTGTGAGCAAAGAAACAATAATGCGATGAAACACGGAATGAAATGATGAAAATGCTACTGAATAAAATGTAAGAAAATAAATATTTTTGGTTGATATAGGATTGCTTTCCAACCAGGGATGCTCCTGCATCATACACCTAGGTTTGGAAGAAAAATGAGTCCCTCACTTTCTAGGTCTAAGAGGAAAACCAAAATGGTCCACCTCAACCCGAGAAATCCATGATGAATCCTCTATTGGTTTTCCTTTCCATTTAACAAGATATTCTTTGTGTTGGTTGTTCCTA
This sequence comes from Sequoia sempervirens, assembly GCA_007258455.2. NCBI lineage: Eukaryota > Viridiplantae > Streptophyta > Pinopsida > Cupressales > Cupressaceae > Sequoia > Sequoia sempervirens. The sequence continues at coordinate 54,285,750 of VDFB02105785.1, forward strand.
GTGCTTATTTTGGTTCTAGTATCCAAAATCCACTCAATCTCCTTTGGCGCTTGATGTGGTAACTGCTCCAAATACTGCAAAGCTTGATTATCTATATACAATACAAATTCCTTAGGTAATAATAATGTCTCCACTTCTTCGAGGCTTGAACTATGGCATAAAATTCTTGATCATAAACTGAATATCTTCTTTTGGCATCATTCAACTTCTCACTGAAATAAGCTATAGGTCTTTCTTTTTGACTCAACACTGCTCCTATTGCATTCCTACATCCATCAAAATTCAACAATTCAAAACATCTTTGTTATTCATATGTCCACTTAAAGTCCTTCTTGTCTCCTCTCATTGTCTCTATCATGGGGTTACAAATAATATTAAAGATCTTGATAAACTTTTGGTAGAAACTTGGTAGTCCATGGAATGATCTTACTAAACTCAAATGTTCATCAGTGTGGGCCAATCAACAATTTCTCTAACCTTCCTAGGGATCTTAAACCCTTCAATAGAAATAACAAAACCTAGATATACCAACTTTATCTTCATAAAGCTAAACTTCTTGAAATTAATTAACAACATCTCCTCTCTCAACTTCTACAATACTTGTCGGATTTTCCAAATATTCTCTTCTCCATTTTTACTAAAAATCAGTATATCATCCAAGTAATCAATGAAAAACTTACCCAAGAATTTCTTCAATACCTCATTCATCAAGATCTCATGAAAGTGCTTGATGTGTTTGTCAATCTAGAAGGCATTACTAACCACTCATTTAATCCTTCATTTGTTTTAAATGCAATCTTCCATTCATCTCCTTCTCTGATTCTGATTTGATGGTATCCACTCTTTAGGTCAATCTTTGTGAAATGCCTTGCTACACTCAAACAGACTATAATGTCAACTATCCTTGGCAATGGAAATTGGTACTTGACAGTGATCCTATTGATTGCTCTTTAATCTGTACACATCCTCCACTCTCCATATTTCTTTGGTGCAAGTAAAATAGGTACCACAAATGGGATCAAACTTTCTCTAATCAATCCTTTCGTCAACAACTCTTGTATCTATCGGTTCAACTCTGCATTCTCTATCAATGTCATTCTATGTGTTATCTTGTTTGACAAACTTGCTCCCGGTATAAGATCTATATGATGATTGATACTTTGGACTAGTGGTAGTGCCTCTGGTACATTCTTTGACATGATGTCTTCATATTCGGTTAATAGTTCTACTACTTCTCCATTCTTTGTGGTAGGATTCTCTACCTCCAGACCATTTTTTTTCTTTGGAATCAATGAAAAAAAAAATTCCCATGCCTCAACTCATCTAGAAATTTCCTTCCATCTACCAAAAATAGTCTAGAAGTGCCACAAAGTTCAATCTTCTCCTCTTTCACTAAAGGTATCAACTTGTTTCTCCTTCCATTCGAGGTCATAGTATAAGTATTTCTTCTTCCATCATGAATTTCTTTCTTATCATATTTCCATGGTCTTCCTAACAGTAAATGGCATGCATCCATAGGCATAATATCACACAAAATTTCATCCCTATTTGATCCAATGTGAAATTTTGGCAAACATTGCTCACTCACCAATATATTATGATCATCTTTAATTGATGTTGTCCTATAGGGGTTTGGGTGTTTTAATCTCTCCAAATTCAAATTGGTTACCATCTCCTCTAAAAATAGATTATGAGTACTGCCACTATCAATGATAACTTTACATAACTTTCCTCTGAACTTACATCTTGTTCTAAATATACTCTTCCTTTGGGGTGGTTCCTCAGTCACTTCTTCATGCATAAAAGCTCTCCTCACCACCAATGGCTCACCTTTTTCTAGTTTCCTAACTAAATTAGGGGATTGAACATGTTATTCATCAATATAATCTTCTCTTTCAATATACTCTGGTTTCTTTCTGGTACTTCCTTGATGACACTCAAACGCTCTATGTCCTTCACCTCCACACTTGAAAAAGGTTCCTATGAATAGTCTCCTCTTAGATCTTCCTTCATCTCTCTGGTATCAATCATTGCGATAATAATTATGACCTCCTCTATCACTGTGGTAGAGATTTTGATCTTCTCTTCCTTTGCGGTATGAATTACTGTCACTCTCTTCACTTTAGTATGGTTTTACATGTATTTTCTCTAATCTACATAGGGTTATCTTTCTCTGGATTGTGATCGACTCCTCTAGAATCTTCCTCTTCCACTTCTCTACCTTTGTTCAAAATTTTTGTTTAGCTTCTCTTCCACCTTTAGTGCAAATTCATATGCTTCTTCAACTGATGTCATCTCTACAAGGCCAAGTTCTTCTTGAATGTTTGTTCTCAGTCCATTGATGTATCTTGTAACCTTCTATTTTCTTGCTTCACTATGTCCTGTCCTAATGATCATTCTATAGAAATATTTTGTATATTTGTTCACATATTTCTCCTTTTTTCTCCAATTCTACAATCTTTTCAACCATTCAATCTCATAATCAGTAGGTATGAATTCATTCTTTAGTTTTGTCACAATTCTATCCCATTTTATGACCACCTCCTTTCCTCTCCTATTTTTGTCCAATTTAACTTATTTCCATGATAGAGCAACATGACCCTTCAACTTTGTTTTTGAAAATCTAACTCTTTTTGGATCTTCAATTTCTTCATATTCCAAGTATTCTTCCATTTCTTTGATCAAATCAATCAATTATTCTTCAGGATTCAAATTTCTCACATAATTTTGAATTTCAACTTTGGGTCATTTTCCAATCTTTGAAATCACTTTCAACATCTTTACTTCATCTTCTTCTTCTTCTTCTTCACCTAGGACTTCTGTAATTTGATTTGCAACATGATTTGATTCATCATCACTTTCATTTGTTGGGTTGGTGAATCCCAACGGTCTTATTGGCCATTTCATACAGTGTCTCTTGGCCTTCCTTTTCTTGAAGGCATGCTTTTATTAAAACTTGTAAAATGCAAAAACTCTCCAGATGAAGTTGGTTTTATGTTGTAGCATATGATGTACTGTGAAAAAAAAAATTAATAATTTTTTTTCCCTTGTTGAAAGTGGATGTAGCCAGTTGGTGAACCACTATAAAAATCTCATGTTTTCTTTTTTGTGGATTTTTTCTTTCAATTATTTTTAATTTCTGCAATCGTTTCTTTTCTTTTATTCTACAAAAATTCCATCAACATCATCTTCATACCTAGGGTTTATGCCTTGCCTTCTATGGTCTTCAACAACATTCAATCGGACTCGCATATCGCACATCATTTCCAACATCTCATCCATTCTTTCAGTGAAATTAGCCATAATAGGCTCTCTCCTTGGTGACATCTATCCCCTTGAATCGATCTAACTGCCTCAATTCGGTGATCTAGCTACAAGGGTTTCAACTACCTCAAAATCGGTGATCGATTGAAAAAGCATGTAGTCTACCTCAAGTCAGCAATATTTTCACCTCAAGGAATTCCTCTAGGACTCTCAAACTCGTTCTAATACAACTTGGTGTAGTCACAGATGGAGGGTTCAAAAAGAATAGTCCAAACCATGCAACTTAGAGTCAACATAGCGGAAATAACACCAAAAAATGCTCTGCAAATATGATTCTTTATTGAATTGTAAATCTTACATGCAACTTATGCCTCGTGGGGAAATATTTAGGGCTCATGATCCTATTGCAAGGGAATTCAACATTACAACTATCCAAAGGCCTTATTATAGTTCCCAGAAGGGTTGATGCAAAAATGCAATGAATCTAAAAAATCTCTAACTTGATCACTAATTTCCTATGAATTAAAAATGATTATAAATATGCTTCTCAAGTTCCAACAAATATCTGTGTCAACCACAAAAGCTTTACCCAAACCCGATGAATGTACAACTGTGAAGGTTAGACTCAAAATATGAAAAGATAATCCTTCATGAAATGATATGACTTGCGAATCTCTAGGATAGATCCCATTAGAACCAAAATTCTTATAGTATTTCCCATTAAGCTTCACATGATTTGGAATAGGTCTACACTAAGAAATTTCGACTAGGTCGGCCCCAAATTATTTGACTAGTAATTATGTAGTGAAATTATGAGAGTGATAACTTTCTGAAAATAAATGCAAATGAATTAAAATACGAATATGTGATAGATACTGATGTGTAGATGTTATATTCTGCTATGTGAGCTACGAAATGATAATGCAGTAAAATGTGGAATGAACTGCTGAAACTTCTACATAGTGAAATGTAAGAAAATAAATATTTTTGGTTGATACAAGATTGCTTTACTACTAGGGATGCTCTTGCATCACACAGTGATGAAGATGTGCCATAGAAAAATGGACCCTTTGCTTGACATGGGATTAATTCATGATAAAAATAACTTAATGAGGCCTTAATATAGTGTTGTGAGGTATTTTATGCATCCACACTAGGTCTTGGACCCTTACAAATTGAACAACATGCTTCTAATATTTTCTTGTAAAGGTGTTGTAAAGTCTAGTAAAGGACTTTCATGCTTTTCTAGATTTAATTAACTTATTTCTCTCTAATTCAACATTATAAAATGTGTTCAATAACATTGTTACACCAATCTAGAAGGTTCTTAATGTAAAATTAATGATAATCTAGTGTTGTAATGTGTCTTGCACATTCACATTGGTTCTTGTGCATTTCTAGGCTATGTGGACCTAATTTTAGTGTTATAAAGTGTATTTAATCACACTTTCACATTGATTTATGTGTCCCAAGCCCCATTCAACATTTACACCATCACTAATAGCTTTTAATTGATCCATATTATGTATTTCAAGGCTTTAATTGATCAAATACTCGACAAGATAGCATTTTAGACCTTATTTCCAGATTCCTTAGCTTCTTAGGTGTTAGAATGGCCCCTGTGGGACCAATTCACCATGCATGGTGAATCGGTCCCATCCAGGTGGGACCCATTCACCATGTGTAGTGGATGAGTCCTATCTAGCCCCCATTTTGACCTTTGAGTGGGAAAAAGTGAAATTTAAAGTTTATTTTCACTTCATGTCGGTCTGTGATGAGGTATTCTCAGGTACTAAGGCACAATTTTCTATAAATAAATGTTTTTATCCTCATTTTACATCCAAAAACATCTAACAACTCATTTTTACATCTCTTATCATTATTTCATCTTCTATCTTCTCATCCAAATCAAGCAAGTTAGGGTTTCTTGATTAGAAGTCTTCAAGTTAGCTTTCTAAAGCATTCAAGGGTTGATTATACATGTATTGCTATAAAATTACAAGATCAATCATCATTTTAACCTATAATTTATTCCATTATTGTATGCTTCATTCACTGATTTCATCATTTTGGTTTAATTACCTAAAAGGGGTTTGACCAAGGCAAACCCCCATACCTTAACGATCAATAATTTATATTTCTTGTTTTGTTTGTATGTAGAATTAGGTCCTTTGGAAGGTTGAGAATCACTAAATATTGTATTTCAAATTCATTCAAGTCTTCTTCTCTTCATTCGAGTCAAAATATTAAGAAAAAGGCATTTTCATACCCAATTCTGACAATTTCTGAAGCAGACACCTGTAGAAGACAAAAAGGTAGATCTAAAGCTATAGAATCAACGTATAACATTTCAAATCCCTGAAGGAGGAATAATTCACCAAGCATGGTGAATTAGTCCCATTTGTGGGCCTGAAATTATTTTTTTATCAGAATCTAGCTCTCGATAGACAAAAACTTGTTTCCAAATAATTTCACCAAAACAGGGATAGATTCACCCTAGATGGTGAATGAGTCCTGTCAGGCTTGAGAAACATCATCAATCAACATTCCATATATTCCATATTCATCACATTTTTCCTAGGTGCACTCTGATTTTATCCATCTCTTTCTGTTCTACATATTTCATCCATTTAGTACATTTTAGCAATACACAATTTGTTTTCAAACATTTCATACTTCATTAGTTTTGCATGTTTAATCATTCAATTTTTTAGCTTATTTGCATTTATATCATTTCATTTATTCTTCATCCCATGATACATATCTTATATTGAATGAACCCCCTAAATCTTTGAGGTCCATCTTTCTCCTTTTAGGTGAAAAACCCTAAGAGTGCAAGAGAAGTACATAGACCCAAAAATATTTGGTTCATTTTGGTGAACCCACATTTTATAATACTTTCTAATCTGATTTTTGAGTCATTTATCATTGATTTAGTCTCACATTCATTTTGTATTTGGATTTACATTCATTTGTATGCTAGGTTTTAAAGCTTGAATTCATAAAAAGTGTATTTAGGTTACATTTGTTGCATCTAAACTCATTTAGATTTATTGAAATTATGAATTTTTCATTTAGTTCTATGTATTGGCTCTTAGAATTCCTAAAAATCAGTCTAAATTTTTTGAAAATATTGAAAAAAGTCCATACTGGGACTCATTCGCCACCTTGGGCGAATTAGTCCCTTCTGACATAGGAAACAACATTGTACAAAATTCAGAAAATTATTTTTGGGCTTCTGATTGGTGCCATTTCATACCTATATTAGTTAGTTACATTTCTATAGCATGCATTTCATAAAGTCTAACCTAAATTAGCTCATTTCATGCATGGTTTACATTTTACATTTGCATTCTCATATTGTTACATAGAATACTTAGTTAATTTTCATCTGAAAATTTCATTTTATTTTAGAATTTTACATTTTATTTCGAGTTAGCATAGATTATTCTTTCAAAATGTTAGTTTCAATCCTCTCCAAATTTGCAAAGGAAAATCTATTTAACAAACATTCACATTCTTCATTCACTGCATTCCCTAGTTATGATAGTCTTCTAGCACAAGAGAATGAAAATGTTAACACTTGTCTTAAACTTACACTCCATCCTATCTCTCCTATTAGTATGGATGATGTGTTAGAAGTGAATACAAACATAGATACACATGATGATCATAATTTCATTTCTCCTGATACCTCTCGTTTTAGTGACTAAGGTATCTTGGCAAAAGAAGGTACAATTATTGAGCATCATGAGGGTCATGTTTGTCCTTCTCCTCATTCCCCTTGGGAAGATAGTATAACAATACAAGATGAATTCATTTCCACCACTTTATCTAGTCTCCATTCATCTCCTAACACCTACCCTTTTTGTGACAATACTTTCATGAATGATCAGGCCCAACACATTTGTGAGGAGAATATGTTGGTATCAAGAAACCAAATGATTGAGAGTTATAACATTATTTCTCTCCTTCCTAATATTTCTAACAATCGGAAGGCTCTATTTGAACAAGACGATCCAATCATTGGCACTCATGCAAATCTTAGTTGTCTTCCCCTTCATGACTCCCCTATTTGTGATGAAGCTTCGACATGTGATGCACCTCTTGATTGTCACCTTTTTCAAAGCTCTCCTACTAGGGTAGATACTATGAACCAAGATAGTGAGATTATGGACAACAATCAAATTTTCCCCTCTCCTAATATTTCTCCTATTAGTGAAGATGATATTATGGTGTTACATGATCCAATCCATGAAAATCATGAGAATCTTATATGTGAAAACATCATAGACCAACAAAATTCCACCATAAATAATTCCCTTAGTAGCGATGAATTTATTTTAGATGAATCAAACCTTAATTATCATAAACATATGGTTTTTTGTTCCCCTAAAAAATCTCCTTCTAAGGAGGACATTATAACCCAAGACAAAGATAATATCCCCCTCAAAGACAATGAAAAATATCACTTGCTAAGGGATGTTAACAATATTCAACCTCAACTCACCCTTTATCCTCCTTCACATAAACCTTCACCCAAATCCACCTTACCCTTTACCCACCTTTGCATCTACTTCATCCTTCCAATAAACCTAAACTTATCCTTTACCCACCTTCACATCCCCTTCATCCCTCTAATGTATCACAACAATCTAGTACTGATACAGTTTCTCATATGTATAACACTCAAAATAATACACAACCACCACAATCAAACTCAACCTGTTTACCTTTACCCAACCTACCTAGTGCTCCTCGTTGTAACTCACCTACAAAGGAGTATGATATTATTGAACAATTAAAGAATACTCTTGCCAAAATCTCCCTTTGGGATTTAGTCTAGACCTCACCACATTACAACAATATTCTTCAAACAGCCCTACAACAACTTGCAGATCCTCATGGAACAACTCTAAATGATGTGACAACTTTAGTTCATAAACCAAATCAAACTAATCTTGACATTACTTTTCATCAACATGAGCTCCCTTCTTTGGAGTTGCGAAAACAACATGATGCCTTTATGATCATTGCTAAATACAAATGGACAGGAATAAAAAAAACTCTTATCAACAATGGTTCTACTCTTAATGTGTGTGGTGTGAGTCTCCTTGATTGATTAGAAATTGATAAGTCACAAATAATACCTGATTCCACCGCTATTTGAGGATTTGATAATACAAAAAAGCAACCACTTGGTGTAATCACTTTGCCTATTATGGTTGGGGTGGTTACTTTGCAAACTCCTATTCATGTCATGCCTTATGATCTTTCGTATAATCTTCTTTTAGGCAGACCATGGATTCATGAGATGAATGTGGTGCCTTCAACCCTTCATCGTATAATGAAATATGTCTATAACAATAACATTTATCAAGTTGAAGCAGATCCCAAGCCTGAAAGTTGCTTGAACCTCAAAAAAGGGGTTACAAGTCCTCTCACAACATTGATTCCAACATCCAACATTGATCCTCTTGAAATTGAACATAACGATGAGGGATGGACATCTAAATTCTTTGGTGATGATTGGGGATCCTTATAATTCATACCATCATTTATGGGCGAATACATACTCACACAAAAGAAATATGAGAAACAATAACAACCAACCATTATGTCAATGCAAAAATTTGGATAACCTTTCACAAGCATCCGCCTCAATCACTTTATATAATGCCACAAATTCTACAATAACCCCTGACGAACACAACAACGAACAACCACCTGATTCCAAAGAATTGAAAAAGATTTATGGAAAAGGATATGATTTCATGAAACAATTTGGGTATAATGGAAAAGAATTTCGTGCTCAATAACAAGGTATCCACAACCCTATAGAGCTTAACACACAACAAACAACTCATGGTCTTGGTTATTCTCCTTTACCCAAGATCAACAAGCCTTCACTCAACATCAATACTATCACGCAAGACTCTTCCATGACTCTTTCTTATTCACATAAATAACCTTAATTGCTTCTCCTTGCCATGTCATAGTTGAAAGATAATCACATTCTCACTATTGCATGTCTTGCATCCATTTCAAGGGGCAGCATACCATCATCCACTTTAGGCTCACCTTTGACCTACACTACGTGGGGGGAAAAGAGCTAGAAAAACTTATCCCTTTTATGTCACTTGTCATTGTCTCTTTCGACTACTCATTAACCTTTCATGAACATATTAAGAGCAATCTTGGGATGTGGATGACATGTCTTAATATTGACTCACATGTGACATACTTCCCTCTTTCATGATGCAACTTATTGAAAAAATATGAATTGGCATAAGGATTTTTGGATAAGCTCTCATGTTCTTCTCTTCTACTTTAAAGTAATTTCTCATAGAACAATGTGTAGCAATTCCTTTAAAGTGGGGGGGACATTACCATTAATTCATTTGCACTCTTGGTTCCTAGTGTAGCCTTGTCATTTGCATGATGTGTTCGTCACTTTGTGGATGACATTGGGTGTGATGTTCTTCATAAGTGTGATTTTCCTCAGCATATTACATTCCTCTTGGTGGCTTGATGTGACACATTGCATCCCCTAAGTTGTGAATTTACTATCCTTTGACTGGTCCTCTCTTGGAGACATTAGACATAATGTTCCCTAAGTGACTGACCTTGCATAAACTAAACAGGACTCGTTTGAACATCCTTTACACTTTACATTTTTACATTTTACACATTTTACATTTTTCATTCATTTTTACCACCTTGCATAATGCAACTTGCATGATTGTGGTACCTTTTCTTTTTGTTCATGAGCATTTTTCTTTGTGGCACCTTGTTAAAGTTATCAAGTGGTATAGCTTTAATATGGTTGAGTGGGAAGCCTAATTAGCAGCATGACTTTTCCCCATAGCCACTTTTATGTTTGTGAGTTCATACCAACTAGCATATGTATCTTAATTTTTGGGCATTCTCACCCCACAAACTAGTTTTGTGGCCCCATAGTGAGTATACAGTTTGGCCCTTTTCACTTGGCAGACAACCAAGAAGTTCCATTGGCCCAGGGTGAGTACATCTTTTCCACCCCATCTTTCATTGTTGTCATTGCATGATTTTGTACCTTGGGGGATTGGCATGCATGTGGATCTCTCTTGAATGGCTACTTTAGTGTGAGTTTGAAGCAGATTCATCCTCTCACTAAAGTGGGGGCTAAATGTGTTGTAGAAAAATGGACCCATTACCTAACATGGGATTAATTCATGATAAAATAGACTTAATGAGGCCTTAATATAGTGTTGTGAGGTATTATATGCATCCAAACTAGGTCTTGGACCCTTGCAAATCAAACAACATGCTTCTAATGTCATCTTGTACATGTGTTGTAAAGTCTTATAAAGGACTTTCATGCTTTTCTAGACTTAATTAACTTATTTAGAACTCCCTAATTCAACATTATAAAATGTATTTAGTAACATTTTTAGATCAATCTAGAAGGTTCTTAATGTAAAGTTAATGATAAGCTAGTGTTGTAATGTATCTTGCACATTCACATTGGTTCTTGTGCATTTCTAGGCTATGTGGACCTAATTTTAGTGTCGTAAAGTGTATTTAATCACACTTTCACATTGATTTATGTGTCCCAAGCCCTATTCAACATTTATATCATCACTAATAGGTCTTAATTGACCCATATTGTGCATCCTAAGGCTTTAATTGATCAAATACTCGACAAGATGGCATGTTAGACCTTATTTCCTGATTCCTTGGCTTCTTAGGTGTTAGAATGGACCCTGTGGGACCCATTCACCATGCATGGTGAATCAGTCCCATCTAGGTGGGACCCATTCACCATGTGTGGCAAATGAGTCCTATCCGGCCCCCATTTGAACCTTTGAGTGGGAAAAAGTGAAATTTAAAGTTTATTTTCACTTCATGTCGGCCTGTGATGAGATATTATCGGGTACCAAGAAAAAATTGTCTATAAATAAGGTTTTTTATCCTTATTTTACATCCAATGACATCTAACAACTCATTTTTACATCTCTTATCATTAATTCATCTTCTATCTTCTCATCCAAATCAAGCAAGTTAGGGTTTCTTCATTAGAAGTCTTCAAGTTAGCTTTCTAAAGCATTCAAGGGATGATTATAAATGTATTACTACAGAATTACACGATAAATCATCATTTCAAGGTAATTTATTCCATTATTGTATGCTTCATTCACTTATTTCATCATTTTGGTTTAATTACCTAAAAGGGGTTTGACTAAGGCAAACCCTCGTGCCTTAACAATCAACAATAATTATCTTTCTTGTTTTGTTTGTATGTAAATTTAGGTCCTTTGGAAGGTTGAGAATCATTGAATATTGTATTTCAAATTCATTCAAGTCTTCTTCTCTTCATTCAAGTCAAAATATCAAGAAAAAGGCATTTTTAGACCCGATTGTGATAATTTGTGAAGCATACACCTGTAGAAGACAAAAAGGTAGATCTAAAGCTACAGAATCAACCTCTGACTTTTCAGATCCCTGAAGGAGGATTGATTCACCAAGCATGGTGAATTAGTCCCATCTATGGGCCTGAAAATTGTTTTTTATCAGAATCCATCTCTCGGTAGACAAAAACCTGTTTCTAGAAATTTTCACCAAAATAGGGACTAATTCACCCTAGATGGCGAATGAGTCCTATTAAGCTTGAGAAACATCATCAATCAACATTCCAAACATTCCAAATTCATCACATTTTTCCCAGGTGCACTCTGATTTTATCCATCTCTTTTTGTTCTGCATATTTCATCCACTTCTAGTTCATTTTAGCAATAGACAATGTGTTTTCAAACATTTCATACTTCATTAGTTTTCCATGTTTAATCATTCAATTTTTTAGCTTAGTTTCATTTATATCATTTCATTTAGTCTTCATCCATCATACATATCTTAGATTGAATGAAACCCCTAGATCTTTGAGGTCTATCTTTCTCCTTTTAGGTGAAAAACCCTAAGAGTGCAAGAGAAGTACATAGACCCAAAAATATTTGGTTCATAAGACAATCAAATAAAGAAGTATATGGTAGTCAAGTCAAGGGGAATGTATGGTTGACAATCATGGCTTATGACTAAGATCAATACCCATTAAATAAAACACCAAGAAAGCATGACCAATATCACTCAACTATGATACATAAACAATCACACCAAGAACATTATAAGGGTTTGATATAACTTTCAAACAAAACTCATACAATTCAATAGTATATGTCATTATTAATTGCAAACAAAATCCAACATGCTTGTAATGATATCACTAGATCCTTCATGTAAATGTAATACAACCATCATGTAGAATCATCAATGTGACTCAACCATGATGCATGAACACTTATCTTTCAGGTAAATTCCAATAAAAAAATTATAAACTTAACACAAAAGCTAAAATAATTGTAATATGTTATATCATATATGTCATTCTACCTTGATGCACACAATATATTCCATAATATATTAAAATAATTAGACATAATATTGAATTTCACTCAGCCATGAGACATGGAAAAACACATTAGGAATGACATAGTAGTTTGATGTCTAATAGGAATTTGATCAAATTCACTTTTGACCCTAATACATGTGCACACTAAGACTCCTCACAAAAATCAGTGGCATACATGCTATTCAACCCTTGACAAAAAATCTATATAATCAATGACACTTGGTTAACATCATCAACCTCAATGCACAAGAAAACTAAACACTTTGTAATGGTTATGTGTAAATTAGCTACAAAAATCTCATACAAAACGTGCATAAGACTCAAATCCTTCACATGCCATCATGAAGCACAAGAGTCAACCATGATACATGTAGACACATGTACAAGACATATACCTTGGGAGGTCTTTGTAACCAAGTAAAAAAACCATACAAATCAATCAAATATACACCATTTCATAAAATTCAAACAAAACCAATAGAACATAATGGTATATTAATAGACCCTTTACATGAAATCCATATAGCTAGAATGAAAAAGAGTGAATTCTACTAACCATGATGGAAATGGTCTACTATAAGCAATGAAAATAGAATACATAAGAATGCTTGTGTTGAGTTGAAATCCTCTATATAAGTTTACAAGGATTCATCTAAATTATGTCATTTTTTTTTTAATTTTTTCATCAAACTCCTAAAAAATTTAACTTTTTATGCAACTTCCATCTAATTTTATGTTGAATTCTATGTAAAACTATAATGATTAATAAAATTATAAAAATATTGGTCTATATTTCCAAAATAAACAAATATAATCAATATAAACATTTCAATTCAATATATTTGTGGGTGATGGCTATTCAGGTGATTTATTTACTAGGGAATTTGTCAAAAATAGGTTGGGTTTGATGTCATTTTTGAAGCAATAAGGATAGCCCTATAGTTTCGAAATGATAGTATCCTTCTCAAAGCATTAAGGAGAAATTCCCAACATCTGTGTGTCACAATCAATTTTGACATCAAGGAGAAATATTATGCAATTTCTTTTCTTTGTGATCATAATCCTCACCCATCTCAGAATTTAGTTTCTATGGGTATAGAGGAAGGTGGTCCACTGTCCATGCCAGGGTGTGCTCAGTTAGAGCCAATTCTAGATGAAAATGTTGCTTCGGTGGGAAATGTTGCTAGCCCTTCAGTTGGAGACCAAGATGTTTCTATGGTTAGGGCTCAAATCCTTCAGACAGAGCCAAAACTAGATGAAAGTGTTGCTCGAGTGGGAAGTGTTGCTAGCTCTTTGTTTGGAGATCAATATGTTGTTGTGGTTAGGGCTCGAGTCCTCTAGATAGAGCCAATGTTAGTTGAAAATACGACTCCTATGGGAAATTTTGTTGGCTTCTCAGTTGGTGAACAATATGTAGCAGTGGCCAAGGTTGGAGAAAATTATGTGCTTAGGTATGTGTAGGATCATCATGGAAAAAATAGGCCCTTAAGTGGCAAAAAATTCAAAAAAATCAGAGTTAGGCAACTTGACATTAAAATATGAATAAGTTATCTATATTATTTCAAAAATATGTAAGAATAGAATCTGTAGAAAATTTAATTTAGTTCCTAAAATACTAGGTTTATTTAAAAGTAAAAAAAATATATTTTGTGAAAATTTGAAATTTCAATGCAGTAGCACTTAAATTTTAGGAAAAAAGAAGAAGTAGTGTTTGTCTGACCACCCTAACCACAATAAAATGATAATATTTTTTTATAATATTTTAGATATAGGTAGAGGACTCATGCCCCATTGTGATGCATATTTTTTTGTAATTTTTTCCAAGTAAATAATTAATTATGAATTTTTTATTACAAATTTTAAAAAATATAAAAACTCGTATGTCTAACCACCTTAACTTGGTCAAAAATTCATGAAATTCATTTTTTTTTAATCCTATAGTATGTGAAGCATAGAATGTGACACATTTTTTGGATTCAAAAAATGTAATACCATTTGAAAGCAATAGATTTTTTTCAATCAGCCTATCAATCAGGACTTTAGTCATAATTCAAATAGAAAATGAATAATAGTTATTTTATTAAATTCAAAGTAAAGCATAAATTATATTGGTGGAAAGATAAGAATATCCTTTAAAAACCCTTTTCATTTCATCAATTTTGGGTAGAAAAAAAGTCATCAGCCACATACCCTACAAATACCCATCATATCGCCATTTTTTGGCCCATCATGATCCTACACATACCCGCCTCAGTTTGGGCTAGATTTATTTTCTCAGGAACGATGCTTGGTGGAGACAACTGAAGGTCAAGATGAGAACTCGGTTCATGGGGAGGATTGTATGGAAGAATAATTGCTTTCCTTTTGCAAATCTTTGATTTTTTTGGCTTATAGTGAATGTTTTAAAATGCTTCCTATGTTTAACTCGAAGTTTTGATATAGAAGAATCATCGAGAATTTGTTGTGATATGAAAAGACATCAATATTTTTTAATACTATAATGTAATTCTGAAAGGTAGCTTTAGCTATGTGCTGCAGTTAGAAATTAGCATACGTTAGTAGGATGCTTCAAAACTCTTTTGGCAATCTGGGTTTTTAATATTAACAATGCAATCTTTTCTTATATATAATATAATATATATATGCCTCCATGCCCTTTTCCTAAAAAAAAAAAACCATTTCAATTAAAAAAAAAGAATATATTACCTAAGATAATCAAATTCGATGTAGAAACTTCAAATTATCTTCTTCTACATTGTTCAACAAACAAATTGGTACTCAAAAGGTGATGAAACAATTATGATATGGTACTATAGGAAGTCAACTACATAAAAAGGTGTTTCCTTGTCAGAAACGGTGCAAAACCAGACAAAGGAAGAGAATTGTGGGCCTATATCATGGATCAAAAAATTTTTTTACCATTTTTGGAAAAGGCTATTTGGCACTTGCAAAATTTGGTGAGTGAAAAATGTGCTACAAAAAAATCCTTTTAATTTGGTGAGCACCAAATGTACTATTTGGAGGCTTCACAATTTGGCAAGTGCCAAAATTTTTTGATAAATAATTTACAATTGTCAAGGCCTCGACTCTACATGGAGACCTACAAAGGGGAGAGAGAAGAGTGGAAGAGACCTAGAGGAGTAGCAAGGTATGGAGGGAAAAATTTGATGAGATTTATACATAATGAAGAGGATAAGGGATAAGTGTGGGAGAGACTATTAGACACACATGATAATTGAGAGGGGGGTGAATCATTTATATATTAAAACCTTAAAACCCTCATTAGACTTCATACCCTTATTATGCATCACCATGAATGTAAACAAATGAAACATCAACACAAAAACAACCATAGACAATAGAAAACCATATTTTATGTGGAAAAACCAAAGTGAGTATTAATTTACATATATATGAATATCAACACCAAATACAAAAATATCATTGTCAAAAGGGCTCATTTCCCTAAGGGCTCACTATCCAAAAAAAAGAAAGGCACACTCCCAAGGGATCACTACCTAGGAAGATAAAACTTCTTTTGGATAAAATGAGATTACAAAGAAATTGTTACAATGAGTTTCACTACCTCAAATAAAAAAGAGAAATCACCACAACCATCTACAACCTTCGGCTCACTTCCTCTAGCAACTTCAGGCACACTAAAATGTAGACACCTTGTACTCACTACTTTCAATAGTCTTAGGCATTCATGCTCACACTCATATCACAACACTTGATCACATACAAATAATTTCACATTACACAAAATACCACACACTTATCCAACAATTTTACTTGCATATATACCTTCTACAACCATGAATAACCTTCTCCAAGTCAGCTTCAATGAAACGTATACACCTCAAACATGCAACCACCAAATAGGTTAGCACCAACCACTTATGCGATGGAAATAAGTGAAGGAAAACCACACAAAGCATTAAATAGGAACCAAATATACACTAAAATGCTACAACATGGTTCCAAAAACAATGAAGCACATCCACAAACAACACTAACATACAAATTTGGCCAAATCAACAATAATGCTACCAAAAAAACCACATACACACTTCACCAGGTCTAGAAACATTCTATAGACCTCTGAGCACCATCACACAACAACCTAAAATATTCCAACACCAAAAAATATTTAAAATACTGGTGCAAACACATGCAACTGAGAATAGTATCATCTTGTGCAACTAGTCAAACTACCACTGACACACAACACATGAACCAAGCTTGCATAATAGATGAATACAAAAATATCAAAAGGAAGATAGTGTTGGAATCAAGGAACACTGAGAGGGGGGGTGAATCAGTGTTCTAGAGAATTTAACTTTATTAACTTGATCCTTAAACCACTTATAGCATTGAACCAAAACACCATAACACAAGGATTTTTATGTGGAAACCCTGTTAGGGGAAAAACCACATTGGAAGGCCAATCCACAGTATGAGTATACTTAGAATAAGTGTTTACAAATGGGAATGCACATGCATTTAGGCACACTACCTAGAGCTTACTGCTCAAATACAATAGGCTTACTACCCAAAATAAGAATCATAGATTAGACAATTTGGAGTTGATGAAATATGAAATAGCATCTACTAATGCCTAAGTATAGTTCTAGTTAAGTACATTAATCACATTCTTCACACTCTATCTGATTCTACACTTGAAACTTTGTCTTCCTTAATTCAAATCCCAATCTTCATTCTGCACAAGTGAAACTACTCACAATTGATCTATACTCCTCACTCTCACAACACATCACAACACACCTCAAAATGATAGAAGTAATTGATTATATATATATATATATACGTGACTAGAGATTATATGAAATACATGTCAATTTCAACAAAATATGAAACTTGTACAAATTTTCAGCTCAATCCATAAACAATTATTAATATGCACTAACCAAAGTTAGCCACAACATAGTAAGGACCCAAAAAAATATCCTCAAACATGAAACACCTTCAAAAATTATTCCTCAAATATTCGTGACACACTACAATCACCAAGTCGGCCTCTCTACACTGTTAGACTGGAAATCATCAAATCAGATCTTCTAACTTGCACACCAATCAATACGAGGCTCTATGATTCAAGGATAAGATATTTCATACATAAAAATACCTTCCCTAAGATCCAAAACAAAAAATTATAACAATAAATTGCATAGGAATTGATGAACACAACTCTATCGGATGCCCTATTCTAGTTTTGACAGTTAATCACAAAACTTCAATCTGACTCCCAGTATGAGCAAATACTGAAGTACAGATAGGATTACTAACTAGGGTTTCCATTAGTGACAACACCAGATGACATGTGCAGTGCCTTTTTCCAACAATCTCCCCCTTTGGCATTGATGGCAACACTTAGTGAAAAATGACTAAGTGTCAGAATTAGTACCAACATGAAGACATTGCAATCCTCAAAACTTCATAAGACTTCAAAACTTCACAACTCCCCCTAAGATGAATATGAAAATTTTCACTACCCTACACTCCCCCTTTGACATCAATGGCAAAGACGAGAATCCACATACCAAAATTCATACAAAATTTCTATGAACAAACTGCATATGTACAAGCTTGCTTTTACAACTTACATGAACTTGAATATATCTACCAAATTGTTCTTCAACAGGTTGAAACTAGTGTCCCAACCCTTTTTGAGACTCTCCAAAATAATCATGTGACCACATAACAAGTAGGATTGCATCTTTGTTGACTCAATATTTTTTGGATCACTGACAGCCATAGCATCCTGTGCTTCCTTCAATGCACTAAGCATTGTCTCCATTTTAAGAACTATCAACCCTCTGAGCTCACATAATCTTTCAACAATTCTATAATTTTCATGCTTAAAATTTTTTATTTTGTCAAGTAGGGATATGACTTGACCTTCTTGCTTACTCACAAAAATGGTTAGAGGATCAAAGGCTTGAGAAATATTTGCTAACTGTTTCTCATATTCCTTAATTTTCTTCTTAGTGACCTCAGCGAATTTAGACAATTATAAGTATAAATTGTAAATATTTCCACCTTCAGATAATGCACCTTGAATGTTCTTTACACAGGTAGCTAATAAGGATTTTTCATTAGCTATAATACTCCTCAATATACTAAACCTTTTTCCATCAAATTCTTTCTGAACCTTATCCTTAGTTGAATTTCCAAGAGACTCAAAGTGAGTACTTACAAAGTTGATAAGCTTTTTTAGTTGACCAGATGGAGAATCATATGGGTCCTTGACATGTGTAGGAATGATCTTCTCCCAGATATCAGATGCAAGGCTTAGCAACTCACTGTCCTTAATGTGATATTTCAATATCTCCTCCCTTGCCTTAGCCTGAGCAAATGATGCTACCTTCAACTACTAAATAGGAGATAGAGTGGCCAAGTTGATAGGACCTTTAACTAGTTCAGGGTCAAAATCCTCCTATTGTTCTTCTAAAAATTCCTTTATTGCCTTTGCAGTGTCTATTGCTTCCACAACAATATCCTTTACCTCAACCTTCTTCTCTTCAACCATAGATTCTTGCTTTGTTTCAACTGGCATATCTTTAGTAGCTTCAGTCTCCATGATAATTTTTGTATCTTTCATGTATAGAGGATTCAGAGTGTCCTCAATTGTGTCTTCTTTCCCTTCTTTAGTTTCCAGACCAGATGGAGCATTTTCATCATGAAATTCTTTATATAAAACACTATATCTGTTCTTCAACATAACTGCTTTAAGAATTTTCTCAAAAAAAATTTCCACTTCCTCAGTCTGTTTGAACATAAGCTTATTCACCCTTATTTTTCTTTGAAAATCCCTTTTAGCATCATTGAGGATTTTCTTCATTTCTTCTATTGACATTACCGGACATAGATTGACAAATATGCATTCTCTCATCTATTCTTCTTCAGTTCTTGCATTAACTCTCCTCATTTCCAAAACTTCATATAACCCTTTAGGTAATTCAAACATTATTTCTATGAGAATCATATTAAAATTATTCAAGTACTTTATTTTTCCTTCTTCAAGAATTCTTTGACCAGCACTATAAAAAATGTCATACCATTCAGAAAGTGGTTTGAGATTACCATCCTTAATCAAAGCCTTTTCCACTTCCTCTACAAACATACTTGATCTGTCATTTTTCACCTTTTTCTTTGCTTTCTCTTCACCGAAGGGATTGTCCTTAGAGACTTTTGATTCCTTTGTGCCCTTTTTCTTGATCTCTATTACCTCTTCATCAGATTCAATTTCTTCATCATCATCAACTACAACATAGACTCTTGTACTTTTATCCTTCTTCCTCTTTCATTCTCTTCTGGATGTCTTGACTTGAGCTTTCAATAGGCTTGACTTCTTTACAGGACCGGATGTTAGTGTAGAGTTCTCCAAACTTCTTCTCAAAATGAAATGTGACAAATGAGGAATAAAAGTAACCTTTTATCATTCACAAACCTAACCTTTTATTGCAATAAATGCTTTTTCCCTTGGTCTTTTGGATACCCTATTTTCATAGACTGTGACAGAAAATTATTCTTTAGACCTTCAATTTTGCATAAGTTTCCTCCACAAAAGATCCCAAAACATCTATACATCACTAATGAAATTATTCCAATTTGCCACATCCCAGTACCACCTACTAGTAGGAGGGTGTAAAATATTTTCTTGAGAGCTCCCCTTAGGCCAAGGGCCATAAACTAATTCCCAGAGGAATTTCTAGCACTAGATTCTAGTGTTGAACCATTTCTTGAATCTGAAGCACTCTTCTTCACCAATGTCTTCTTCATTTGATTCTTGATCTCATCTATAGTATCTTTTCTTGTACTACCCCTCCATTTATGCTTTGTTATCTGTTG
This sequence comes from Sequoia sempervirens, assembly GCA_007258455.2. Taxonomy (NCBI): domain Eukaryota; kingdom Viridiplantae; phylum Streptophyta; class Pinopsida; order Cupressales; family Cupressaceae; genus Sequoia; species Sequoia sempervirens. The sequence goes on from VDFB02105785.1 coordinate 54,306,334, forward strand.
CATGTCTTTATACTATTAGACTTTGGTACTTGGTTTAGATATTTTGATCACTGATTTCAAGCGACAGTGGACTCACTTTGTGACATGATGATACATTGTATTGCGATATTTTATTTCTGACATGCTTTGATATGCTATTTATATGTTTATGATGGACTAACTATTATTTAATTTGTTAGTCTGATGTGACGTGTATTGGTGTGGAGAACAAAATCGCATCACTCGCTTGCAAGTGCCTTGTGATGTCTATGATTTTCTCCACATGGTGTGTCTGTAATATGGATTAAATGTATATGCATGCCATTTGTTTGGTTGTAGGATTGCAGGTACATGACATCGACTCCACCTGGTTACTCAGGTCTGAGCGTGTCAAGACTCAATGGATATGTTGATTGGGAGGTAGTAGCATGGTTCATCCTAGTCTAGTCTTTAACCCGGTCATAGTACATCGTTTGTTTTAGTTCAGAGTCATAAATTGTCTTGTTTTTTCTTCCTGTTTGGATTATTTGCTTGAAAAGGAAAATTTTGTCAATTTTAATGATAGTTTATTATTCCTTAATTTACTGTTATTTAAATTAATTTTTAAATGTTGAAATAAGGTTTTACATTTTATTTAATTAATTAATTAGTTTGTTTGGTTAAATAATTTGATCCTAAAATATTAAATTTATTTAATTAAATAAATTAATTGATTAAATTAAAATTGTTTTAAATATGTGTAAATAAATTTAAATAAAATTTGAAATTTAAATATTATTTGTGGAAATGGCATTTTAAATTGTAAATAAATTTTGTATTTGGAAATTGAAATTTTAAAATAAAATAAATTCATGCAAATCTTGAAAGGCAAGATTGCCGAGAAGTGGTTAAAGATATTTTCTTCTTCTCGACAAGTGTGCCAGTTAAATTTATTGTTATGGTTGAGGTTGTTCACAAATATTGTTTGGGATCTGGGAAACACAGAGGGGTTATCAATTTTTCTTCACAGGAATTGAAATAATAATTTGTTGTGTAAAAAGCAATTTTAAAGAAGTTGTTACTTCCTCTGTTTTGGTTGTATATTTGTGGAAGATCCCTTTGGTGGGAATTTCTTTGTGTTGGTTATAGTTTTCCTGTGGATTTGGGGCTTTTTCTGGAGAAGCTTTGGTGGATTGTGCGTTACAGGAAACATAAGCTTTCTTCTACAGACAGTTTTCAAGTTACAGGTATTTTTCTTGTTTTAGTTTGTTTCCTTTTTGAAAAAGAATGTTTGAGAAAATATTTGTTTTTTGTTTCTTGTATTCTTCTCGAGAATTTTGTCAAAATTTTGTTTAAACAGTAGAAGATTCTCAAAGAAGTAGGAAATATCCTTGAAGAATTTTAAAAGAAGTTTCCTGTCAAATTTTTTTATATGTTTCCTGTAGGAAATATTTTTTTAAAAATTACTTGTGAAAGAAAAGAAATTCTCTGTTGTTGAATTTTAAATCTATGGAAAATTTGTGTAGAATGTTAGTTTTCTCAATTACCTGGACAAAATCTCTGTGAAAACAACTACATGTTATGATAAATCTATATGTATATATATATATATATATAAATATATTGGTATGGATGATTATCTAGAAAAAAATTATACCCTGTTAAAGTTTTAAAAGGCAGACGCATTTTTCAAAAAACGCAGAAAATGGATATTTTAATTGAAAATCATGATTTAAAAAAATCATAGAAAATTGTTTGTTTGGGTGCCGTGGGGGTTTCTGGCCTCCACAGCGGACTCCCAACAGGGAGGCGGAGTGGAGGGTAGTGCCCAGCCCCGCCTCCACGGGAAGCGCTTGGCGCTGCCTTCCACCGCCACGGCCCTATGGGGAGGGCTGTGGGGCAGCCCTAACCATGGTCGTGGTAGCAGCTAAGGCTGCAAACTATTTTTAATTTGTATGAATTATATTTTCATTGTTATTTCTTTTAATTTAGTTTTATATAATATATTTTAATAATTATTTTATATATAAAATATTTATAATATTTTATATATATTAAATTTTATTATAATATATTATATATAAATGTATATTATTAATTGTTAAATTTTGTTAAATGTAATTAGATTTATGGACAAAATATCTATATTGACAGTATATTTAAATATGGGAAATATTGATATTTTAATATAAGAAAATTATGAGTATAAATTTCTTAATGAAATATGATGAGAAAAGAAATTGAATGTGTTATTATATGGCATGAATGCAAAACTGGAGTTAACTGTTAGATTTAATTTTCATTTTGAATGGAGGACGAGTTATACTTTAGATGGTTAATTGTGTATTTCTTAATAATGTTTGATTGGATTTAGTAAATCCGAATAGTAGACGTTTATTTTTCAATTTGCTTTTGATCGTGTTTCTTATGGGGTAAATTGGGAAAGTCTTAGATGTATAAGTCTTCCAGAATGAATTGTATAGGAAGGGTGAAGTTATTGTTCAAATGTATTTCTTAAATTGACTTGGGTTGTGCACATGTTAGAATATGGTGTATTGTTACCTGGTTTATGAATAAAAGTTTTAATGACTGTTGAGTGTCATTTTTTATTATGTGATTTTATTTTTTGCACCTTGTAAACCTTAGTCAAGAAAACTTAGTATACCTTTGTTATGTTTAGGGGAGTGGCTCTGTGTGAGGGCCGACACACAAAGTGGTGTCAGGGTAACTTACAAAGAGTTAGTAAGTCAGTGATAACTAAATAACACAGTAGTTAGAATTAAAATCTTTAACAAGATGTTTATGCCTCACTTATGGACTCTTGAGCTAGTTCAGTCATGAGTATAAGATGAGAAGGCCTGGAATGGCAAATCGATATCTTGTTACCTTAAAAGATATTCGATTCCGCAATAATTTGCAATGGGGCCGGGTTTCGTAAGAGGTTACCAGGGTAACCCAAGTTGGGGGCCGAAACCTACGAAGAAACACCAGGGTAACCTTTGCAATGTTGTGATGACACTCCACCTACAATAATAGTTTACCTTGAGTACTTAGTACATTTGATTGTCTTAAATATAGAAGCAATGTAACCATCTGTTAGTTATGTACTTGTGTCTAGGGTTAGTAGATTATGTCTAGGTAACCATATTACTATCTTCTAGCACGGGGGGTGGACCTACAGGTACCACATGGTTGGGTGGAACGTGCACCTTACTCCGTTGGGTCCCTAGTTTATGATCATGGCAATGAGAGCTTCATGGATGGAGAGCTCACACTTGGATATAGATGTACTTTCTTTATTGCATTATTGTAAAATTTGTACTTGAAAACATCCCTCAATTGTTTATGAGGTGAACATTTGTAAATGTAAATTGTAACTATTATTTGATCTACCTCATTAGATGAATGAGTATTGTAATATCTTATCAAATGCAATGTAAGAAACATGTTTGTACTTTATACTATCTTGAACGAAATTTCAAATGTTATGCAATATTTATTTTTAAGTTTATGATTAATTAATTATATGCAATGCGAAATACTATAGTCATCTATGGAAACTCAAGTAGTGTAACGTCGCGTAACTTAGTGAATGTATGCAACTAATTAACTTAATATTAATACTTTAAAAAAAAATTATTTCATCTTTATACTCAATTGCAACATTCCTTAGGTTATTATGACAGGGCATTACATTTCCTTTTCCCTTATCATCCTTTTGCACATTTTTCCCTTTGTTTATCAGACCCTTTCTGCTTCTACAAAATATAGCAATGTGATCGGGTTTGTTACAATTATAGCACACTACATTTCTTTGTCGAGACTAGTTTTTCTATTGATTTTCTCTTGATTTGCACTCGTTAGCAATATGGCCAAATCTATTGCAAGCATAACATATGACATCTCTATTAAAAAAGTTTTTTGACATATTTCTACATTCAACTGACTTATGACCATACTTATTGCAATTGAAACACTAACTTGAGAATGATGGACCACTTGAATTCATTCTTCTTCTACATTGGGAAGCCATATGACCAAATTTATTGCAAACAAAATAGTATCCATTCAAATTTTGAGCATTGTGTTGTCTTACAAGATACCTTCCAGCTTTGTTCATCTAATTTCCTTGCTTGAAATTCCTTTGACCATATCCAGAGCTTTCTCTTTTCTCATATCCAAGACCTTGCTTGTCACTTCCAATCCTCTGACCTTGAATCAATTCATCAAGCTTAGCTGGGCTAATCTTAAACTTCTTGTATTCATTTGTAGCAGCAAGTTCATCCCTTAGAGTAACACTTTGTCTTTCAAGCTCTTCTTCATTGTTTCTAGATTGTTGCAATTCAAGCTCCAACTAAATGAATCCATCATTAATTCTATTGCATTCTTCAGATTTTTCTTTCAAGGACTAAGCAAGATCCTCTTCATTCTTCTTTCTATCTTCAATCTCCTTGGTCATCCTCATGACAATAGATTCCATCTCATGCTTTAGAACAACATTATTACTGGTGAGCTTTTCACATTCTTCTATATTTTCCTTCAAGGCTTGACTCAGGTGTTCATCTTCCATGCTTTTACTTTATTTCCGCTTGATCTGATAAAAAAGTTCCTTTCTCTTTTCCCCAGACTTATTGATTTGATCTTTCAATGATTGAATGAATTTATTAGCATTCATAAGGCTTGATTGCAATTCCCTGACTTTAGATTTGGAATAATCAAGATCATCTAGTGCCACCAAAAGTTGTTATTGAATACTTCCAGAATCCATTGAATCACTTTCTTAGATCTTCCTCAACCTATTAAACTTCTTCTCAAGAACTAGGCTCTGATACCAATTGTTGGAATCAAGGAACACTAAGAGGGGGGTGAATCAGTGTTCTGTATAATTTAACTTTATTAACTTGATCCTTAAACTACTTATAGCATTGAACCAAAAGAAAGATGTAGCAACACAAGACAATCAACCACAACACCATAACACAAGGATTTTTATGTGGAAACCCTATTAGGGGAAAAAGCATAGTGGAAATCCAATCCACAATATGAGTATACTTAGAATAAGTGTTTACAAATGGGAATGCACATACATTCAGGCACACTTCTAGAGCTTACTACTCAAATACAATAGGCTTACTGCCCAAAAGAAGAATCATAGATTAGACAATCTGGAGTGGATGAACTATGAAATATCATCTTCTAATGCTTGAGTATAGCTTTATTTAAGCACATTAATTCCATTCTTCACACTCTGTCTGATTCTGCACTTGAAACTCTGTTTGCCTCAATTCGAATCCCAATCTTTATTCTATGCAAGTGAAACTACACACAATCGATCTATAATCCTTCTCACTCTCGCAACATATTACAACACACTTCAAAATGATAGAAGTAATTGATTATATATACACGACTAGAGATTATATCAAATACATGTCGACTTCAACAAAATATGAAACTTGTACAAATTGTCAGCTCAATCCATAAACAATTATTAATGCACACCAACCAAAGTCGGCCACAATATAGTAAGGACCCAAAAAAATATCCTTGAACATGGAACACCTTCAAAAATTATTCCTCAAATATCTGCGACATGTTACAATCACCAAGTCGGCCTCTCTGCATTGTTAGACTGAAAATCATCAAACCGAATCTTCTAACTTGCACACCAATCAATACGAGGCTCTATGATTCAAGGATAATATATTTCATACATCAAAATACCTTCCTTGAGATCCACAACATAAAATGATAACAAGAAATTGCATAGGAATTGATCAACACAACTCTATCAGATGCCCTATTCTAGCTTTGATAGTTAATCACAAAACTTCAACCTGACTTCCAGTACGAGCAAATACTGAAGTGTAGATAGGATTACTGACTAGGGTTTCCATCAATGACAACACCAGATGACATGTGCAGTGTCTCTTTCCAACATATAGATACAAGCTCATCATTATCACATTCCCAAATCTACAAGATAAGAAACTTCAATGTAGAAAAATGAAAAGAAATTCCATTTTTCCTAGACAACCTCTTTCTGTAGGCCAAACACTGTCAAACACATCTTCTACTACTGCACAATCCAAAAATTAAACTATGGATATAAAACCTCTAAAAAAATTTGAACATCACATCCAAACCTCACAAGCACATCGTCAAGCATGAAGAAATGTGGAGCATAATATAGAACACATCCTTGTCAACTTGTAAACTATACATTTTATTCTCAAAAGTAGTTGGAAACCAAGTGATCATGTTGCATCTATAACACCTACTTAACACCACAAACACCTTCTTATCATAACCACACTAGAGGTTGATAACACTAATGACAATATAGTGCATCAATCTACCCCTTTATCTTTGATGGAAACACCTACTGAAAAACCATCAACAACAAATGCAACACTGCATCACCAACACTCAAGCAACTCTCCCCCTTAGGAATTTCTTACATTTTATAATTCTTCTCTCTCTCTCATGTTTTTCAGAATTTACTCCCCACCTTTGACATCAATGGAAAATGGTAACACCTACACATTTCTCTCTATCACAATTTTAGGCACAACATATGCTCCCCTAACTACACCAACCAAAGATATCACTCCCTACTCCCTTGATAGGTATCCTTCATCATTCCAAGACAAAGAATACATCTTGAATTGCACTCTTGGATAGATGTACTAACTTATGCACATAGTTGAAAGGAGGGGCAATAAACCCTAGATTTTTTATGAGATACTCAAATGTATCTTTTATAAGAGCCTTTGTGAAAATGTATGCTATTTGATCCTTTGTACAGGAACATACTCCAAATTTACTTCATTCTTAGCCACTTTCTCTCTTAAAAAGTGATAACAGATAGAGACATGCTTTCTTCTTGAATGAATTGCTATATTTTTGTAAATGTTGACAGTGTTTGTATTGTTAGACAAGATAGAGATAGGCTCATCATATGATACTATGATAACTTTCAATTTCTACTTCATCCACAAAATTTACGTGCAGAAAGATACTGCAACAACATATTTTTCTTGTGCAATAGATAATGGCACTGGATCTTGCTTCTGACTTAACCAAGAAACTAGTGTATTTAAAAGGAAGAAATCAATATCAATTGTACTTCTTCTATCATCCACACAATCTACCCAATTTGCATCTATATAAGCACTCAAGGAGAAGTCAGTATCCTTCGAATACCATAGACCATAGTCTAGACTGCTCTTAAAATATTTGAATATCCTTTTGACTACTACCACACATGATTCTCTAGGATCTTCTTGAAATATTTCCACCAGACATATTGCATGCATAATATCTGGCCTAGTTGCAGTTAGATATAGTAATCCACCAGTCATGGATCTATACTTGGTCTGATCTGTCTTAGGAGATTCAACATTTTTGCTCAATTTACAACCAATAACCATGGGATTACATAATGGTTTAGAGTCCTTCATTCCACACTTATTAAATACTTCCTTCACATATTTTGATTGTGTAATGAATATACCTCTTTTTGGTTGACTAATTTGTATCCCAAGGAATAAATTTTTCTCCCCAAACATAGGAATTTCAAACTCATTTTGTATCTCCTCTTCAAAAATTTTACACATTACCTAATTTCCTCAAAAGATTATGTCATCAATATACACAACCATAATCATAATTTGATCTCTCTCAAGTTTGAAGTAAAGTTTTCTATCTTTACTACTATTTTTGAATCCCTGTTGCAATAGGTACATGTCCAATCTTGCATACCAAGCTCTAAGAGCCTGTTTAATTCTATATAATTCTTTCTTCAACCTATAGACCATATTAGAATCTTTTGATAACTGAAAAGCTTCCAGTTGTTCAATGTATAACTCTTCTTTTAACTCACCATTTAACAATACAGACTTTACATCCATCCAATATACTTTGAAGTCTTTATGGGCTGAAAAAACCAAAAAACAACCTAATAGATTTCATTCTTGCTACCAGAGAAAAAGTATCTTCAAAATCTATTACTTCCACTTGTTAGTAACCCTTACAATAAACCCTAGCTTCTCCATTCTCATTCAACTTGTTCCTAGAAGCTTGTTTAATTCCCATCACATTTTTTTTTAGTTTAAGGACTGTTGATGATGTTTTATGCACAGCAACAACTCAGATAGAATATAATATCCTATCTCTCTTGAAAGGTAAATCTCTATCAGCAAGCCTCAAGAAATAACCCCAAGGTCTCTAATGTCAGGTCTTGACAATGCATAAACTCAGTGATAAATGCAAAAATGCTGGTAATCACAATGGGACCTTACTACAAGCAAAATATTGAATCCCAATTTATCAGATCTAACAATATGATGATACTTAAATCGTAAATTTAACCTAATGGTAAAAGAAAATTAGAAAAATATATAATGTTTCAAAGATATTTCTAGACTAATGCTACTCCTAAGATTAACAATGCAAATGAGAAACACTCGAAATGGACCAATCCTCAGAAATTGACTTCTACTTGACCCAGATGGATCTGTAATCTTATAGAAATAGTGCAATCTTCTAAGGTGTTAAGATTTTTAGATCATGAACATTCATTTAAACAACCCTATTGCAATTGAAATGAATAAACCCTCACAATTGAACTAAGCACAATGAATATAAAAGTCCAGGCTAACTTTGCAAAGCAACTAACAATCAGTTGGTTGCGAAAAGTATGGACCAGGGATTGCTGTAACACTTCAAATATCAAATCATAAACATCATTGAATCAAATCTAATCTAAATATTGATTTTCCTCAAAGAAATTCTAAAGATAGAATAACAAGAACCATGCAAGATAAGAAGAACACAAGTATGGCACCAAATCACAATGTCATTATTTGCATCAAATTATCCACTGTAGCAATAATTCCAGCTTTCTGTTACAATATTTGCTTGAGAAAAACTACTTGCTAACTCTTATTCTACTTAATTCTCTCTAACTATCTCTCTATTTATCTATATCCAAAATTTCTTAACCCTTACAAATGAGGCAAAATGCCATATTTATAGAACCCCAAAACATGTTGGCCTAGATAGGATTTTACAATAATAATTAGGCACAACAAGTCAGCCAAGAGAAATTCAAAATGAGATAAAATATGCATTAAATGCATGAACTTCATCTAGGTCAGCTTGGGATTTCCAATGTAGCTCAGACCAATGCATCTCAAAATAATAGGGAAGCACAAATCTCGATGTAGCCCATCATTAACTACCTTCCCCTTTGTCCTTATTTTGATCCAACATTTCATGCACTTTCAAAAGCACCCTATCCAAGTTGGCCACAAGTAGTAAAGGAAAAACCCTAAGTCACCTTTCAATTGATGCAATTTCTTCCCTGGATTGTTTCATTGACTTATCCCACTCCACCTTATAAGTTAGGTATTTGTCAATGACAACAATGTAGGTGGCCGCATCATCCAACTGGTGCTCATAAACATAATCATCATTAATTGGAGCATAAACATCATGCCACCACTTTCTCGACTATTCTAAACTCAAATACTTAGGGGCAATCTTCCTTCTTCCTATCATAATCTCAAAGAAGGCAATGCAGCCATTGTAAACACCAGCTAGGGTATCATCAATCTGCCTCCTCTGTTTATAAATCTTCTTCAAAACCTTTTTCCTAATTTACAACACTTCAAACCACTCCCAAGGTTCAACAGCTCTGGAGGAAGGGAAAATTCTATCACTTATTAGCTTATCCTTGGTATACTCTATGATAGTTTTCATTTTCTATAGTAGGAGATCTGTATCTTATTTGTCCTAAGCGAACGCCTCTTTTAACCAGTCAATTGCTCTCACATCATCTTTCCTAGATGAAAGAATGTCTCTGATAGCATCATTTCCTTTTGTTTGTAGTCCTTGCAGTAAATTTGCAGTAGCAAGATTTGAAGCCTTCATCTTTTCCAGCTTGGTGATAGTTTCTTGAGGTAAGGGATTCGCAGCAGAAACTGAGGGGTTAATATATTGCAAGGGCTTCATCAGATCCTCCAAGCATTTTCTGAGTTTTCCATTTTCCTTCTTCAGCTCCTTCTTAGCTTGAATTTCCTTCCTCAATCTCCTTGGGATAACTATGCTAGAACCCTAATGATCTTTAATATCCTACTCAACAGAAGTGGGCCACAAATTGAAAGTCTGCACATTATAGTCTTTTGCAGATACCTCATCTCTATTCTTATCTGAAGCAGGGGTTGCAATGTGGACAACTCTATTGCTAGCCTCATCTCTCTTAATGCTCGAAATGACCTTGGCCTTCTTCTTACCTTTATCCTTTCCAATCTTGGCTAGCAGCTCATCCTAGTTCGGTGGAGCATCTTCCACAACAACTTGTTTTCTCTTTATCTCCTTATCCAACCACTCAGGAACAATGGATTCCAGCTGCACTTTACCATGTTTCTCCTCCTCATGTTGGCCCTTAGGTGCTTCTTCACTCAAACTCTGCTTCTCAGGAGTCTCATCTGTCTTGCTCTCCCTTGGAGGTGATTTAACTTCTTTAGTTTCAATAGGTGACTCTGCATATGCAACCAAGGGAGAATACATTACCTTTTCAACTTCTACTTCTGCACTAAAGAGGTCACCTTCATGAAATTCCTCTCCCTTAGTGTTTGGATGATCTTCAAATTTCTCATATTCACTTGGTTTTCTTTGAGCTTCATGGGTGGAAGGAACATCATCATGCTGCTCCTCATGAGAAATAACTAGAGGAAGGTTTGTTTTAGGCACACTATCCTTGGGAGAAGGAGTCCTAGACCTCCTTGTGTATACCCGTGCCTTCTCTTCTAAGCTTTCTACATTTACCACTGGTGGGGTAACTTCTTCTTCTCCTACTTTGGAGCTTGCCTTCTATGACAGTCTTATGACTCTTCTCCTTTTTGGGCACAGGAACATCAACCTCAAGACCCTGCTTTTCAATTTCCTTCTGTTCAAACTTCTTAGTCCTTGACCTTTTCTTAGCAACTGGATTTCTCTGCTTTTCTACTTCTTGGAATTCTTCCTCTTGAACACCCTTTATCTTGATTTCGAAAGGAGAATCCAGCTTACCTTTTCCCTTAGGATCCTGCTCAATTGATTCCTTACAAGTGGAGTGAGGGTCCAAATCTCCCATCAGATCATAGGTGCACTGTACACCTTCATTTTCCAGCTCCCATAGTTTATGCTTAAGCCACATTCTAGTGAATTTGGTGACTGGATCCATCAACTTTTTTAGTTTTGTCTTTCTCCTCATCTAACCAATCCACATCACCAATCAGCCTGTCCTTCACTACTTCATAAGCATGGCCTTGAATCAAGTCCCCATCATCTTCAAGTTGATCAGGCACTACCTTCACATTGTATAAACAAACTGATTCAACTGGCAGTCAAGAAAAATTCTTCTTCTTGACCTCATATTCATCACTACAATTGGCCTAGTAGTCCTCCAAATCATCCTTATGGCTATACTCTCTACTTGCCTTCTTTTGGGCTTCACCTGTGATGTCAAATCTGGACCTCTTGGAATGAAAGGATAAGCCAAGAGTACTCATCTCCTCCTCTGAAGCTTGGGAAGAAATAATGGAAGGACATGCCTCTCCAATGCCAATCCTTAATGGGAAATCTCCACCAAAACTAGTTTTATGCTTTCCCTTCTTAACAATGGCATCAAAGTCACAAATCTGTCTAGTGACCTCCAAAAGTATGATATGATCAGTGGGATACCTTGGAAGCCTGTATGGAGCCCTTTGGCAACCATCAATCTGAATGTATGAGACAGTTGGGAATTGAATAAACCATTCCCCATATTTCTTAATTAGCTCCTTAGCTTTGTCTAAAATCCTCACATGCTCTACTCTCTAAAGCAACCTGGTGATATGCATGGTGAATGCATCATTCACCCTCCTATAACTTGAGCTTCCCAAATGCAACTAAGGGTAGACCTCATAGATAATATCCTATCCAAAGGTGCCCCTAGTACTCAACCCCCTGTATGGATGAAACCTTGCAAGAGCATAGACCAAGTATGAGGTCATTGTGAAGGTCTTGGTCTGCAGCACATTGGACAACTACTCATGAATCACTCTGCTAATGACACCTGCCCAATGGTAGTCAGTCTTCTCTTGTTCCATCCTCACAATCATATGGCACATCCAATTCTCAAACATGCCAACATTCTTCAGTCCAACCACCTTGCTAAGAAGAGTGATGGCATCATAATACTCCTTGAATTTTTCCCTGAATAACTATTTAGGTAGCTTGGAATAATGAGACTTGGGATTCTCCAGCCAAGAATTGATAAGCTATTGAGATTTAATAGTTTGTTCATCATAGTACTCATGAGATGCCTTCATGTTGAATTCCACCACATGAGATCTATCTGGCATATCAAAAGTTTGAGCAATGAAAATAGGGTTCAAGTTCGCCACAATCCTCCCTTGAGGACCAATTATTCTCTGTGTATCACTGTCATAGTGTCTCGCACACTCAAGGACCAACTCATAACACTACACCATGGAAGGGAAACTAGCTACATGTGCCAATCCTAACTCTAACATCCTCTTAGCCACCAGAGGAAGATCTTGTGCCACCATTCTGCCTTTGAACTCCTCATAGTCCCAACACCCAACATTGGTATTGGTTACCTCTGACTAGATAGAAATGATCTTACTCTCTAGAATCTTGCTCTTGATGTCAATTTTTATTCTTTCTACTTCGGATATGGAAGATCCTTCCATGTCAACCTTAGCCTTCCCAGTTGTTACCTTGCTTGACTCAACCTGCACTTGACAAAGGAAATATAATAAAAACCACAAGAAACCAATGTTAATTCATCAAGGGAATCATTAAAATGAGTCCCACATAAGAAAGATGTCATTAAATTTCAAATGAAATGATCATTTTAAACTTTAGGTTTTAGGGCCATCCGCAGAATCCAAGTCAGGAAGGAATTTTGGGGAATTCCAGGCCAGACAAATTCCAGTGGAATAATCATGAAAACACCTATTAGCAATTCAATCCGATCATTATTAATAAAAAGACAGCAAGTGAGATCTCAAAATAGCATAAATAAATCATAAAATGCACCATCACCTATTAACAAATCATGCTATTTCATATTCCTTCATATTCCATCAAATTCTAGGAAAATCTGCCAGGGACAGATTTCTGCGAAGGTAGGGACACTTTGAAAATCCAGAAAAAATAGGGAACCAAGGACTTCGGGAAAATCTAGAGTCGACAAAAATCTGCGGATAAGGTAAAACTCCGAAAGTATGTGGATTATGGGAAATCAAAGGAAATCGGGAAAATCTGCCAGAACCAGAAAATTCGATGGAGATGAAAAATCCTGGACTAAGGACAAAACCCGAACTATGACACTAAATCATGATTTCACCTAGATTGATGGATCAATTATAAATTTTCAAGAACCTAGGCCTGAGACAAGTTTGGTATGGGTCCTCCATAGATTTTCTTAGAATTCTAGGCCAATTGGGAGGTGAACTAGGGTTAAATGGTGATGCCATAAGTCAAACCCTAAAAATCCACCATTAACACATAGGCAAGCTCAAGATTCAATCATTTCAATCACTAATTCCTTACTAGGGGGGGAAATCACGACTCTCAAGCAAGACTCAGAAGGAAAAGAAACAAACGAGCTTAGAAATTACTTGGGAGACCATAAATAAAACAATGCTATGCAACACTAGTCATGAAATGGTCAAACATTCAAGAATTTGAACCCCAATAAACTCTATAACATCAAAGCATTATCCACAATCACCAATTAAAAGCAAGGCAATCAAATACATACCATTGTGAAGTGGAAATCGATCTCAGAAACAACAAATGCGAATTTAATGGAGTCCACAAAGAACAACAGCAGGAATGCACTAGAAATCACCACTTAAATCAAACAATTCAAACTCAATGCCTCAAATCCAATCAAACACTAGCAAGAATGAACTCCTTAGCTCAATCGATGATAAACAACAAAGCATAATCGCATAATAGTCATCAGAGATCAATTAAATACATCCCTCGAAGCTCGTACATATGACATTAATGCCACTGGAAAGATAGCCAGGAAAAACCGGGAACCCGACGACAGGATGAAATTCAAAAAAATCCGGACCACGTGGAATTTTGCGAAGACCAAAAATCTCCAAACTACAGTGCATAACCGGAACTGAGTAGGATCCGGGAAAATCCAGCCGAGGTGGAAAGTCCTGAACTTCAGTGAAAACCTAAACTTAGCTCAAAACTAAAGATCTTCAATGAATAACTTAGGGGGATCACTTAGGAAATCAAAATAAACATTTAAGCACATGCCAAAATAAGATAAAACCCCAAAATGAAAGGGCCAAGACACCAAAAACCAAAGTGAAAGAGGGTCCCTGCTTTCAGTGGGGTGTGTGTGCAAAAACTGCACAACAAGGACCAGTTCCCATGTTTGATTCTTCTCAATCTACCTTATTTCTTCTTCCATAGCTTTGATCTAGTTCTCATCCCTGCAAGCTTTAGTGACTACTTTAGGTTCTACTTCAGAAAGTAAACAAAACTTTACTTGTTCCTCTGTCATAACAAATTTTCTTCTTGTCAGTACACCTTTTCTTTTGTCTCCAACTATTTGATCCTTAGAATGATTCTTCTATACATACTTAGGAGTCTTATGATTCTTTTCCAAACCTTCCTCTTCCACTATCATCTCTTTTTCTTTCTCTTCTTCTTTTTCTTCTTCTTCTCTACAAGGGGGTTCATCAGATTCATATCTGTTTATCAGCACTGAACTCTGATGTAATTCTTCATCCACTTTAACACTTTCACTTTCAACTATCTTCTTTATCCTTTTTTGTAGTACCTATATTCCTTGCTCCTTGTAGAATATCCAAGGAAGATTCCTTCATCTAATCTTGCATCAAACTTTCCTAAGTGAACTCTTCATCTCTCCTGATATAACATTTACTTCCAAACAATCTAAAATATTTCACATAGGAGATTTTCCATACCATAGCCCATATGGGGTCTTTGAACTATTCAATGTCTTCTTCTCTGCAATAGATATCTGGTATATTTCCTTCCTTCAGTATGGTTCTTGTTGCTCCCTAAATTTTCCTATTATTCCTCTCCATAACTCCATTCTACAATAGAGTCTTAGGAGTTGATAAATGTGTTTTTATCCCATAATCTTCACAAAAATTAATAAACCCATTCGAGGTGAACTCACCACCTCTTTCAAACCTTAAGAACTTTATTTTTAAATCTATTTCATTCTCAACTATACATTTAAATTCTTTAAACTTATTTAGAGCTTCTAATTTTTCTTTGAGGAAGGTTACCCAAGTCATTCTAGAGTAATCATCAATTAACAACATAAAGTACCTATCACATTGAGAGTTTCTTGTTCTCATAGGTCTTGACATAGGTCTGTATGCAACAACTCCAAAGGTTGTGTAGTGGAGTATTCTTTAGTTTTCAACCTATTCTTTGTCTATTTTTAAAACTGAAACTCTTTGCAAATTGCATTGATAGGCTTTGTAATTCTTGGAATGTCTCTCACAACATGAGTAGAGATGATCTTCACTAGGCTATCAAAATTGATATGAGACATTCTTCTTTGTCATATCCAACTTTCATAGATTTTAGACATAAAGCGCTTACCACTAACACCTTTGAGATGATAAACATTCCCTTTTGTCCTTATTCTTGCAACAAACAAAGTTCCAAAGCTTCCTTTCCATATTTCATAGCCATCATCTTGAAAAACTAGATTTTATCCTTTGCTACACATTTTTCCTACACTGAGAATATTATGAAAAAGACTCTTGACATTAATAACATTATCTATCTTATGCTTTCCATCAAAACTAATTGAACCTTTTTCAAAAAATCTTAGTCAATGTTTCATCACCAAACTTAAGAAGACCACCATCATACTTTTTCAAGTTTAAGAAACTTACTTTTATCACTTTCCATATGATTTGAGCATCTGCTATCAATTATCTAGTAGTTTCTCTCCTCTCTTGCATGAAAGGTATTCAACATAGTTCCTTTAATATTGTGACTAGTTTTTGGAGCAATTTCCTCTATACACATTTTAGGGTTAGAAGAATTAGTTCTAACATTCAAAACCATGAACATCTTCAACTCATCACTTCCATCCTCTAAATAGTCTGATAACTCACCATTAGATGTACCATTGTCTTCTTTAACATAAAAACTCTTCTTGAAAGTTGTCTTTATGATATTTATGTTTGTCATTTAAAACTTTTCCCTAGACATTTTGAAGCATAACGACCTATCTTACCACAATTGAAACACTTGAAGGGTAACTTACCTCTATATTTTCCAGTGCCCCTTTCTAATGTTCTGAATTTTTTTTGTTCCACTTCATCAAAGATCATCCGAATTAGATTCATCACTCCTCTCTTTCTTGCTAACTTTAAAAGAATTTTCTTTCTTTGGAGCATATTTGTCAAAATCTCTTAATTCAAAATTTGTTAGAGTAAAGTAATTAATTAACTTTACTCTCCTATTAAGATTTCACTTTATGCACATATATTAGTCATTTAATAATTAATATTTAATTATTAAATGCACTCACCTTAGGGTTAGGTTTTCCTTTTGGTGTTGATCTCCTTTATAAGGATTGATCTCTTGTATTGTATTCTCTTCTTGATTCATTTTTTCTCTGATAATACATCTTGCACTTTGTCAGAGCCAAAACCCTTGTTTTGTTCTCTCTCTTTCTCTGTGATAGGTTTCTTGCATGCAGGTGTTCTTTGGGTTCTGTGGATTTGTATTTCTCAAATCCTACATGGTATCAGAGCCAGATCTACTACAGCTTGTTCAATTTTTGAAAGATTTAGAGATCTAGGTTTTGGTCGCATCAAATCTTGTTTGTCTTCTTTTTTATTTTGGAATAGGGGTACTTTTTTTTGGGGTACTTTGAGCTCAAACGGACCTCACTGTTGAGCGCGCATCATCCAAAAACCCCTATTTTCATATAATATGCGTTCGATTCAGACACAGTTGCTCCAGAAGGCAAAAAAAAATTTCCCCAAGGCCATACGGCCCCAGGGCACGCAGTTCAAGAGGAAAAATAAAAAAAATGAAGTTTTTTTAAAAAATTTGGGCGCCGCCCATTTAGACCGGCCGTGCCACCAGTGTGCAGCCTGGTGGCCACCGCCCGGCCACTGCCGCCGGCGATAATAGTTGGCCGCAGCCAGGCAGCCACCGCCGCGTCGTCGGCCTGCGAGCCGCCCACAATGCCGCCTGCGCGCCACCCAAAATCAGCCAGTGCACCTCCTGTGAGGTGCCCTCCACCAGCGTACCACCTGAGCCCAGCCCCTGGTCGCCTAGCGGACCAAGGGTCTATTTTTTTTAGCCCTTGAGGGCTCTGGAGGACCAAATTGGATACTTTTGAGCAACTTTACAAAATCGGGTGTAAAATGGACGTTTTAGCTCTGTTTTTTGCAAAAAAATAGTCATTGGAAAGCTGCTTCGAGCGCCGTTCTGATGGATTAGGTCTGATTTCCTGGTTTTTCGGTTTTGATGCTTTTTTTCTCAGTCAAATTCAGAACTTTTTTTTTGCACTCCCAGAGCCATATCTTCTGCATACAGACTCCATTTTTCGCAAACAAATAGTCGTCGAAAAGGTGGTTTTGTGCTCTTTCCAGATCTATAGTCTATTTCATTAGTAAATTCTTTAGGTACTCAAAAATTTGTCTCAACTAGTTACTGCTTTCTATTGCTTTCTGGCTTTCAGTTTTTACTGGGGATTGGATTTTTGCATTGTGGGGGGGTGTTTTTTCTTTCTTTTTGTCATTTACATCAAAAAACCAGAATCTACAAACACCAAAACAAAAAAAAAACCCATTTTGCATCTTTTGTCTAGTTCTAAAAAACCACTAAATAATAAAAAAAAAATTTAGAGCAGTTGAGGCACAATTCACAGGATGGCTGACAAATCTATTGAACCTCTCACACCACATAATTATCACACTTGGAAGGGTCGCATAATGACTCTTCTTCATTATCGAGGGTTATGGTCCTGTTTGGATGAGGTTTAGCCTCAGTTGACTCACCCCTTTGAGGTTATGCAACATAGGAACCATATGGATCAAGCTATGGGTGTCTCACTCCTTGAGCCATTTGGACCAAGTTTGATGGACTTTTTGGCACTATCAACGAGTTCAGAGCATTTGCAACTTGAGGCCGAGTTGAATTCCTTGGTACCTGATTCATTTCCCTCCATTGAGGACTTTCTGATGAAGTTCAAACAACAAAGATCTATCTTGTAGGGTTGTGGCAAGTCTAAGACTGATAAGAGTGCATCTTCCTAATTCTCTCCAAGCTTTAGGGTCCATTTCAGATCTTCTCTTCGACCTTCTATTCCACCATGGATGCCTTGGGTGCTCAACATGTCATGCCTATTTTGAGGTGTTTTGTGATCATCTGACTCGTGAGCAAGCCAAGCTCAAGCAGATGGATTCACTTTCAGGTTCACAAAACCAAGCGTTGGTAGCCTAGTCCTCCATGGGAAAATAGAATCAGAAACCAAAGACCATAGAGCATTGGAAGGATTCCAGTTCACAACACACCTCTAATTCACCTTCTCCTAAGGGGGAATCATCGAAGAAAGATAGGCCTAAGCGTGCTTATTGTAATAAGCCAGGACATTCTGAGTCCAAGTGTTATGAGAAGAAGATAGATGGATATGCCAAATAGGTTTTAGATTTGACAACTCTTCTTGAGAGAAACAATATTCATCACTCTTCTTCATCTACATCAGGCGAGTCTTCTTCTTCATCTTCATTCCAGTCAGATGGACAGGCCCCACATAAGGGTCATGCATTATGTGCAACCACCAGTTCACATTCATCTAGATGGCTATTGGATTTAGGTGTTCACACCATATGGCATCTTCTCAGGACATGTTCTCATCCTTCGAGGCTACATCCTCACCACACATATTAATGGGTAATAACACTTATATGAGTGTATGTGGGAAAGGTTCCATCAACATTAATGATGGTACATTCAATGATGTACTATGTGCTCCATCTTTGTCCACTAACCTTCTCTCCATCTATCAGATTGCTCACAGTGGGACAGGGAAGACAGTTGAGTTCACACTTGATTCAGTGCACATCAGAGACATTCAGACTGGAAAAATTGTTGCAACGAGGATAGTTGATCACTCTTCCCGGTTGTATGCATTCACACACTTTGGTCCAGCATCTCCACTGTCTGAGTTTTCCTCTCTTTCTACAAGAGAGCATGTAGTATCTAAGGTGAAGTTTGGTCACTTGAACTTATGTGTTCTTCCATCTGTTCATGAGACTAGTGTTGAGACTTCTACACCTCTACCTCTTGTTGAGATCACATCTATTCAGTAGGATTCCTCTTCAGCTATGACTAACATTGTTGCTCCTCTCATCAAGCCATCAAGTGTAGTTGTTGAGGCCATATCAAAGGATATTCCTTTCCTCATAGATGACAGTTTCAACACACCTATTATCCCATCTTCATTGGAGATTCCATTTCAGGATCATCTTGAGTTGTTTGATTCACCATCTTGTTATTTAGACACTCAGACTAGTTCCATTCTTCAGTGAGCATCATCCAAGATTTCCATTTTCACCTCACATCCAGGGATTTCCTCTTCCTCGACTGTTGGATCTGTTTCTTCCTCCAAGGAGACGCATTGTTTTGATCATTGGCATAGGGGTTCTCTCATTCTGGGGGGGTTTTGGAGTCTCTTCTCTCTCCTATGGGGGAACATATTTTGTACTTGCATGATAGAAGCAATTCTTGAGGGGTCATGTTGAGTCATGTTGAGTCCTTCTATCTCTCTTCTTCTTTCACTCTTGTTCATCTCTTTTTGGAGAGGACTTTTTTCCCACTGGGTTTTCTCCTTTTCTCCACTTTATAGAGATTTGGTTGTATTTGGGTACCTGATCTAGCCTAGTTGTCGGGACCCAATTTTACTTTGCTGCATTGTAGCTCATCTTAAGGGGGGGTGTTAGAGTAAAGTAATTAACTTTACTCTCCTCTTAAGATTTCACTTTATGCACACATATTAGTCATTTAATAATTAATATTTAATTATTAAATGCACTCACCTTAGGGTTAGGTTTTCCTTTTGGTGTTGATCTCCTTTATAAGGATTGATCTCTTGTATTGTATTCTCTTCTTGATTCATTTTTTCTCTAATAATACATCTTGCACTTTGTCAGAGCCAAAACCCTTGTTTTGTTCTCTCTCTTTCTCTGTGACAGGTTTCTTGCATGCAGGTGTTCTTTTGGTTCTGTGGATTTGTATTTCTCAAATCCTACAAAATTGGTTAAAGAACCAAACTATTGATCCAAATTTTAAGCCTCTTGAATATAAAAAACTTTAGCATTATAAGATTTAGGAAGGGTTCTCAACACCTTCTTCACAACTTCACCTTTCTCTAGTTTTCCACCAAGATCATTGATGCAATTTACAATTTCATCCACCTTGAGCATGTAGCTTGCAATATATTCATCTTCTAACATCCTTAGGTTTCAAAATTTTCTTTGAAATTCTACATCTTTACTTTCTTGACCTTAGCATCTCCTTCATAAATTATTTTCAACTTCTCCTAGACCTCTTTAGCAGTTTTGTAGGTTCTCACCTTCACAAGTTCTAAATCAAAAAGCCCACTCAAGATAGCATTCCTTGCTTTGTCATTATTTTCATAATCCTTGATATCATCTTCACTTGTTAGATTAGTAGTATGTATACTATATCCATCTTCAACTGACTCCCATACACAAAACCCTAATGAGATAAGAAAGTCTTCCATCCTTTCTTTCTAGAAGGAAAAATTTATTCCATCAAACATAAGAGCTTTGACACCACTCTTGTGTGCTATCCAAATCAACCTCAATGATTAAGCTTCTTCCAAGGAACCTCTACTATGATACCAATTGTTAGAAACATATGACAACTGAGAGGGGTGGGGTGAATCAATTGTATACTAAAACCTTAAAAACCTCATTAATCTTCAAACCCTTATCATGCATACATACAAAATGAGCTATATTGCTTGGACAAGCATAAAATTGTGTTGCAATAACAACAAACAATAGGTTCTAGTAAAACAAACCTATACTCTCTGAACTCCATTTTAGTACCTATCCTAGAAGTTAACTTTCTACAATAAAACATTTCATAACAACTATCTACCCTCTAGCAACATCTATCCTGAGGTGCTCTAGTCTACTAAGGTATCACTATTCTCTTCAAGTAAAAGAATATTCTTCTCACATATGTCTGCGAAAAAAAGGAATCACATTACTAATTTCCTCTCTAAACGAAAATCAGATACATGATTCAAATAGAACAACACAATATTCAATCATATCATTCACATGACCCATGTTTACTTTCAACATAAGTATTGTCTATTTAAAAATGAATTAAGTAAAAATAACAAAAGAAGGTATGTCACAAGTATGTGTATGTACATAGATGAAGTCTATGTGTATACACATATATGTGCCTACTTAAGTTATTGGTTTGTGCATACATTTTGAAATAAACCATTAAATCAGATTGCAATCATTTAATAATATTCCATTTGACATTTCTTTCACAAAAATAAAGAATCCAGAATAAGTTTGTATTACAGTTTCTCACATATTGTTGTTTCCTTTACATTCACACAAACTATGATATCCTAATATTGTTTTTTTACATGTGAACATTCACTATTTTAACAAAGAAATACTATTTCCAACTAATAGTTATAGAAAAAGTTGTTTCATGTAGAACGTTCATAATTAACAAGTAATCAATGTTGTTTCAACTTAACAATTTAATGAACAAGACTATTTTTCAACTACACATATACTATTACAACAAATCAATGTCGTTGGCAACATAATATTTGTTGTTCACAATTTAATACAATATTGTTTCAAGATAGGCCGTTACAGTTTATTATAAAACAATGTCATTTCCAATAGAAAATTCACTATTTACATCAATACAATGTTTTTTCAAGCTAAACAGTTAAAGTTTATGACAAAACAATGTCGTTTACAACATAACATTTACTATTTACATCAATATAATTATGTTTCCAATAAACAGTTGTAGTTTATGAAAAAACAATGTCGTTTCCAACAAAATATTCACTGTTTACATGAATACAATATTGTTTTAGGCTAAATAGTTATAGTTTATGACAAAACAATGTCATTTACAACAAAACATTTATTGTTTACATCAATACAATTTTGCTTCGAGCTAAACAATTATAGTTTATGACAAAACAATGCCATTTACAATGGTTTATGGTTGTAGCTTCAAGCTCCATTGCCTCATTTTCCAGGATTAATTATTCTAACATTTTTATATGCAATTTCATGTAAGAATACTAAAATGAAGCTAATATCAACTTTTGGGAATAGATTTAAAATTTTTGGGTGACATTCTAACTGCCAATCATTAATGATAAAGTGATCAAATCCATGAGATCAATCTTAACTAGGTTTAGTTTGAAACCCTCATTCATTATTTACATATACTATACATCTATCATTCTAAATCAATCTTTAGTCATTAAGTGCTATGAAAAACATGAGGGTCGAGTTTGTGCCTTAACATCCACCCTCAGTTTGGGGCATAGTCATCCACATGTGACATGGGTATCATTTAATGTAAATGATAGTTTACTAAATTACACATCCATCAAGATAGGGAATGAGTTTATTGTTTGGCTTTAATCCTTCATGGATTAGGTGATGAGTGTTTTCACGGTGTCTCTGTGTTATTACAGTATACATGCATTTGAAATATTTACCAAAAATATATATAATACAAAGTCAGGCGTCATAGAACTTTTCCGCCATGGATGATGAGACTTCCAGAAGGTTTACAAAGTGCCATCGATACTAGATTAAGGAGGATGGTATTCCACCAAACAACCACCATCTCTTAGATATACAAAGCAAAATAAATGAAGAACATATAAATGTTATCGAAATCTCTTAAGGAGATTTGACTTACCAATTAAGGGTGGTATCGACCATTGCTCACACAACTCCTATTGAAGACTATCATATTAACCAAAAGCTCTATGTTGAGATAAGAAAAAAGATTACATGTAGCCTATGCTATGATGGCAGTTGTGAAAGAAAATATTACAAAATAATAAAGCCATAGATCTCAAGATGTTGTGAAACATGCATTGATAAATCCAGTTACAAAGGAACCAATATAGTCATTTTACAAGGAATACAATCCGATTCATGGGAGCTCAAAAAACTATTTTTACTAAACCTATATAACCAACAACATACCAATTCGACTATGCATCGAATATAGATAATACTGTAAGGAAAATTTTAAAAATAATAGCTTTATGAAAAACCCATGAATTACCTCTAAAATTGAGGGTCCAACTTCAAAATTTTCCATAAATCTAGGTTTGATGACTTGTACACTATGAGTGGTGTTGATCTCTCACTCAGAAATGACAAGTTTCCAACATTTTACTGCCCTCCACCAAGGGGCCGATTCCATTAGGTAGTGGGAATTAATGATTTTTTCCACCCAATCCTCTGAATTTTGAATATGGTATTACTTCCTTTGGTAGACCACATCCATCGTGGGATTTTCTCACAATATTGGTTTAAATTTCATCTATTCGATAATGATAATTATCATTTTTCAAACTCACTATATATATATATTACAATTTTTGGGAGATTCTGATTTTTTCTGAAATCACATATTTTTAGAAAATATAATGATTTAAGACTTAAAAAGTTCCATTTAAAGGATTCTAATTGAAGAGGGTTTGATCAAACTACCTTAGATCAAACCCCCTTGGATGGAACCCTGCTAGTTTTAAACCATACCTATAACCAAGTCTCTTTTACACCTATCAAAATGGTGATAGAAAACCACTTTTTATTTACCTTTTGGGGGATGAAATGAATTCATTTAAAATTTAGTTTTTGTAAGTATGTATTCCTTATTATAATCTTCCCAAAAAGTATAATTTTAAATAAATTTAATTTAATTATTATATTTAATTTTTATTTCTTGTGAATGTAGGTTTTTCACCGAAAATCAAGCTCTTTGTTCTGCACATGTGGAAAAATAGAAGATTATTAATTTTTTGTTTTTAAAATATATGAGTGCACCAGATATTGATGTCCTTGATCCAACAAAAATAAAATTGAATTTTGATACATACAAAAACATTTATGTGTTATATGGTCTACCTATGTTTAAATTGTAATTGGTTTGACTTGGAAACTTGATTAAGGAAAAAATATTCAATAAAACACTATGAAACCAATTGGAAGTACTAGATATCATAGTTACAAATATAAATTTGAAAAAAAAAAAAAATTATCCTTCATGGAAAATAAGTTATGTGTTATATGGTGAGTGTCACTCCTTAAAAATGGCGTTTACTAAAAAAAAAGCTAGTTTTTGATGGAGATTGAAAAAGAAGTGCAATTTGATTCCAAATTTTTTAAAAAATATATATTTAGAATCTACAGACAAAATGCCACAAATCACTAGTTTGCATCATCTTCAAATTGTTCATGGTTTAGCTGTTATAGGTGTTCGAAAGTGAAAATTTAGTTAGAAAAAATTAGTTTACTGTCCAATTTGGCCAAAAATTGTAAACCAGTATTGTGGGATCACCCATTATATTTATATTCAGATTTTCTCACACAAATGAATGTTATCGACACACACATATATATGTTTATATATATATATTATATATACATATATATATATTATATATACATATATATATGTATATATATATGTATATATACATATATATATATATATATATGTATATATATACATATATATATGTATATATATATATATATGTACACACACATATATATATATATTCACATATAATTGTTTTCGTATGCATATCTATTAATTATATAAAAATTATATTTCATTTTCATTTCAACAATGATACAAAAATGCATAATTGAGATTTACACATTCATTCACATACCAAATCACACTTTCGTTTTTCTCTAAATTCAACATACAAGCTCAAGATTGAATCTTTCAAATATAAGTTTCCATGAAATTTTATTTCACAATGCATCTTTTCAATCATTGAGTCATTCTTATATGAGTTTTAAAATGTAAATATCATGCCAATTGTGGTGTGTGCACCCAGATTCCATCTTGCTTACTGTTCAATCTAGATAAACAATCCTACTTCAACCATGCTCTCGTCCTTCAACCTGCCACCCTACAAGTGCACACACTTGCACTTGCAAAATTTATCAGTAATGTTCAATTCTTGATAACATATAAGATAATTTCAAAAGATCGCATAGTCAACATCAATCAAATTCTTTCAATCTATTTCAAAAATTTCAAAATTTCCATTAATATATATTGAATTTCTTCAATAATTCCATTTACCATATTATAATAAATATGCAATAAAATTGAGTTATGATAGATCTAGATTATGCTTTTGTCTCTCTAAGGGCTACGTGCCTCCATTTTGATGACTGGTTGGTTGAGGCATGTAGGCCTCTATTTTGTTGTTTTCTATTTTGCTAAACTCATGGGATAAGGGGCCATTCCCTTGCTTTAATATAAAAGACAATAAGGATGTGGTTACAAAATTGAAATTTCACCTTATACATAGTTTTTGATGAAGGACATCTATTTGATTAAGATTATGTAACGCCCGTCGTGCAAACCCCAGAGAACACACAAAATGCGAATAATTTTTTTTTTTTAAATAATAAAAGTAAACATGATCACATAGCATAATACATAACATTAATACACTTGGTTCTCTGGGGCACGGGAGGTTACATTGCAACCACAAAACAAAACAAAGATAACGAAAACAACATAACCATTTAATTTATGAAAACCATGTACAATGATACAACTGATAGCCATGATGCGAGTATGATAACATCGCATAATTACATCCATGATAAACCTTTTAACAAGATTCAAATCAAACCTAACTATTACATCATTGAAATAATATTACATTACAATTTTCTTTGATACATGAATTACATTGAATTTCCCAACATGGGGATTGATACAAGAATGATGAACATGAAGTACAACTGATCACTGGAACATCTGCACTGTGGAAAGCTGAGAAGACAAGACGTTGAAGGGGAACCCAACGGGTGTGGAGCACGTTCCACCCAACCATGTGAATTACAAAGTAACTCACCCCCCATGCTCAGAGGTGACGAGGAAGTGAACCCGACCATGAATGTCAACCGACTCAACCACAATATGATATAAAAACAAGTACAACTCAAAGCTTACAAAGAAAAACCATCAAATTTACAAATCACAAGACAAGATTAAGCCAAGAACTCATCACGATAACATGAAGTACTATCACTTAACTATCAAGAATCAATTCACAAGAATTCAAAGAAACATCATAAAGAGATAACATCCAGAAGAACCGAACCAACACCCAAAATACATTTCCAAATAAATCAGAACCAATATAGAGAACATGATTCCATAATAACTCTGAATCAACCATTCAATACACCATTCCAATAGGCAACAAGAATAAGTCAGACGGGTGTCAAGTAGGGAGGGTCATCACATAACTCTCATGGGATCCCCTGGCTCTTCCTCCAACTGAGGCGCCGGCACCCACCTATGGATTCCCTAGCCCTAAAATCAGAACAACATAAGAATAACAATATCCAGAGGCAACAAGAAAACAAGAACAACAAGGATGTCTAGTGGAGAGTGTCATCACATAGCTCTCATGGGATCCCCTGGCACTTCCTCCTAACCGAGGCGCTGGCACCCATCTATGGATCACCTGGCCCTTCCTCCTACTGAGGCGCCGGCACCATAGGGTAGCTGATGCGGAGCCGATAATCTCTCATGAGGATGAGACTACGACTTTTCCGACCACGGCCTACTCAGTCTATCACTAGTCTACGGTAGCCCTAATGCATAGACGAGGAATCCAATTTTCTTTATCTTGTATGTTTTACTACCCATCCCCCTAAATTCTATTTTTAGGTTATCACTTGTTTAACTACTCTTACGTGGGTTCCCCTGGCACTTCCTCTTACCCGAGGCGCCGGCGCCCACGAAGAGCCACTCTCCCTATAACTCTTAACATATCTCCAAAACAGGCAAGGGTTGAACTAATCATTAATAAAGCATAAACTCAACAAACTCATGCGAGGCATTAACCCTCTCGCGATAACACATAACCAAAAGTCCAAACAACCGTTCAACCCTTCCAAACAAAAAAAACCATTATATATTAATTTTCAAAAGTAAGATCAAGATGAAGAGATCATTAAAATTAAGCAAGCCTCTGGAAAAAGGGTTTTCAATAAATAACAACAACATAAACAATTATACAAGGACTCCCACACCGCAGCCAGAAAAAAAAGGAATACCATAATCAAAATGCATAAGAAAAACTGACAATCCATAAGGTTTCACAATTTAACAACAAATTTCCCACATCGACTATACTAACCAATAATCACAGAAGAAGGACTCAAACTGACTTAATAAGATTGCAACATAAAAATTAAATCATTCCCCATGAATCAATAAATCAATTTTCCCAATTTGCCATTACATCCTAAACAATAACATCCGTACTATCACATTTATAATAAATTTTCAACAAAATAAAATAAAATAAAATTTCTACATTTATAATAGTCATAATGACAATTTTTATTTTATTCTATTTTAATTTAAATCGTAACTTTAACACCTATATATTTATATATCACTAACTTTAGTAGTGATAAACAAATAATTAATTATATAAAAATTCTAATAAATAAATAAAAAAATTTAAACATTAAAATATATATATATATATATATTAAAATGCACATAAAATGAATTTCAATCAAAATCGAAATATATTATAAATTGCATAAAAACCGAATTCAAATCGAAATCGACCATTCAATAAACAAATATAAATTAAACTAAGTTTAAATTTTAAACAAAATACAGTAAAGCAAGCCACAGCTTGCGTGGCCTACCGCGGCTGTACACAGCCCTTATGGCTGCTGTACACAGCGGTCGTAGGCCGCTGTACACAGCAGTCAGTAAGGACTGCTGTACACCGCATGGCCTGCGGCAGGGGCGGGGTACGGCCCCGCCGTCCCCCCAACCCCCATTAAAACTTTTCATAACTAAAATAAATAAAAATCCGACCCAAACAAAAACTTTTCAAATTTTGTTTTATTTATATATATATATTTTTTAATTTTAATATTTAGAACACGGAAACACGAATTTCGTTTTCCTACGCACGGGTACAATGTAATGTTGAAATATTAAAATACACATACATATATACTATATATAAATACATACATATATCCATAACTATATATATATATAAATAATAGAGAAATATATATATAAATATATAACAGATGTATATTAAAATAACAGAGATATATTTAACAAAGGTATATATAATATATATATATATATATATATTTTTATATATATTTTTTAATTAAACGATCAGAGGGTAAATGTGAATAATAAAATGGAAGAAAATACGGAATAACGAATAGATTCAGCTATATACAGATGTACCCAAAACCTCCAAATTTATTATTTCTAACAAAGATATTGTTTTCTTCAAATCCTATTTTTTTTTGTTGAGTTGGAAATTTCAGATGATAGGGTTTCTTTTGTTTTTGACAAATTTGAGAACAGAACAATAACTTATATTTTTTTCTTGATTTCAGGTCTAAGATCCTTCACTAATTTTAATTTGAATAACAGTTTGTTTTCCTTTCTTCACATAAACCATATATACGAAATTTTGTTTTGTTTTCTCTGAAGCACAAAGATGAAAGAAAATACTAGAAAGAATGTATAAGAAAAACCTGATGTCCAATTCTTATTCGAAAGTCTGAGGATGCCTGCTTGATTTTGACGTCCTCGAAGTGTTCCTTGATCGTGCCTCCAAATCTCCTCCACAGAACTTCACCTTCGAACTTGAATCCTGTTTTGTTGTTCAGAAGACTCTCCAGAACATTCACCAGAAACAGATTGACAATCTCTCTTTAAAACTCTCCTCCCAATACAACAGAAGATTTCAATACCCTTTCTAAAATTTCAGAATACACAACCGATTTCATGCACAACTTCTGTAACCCCCAAATCTCTGTGTGTGTGAACCCTTAAAAAAAAATTCCTCATTCAATAAAAAATATATTGCTCATCTCTTCAAAGCTCTCCAAAAATCCCAGATTAAAAGAAAAATCAATTCTTTAAAACAAGCTTTTTCCCAACTCTCAAACCCTATTGGCTCACACTGTCTTTTTAATTCTTTTATTTGCTTTATTGTTTTAATTTCTATTTTTGCAACTTTTCTTGCACAACACATTACTTATTTAATTTAAATAAATTATTTTAATAATTATCCTCCACCAGATAATTGATTAAAATAATTAAAACACATTTAATATATAATTACCATTTACTTGTAATATATGATTTTCAAAAATAATTAAATCATTTAAATATTCGAATATACTTTAAATCTAACATTAAAACAATTAATTATTTCCTTTATTTAAATCGAATACACCACAACATAAAAAGTACCAACATTAATCAAAAGACGATAGTTACAAAACACACAAACCACAGTGATGACAATTACAAAAAAGAACAATACCAATCAACGAGACGACCTGACATCATGGGACGAAAGGACTTCATCGTCACCTCTGTTTCAACATTTATCCGTTGGGTTATTTGGTGCTCGCCCTGTCCTGCCGAAGCAGGTGGAATCGAGACTTATACCTGCAAATCCTGCATACAAACGAAGTTGTGTACATGTGCATACATATATATATAATCATCAAAGCATTAAATCAAAGTACTGCATTGTGAGAAGGAATCACAACATAGCAGGGCACTCGCGAACGAGTGATGCCATATTGTCCTTCATCACACCTATTCTAACAATTATAATATAACCAATACATCAACATTTCTAACTAACAATCATCACCTAACATAATTCATTAAATCATTGCATCATAATATAATTCTGAAAATCAACTAACATCTAACCAACCACAATGTCATAAGCAATAATCAAATCCTCAAGTGTATAAACATAATCACCAACAGTCTACTAATGGAATAACAACATCATCAATGTCTAACTATCTAACTCACACAATAACAGTACCATCATCGTCACAAGTAACAAACAAACGCATAGAAAAATAATTAATCCAACTAGTAAAAGGAGGGGTACTACAGATTAACTTAGGTATAGGGATAAAATAAATAAAGTGAACATAAATATTTGGTTGAATCAAGTTGTATTGAAATCTATATTGTAGTGTTTTAGAATGGCACACAATGGATTAGTGAATATAATATGAATAATGTATTTCTACACTTGGTTAGATGAAGGATATATATCATCATCTTTATCATATCATAGAACTAGTATTATGTGCACTAATGTTTGTACTAAATAAAACATTGAGCAAGAAGCAAGAGGCTCGAGTTGTTTCATGGATAATTGTAATAGCCCTTGCAAATTATGACTTAATTTTTCTAATTTAATGTCTTAAATTTCGTCAAACACTTATCTTGCAAGTGATTTCAACTGGTAAATGTTTCTTGTTTTATTTTACTATTTTTGAATGATGCTAAGATGCATGAAAGGACTCAAAGTCTTATGCAAATGTAATGCTACACTAATTTTCAAGCCATATAGTGTTTACAAATGAAGTACAACTACTCAATGCACAACTATAGTAGGGTGGCATTTCTACAAGAATTTGACATGCATTCCATAAACTTCTCAATATTGAAAATAAAGCTCTAAGCTGATTACAATAATTATCAAGATGATTACAACTGATCTTCAATGTTAAAATGCAATAAGAGAAAATCTAACACCATTCAGACCTCACTAATAACACCTCTATGTGCAGATTTTTATTACCATTCCTATGCAAGTATTACAACGAAAATTCTTGTGACTGAATCCTGTCAATACAATGCAATTACAATGAAATGAATACAATAGAAATAAAAAACCTAGATGATTCGATTCTTTTCTTGGAGCTTGATTACCAACCCAAAATTCATCTTCTGAATTTGGGTTGGTAATCAAGCTCCAAGCGAAGAATCGAATCATCCATGTTTTTGATTTATATTGTATTCATTTCATTGTAATTGCATTGTATTGGATGGATTCAGTCACAATGATATTCGCTATAATACTTGCATATGAATGGTAATAAAAATCTACATATAGAGGTGTTGTTAGTGAGGTCTGAATGGTCTTAGTTTCTATCCTATTGCATTTTAACATTGAATATCAGTTGTAATCAACTTGATAATTATTGTAATCAACTTAGAGCTTTATTTGCAATATTGAGGAGTTCTGGGAATGCATGCCAAATTCTTGTAGAAATGACACCCTGTTTTAGTTGTGCATTGAGTAGTTGTACTTCATTTGTAAACACTATATGACTTGAAAATTAGAATAGCATTACATTTGCATAAGACTTTGAGTCCTTTCAATCTTAGCATCATTCAAAAATAGAAAAATCAAACAAGAAACCTTTACCAGCTAAAAGAACTTGCAAGCTAAGTGTTTGATGAAATCCCAAAGGCATTAAATTAGAAAAATTAAGTTAGAATTTTCAAGGGCTATTACCGTGGTATTAGAACTATTGAACCTACTAGCCTATTGGGTAGTTGATCATTGTTTCAACAAATCAGTTGCATATCATAATTTCAGATGGCTACTTCTAGCAATTTAGAGGAAGCTATGCTAGAAGCATTTATTCAACATTAGGATAAAATGATGAAAATAATAGAATTATGGAACAAAGAATGGGAAAAAGGATTGGGAAGGTTGAACGAAGAACAAAATGCCATCAAGTTTGTAGGTGAAAAGTTGAAAGTCTTACCACAGGTTAAAGCAACTCTTAACATTTTGGAAGAGGTTGAAAGTTTTTGTGTAAGGTTAGACAAGCACCCTCTCAAACAATACATGAAGATATGGTTCCTTTGGTACACTCCTTGGGTAAGCCAAAACTTTTGCAACATCAAGATGAGTAGGTTAGACTTGTAGTTGTCACTTGTATTAGTGAAATCATCAGGATTATAGCTCCACAAGAACCTTATGAAAGTGGAAAAATTAGATAGGTTATGAAGTTGATGATTGAAATATTTTAGGGGATTCATGACATCAAAAGCCCTACTTTTAATAAGAAGGTTAATATTCTAGAAATGATGGAAAGGGTACGGCCATGTGTTTCCATATGTGATTATGATGGTTTTATCCTCTAGTTATTCAATCACTTCGTGAAGAAAAGTATGTTCACTCTCTTGTCCCTGCTCCTTGATAAAGATGATGATGTTTGCACATAGCTACAATCAGATTTGTTGGCCATTTAGAGAAGAGAACTACATGCTTCATCAGTAGCATATGATCTTGCAAGAATATTGGTTGAACAAAAGATCGATAAGTTCAAGGAACAACTAACTACAGGAGAACTGATTTCATTTGGTTTAAAAGTTCCATCTTTTCTACTTGAATAAAACAACCCATCATAGAGTGGAGTAGCTAAGTTGCATGATGAGTACATTGAGCAACCTGAGCCCTCTTGTGTTGAGACACCTAATTAGGGCATTGAGGATATTTCTACTGATGGAATTAGTGTTGTCCTAATTCCAAATCATAATGATTGTTTACAGGATTTGGTAATAGATGGATGCATCATCCTTGATCTTGAGAGGTATATGATTGATTTTTTAATTGATTTCAGTCTATGGGTTAGAGATAGACATGTTAGCAATAGTATTCCAACACCATCCTCTTGGGTTTTACCTACTACTTCATGGATTGATGGTTGTCCTACTTTTTTGGTCAAAGTTTTACCAGGGAACATTTTGAGGGCAGTAGTTGTTGGTATGGAGAGGAGAGATTGGAATGGTGGCTTTGAAGTTAGAGGATGGAGTGATGATGAGTTCTTCTCATCTTTGGGCAGCAAAGAAATTTTTTGCTCCATCATGGACTTGATTCCTAGGGTATAGGGTGCTATTTTGATTTATGCCAGTAGTTTAATAGATGTTGGTAAATGCTTTTATGCACTTTCATTATGAATCTTTCACATCTACAGGAGACCATTTAGTGTGGATTATATTGTTGATGATACAGGTACATCAGTATTGGCTGCAAGTTCAAGGTTTATGGAAAATTTGAGCACCAGGCTTTGCATTGATATTTTTGAGATTGACATTGGTCAATCTAATTAACAAAAGATGATTCCTTCTGAGTCTTGTTCACAAGTTCTTGATTTTGTTCCAGTTTCTTTTTAGGAGTTTGATGTCATTCATGGTGATACCCTTCTTGCTCCTGAGAGTAACTTTGGACACTTTCATTTGCTTGCTAGTAGAGGTTTTTTTGGTAAGACTATAGAGGGTAACAATGAGGTTGTGGTTAGCTCAACTCATCCTGACATGAGTTGTGAGTCTTCTTTTGATGATGGTAGTATTGAATGGGATACACATGATGATCCTAGTTTTCCATTAGTGTAGGCATGAGAGTTTCACCTTGATTAAATTATGAGGTGTGCTCATTAGATTTTATTTAGCCACATATGCAAGATTTTTTCATGGAGAGAGATGGGTTGAATAAGGGATGTTCAAATTCACTCTGGTATGACATACTTCAAAATTCAAGTGATGAGTCCAAGTTGTTCTTGCCAGAGGTTTGGCTCGATTGGACTCTAAGGGTTATCAAAGTGGCACATCGGTAGTTAGTTAGACTCTTTTTTTTTCTATGGGATTCAAGTATGATATATGAGGTGTATCAACATAGTACTTGAAATTGGCATGATGGGGTTGCTTTACAGAGTTGGGATCCAATAATTCCATTGTTGGTTGATTGGTTTCATTAGCTAATAGAGTTTGACAGTCTCTTGGGTTCTAGCTACATGCAGAGGTTATGGATTAGCATATGTTGCAAGATCATTTAGGATTCAGGTGGTTGGTGAATAGGTGTAGTTGATTCTCCATTTAGGCTTTAGGTGTTGTGGTAGTTGAGATGGTTTGGCAGTTTTGTATTGCTTGAGGGAAAGCAATCTTTGGGAAGGGAGGATTGTAATGTCCCAGAATTGGAGGTATATTGATTTATTAATATAATTAATTAAGTTGTTCACATTAATAATGTTTCAAAAGGATAGCTTAATTGATTATTTTAATTAAATATTAGATTAATTATTTATAAAGTTATTCCAATAAATTAATATCTTAAGGATGAATTTATATTTAATTGATTTAATAAAGTGACTAAATAAAATAATAAATCATAAAGTCACTTAAAGGAATAAAATAATTTTATTTCTAGAAGCTTCTTGAAGCTGGATGAGAATTCTTTATAAGGAGCTCATTGCAAGCCATTTTGATCCTGTCTTGGGTTATTTCTATTTTTCTCATACTTGTGTGGTATAAGTTGAGGCTTGCATTGCTTGAGGGTTTGAAGACCCTAAGGTACAATTTTCAGTTGTGAAAGATCAACCCTAGCTAGAGTGTTAACGAATCCATCTAGGGTTTCTATAGGTGCTTTATTAGAGATTTGATAGGTGCAATAGATGTATTATTTCCCTTCTGACAGTTGATGTGATGGCTAGTTTATTATCACATCATCATTGTAGCAGCTAAGTATTTGTGAGTTTGCAATAGTTGATGTATTATTGCAAATAATAATCTTCTATTAATGCAATAGCTATTTTATTATTTCATTATTTTGAGGGATTTATCAATCTGCTGATAAAGTTTATAATTTAGAAGTTTTTAATTACTTTAGTATTGTGGGCCTATTCTGAATAATGGAGGAAATATTATTATTCTGAATATTGGGGGAAATATTATTACTTTTGAATATTGTTTAGAAAAAAAAGGTAAAGTAATATTTTAAGAATATTTGAGAAAATTAAATATACTTTGTCAGGCATAACACATTTTTACTTTAGGAGTAACTATAATTGTATTGAGCAATAAAGTGGCAAGTCTGAATATTATATGAGACTTTGAAATTATTTTGATAGTGGACAATAAAGTAGTGAAGGGAATATTATTCGTAGCTTTGGTAAATTATTACCATAGTCGAATAGAAGTCAAAGTCATGAAAAATCTAGAAATAATAAACATTGTTGTAAGCTCTCTGCTCCATATGCAAGTACTCCAAATGCATGTTTCACATATATCATTGATTCAAGAATTTATTGATGGAGATTATTCTGGGTTGTAGTAGCCAAAATAAAGTTCGTGGTTTTATAGTTGGGATGTGTATATTGAAGGTTTGTTCATTAGGAAGTTGTTGGTTCAATTCTACTCTTGTGGGACATAATAAAAATTGAGTTAACTTGAGGAAGGATTGTAGGGCCTTAAGGAAGAGGATCGCTGCCTATGTGGGAAATAAAGAGGTTGAATTTGTGGAGACAAGAGAGGTTTGAATCTGTGTAGTCTGTTTGCATCTTGAAGGAACAACACCAGTCCTTGGTATATTGGTTAGAACAATTTCTTGCAGAAGATACGTGATTCCTATGGTTCATTATCCTGACAACCAAGGGACGATTTCACCTATAGCAGGTTGATTTAAATGTAATACAATTTTCTCAGATGAAAATTTATAGGCCCAAGAATAGAAAATTGATGCAATCAATAAAATATTATGTATTCATAACAACAACTAGAACCTTATTCTCAAACTAAAAATGACTTTCAGAATTGAATCTCTATACTTTCCAAATTTTGGTCTAAGACCACTAAAATTTGGAATAAAAAACCCAAGAAGAATTAAACTCTTTCTCAAAGATATTGCAATAATACAATAGCTACTACAAAACCTTCCTCAAAGGAAATATAAAATGCAACAATACCTTAGCTTTTGCACTTAAGAATGCAATAATAAATCAACTATTGCACTTGATCAGCTAGGGCAATAATACATTAGCTATTGCACCTGTTAAATGTCTTCAATGAAGCACCTGTAGAAACCCTGGATGGATTTCTCAATAACTCCAGCTAGGGTTGATCTTTCACAAATGAACCTGGTACTCTAGAGTTTTCAAACCCTCAAGCAATGTAGGCCTCAATTTTTACCATGTAGGTATGAGAAATAAAAATAATTCAAGACATGATCAAAATGGCTTGCAATGAGCTCCTTATAAAGAATTCCCATCCAACTTCAAGAAGCTTCTAGAAATAATATTATTTTATTCCTCTAAGTGACTTTATGATTTATTATTTTATTTAGTCACTTTATTAAATCAATTAAATATAAAGTCATCCTTAAAATATTAATTTATTGGAATAACTATAAATAATTAATCTAATATTTAATTAAAATAATCAATTAAGCTATCCTTTTGAAATATCATTAATTTGGACAACTTAATTAATTAAATTAATTAAATCAATATACCTCCAATTCAGAGACATGACCATAATCCTAGACATCATTGTTAGATTCTAATGATAATGATCTTGAAATATTTTTGAAGTAATTTTGAGTACTATATTTTATAAGGGATACTATTTGATTGTTTCTTAGGAGACCTAAAACACTCAATAGATATTGAAGATTATGTGGATAGTTATTGGATAAGAGATGTTGA
The DNA here is from genome assembly GCA_007258455.2 of Sequoia sempervirens. Classification (NCBI taxonomy): domain Eukaryota; kingdom Viridiplantae; phylum Streptophyta; class Pinopsida; order Cupressales; family Cupressaceae; genus Sequoia; species Sequoia sempervirens. Next base: position 54,343,014 of record VDFB02105785.1, read on the forward strand.
TACTAGAATATCTATGGGTATTTATATATTTTCCTATTTTTTTTGCTATTAGTTGGATGGGCAAGAAATAGGTTTTGGTTACTTTTTCCATGATAGACAAAAATTAAATGGTATCTACTCATTCATATAAGGATTCCATGTGATTTAGGTATTATTTTTATATGTTAAGCTAAGTCACTAAGTAGTTTTAATTAGATGTCATGGGAAAGGTACCATTATCTTAGAAAATAACCAATTTTTCTCACATAGATAAAGTACTTTAATGTATAGTATGATTTTTTTTTCTATAATAGAGGATGGGAGGGTGATACATGAAAAGGTTGTCTCTAATATGCATTAATAAATCTTGTGAGAAAATAGGTTAAGGTAGTGTGGCGAGTCTATATGTATCTCAATTAGTAGAAAATAGTTGAAAATGTTGGGATTTCCTTTTTCCTTGTAAGGTATGAAACAAGTAGAAAATAATTAGGATAGGTGTATAATACACCTTATAATTATAAAATTAAATTTATCTATTTTTTTTTTAATTATTTGTGATTACGTATTGATAAGGGCATTTCATTATGTCAACTATGTTTCTATGTTTATGCATTGTTATGATGTATTTGAGAAAATCACATACCATGATGTATTTGAGGATTTGTTTTGTTGACCTACGTATGAGGCATATTATGATGTCTCATAGAGAAACTTTGAAATCACATAATAGAGAAAAAATGGACTACATAAGTTGGTGATTGGATTGTTAAAAAGTTAGGATATGTAGTGTCCCTCCGTCTGTGATATCGTCGTATTATTTTCAATAGTGGGAGGTAGGGTATCATTTGATTTTAATTTGTTTTATTGTTATTTTTTTGATTAAATAAATATTATTAATAATTTATTTAGTTTAAATAAATTAAGGTGAAAATATTTATTAAAATAAATATATTTAATTATAACCAACAGAAAGATTAAATTATTAAATATTTATTAAATATTTAATAGTTGATCTACATGGTTCATATATTAAAGAGTCAATTATAAAATAAATTGATAATGGGAGTAATAAATATAATAAATAAATTATTTTGCAGCGTTGTAATTAATAAATAGTATTATAAAAGTTGAGTCATGAATTTGATTAGTAAATTGGGGTATGCCTTAAAAAAAAATTAATTTGCATGTGGATGGTTATAAGTAATAAATAGAAAAATTTGTGGGAAAAGAAGTAGTTAGGTCTATTGAAATGTGATAAAAGGCCTTTTAATCAAAGCCAATCTGTCGTAATGTGATCAACTTGTTTGGAATATTTTTTTTTTTTAGATTAAGGCTCAATTGCATTGGTGATTTGTATGCAAACATGGAGGCCAGGGTCGATGCTAAATTGGCCTATGTAATTTTGTCCTTAAAGAATTAAAATGGCATCAAACAAGGTTTTTTAATTATGTAATAACAGGTAGAAGTTGATAAACCTTGGACATGCGGAATATATTCTGGAAAATTTGGAAAAAAATGTCTTATCTTTCGCCTTTTCGCCTTCAAAATATGAATCGATGATCAATAAGAATAGGCGCCAAGGAATGAAAAGGAAGCAAAAAAAAAGAAAAAGAGGAGAGACTGTGCGTTTTGAGAGGGGAGGGACAGTTGTCGAGAGTAGATGCAGCAAGTGAGAAAAGAAAGTCTTTGTGCAGCCAAGAATGGTAGCCTACACAGGACAAAAGAGGAGAGGCTAATAGTGTGAGGAAGATCGGTCTCGAGGAGTAGAATAGAGAAGAGTTAGTGCACAGCTGAGAGAAAAGAGGCCACACCATGGAGCATGAGGGAAGAGCAAGTTGATAGAAGAAATATTGAGCCCATGAAGTGGAAAAAAGAGGGTGCAGGCAATAGGGACTCAAAAAGTTGAGAGCACGTCGATCCCCTGGATTCCCTTCATCTTTGGAGGTTGGAATGGAAATGAGGGGAGAATTCACTGTGGCCTGACTTCATATACTTGGTTTGCTTATTTCATTCCAGGAGGCAATGTATGCTTGCAAATTCGATCCTTAGTGCTATTGCTTGGGTAGTGCATCTTGTGCCACCAGATGGAATAAGGACGCGGCTAAGGTAAGGGATGAAGCATTGTTATTCATTCTTAATACTATTTTGACATCTCCTGCATGGAAGTTGGAAAAGGTTTAGGAGCAGAGTTTTCCATCTTGTCTTCAAATACTTTATGCATGTTCTAAAATCATCCAAGACAAAATAAGAAGTTTAAAGGTTTAGATAATCTCTCTTATTTCATTGTCAATCTGTCTCAACCATGGCGCTTGGCCATAAAAAGAAATTTTTAAAGGTTTAGGTAATCCCTCTAATTTCTTTGTTAGTCTAACGAAGTCATAGCACTTAGAGCCAATAGAACGATAAAAGATATATGACAAATAGAGTAGCGAAGGGCAATATGAAGAAGAGAGTATTTTAGAAGTTTACATTAGTTTGCATAATGTTAAGTTAGACAAATTTACAAATAGAAATTATTATGTGTGGAATATTGGTTAATTAATATTAACAACAGTATGAATTGTTGTGGAGTCCCATTAATAATGGTAAATATTTTTAAGGTAGATTATTTCTTTATAATGGAGTTAGTGGAAATGATGATCATTTTTTTATAAAGGTGCTAGTAAAGAATGGTTCCCCTCTTAGCTATAATTATATAGAGAATAATTACTTGCATATGTCAAATGTTAGAAAGGAATGTTTTCTTGATTGTAAAATTAAATGATTATAGTATATAATGAAAATTGGTAACACATAAGAATATTAGGGAAAAGAGTTATGCCTTTTTATAAATGAATAAGTTCTTACTTCATAGTGAAATTAGATGGTCATATAGTTTTAGTTAAGAAGAAAACTGGCATTGTAATGTAGTGTTGGTGAGATTAGTTATCCTTTTAAATATAATTAGAGTATTAATTGGCTAATCATGTTTATATATATGTATATAGTTATAGGAATGATTATAAATCCTAAATTGGAATAAAAGAAATTTGTTGGAATGATTTTATAACTTCTTTTATTTAATACAACTTTATGATGAGCATAGTGAGATGTTAGTAAGGTATGTGAATATAGCCTTTAATGAGCTAAAATGATTCCTTATCAAGTGAACAGTCAAATCGTAGACGATAGTTCAATTGTTCTTTGAAGTTTATTGCTTTTGATTGTTGGGTTAGTATTCTGAGTGTGATAAAATATGCCTTGAGATAATTACGATATGTGATTATAGAGTTCCTTTATTTATTTTAAATTAATTCTTATTAAACGAATGGATAGATTGTATTGGAATGGTCATTGTTTATTTAAGGGTAATTTGGTGTATCCTATTTGTGGTGCCCTCTTTGGAATTGCTTGGCTTCGGAAGTGATTTCATTACATTGGGTTTGTGTCCTTTTATGAGTGATTTGACATATGCTTTCATTGTGACTTTTCTTGAGTTGACATGAGTTAGGGATCTTCTTTAAGTTGAATTGTGTTGATATTCGTTTAACCTTACATGGTGAATTCTTGGTTTGTTTTGAGTTGT
>VDFB02105785.1:54346657-54409675 GCA_007258455.2 Sequoia sempervirens
ATATCGTCATCGTGGAGGCTTTCCTGGCCTTGAAGAGAAAGGAGCACATTTACGAAATCTGAATCGGCGGTGTCTTTGAGCACGGTAGACTGCCGATGTTGTTGGATGATATGTTGAACGAAAGCCTTTACGCGAGGTACAAGTCGAGAGCACCGGGAGTGGATTTGCAGGGGGTCAAAAATCCGCAGCCATGGCAGATGATCGGCCCAGTTGAATGCCCCCAGCAGTTCAAACCCCTCCTCCACCATCTCCCTCACCTCTCTGCTTTCTCTGTCATCGTCCAGCTTTACACCAAAGACACTTACCATGATGTTGTTCAGAGCCGCCGCTTGAAGATGTGGACGCAGGTTAACAGCACCCCGGCACATGAACTCATTGCGTATATCCGATAACATTTTCAGACAGTTCGCCTGACGCCCGGCTTCGTGTGCAGCAATTCTTCGTGGACTAAAGAGATGAGCAGCAGACACCCTGCGAAGCGTCCTCCAGTAGTGGCCGTTGGGTGCAAAGCCTATAGCCCTCCCAAACATTAGCTGCTGGGCAGATTGTTTGAGGGGTCTGTCTGCAAAGTGAGGAGAGCTTAAAAGCTCTCTTGCCACCTCTGGGTCCGACGTTATGACTGCGGGGGTTGAGCCCAAGCTGAAAGCCATCAGCTTCTTTGCCTTGTGAATCGTGGCCAATTTAGCAAGCGCTCGGTGAGCGTGCCCGCCACTCATTTCCATTAGACTCCCGATTATTGGCCAGCCTCTGGGCCCTGGAATCTTCTTTTTATTCTTTCCAGCCCACGCATACCCACCAGGACTCCACCAAGAGATGAATACTGTACAAAGCAGGATAAAAACCAGAATCGCCACGTTTTGCTTCCATGAATAAACGTTATCATCTTCTTGAGTACTCCCCAGGCTATATAAGTTCTCACTATTAGTGAAGGGAAGTAGTACATATGGCCACCACCAAGCCACTCCCCCGCAGCTTGTTGCACTGTTCTCCATTTCGGATAAACAAGGCAAAGCTCGGAAATACCAAGTAGAAACCAATACCAAGATGTTTGTATGTAGAGAAGTTATATAGAGCGCGAAGAGTTGAAATTTTCTAAGTAGAAAGCAATGGCGAGATGTTTCTATGCAGAGGACTTATATAGAGCGCTAAGACTTGAAATTTCTCAAGTAAGGTAAACACACGAGGAAGGAGACAGGAAATTAGGCAAGAGTGGGGGTAAGTAGAGAAGAGATGATGATGTAGGGTTAAAGCCCCCACACGGAACCGACAAGGAAGGACAAAGAGAACAGAATCTGACAAACAAGCCTTTCAACCAGCCTGGAAATGGAAAAAAGGCACGAAAACCACACCCTCACGTAACGCATCGAATGAATCTAACAGAAATTGACGAAAACGTGTATGTTTATTAAACATATGTATCATAATTTTCTTCGTTTGACTTTGGCCAGGGCGATTTCCAACGCATGCGGCAGATATTTCTTCTCTGCTGACTACGAAATTTACCAGCATTTGCTCAAATTGGTAGCATTTCCTCCTCCTGTTTTGCGTCTTTCAGTTTTCTTCAATATACAGCGATTTTCTTAAATATTAAAAGCACATATTTGACGGCTCTTAATTATTTAGAATTTTAAGTCGAATTGTGCCGTCGGTGGTCGACATGTCGGATTATGTTTGGTGGTAACAACCATTCTGGTGGAATAAGTCGTTTGATGTTAACGTTAGTGCTTAAGTTATAGTGTAGAGACATACACGCCAACGCCAATAACTATAATATGTTGAACAGACAGTTTTTCATGGAGACAAGTTAAATGGACAACTAAATGAGTAAGTCAATTAATCTTTATATTGTTAGGAAATCTAATATTTATCTTGAAAAGAAAATTTTGTTATAACGATAATTTATTAAAAACATGGAAAGCTTCGTTGTAATTATTTATTTTGATAAATTTATTTGTAGATATTATCATTTGAAAACTAGTGAAAGAATCTTTGACTAATGTATTTTTAAAATTTATTTTAAATAGGTTAGATAATATGAAATTGTAGGATAATCTATTGACTTTTATTTAAAATTATCACATAGATGCTTTGTGATGTTTTATAGTTATTAGTCTCTTTTAAGAAGCAACAACCTTTTCTACTATGATTTTCTATATTAGATGTTTTGGATATTTATGGTGTATTTGACTAAGTGTCATGGTTACAACAAACTTAAGTCAAATTCAAGTTTAGGGAATTTTGAAATTATATGGCTATCTTTGTTTTGTACTTAGTTTTGCCTATCATTTTTATTACTTTCAATATTCTTCAATATAAATGTTTTGTTAGGATTTAATTTGTAGGTTCCTTAATACTCAAGTATTTTATTTTTCATTGTTGCTTTGTCCTAGTCTTCATATTTAATTTCTCACTGTTTGTATATTGAACCTTAGAAAATGGGGGATAGGTTGACCAAGTGCTATCACACCCACTTTCCAAGATATTCCACTCAAAGATAACCATAGAGATCTCAATGAAAAAGGGAAAGAGATCTTGCAATAGGGCTATCCTCAGGTCTGAATATGACCTAATGAGGGGTTCACCACCAAGTGTAAACTTGGAAAAGACAATGAAATGCAAGATATAATGCAAAACCCTAATTGAATGCAAACTAATACTAAATGACCCAGAAAGGTAAATAAAATGCAATAGAAAAATGTAAAACAAAAAGTGTGCATTTGGGAATCTAGAGAAGGCTGAGTGGACATCCTAAACACTAAAAAATCTACTTTTATTGCTAATAGGGACTCATTCACCAAGCTAGGAAAATTAATACACTTTTTGGAAAACTATGCAAGAACAGGTTTTTGCCAAAAGGGTATCCAAATCTACTAAATCTTGAAATCTGACTGAAAATCAGTACACTTTCCAGTTAGGCTTTTCTAAAGCTTCAAAGGCTAATCTTGTTATTCTATGTTTGCTTTGTCCTTCCTAACTGATTTCTAGATCTGAATCTCTGATTCGCAACTGTAGATGATCTCCAGTGTTATCCAAGGCTTGATGACAACTTTGACAACTTTGATCAGTTGACAACTTTTCTCCAATCTTGCTCCTTAGGAAATCTACAACCTAAACCTACAAATCACAGACAAAGAAGAGGGGAAAATTTTGTGGGGTTAGTGGAGTCAAACCCCTTGTTGGTAATTAAACCTTAAAATGAGAGAAAATATGAATGGAGAATGATGAATGAACAAATAGCAATGTTGCAACTCACCAAACCCTAGCAATAAGGTGTGCCAAATATGCTTGAAATGGCTACAATGGATGTGGTTCTTGACTCTTGCTTGAATGATGTTGATCTTGCTTGAAACACTTGCTTGAATCATAAACCCCATATCACAATTGTTAGCACAATAACAAACGTGATGGATGAAATATTTGACATGATGATTGACATTAGAATGTTGCTTTAAAATTCTAGATAATCTTCCCTCGAATGCTCTTGTGAAATATTTTGAATGCTAGGTGAGAATATGAGTGAAAGAACCTTGTATTTATACTTAATTATGTAAGAATTCCTAAAATTACAACACTACAAGTCAACATTAGATCGAGGAGAAAAAAATCCCATGGAAATTTTGAATTAAATTTGATTTTGGGCCACGTGGCACTCATTCTCCCAAGGTGGTGAATGGTGAATGAGTCCCATCATACATAATGTATGGGACCAAGAACTAGAAGTGCCTAGAAATGTGTGAAATTTGGTTTGGGGCCAAAAGCTCCAAGTGGGACCCATTTTCCCAAGGTGGTGAATGAGTCCCAGATCAGCAAATCTAGGCCACACAAGCCAGAAACACCTAAATTATGATTGGTCAATGATTGGTGTCGGGATTATCCTCGAAAAGATGCAATAAATGAGGCTTGTGGATGCAAAATAGGTCCAATTAAAGCATAAGAAAGCTTGATTATTAATGACAATCCTAAAAAAATGTGAAAGTGTGTTACAACACTTTACAACAGTCCAAATAAGGTAATATTAAGGTTTATTTTGATTATTTAAAATATGTTTATTAAGTTTGATTATTTGATAAAACCTTAGAAAAGTGTGAAAGTGAATTGCAACACTTCACAACACTTTGGCAAGGTGTCGTTAAAATCCATTATCTCACAAGGGTCCAAGACTTAATGTGAATGTGTTATCCACATTACAACACTAAATCAAGGCAACATTAAGCCAAAATCACAAGGAGGTCCCAAACAAGCCAAAAAAAGTAGAAGGGTTACTTTTTCAGTGACTCTAGTATATTTTATTACATTTAGAGGCATGATTATAGTGATAATAAGGGGTGGAGTGCAATCAAAATCCAACACCCAAATCACAAGATGAGTCCATTGGCTAAAAATGTCATATTACTTACACCTAACTTAAGCTATCATAAAGCTCTATTTTTTCTCTATTATCTTCATCCAATGATTCACTTCAAGACATCAAAACATGCACAATAAGTTGTTGAACCATGTAAATACCATTTTAAATTCTCTTACGTGCATCATATAACTTGTTACGCCTTTTAGATGATAAGTGATTGTCTTACACATTTCATACCAATGTATGTATAATGAATTTTTTTTTCACCTTATTTTTACCTTTTTAATGAGGGCTCTTAAATAATTTATAAATAAATTTAATCCTAGAAATACAAGGTGTATGGTAGACCTATCATAACTTTCTTCTATTTGTTGTTTACCTTGCAAGAGAAAAAAAAAAAACACTATTAGATACTTAAAGGGGATCAAGAGACCCATAGTATCACTACACGATCTAAACTCTTCCATACTCACAAGCTATGCCAATACATCTAAATATTCTCTAAGGTTCCAACTATTTCAAATATTTCCCTATAATCCACTAGCATGCTAGGAATAAAATGATACTATACATCACTATGCTTCATCTAAGTGTACAAGGTCAATTATTTTCTAAGATAATGGTACACTTACTATGAAATCTAATATAGACTACTCTATGACCTAGCTTAACAAATACACAATCTCTAAATACATATGGACTCTTATAGGAATGGGTAGCTACCAATACTTTTCGTCTATCATGGAAATAAAGATAACAACCTATCACTTTCTAATCCAACTAATAGAAACACCAAATAGGTAAAATATATAACTACCAATAGATCTTCAATTACAAACATCTCTTCTTTAATTAATATCCACATAACCATACATATTAATTGAGAATCATAGGCCACTTGAGCCACTGTATAATTTATAAATTAAAGAGTAAAAAAAATTACCCCATAATTATTTGAAGATCCTATTAACCACAACATAAAAATGATGTCTAATACTCTTCATGAAACAATTGAAGTCCTCCAATGCTTGGAAAATTTATAATTTGTTGAAAACAATAGCATAAAACAAACTACCAAATATGATAAAATAAAAAAGGTGAGAGATATCATCTATCTTATAAATTGTAAAAATTTCCTACTTAACTAATATCTTAGTCCAAACTAGAATATAAAATTTCACAAATCTATGACTAACCATGCTAAAACATTACAATATATACTTCAATACTTAATTTTATTCAACCAAATATTTATGTTCACTCTATCTCTTTTGATCTCTATACCTAAGTTAACCTAATAGCACATAGGTCATTGTATCAAAATATGTATAAGGATGAGATTTCAAGTCCCTAATCACATTCTTATTGTAATGAAAATGACATTATTTTTAATATATAATGTGATTATAATAAAATTATTATTGATCTTGTTTATAATAAATATAATGATCAAATTTAAACCTTAAAAATATCACTATAATTTATTTATTTTTTTTATAGAAAATCCCATGTGATTATTGAGACAATATGAAGAGTTTTAAAAAATGCAAATTGATCATTCCTAATTGATTAATGGGAAAAGGTAGGGTTTAGCACCATGAATGAACAAGATGATAAACCACTAGGTATTTTTCTTATTAATACACTCAATTATGAGGGGAAAAATATGCAAATAACAATAAAAAATGCTATCTAACTATTATAGCAACTATAGGGGAAGCTTTTAGAGCATAAAAAGCTATGTACATGGTCAAAATGTTACTGTTTTTAAGCTACAGAGGACTCAATCGCCTTTAGTGGAAAATGGGTCCCTATTAGGGTTTTTGAAACTAAGATTAGGGTCCTATCCTATTCCTTGATGTATGCACTCTCAAAATCCTAGTTATCAACTTCTAAAAGTTTGTAGGAAATTTTGTTGCTTTGATTTCTTGATTTTGCACTTTGAATGACAACTTTTGCAACTTGACAACTTTGACAATTTTGCTCCAAACTTGATCCACTTGATCTTCAACCTGTAAATTTTCAATCACACACTCAAGGGAGGGAAAACTTGATTATTAGTGAATGGGGGTTTTCCTCAGTCAAACCCCTTGTAGGTAATTAAACCAAATGATGAAATGAATGAAACGAAGAATGAATATAAAATAATACAAATGATATCACCTTGGATGATGTCTTGTGAAACAAATATATATAATAACATGTAGTAGCCATGAAGAATGTAGATATTGGATCCTTGAATGTGATTTGAACAATGGTTGCAAGTAGATCTTCAATGCTATATCCACTTCTTTAGCTCAACAACATGAATGCTTCAAACCATTGACATGATGATATGACTTTGAATTGCTGCAATAAACTCTTGAAATCCACCTTGAAATTCCTTGTGAATGCCCTTGAAATGCTCTATAACTCTCTCTTGAAATTGCTAGAATGCTTCATAAACTTCCTAGGTGAAACTATGTGAATTAACCCCTTATTTATACTAAATTAGGAGACTAACCACAAAATTCAAACAATTGAGGTTGATACCAAATCTAGGAAGAAACATTATTAAATTCAAAAAGGGGGGTCTCATTAAGGGAGGACCCATTCCCCACCCAGGGAAAATGGGTCCTGGCTTAGTTTCCTAGGACATAACCCTAGGGGATTGAAAGAAGGCCTATTAAGGGAGGACCCATTCGCCACCTAGGGGATTGAAAGAAGGACCTAACCCATTTTAGATCAACTAAAAAATGGGGGTCCTGTTTAAGGGATGACCCATTTTCCACCTAGGGCGAATGGGTCCTGGCACCATTTTCCAGGACCTAACTTTTCCCAATGAAATATTTTATTAATTAAATTATGGATGTTGGGATAGATCTTCAGGAGGTGTCATAATTAATGCTTAAATTTGAATTAAAGGGGTAAATTAATTCCAATTAACCACAATTAATTAAAACCACTCTAGATAAATGTGAAAGTGCTTTGCAACACTTTACAACACTTAAATAAGGTACAACATTAAATACATTTACTAAGAAGGGGGCCATTAAGCTTAATTAAGTAAATAAATCTTAGAAAAGTGTGAAAGTGTGTTACAACACTTTACAACACCCTTGCAAAGGATCAATTAAGGCATATTTTAGTCAAATAAAGGTCCTAGAATAGTAGTCAAATAAGGGGATTGAAAGAAGGACCTAACCCATTTTAGATCAACTGAAAAAGAGGGGTCCTATTAAGGGAAGACCCATTCGCCACCTAGGGAAAATGGATCATGGCACCATTTTCCCAGGCCTAACTTTTCCCAATGAAATATTTTATTAATTAAATTATAGGTGTTAGGATAGATCTTCGGGAGGTATCATAATTAAGGCTTAAATTTGAATTAAAGGGGTTAATTAACTCTAATTAACCACAATTAATTAAAACCACCCTAGATAAATGTGAAAGTGCTTTGCAATACTTTACAACACTTAAATAAGGTAAAACTTTAAATACATTTACTAAGAAGGGTCCCATTAAGCTTAATTAAGTAAATGAATCCTAGAAAAGTGTGAAAGTGTGTTACAACACTTTACAACACCCTTGCAAAGGATCAATTAAGGAATATTTTAGTCAAATAAAGGTCCTAGAATAGTATGAATGTGTACAAAACATTACAAAAGTACTCAAAGAAATCATTAGTTTAGTTTTAATGTCAATTGTCAAACCAAGTAAGGGAAAAGACTACTTTTTCTATTACTACATTTTTCCCCCACTTTAGTGAGAGGATGACCCCATGCCAAACTCATGCTAAAGTAGACATCTAAGACACTTAAGTATGCAGGAATAACTGTGATGCCCCAAAATTTCACACAACTAAACAATCACATAACCATCATTTATTTATTATTATTATTAATTTTACCTTAAACAACAAGGATCCAGACTACTTTAACTAGACAACATGTGCATCCTTAAAGACAAGGTTATTTCAAACATGCTAACCAAACAAGTGAAGAATAATATGGGTATAAGGTGACAAACACAAACATTTCTACCAATTTTATTTATTTAACTAACCAAAATAATTCTTAATGACATGTTCTTTGCATCTGTGAAGATATCAAACTAACAATGCCTTCACTAACATTCACACAAAAGGAAAGGGAGGAATAGACACAATTAGGCCAATGAATTCTATTTACATGAGAAAAAAATATGATCTAGGGTATTTTTGGGTATGTGCAGGATCATGATGGGCCAAAAAGTGGCGATATGATGGGTATGTAGCTGACGACTTTTTCTTACCCAAAATTGATGAAATGAAAAGGGTTTTTAAAGGAGATTCTCAACTTTCCACTAATATAAATTCTGCTTTACTTTGAATTTAATAAATAATTATTATTCATTTTCTATTTGAATTACGACTAAAGTCTACGATTGATAGGTGATTGAAAAACATCTATAGCTTTCAAAGGTATCACATTTTTTGAATCTAAACATGTGTCACATTCTATGCTTTGCATACTATGGATTTTAAAAAAATGAATTCATGGAAGTTTTGACCAAGTTAAAGTGTAAGACATATAAGTTTTTATATTTTTAAAAATTTGTAATAAAATTCATAATTAATTATTTACTTGGAAAAAATTACAAAAAAATATGCATCACATCGAGACATGAGTCATTACTTATATCTAAAATATAAAAAAATATTATCATTTTATTATGGTTAGGGGTGGTCGACAGACACCACTTCTATTTTTTCCCTGAAATTTAAGTACTCTGCATTGAAATTTCAAATTTTCACCAAATAGATTTTATAAAAAACCTAGTAGTTTAGAAACTACATTAAATTTTCTACAGATTCTATTCTTAAATATTTTTGAAATAATGTAGATAACTTATTCAAATTTTTATGTCAAGTTGCCTAACTCTTATTTTTTGAATTTTTTGCCATTTAAGGGTCTATTTTTTCCATGATGATCCTGCACATACCCTCTTCATGAAATAATAAAATTAATTCCAACTTAAAACCTATCAATAATTTTATAAATGTTGGAAACATAATTATTATGAAATCAATAATTGAGTTACACAATAAAATCAAGGAATTAAAATATCTAAAATCCTAAATTAAACTTTCCAAATAACTTAAATTAAACAACAAGGTGGTATTAACTTATATATATATATATATATATATATATATATATATATATATATATATATATATATATATATATATATATATATATTACTTAATACAACAATTAGTTCGAAAATTGATTTGAACTACACTAATTAAAGTAAATTAATTATGACTATATCAATAAATTTTAAAGCTTGTCTTTTTTTTCTTTTCTCTTTTTTCTTTTTTTCTTTTTCAGGTTGTGGTGCACAAAACCATTTGCCTTTGATCCTTGATTAATAATTCAAACCTCTCCAAGTTACAATCTAATTGACTATCTAGCTATGTTATATTAAACTTTTAGAGTAAATAATACACCTGCGGTATTTTCTTACAACTATTATTTTAAACAAAAATATAATGTACTAGACAAAATAATGTTCAATTAATTGAAAAGAAACAAAAATATTTCCTTACAATACTTAAGGTTAATAGAATCCATATTAAGAATGGTTTCCTTAATTTTACTTTTTATTAAAAAAAAATATAATCAATTTAATAACTTAACAAAGATAAATAACTATTAACTACTTAAAAGTGCTTGATTTTCTTAAATTCCATTTCATTCCTCTTCATTGATTTTTAGAGTTTCCCTTTCTTCTTTATTGATTTTTTTTTTCCGCTCTATAGATTTTAGTTTCCCTCCTTGATAGTTTTTTTTTGCGTTTCCAAAACAAAATTGCATTTATAACAATATAAATTTTCCATTGATCTTCATAAATAAAATTAAATAATAATTTTTTTTATATCCCTCTAACATTATATGTAAGTTGATGGTTATTAATAAGTTTACTTTGTTCCTCTTTCAATCTTAATTTCTTGATTTAAATTCCCAATTTCATAGAATATGTTTGAGACCAAAATCCAAATTTCCAATACAATGATAAAATAGATGAAAAGTAATTGAATTTAACTAAAAAATTTCCACAAATACTTTATATCTTCAGATATCGAACTATTATTCTTTCCTCTGTCCTTTTGGATTTTGATCAGATCTAATTCTTTAAGTTAGTTGCAAATTTAGTTTGCATGTACATGACATTGCTACCTATTTCAGTTTCTTTATGCAGATGCAAGGACCCAAATAGTTTCCCTTCCCAACTTATTGGATTTTCTCATGCTAATATACCTCATCAAATTGATGAATGGTTCTCGTTATTAATTCTTTTGTAGATTAAATTTTGTTGTGTATTTGTTTCCCCGAGTTTTTATATTTGAATGCCACAACTCTTTCTTTGTTCTAATAATAAATATTGAAATCTGTATATATCTATATACATATATGTATATATATATACATATATATATGTGTATATATGTATGTATGTATATATATATATACATATATACATATATATAGATATATATATATATATATACATATATACATATATACACACACACATATATATATACATATATACATATACATATATATATATATATATATATATATACATATATATATATATATATATATATATATATATATATATATATATATATATATATATATATATATATATATATATATATATATATATATATATATATATATATATATATATATATATATATAGGAGAGGGGTCCATAGTGGAGCACCTTAACTTTGTGTTTGTAAAAATCCTACATGAAATTTTAAATCAGCCCCAAGTTTGTACAACAGTTTATTTGGCAACTCACCTGCTTAAAAAATTTAATTTTAGGGTCACATTATCAAATATGATGCCACATTAGCATGCTTTTTGTTAAGGTATTAAAAATGGCTCAAAAAAAAGTGAGACTGATAGTGGTGCACTATGTCATGTTTTATTGGTGCACCGATGTGGCATCACATGATTTGTCAGTTTGTGTACTTTATGGATAAAAAGTGTTTTGCAATTGGATATTAAGATGCTCCACTATGATGCCCACTAAGGACTACTTCTATCCCCACTATTGGAGCTCGCTCCACTATGGACCCCTCTCCCCTACATATATACTATATACATTATGCCTTTACTTGTTTCGTTCAATTTCCAGATTTGCACAGTGACCTAATTTTTCTTCATTTACAGATTGGAGAAAACTATGGAGGTTTCCCCCCTGTCGTATAAGATATATTTCCAATTATATAATCTTGATTTGGAACACATAATTATTTATAAAAGTCCTTACCATGTTGAGTTTCCTCCAGAAGTTTACAAAATACAGAATGCTGGGAAAGTTTCCCTGGTGCAATCATGGTAGGAGGGTCCTCAGATAGAAAAATCCAGACCGTGCAACAAGAGTAACATAGCAAAAGAAATATGGAGGAAAATGCATATTAACACATTCTCATTAATAGAAATCTCAATTTCATTCAGCCAGCAACATCCGACTTATAGATCCAGATCATAGGCCTGATTATACATGCTCAAAATAGAACATTCCAATATGCTCCTATGTGCGAACGAATTCTTACAAATACAATCTATCAACTACTAACTCAATTCTCACTATCTCCACTACCTATTCGAATGATCTATTAAAATATTTATACTATATCTGCAGTTCTGGAAACATATGTGTTAACCAAAGATCATCACATTTTCCAATGAAAGAAAATATAACAAGTGCATGAACAAGTCGGCCTCAAATTTGAATTACTCCATCAACGGGTGCATAAGACGAACTGTGGACCTATAATGAAGGTCAGGGACACTCCAAGGAACATTTAAAATCACACTGTTAAGATCCACAAGTCACAGGAATGATCCACGAATGATCAGATTAGCCGTTAGGCTTGAAAACTATTCTGATGCCGGTTCAAGAAACTGTCATGAAATTCAGAATTAATAACTTACTGAAAAATTATCCAACCTCGCTCAAATCTTGGAATAAGGAAAATGAACATGTCCATGATGTATGTAGAGATCCACAGGGTCTAGTGAGAAAAGATGATGAATCCACGAACATGAACTAAGAAAGAACAAAACAAGGATGGAATTGAAAGGAAAATTTTTTTGGCTGATGCAAGATTGCCAAGAACCAAGGATGCTCCTACATTAGACATACTAGGTTAATGAAAATTGAGTCTCACACTTTCCAGGGGCCAAAGGAAAACCAAGATAGTCTACCTCAGCCCGAGAAATCCATGAAGAATCCTCCACTAGTCTACCTTTCCACTTCACAAGATATTATTTGTATTGTCTTCCACGAGTCTTCCTCCCATCTTTGATATCTAGAATCTCCTCAATCTCATCTGATTGTTGTTTAGGAAAATGACTCTCCAATTCCACTGTAGTGTCCTCATTGAATTTTTCTTCATAATACTGATGTAGGTCTACAATGTTGAATATAGGCGATATAACCATACCATCCTGTTACATCCAAAATTGTGACGTGATATTTACCGTTACTAGATAGAGTAAATGTAAATTCTAGAGGTGAATTAATGATGCTTGTACCTTGTTTTCAATATGAATTTTGTTTCATTTGATGTTATTCTTGGTGAAATACTTCATAAAGGAGAATAGAAGGTTATTGATTTGTGAACAATATAACTTTTGAAATGTTTCATGTATTCTGCTTTGTTTTGAGCATATGAATCCCATTGTCATTTCATGATGTGCAGGAAACAGGTTTAAACCTCCAGGCAGAGGAGAGATATCACTCGGGGAGGAATTTGGTCAGGTAAATAGTAACATGTACCAATTGGGCATACACACACATACAATAGACTGAGTAAGCTAAGTCATTTGTTGAAATTAAGGGTAAGTCATCCGTAGGCTTGTTTAGTATCATTAGGAGTCGTATATACTTCTAAATGTGTAAATAAGTGATGCTTTCCAGTATAATCTTATGTGGAATAATGTTTCTAGTTAGAAGTGGGCATGTGTATATGTATATATACATATAAATACGGTATGTACAAGTGTCCATAAGTATATTCATGTCGATACAATGTACGAGAGCATATGGATATGCCATATGTGTGCTTCATTATAAGTGTATTTATCAATACTTATACATAAAGGAGATATACAAGTATACATACATGTATACGTACCCACAACTAACCTGTTGTATGAGTATATTATAATGGTGTTACCTCGAAACTTACATATACACATATATTTACATATACATGAGTATGTATAGTGAAAGTATGTTGACTGGCTCACAGTATACGTATGTATAATTGAAAATGTATAAGTATATACATGTATAAATGTATAGGTAAATATATATATATATATATATATATATATATATATATATATATATATATTTAATATTATATTAAGTATGTATATAATATAGTATTTACAAAATATAAATATGTATACGAAAATTATTTAAATTATTAAAATTAAATAATTATACATAAATATATTTTGTAAATTAAAACTATATTATATAAATATTTAGTATAATAAAGTATATATATAGATATATTTAATAAAATAGAATTGAAAAATCAAATGTAGTTTAAATAAACATTTGATTAAATATTCACTAAGGAGATGAAATAATATATCACGAATTTGTAAACATGACGATTTTCTCTAAAGTGAGTATTTTATTTAAAACACAAATCAAATTTTGTGACTTCTAAATTAAATAAAATTCGTCAAAGTTCAAATATTTCCTTTTTAACTATATCAAAGTTGTGAAAAGGAAAATATAATACAAAAATAAGAGTGCATGCTATTAAAAATGGCGAAGGAAATAAAAATGCGCAGGAAGAATCGCGTGACCAGGGCCAAGCAACTGTAAAATGACTGAGTTAAATTCGTGCATAGCTAAAATGAAGATGTGGACGCCATCTGACCAGGGAAATAGTCTTACTTTAAACCAACTCTTATCCCTACCTGTTGAATCATGCCAATATTAGAAGCTGTCGTGATTTGATGAACTGGGCATGTGCGAAATGAAAATACCTCATTGCTGTCAACTAATGGAAGTCGAAATCTTCTCCATAGGGTGACACATTTCTCCTTTGAAACATTCCAAACCCTGTTGGCAGCATAGACACCTTGAAAAGGGGAATTGGTTAAATTTTCCAACACTATATAAAGCCTGCGAATGCTCATTTCTTAAACACACGAATTAGGAATCAGAAGTTTGTTTTTGTTCATTCAATAGTGAGAGTTGTTTCTGTTGAGAAGGAAATTATTAATTTGAGATCAATATCAGAGTAATCATCTTTTGATGAGGAAGTATTATTCTACCAAGAGTGTACTCTGTTTGTGTTTGAAGGAGAATTCTTCAGTTCTGAATATAGCAATTTGAATCTATCAACAGCAGAGTTAAGAGTTCGCCAAACAGAGCCAACTAGAAATCCTTTGGCGGAAGGCTAGAGGGGAAGCATTCTCTTATTCGAACATTAGAGGAAAACTCTTATTAGGCATGTTAATTCTTGTCTTGTTTATGCTTACTGTTGTTTTTGAATTTAGAAGTAAGTCTGTTTCATATCTTTGGTTTATAAAGAATAGAGAGAATATTGGTGTTCTTAGTAATAAATATCTAAAGGATAAATGTTTATCAGCAAAGATAACTTGTGAAATAAGATGATAATTGCATGTTCTCTTCTATTAGTTTTGCATTCATTAGTGTATGGATTACATTAGGCATCGAGGAGAAAACTGCACATATTTTATTGACTCCATATATGGAGTACTTATATGCTTGTACATAGCTAATTAATACTAGGAATGAATGGAGAGAAATTAATGAGCTACATGTTACAACTAGATACAAGTTAACTTAGCCAAGTTAATGAACCTCCTAGGATGAGAGTATCCTATATAAGGGAGTTAGTTGTAGGTACTTATTAAAATGATCTCCATTCTAGTAGTTAGATTGTTGTAGGAAGTATAGGGTACGAACTACCCTGATAGACCAACCTATGTGTAGTGTAAGAAAGCCTTAACGCAAATCGGGCCCTGAGTAGTGCATATGATAAATGACCTTCATTTGAAGTATTGAATGATAATAATTTGGCCAAAGTAGTGAAATGTACAACATCCACTTAGGTGTGAAATAGTTGAGACTACACTATCAGTTCATTGTGATCCCGAAGCACATACTAGTTCAAGAGATGTCATATGCATAGGACCTAGTTATGTAGGAACACAACACTATGCTCAGTTGGTAATCATTAAAGGATACCCTACCAGTCTCTTCTTCGAAGGGAGGGCCATCTATCTAACAATAGGTGTGCGGGGGACCACATTATAAGTTTGTGGTTGGCGAAAAAGCGCCCGAGTGATGTTTCTCCTCCTCAGCAAGTGGCCGATGTATCAAGATTTGAAAGGATGGACTCCTAGACCTTCTTACTACTATTTTTTCTAAAGCTCATTGGAGCTATGTTAGTTAAGGTATGTATTCATGTTTCATGTACTTGTGAAGTTATTATATTGAGATGGAATCTTTATTGTAAATTGATATAGCAACATGTTCATGTATTATCAATAAAGAAAAGGAATTTTTTTATTGGAATGTCATGATAACATGTTTACATACTTGTAGGATGTAAATTATGAAAATTTTAATTTTACCGAAGGGTCGGGTTTTTACATGTGGTATCAGAGCTACCAGGTTTTACACTAGGAACCTATGAGCTCATTACGCAGCAATGCGTAAACCTTGTCAGAAGATAAAGGTTGGGAAAAGTTCTTGTGCCACAATGGCAAGAGGAAAAAATTGAGGGAGAAGTGAAAGGAAGATGAAACTCCTAGTAGCTCATTAAGTTGGGATGAGTTAAGAGTTATCCCTAGAGTAGGAACTCCTAAACCAACAATTTATGTCAGTACCTTGGATTGCGGAAAATTATGCAATCAAGTTATGAAGAAAGGTTAGGAAGAATAACCAGTATATACCTTTATCCAACGAAATTGTTTTATGACTCTAAGGCAGCCAAAAGGAATAGGATAACCCTTGTTATAGTAGCAAACTATAGTTGCAAAGAGTCAGGAACTTTTGGATTTAGTGAAAACACTATGAATCTATGTAAATGCAATGTCAGTATAAATTAGATTGAATAAGGAAGTCAACGAAGGAAGTATCCACGGGAGTTGGAGAACTCTTGAAATTAAGCTAATTCTTATGTAAAGATAGGAGCTTGCAAGGAAAAAGAGTTAGTACCTTGGGATAAGAGAAAAGACCAAAATGGTATGAATTAAAGGAATCAACAAAGTGGACAAGGTTCCACTGACCAAAATCAATTAGATTAATGGAGTGTCTCATAACTTGTAAGTTGCTGATTATTCATTAAATCTTCCGTTGGTTGATCAAAGTTATTGAAATCTATGGGATATAAATCAATGACAAATCTAACTTTGGGAAAAGTATATTTGAGGTATGCCTTGAGACAAGGTAGAGGCAATGGAAATTCAACAAGGAACGACAAATCCTTACAAACGAAATAGGAGTTTGCTAGAAGTTCAACTTTGAGTAGATCAAAAGTTGTGGAAACTCCAAGGGGGGAAGGAAAAGAGTGGGTTGACTCGAGTTAAGTACCCCATTCAATAAAAAAACATGGGTATGTTCTCAGTTTGGAAGAACTAATGTCTTCTTCACAAGTCATGATGACAAATAAGTCATACAGTTTATAATCCAAGAAAAGAGGTATTGAAATTTTTGGAGAAAGATAATTAGAAAGGTCAAAGATTATGACCTATTATCCTCTCATACCTTATATTTATTTTATTGAAAGAATCAAATGAAATTATCATTTGGTTCCTAGGGAAAAGGATAGGTAGATAATTTTGTCATGATTAAAAAAGGTTTAACCATAAGCCAGAGAGATGGAATGGAAAATAAGGTAGGATATGATGCTATGTAATGCATCAATTATCTTTACTTGGCTGATCACTTGATCACCGTCTCTTTAATGAAACCCTAGGTTTGTAATAACCCAAATGGGAACAAGAAGTTCATTTGAATGAGAAGAGAGAGATCTTAAGATAAGATCTAACCCATTGAGTTGGGTTAAATAATTGACTACTCTTAAAAGATGCCTTGTAGTAGGAAAAAATCTACTTGGTTGAGTTGTATATTTGGTCTTGATTGCAATATATAGAGGTAGAGAAACCTATAACATCAGTCTGATCATCGATTGAGAATCCCAAGAGTTGGAAGGGAATATTGGGATTGTGATTCACCAATGGAAATGTGTATATCACTTGAACTTATGAGATTCTATAAGTAGAAACAAAGGTAGAATACCTAGTGAGTTAAAGAAGCTACTTTACACTCTAAGAAAGAAGTCATCGTATTGACTAGAATGTTGTTGAGTGGCTCTTATATTAAAGAGAATACACTCTAAAAGGGAAACATCCATTGTTATGTCGGAGCAATATAACATTTAATGTGAAATAATAGAGAATGTTATTGAGTAAAGCACCGGGGGTGTTACTTGTACTCAAAAGGATGTACCAAAGTTGGAACTCTCCTATATGACTAAGAGTATCAATGGAACCAATGAGGAATGTTCATACTTGGTAACTAGGTATGTAATTTAATTTACCATCATCTAAATGGAACATGGATTAACACTCAGAATTAGTGCCAAAAAATATCGGGAAAATTTAATTGAGTTAAAAGATGGATAACATCTTTGAAAATAATCCAAGGACAAAAGAGATCCAAGATATGGATGTCCTAAGATAAAAGAGATTTATCTCCACAAAACTTATAACCATTATTATATGGGAATTAAAAATGGCGTGAGATCGTAAAATAGGTTTTCAACTAGTCAAAGAGTAGACTATTATTGGATGTAAAAGAACCTATGTACCCAAAATTTTGAAGAATTTGGAATAGAACGAGGAAACTAATGTTAGAGTTAGGACATCGGAATGACAATAGGAATTGTCAGATGAGAAACCACTATAAACTTGGAAAGATAGAGTACGAGGCTGCACGGAATGTGGCAAGGTAATGACTAGTATACTGGTACGAAATGAAGACTGGATGTCATCATCGGTAAGTCATATATACTCTCTTGAGATTCCAGAGGAAAAATGGTAGAACAAGAGATGGATCAATCTGTTTATGTTAGTATAACTGACATAATGTTCAAGTAGACAAACTCATCAATGAAACCGACATTTTTGAAAAAATTGACTTATAGGATATTTGGTCCTAAATAATATATTGTGGAAAGTAGAGACTTAGTAATCCTGAGAGGTTATCTTAGTTTAAGCAATAATGATAAGGTTGTGTAAACCCTGATCAAACTATGAAACATTCAATGGATCGAATGTCCAGTATATTATCATGTATAGTCAAAATAAGCAAAGATGGTAGAATAAGTCTTGAATGATTTATAAACTTCTAATATTGAAGTTTGGACCATTATATGAAATAAAAGGTTAAAAACTCAATTAACTGAAAAAGGCTTAGAATTGAGTGAATCGTAGACTTGATAAAATGTCAAAAAGGAGTAATAGATCGAAGTTATCAATGAAAATTTGTGGTACAAAGCTTAAGAATGAAGCAGTATCAGCATTTGACAAGTGCCCAAGAGCAATGTGTGCTCGAGATGGACAATTAATCATGTACAAGTACTATGTGGATGAATGTGTAAGTGACAAATGTACTTGGTTTATGAGTTGTCTAAAAGTATAAATACCAAAAGAGAAGGATTGGACCCACGATGTAGTGTACAATGCATTGACTTTCCTTTTCTATTTGGATTATGCTAAGGATAAATTCATGGACCAATGATTTGCGATCACTGTGTATTTGGTGTGATTTATAGTTACTATTATAACTTGGATGTGTATATGTGTTAAAACTCTTTGGGAGAGTAAGTATGTGTGAGGCATACGAGATTTCCCTATAGGATAGTGTAAACACTTGAAGCAAGTTCCAGGAAGAACAAGATTGTTACATAGGATGAATATATTATAAATCTTACATATTTGGTGAATTGTAAGTAACACTTTACTTGACTTAAGTTGTATGTTGAAAAGCTATAGATCATCGAGGACAATGATTCATAAGGGCGGAAGTATGTTACATCCCAAATTGTGACGTACTATTTACCGTTACTAGATAGATTAAATGTGAATTCTAGAGGTGAATTAATGATTCTTGTACCTTGTTTTCATTATGAATGTTGTTTCATTCAATGTTATTCTTGGTGAAATATTGCATAAAGGAGAATAGAAGGTTATTGATTTGTGAATAATCTAACTTTTGAAATGTTTCATGTATTCTGCTTTGTTTTGAGCATATGACTCCCATTGTCATGTCATGATGTGCAGGAAACAGGTTTAAACCTCCAGGTAGAGGAGAGATATCACTCGGGGAGGAACTTGGTCGGGTAAACAGTAACGTGTACCAATTGGGCATACACACACATACAATAGACTGAGTAAGCTAAGTCATTTGTTGAAATTAAGGGTAAGTAATCCGTAGGCTTGTTTAGTATCATTAGGAGTCGTATCTACTTCTGAATGTGTAAATAAGTGATGCTTGCCAGTATAATCTTATGTGGAATAATGTTTCTAGTTAGAAGTGGGCATGTGTATATGTATATATACATATAAATACGGTATGTACAAGTGTCCATAAGTATATTCATGTCGATACAACGTAAGAGATTAGATGGATATGCCATACGTGTGTGTCAATATAAGTGTATTTATGAATACTTATACATAAAGGAGATATACAAGTATACATACATGTATACGTACCCACAACTAACCTGTTGTATGAGTATATTATGATGGTGTTACCTCAGAACTTACATATACACATATCTTTACATAGACATGAGTACATATAGTGAAAGTATGCTGACTGGCTCGCAGTATACGTACGTATAATTTAAAATGTACAAGTATATACATGTATAAATGTATATAGGTAAATATATATATATTTAATATTATATTAAGTATGTATATAATATAGTATTTACAAAATATAAATATGTATACGAAAATTATTTAAATTATTAAAATTAAATAATTATACATAAATATATTTTGTAAATTAAAACTATATTATATAAATATTTAGTATAATAAAATATATATAGATATATTTAATAAAATAGAATTGAAAAGTTAAATGTAGTTTAAATAAACATTTGATTAAATATTCACTAAGGAGATGAAGTAATATATCATGAATTTGAAAACATGACGATTTTCTCTAAAGTGAATATTTTATTTAAAAGACAAATCGAATTTTGTGACTTCTAAATTAAATCAAATTCATCAAAGATCAAATATTTCCTTTTGAACTATATCAAAGTTGTGAAAAGGAAAATATAATACGAAAATAAGAGTTCATGCCGTTAAAAATGGTGAAGGAAATAAAAATGCGCAGGAAGAATCGCACGACCAGGGCCAAGCGACTGTAAAACGGCTAAGTTAAATTTTTGCATAGCTAAAATGAAGATGTGGATGCCATCCAACTTGGGAAATAGTCTTACTTTAAACCAACTCTTATCCCTACTTGTTGAATCACAGCAATATCAGAAGGTGTCACGATTTGATGAACTGGGCATGTGCGAAATGAAAATACCTCATTGTTGTCAGCTAATGGAAGTCAAAATCTTCTCCATAGGGTTACACATTTCTCCTTTGAAACATTCCAAACCCCGTTGGTAGCACAGATGCCTTGAAAAGGGGAATTGGTTAAATTTTCTAACACTATATAAAGCCTGTGAATGCTCATT
Source organism: Sequoia sempervirens (assembly GCA_007258455.2). Taxonomy (NCBI): domain Eukaryota; kingdom Viridiplantae; phylum Streptophyta; class Pinopsida; order Cupressales; family Cupressaceae; genus Sequoia; species Sequoia sempervirens. The sequence continues at coordinate 54,367,827 of VDFB02105785.1, forward strand.
TCTTAAACACACGAATTAGGAATCAGAAGTTTGTTTATGTTCATTCAAGAGTGAGAGTTGTTTTTGTTGAGAAGGAAATTATTAATTTGAGATCAATATCAGAGTAATCATCTTTTGATGAGGAAGTATTAGTCTACCAAGAGTGTACTCCATTTGTGTTTGAACGAGAATTCTTCAGTTTTGAATATAGCAATTTGAATCTATCAACAGCAGAGTTAAGAGTTCGCCAAACAGAGCCAACTAGAAATCCTTTGGCAGAAGGCTAGAGGGGAAGCATTCTCTTATTCAAACATTAGAGGAAAACTCTTATCAGGCATGTTAATTCTTGTCTTGTTTATGCTTACTGTTGTTTCCGAATTCAGAAGTAAGTATGTTTCATATCTTTGGTTTATAAAGAATAGAGAGAAGATTGGAGTTCTTAGTAATAAATATCTAAAGGATAAATGTTTATCAGCAAAGATAATTTGTGAAATAAGATGATAATTTCATGTTCTCTTCTATTAGTTTTGCATTCATTAGTGTATGGATTACATTAGGCATCGAGGAGAAAACAACACTTATTTTATTGACTCCATATATGGAGTACTTATATGCTTGTACATAGCTAATTAATACTAGGAATGAATGGAGAGCAATTAATAAGCTACAGGTTACAACTAGATACAAGTTAACTTAGCCAAGTTAATGAACCTCCTAGGATGAGAGTATCCTATATAAGGGAGTTAGTTGTAGGTACTTATTAAAATGATCTCCATTCTAGTAGTTAGATTGTTGTAGGAAGTCTAGGGTACAGAGTACCCCGATAGACCAACCTACGTGTAGTGTAAGAAATCCTTAATGCAAATCGACCCCTGCGTAGTGCATATGATAAATTACCTTCATTCGAAGTATTGAATGATAATACTTTGTCTAAAGTAGTGAAATGCACAACATCCACTTAGGTGTGAAATAGTTGAGACTACACTGTCAGTTCATTATGATCTCAAAGCACATACTAGTTCAAGAGATGTCGTATGCATAGGACCTAGTTATGTAGGAACACAACACTATGCTCAGTTGGTAATCATTAAAGGATACCCTACCAATCTCTTCTTCGAAGGGAGGTCCATCTATCTAACAATAGGTGTGTGGGGGACCACATTATAAGTCTGTGGTTGGCGAAAAAGCGCCTGAGTGATGTTGCTCCTCCTCAGCAAGCGGTCGATGTATCAAGATTTGAAAGGACAGACTGCTGGACCTTCTTACTACTATTTTTTCTAAAGCTCATTGGAGCTATGTTAGTTAAGGTATGTATTCATGTTTCATGTACTTGTGAAGTTATTATATTGAGATGGAGTCTTTATTGTAGATTGATATAGCAACATGTTCATGTATTATCAATAAAGAAAAGGAAAAATTTTATTTCAATGTCATGATAACACATTTACATACTTGTAGGATGTAAATTATGAAATTTTTAGTTTTACCGAAGGGTCGGGTTGTTACACATCCAGTAACTCCACTTCATATGCATTTCTTGAATCAAACTTCTTCAAGATCCTACAAGTTCCAAACTTCCTCATCTTTAGCTTGTTGTATGTCGCAATTGGAAATATTTCCTTCCTCAAATATACCATTACTTCATCCCTAAGTTTGAACTCCTTATGTATCCTCTTCTCATCTGCCTTTTCCTTATACCTTTGGTTCATATCTTCCAATTTTTTTTTTCACTTAAGTATGTAATTTCTTCATGTGTTCTACAAATTCCTCTGCTTCTATACTCCTTTTATCTTCCATAATGATGTCTCTTAACTCTTATATACCTCTAGGATGAATTCTAGTAACAATCTCAAAAGGTTTTTTTCCTGTACTCCTATTCACTGAATTATTGTATCCAAACTTTTCTTGTGCCAGGACTAAATCCCAACTTTTGGTCTTCTCTCCAACCAAACATCTCAGCAAATTCCCCAAGTTCCTGTTCACTACTTTTGTATGTCCATTAGTCTGTGGGTGAAACGTAGAACTGAACTTCAAATCCATCTTCAACTTCTTCCAAAGTGTCCTCCAAAAGTAACCAACAAACTTTACATCTCTATTTGAAACAATACTCCTAGGTAATCCATGCAATCTAACCACTTCCCTGAAAAACAAGTCTGCTACATGCACTGTATCTATTGTCTTCCTACAAGGTATGAAATGTGCCATCTTAGAAAAAATTTCTACCACCACAAGTACTGAATCATTACCTCTTTGTTTCTTCTGCAATCCAAGTATGAAATCCATGATTATATCTTCCCAAGTTCTTTTTGGAACTATCAAAGGCTTATACAATCCAACATTTTGACTACTCCCTTTTGCAACTTGACAAACTATGTAACTATACACAAATCTCCTGACATCCTTATAAATCTATGGCCAAAATAAATTCTCACTCACGAATGCTATTGTCTTATCAATTCCAAAGTATCCTGCCAATCCTCCACTATGCTTTTCTTTCACCAAGTTTTCCCTCATTGAACTCTGGGGTATACACAGTTGATTACCTCTAAACAACATATCCTCCTGGATGAAATAATCCAACCACTGGCTTCTATCCTCCAAAACTAGTTCCTTACAAGCTCTCCATGGTTATGCAAAATTTAGGTCTTCCTCATACAAGTTCTTCAACTCATTAAAGCCTAATACCTCCATTCTCATCTTTGTCAGCAAATTCCTTCTCCTACTCAATGCATTAGCAACTCTATTTGACTTTCCACTCATGTGCTTCAAAACAAAAGTATAGCTCTGCAATAATTCCACCCATCTTATGTGTCTTTGATTCAACTTACCCTGACTGTTCAAATATTGCAATGCCTAATGATCCATATATAGCACAAACTCCTTAGGAAACAAATAATGTCTCCAATTCTTAAAGGCTTGAACTGTTGCATAAAATTCCTGACCATACACTAAATATCTTCTCCTAGCATCATTCAATTTCTTCCTGAAATAAGCTACAGGTCTCCCTTCTTGACTCAACACTGCTCCAATTGCATTTCCACTTGCATCATAGTCTACTTGAAATACGTTATTAAAATCTGGTAAAGCCAACACAGGCTGCTCAGTCACCTTCTACTTTAGTAATTCAAAACTTTGATCTGCTCCAGGTTTCCATCTAAAATCCTTCTTATCTCCCCTCATCGTTTTTGTCATAGGGTTACAAATAGAACTGAAATTCCTAATAAAATTTTGGTAGAAACTAGCCAAAGAATGAAATGATCTTACCTCTCCAATAATTTCTAGTGTAGGCCACTAGACAATTGCTCTAACCTTCTCAGGATCCATCTTTAATCCATCCACAGATATCACAAATCCCTGATATACCAGTTCCTCCTTCATGAAACTACACTTCTTAATGTTTATCAACAACTCCTCTTCTCTCAACCTCTTAAAAACTTGTCTTATGTGCAACAAATGTTCTTCTCATCTAGGTACACAATCACAAACTTACCTAGGAATCTCTTCAGTACCTCATTCATCAACCTCATGAAAGTACTTGGTGCATTTTTCAATCCAAAAGGCATCACTAACCATTCATACAATCCTTCATTTGTCTTAAATGTTGTCTTCCACTCATATCCTTCTTTGATTCTTATTTGATGATATCCACTCTTCAAATCTATCTTTGCAAAGTATCTGGCTCCACTCAAATAGTCTATAATGTCATCCATCTGGGGTAAAGGGAATCTATAATTCACTGTGATCTTATTTATGGCTATTGAATCTGTACACATTCTTTATTCTCCATCCTTCTTAGGTGCTAATACAATAGGTACTACACAAGGACTTAAGCTTTCTTTGATCAAACCTTTCCTTAACAATTCTTGCACTTGTCTATTCAACTCTTCATTCTCTATAGGTGTCATCTGATGTGCTACCTTATTAGGAAAACTAGATCTAGGAATTAGATCCATGCAATGACTAAGTAATCCATCAGGTACATTTTCTGAAATGATCTCCTCATATTTTGTCAACAACTCCTTTATCTCTTCCAGTTGTTATTTTGCATGCTTCAAGTCTTCAACCTTCTTAGGAACTAAGGCATAACACATAATCTCATGTCTCAACCCATCAAGGAATCTTCTTCCATCAACCAGACAAACCCTAGCATTTGTACAAACCTCAATTGTAGGAACATCTTCCAATGGCAATAAAATATGCTTAATCCCATTAGCAACAATGGTGTATATATTATTTTTTCCATCATGAATATCCTGTCTATCATACTTCCAAAGGCCTTCCTAACAAAATATGACATATATCCATAGGCATGATATCACACAAAACTTCATCATGGTAATTTCCTATTTTCAATTTCACCAAACATTGTTCACTTACCAAAATTTTATTCTCATCTTGTATCCATGCTATCTAATAGGATTTCAGGTGCTTCAACCTTTCCAACTTCAACTTAGTCACCATCTCTTTAGAAACCAGGTTCTCAGAACTTCCATTGTCAACTATCACCTTGCAACATTTACCAACTACCTTGCATCTTGTCCAGAACAAATTCTTCCTCTACAATGGTTCCTACTCCAACTCACTCTAGCACAGTACTCTTCTATTCACCGGCATTTCTCCTTCTTCCAGTTTGTTAAATGATCCAAAATGATCCTCCTCAACAAAGGTAGTTCTTTAATTATTTTATGTCTTTCTACTCATCTCTCCCTAATTGCATTCAAATGCTCTATGTCCTTCTCCACCACATTTATAACAAGTTCCTTTGAATACCCTTTTCTCTTGTCCTCTATCATCTCTTCTATATCCTTCATTCTTACTAATCTCCTTATCCTTGTTCTGATCTGGAAAAGATCATCTTCCTCCTCAAGCAAAAGTTCTTCCTCTTTGAAATCTTCCACCTCTTCCTCTCTGTCTCTACTCATGTCTCTTATTCAGCTTCTCTTCTGCCTTTAGGGAACATTGATATGCCTCTTCCACACTCTGCAACTTGGTCAAACTGATTTCATCCTATATAGATGACCTCAAACCATTCACATATTTGGCTACTTGCTCAATTTCCTCCTCTGAATGTCCAGATCTGATATTCAACTTATAGAATTCCTCAGTATACTCTATCACACTTAAATATTTCTGCTTCAAATTTTACAACTTTCGGAACAAACTAATCTAATAATCTGTAGGCATAAACTTTGTCTTCAACTTATTCACCATCCGATCCCAAGATTTTATCTTCTCTTTCCCTCTTCTTTGCCTATCTATATGCAAATGTTCCCACCAAAGGGATGCATGTCCTCTCAACTTTGTACAATAAAATTTCACCTTCTTATATTCAGTGGTACCTTCAAATTCAAAATATTTGGCATCTTTGTTATCCAATCAAAACATTCTTCTGAATCCAACTTACCAGTATAATCTGGTGGATTGAAATGTGGTTTCGTATTTGCTCTAGTTAGGGCTCTTATGAACCTCTCTTCTCCCTAATCTAGACCAGGTTGCTCTTCTCTTCCTCCTTCTTCTTGAACTTCTACCTCTTCATCACTCACATCATCAACTGTTTGACCTCTTATTTGGGCCATTTCAACTGCATCTAATCTGGAATTAATTCCTCTTAGCATCTCCATTATAACTTGGTTTGCATTTCCACGCGATCCATTTCCTCTAACATTTCTTCTTCCAGCCATCTTTATAATGTAGTCCTTTGTAGCTGCAGGTTGGATCCTCAATCCACCACCCCACAACAAATCTTTTATAGGACTTTGCAAATTTTGTCGGCCTCACATAGATCGAAGCTCACTTTGATACCAATTTGGTGCAACCACGGTAGGAGGGTCCTCAAAGAGAACAATCTAGACCATGCAGCAAGAGTAACACAACAAAAGAAATATGGAGGTAAATGGATATTAACACATTCTCATTAATAGAAATCTTAGTTTCATTCGGCTGGCAACATCTGGCTTACAGATCTGGCTCATAGGCCTGATTATACATGCTCAAAATAGAACATTCTAATATGCTCCTATGTGCGAGTGAATTCTTACAAATACAATCTATCAACTACTAACTCAATTCTCACTATCTCCACTACCTATTCTAATGATTGATTACAAGATTTATACCATCTATGCGGTTCTGGAAACATCTGCGTTAGCCAAAGATCATCACATTTTCCAATGAAAGAAAATATGACAAGCACATGAACAAGTTGGCCTCAAATTTGAATTACTCCATCAACGGGTGCATAAGACAAAGTGTGGACCTATAATGAAGGTTGGGGACACTCCAAGGAACATTTAAAATCACACCATTAAGATCCACAAGTCACGGGAATGATCCACAAATGATCATATTAGTCATTAGGCTTTAAAACTATTATGGTGCCAATTCAAGAAACTGTCATGAAATCCAGAATCGATAACTTGCCAAAAAATGATCCAACCTCGCTCAAATCTTGGAATAAGGAAAATGAACATATCCATGATGTACACAGAGATCCACAAGGTCTAGTGAGCAAAGATGATGAATCCACCAACATGAACTGAGAAAGAACAAAACAAGGACAAAACTGAAAGGAAAATATTTTTTGGTTGATGCAAGATTGCCAAGAACCAAGGATGCTCCTGCATCATTCCCATTACCTTATATTAATGTATATAACTGGTTGACACACTCAAAACACCTGATTCAAATCTAATCACATGCAAAAACTTGTTTCTTTTTTTCATTTTCCATATTTTATGTTGAACCAAACACGGGGTTTGAATATATCGATTGATACAAACTATGGTATATGTCTTCTTTACAAGATCAAATCTCCATAAAGAAAACCCTTGCAATATTCATCATTGATTACAAATTCTATAGAATCATCCCTTTCATTTTAATTTGCAATGCCCTCACATGGTGGCCTAGAATCTAGCCGACCATGGGGTCGACTAATTCCTCAATCTTACAAAAACTTCAATTTTATTTCCAATTTGATACCCTTGTCAATGTTGGTTTTAGTGAAATTTAAATTAGATATTAAATCATAGAAATATATTTATGTGTGTTATTTTCTATAACTATTCTTTAAGATATTTTTGTATAAAAACAATTACATACATAAACATATAATTTATATTGATATCAAGAATATATATATTTTTATATATGATTAATTATAAGGAACATGAAGGGTAATCTTAGTCTAATATGTAATTCAAGGTCAAAATAATTAGATGGAAATACCATGCTATTTCTTTTTCGATTTAAAATTTGTAGAGTTATACTACACATATTTTTATTCATTTACCTTTCTAAGAAGAATAAACAATTTAAATCTCCAAATGAGTTCAATCCCTTTTTAAAATTTCTAAAAAAGTTAGGAAACTTGATACCCAAATGCAACCCTTCTATTCCCTTAAATATTTACACAAACAACTTCTATAATTGCACTTATAAAGTCTATTTTCACCCCAACATCAACCCTTTAAATTTAGAAATCAAGATGTGCCTAATTATTCCTTAAATTTCACATCTAGATGAGAGTATAAACACATTTACAATTTGAACCATCCACCATAAATACAACAATTACATTTCCCCAAACTCCATTCTTGCAACTTGAAGCTTTTTCTCTATTCTTATGACTCATGGCTATTTTTGGAATCCTAACTTTGAAAAACTTCCCCATTGATTCCAACTTCAATATATGCACCTGAAAGAAGACAACAAAAAAAATAAAATATGGTCAAAAGCTCTCCTCCCATCCAGAGGATTGATAATAAATCCACCCCCGAGCTCTAAGGGGTCACATAACACTTCCACAAATCACTTTGCACAACAGTTTCACAATAAAATGCACCATATAAAACTCACAATACCACCATTTGTACCCCCCTATCCTAAGGTCTAGGAATGTTATAGATAGGTGTACCAAAAATCATGGGATTTACACATTACTATCATATGCTAGGATGTTACTAGTTTTCTACTCATGATTATTAGATTCATGGACACATCAAGCAGATTTCTATGACATAAAAGGAAGAACACTATAATGACAAAAATTGTACTCCCATCTTGGAGATGATAGAATTTCTCATTTAATTTGGACCTATTTAGTATCCTTACATTTATGACCCTTTAAATCATCATTAATAATCACCTAAGACCCTTTATTTTTGATCTAAAGGATTATTTCAACTAAAACCTTGATAAAATCAACAAAAGCATTAAAATTTCTAACAACCCATTATTGGCCCACCCCGAAAAACTAGGGTGGGACTCATATGCCACCTTGGGCATATGATTCCACCTAGGTGTGACCCATATGCCACAAGTGGCGTATGAGTCTAGTGTGGCCCATTTTTAGGGTTTGAGTGGGAAATTCAAGTTTTTAATTCAATTTTTTTGTTGATGTCAGCATTTAAGATCTAATAAATAGTAAAATAGGTGTAATGACTATATAAACAAGCTCTAAAGTCATTATTTTCATCTAGGGAAAGCAATTCAAGATCTAAGCATTCACAATCATTCAAGTATTCTTTCACAAGAGTATTCAAGAGCAAGTAGCAAGCAAAGTTGAAGTCTTGGAGCATCATTATAGTGCTTTTGCAGGTCTTCAAGCTCACTTTCATTCCATATCTCATATTGTCAAGGATTTATTATGGTTTCCTATGGTGAATCATGATGGATTCTAGGTTGGGGAGATGCAACTAGCCATCAAGCCAAGCCTAACGACTTGTTTCCTAAGTGATTCCATCCTCCATTATCACTCTAATTTTAGCCTAAGGAAGCTACATGAATTATTATGACTTATTAGGGTGATTAGGGATCTCCCAAAGTGATTCATTCAACTTCATGTTTCATTCATGCATCTCATTCTAGCACATTATGATAGGTGTTTTCCTCCTATAATGATTTAACAACTAAGCCCGTAAAGTTGTGATTCAGAGATTGGATATCTAATCTAAATAACTATCTTAATAATCATAAAGATGCATTTAACTTATCAACCCAGGGACGTAGACTTGAAATAGGTTAGCATAGTATGTGCACTAGGAATCCATAGTAGCCATATTAATTCTACAGCTAAGAAAGACATAATGTTGAAAGTAAATTTCTTAGAAAGAAGTAACATATGTGTTGAACATCAACCAACAACTATACTAAGTTGAAGTGTATGATAGGAATGAAAATCTAAGCAAATATATAGGAAAATACTCTATCTACTTTGGCTGTAGGAACAGTCACATAATGGAATTCTAGTGGCTACAGGAATAGACAGTTTCTAGATTCGTAACTATTTGCATAGAAAAGTAACAACTAAGCTCAAGGATGGAATACTCACCAAGTGGGCCCCCTTGGATGAGTATCCCTTAAGACAAATGCAAACTCAAATGCAAAAACCTTATATCTTCATTTTATTCATTGGAAACCATGATTACAGGGTATGTGCAGGATCATCATGGAAAACATAGGCCCTTAAGTGGCAAAAAAATTAGAAAAATCAGAGTTAGGCAACTTGACATAAAAATTTGAATAAGTTATCTATATTATTTCAAAAATATGTAAGAATAGAATCTGTAGAAAATTGAATGTAGTTTCTAAACTACTAGGTTTGTTTAAAAAAAAAAACTCTATTTGGTGAAAATTTGAAATTTCAATGCATAGTACTTAAATTTCGGGGAAAAATAAAGTAGGTGTCGGCCACCCTAAACACAATAAAATGATAATATTTTTTATAATATTTTAGATATAAGTAGAGGACTCATGTCCTGATGTGATGCATATTTTTTGTAATTTTTTTCCAAGTAAATAATTAGTTATGATTTTTTTATTACAAATTTTAAAAAATATAAAAAACTCATATGTCTGACCACCTTAACTTGGTCAAAACTTCATGAAATTCAATTTTTCTTTCTTTAATCCTATAGTATGTGAGGCATAGAATGTGACACATGTTTTGGATTCAAAAATTGTGATATCGTTTGAAAGTTATAGATGTTTTTCAATCAGTCTATCAATCAGGACTTTAATTGTAATTTGAATAGAAATGAATAATAATTACTTATTAAATTCAAAGTAAAGCATAATTTATATTGGTGGAAAGTTGAGAATCTCCTTTAGAAACCCTTTTTTGTTTCATCAATTTTTGGTAAAAAAAAAGTCGCCAGCCACATACCCATCATATTGCCACTTTTTGGCCCATCATGATCATGCACATACCCTACAATAGAGCAACATAAGCGTATTACTGAAAAACTAAGAATGCAAGTACAACATCATATTAACCAACCTTCTGAGAAGGAGCATTTGAGTCTTATTTGTAGGAGGAAAAACTACTAACTAACTACCTAGCAAGGCAATCAACTCCAATAGATTAGGAGGACGCAACTTTAGGGAAAGCATAGAAAGTGGAAAGGAGGTTATGCATGTGTGGAATCTGGTCAGGTTGGTTTTCCTTAACATAGATCTAGCATAACAATAGCTCCTATATTTTCTCAACAAACTATTATGACCATTTACAAGGTAGTTACAATCTTTGATTTAAACTAGGAATCTCCCTCCATTGAGTGTCTTCCCTCCATTGATATTTGAATGATCACCTTGTTGACCTTTATGGAAAACAACCAGCTAGTAGAATCTTCCTCAATTGTGTAGGTTCTAATTATATTTGCATGACAACATTAGTATGCATACCAATTGCATATTTATAACTATCTTAAGTAAAATTTATTAATCCACATGTAAAATTAGCATAGATAGTTCATATAGCATGTCAATGTCATTTAAAGGTTACAAAAATAATCTTATTCCCAATTTCTAGAGTTTTGAGGAAATAACATGAGAATGTTAGCATCCAAGTATCAAAGTTTAGGACAACTACAGAAAATGGATAATAAACTCTATCAAAATTGAGCCATAAACTAGACTCATCACTCCCCCTAACCTAAGGTTTTGTTGGTCCTCCAACAGAAGAAGGGTTGTTTTTTTGCTTAGCTAATACCCTAAAATTTGCAACTATCAGTTGTCCTACATCAGTTCTTGCAGTGTATGAGTTAGGGTCCCAATAGAACCCTTGCTTGTTTTCCATCCTATTCCATCTTTCCCTCTCTATAGCTATATCATACTAATAATACCTAAAATTTGGCACAAGCCATAATAGGATAGGTGGCTAAAAAGTTAATGAAAGCCAAAATTGTCCCTTCATCCTTCCAATTTGTATATATCTATCAACTCTTTTGCATGTTGCAACATAGTTCTATAGATAGTGAGGATCAGCTTGTTTTAACTCATTAGTTAGATTGTTCCACCTTTGTGATAGATATCCCATTACAGATTTACCTGTGGTTTCTACTACCTTCTCATATTATTTGTAAACTACTTCTCTCATAGGAAAGATCTTACTACTGTAGCTTGGTCTATAAATAAATCTATGCCATTCCCTAAAAATGTCTCCTAGGTTTCTAGATTTAGCCCTGATGGGCAAGGGAGTGTTGGATTCTATTTTCTTGTAAGTCTTGAACTATTGTCCCCAACTAATTTCATTTTGTATCCAAGACATGAATTCCCTTAATTGGAGATCCCCAACATACAACAATGGATTCCAATCATGATCTTAGGACACAACATAATTATGCAAATAGAATTCACACAACATTTTTTTCATTTCAAGAGGAGCAATTGGATAAGCCTGAAAAAATTCAATAGGAGTCTCAATGGAAGGATTAAAACTTGAAATGATCCTTGATAATTTAAAATAAAGATTCCTCTCCTTCAAATATAGAGCATAGATACTTGGAGGAGTCTTGCACTCTAACATCTGAGGTACTAAGGTTGCTACATTGTCCACCTTTTCCTTTAAAGTAGTAATTTCCATATTCTTCTCTCCAATATCTGCATCTTTCTTTTTAATTTCCTCCTTTAGCCTATGTTTCTCCTCTTTCCATTCCTCTTCCCTCCTTTGCATCTCATTCCATAAGTTCATGGCTACCATGTGCATTGAAAAATTAGAGGGCTTATTTATTCCTCCCAAAAAATTTACTAGCACCGATTCTTGCACTTCACATGGCACCTGCTACAAGGATTTTGATTATTCACCTAGTTCTGATTGCAAGGGTTCTTTTTCTTGCTATAAGAACTCTTGCTCTTGCTATAGGAGCTCCTGATTCTTCTCATACTCTTGACTCTCAACTTGTTCTGTGATGGAAGCAAGCTTTTCCAACCTTATATCTGCCCGTTCCTCAAAAATGTCCTTTTCCTCAATGTTCACTTGTCATATTGGGACTTCTTTGTCCTATCGTGATGTTCTTCGGGGGCTATGGCTTCTCTTAGGAGACACACCAGTGGCTGGTCCAGCTGGTCTAAATTTTCTAGAAGAGGTTTCATGTTTTTCTTCGGCTATAGGAAGAATAGTGTCAGTCTTCCATTTCTTAGAGCTTGGTGCTTCTTTTTCTATTATTTTCATTTTAGCTTTTCCCTTCCTCATTTCTACTTCTTTCTTTTGTTCCCTAGTTCAAATTATGGTTCCAAGAGGGACATCATCATCAGAGTCTGAAGAGGAACTATCTTTGTTTGAATGTTCTACCTCAAAAGAACTAATCTCTATAGTTTGCTCAATTGTAGGAGGGTTTACACTAGGGCTTGCATGAAAAGTTGAGGCTCCAGGGGTGGCTTCAACAATATCCAGTCTCCTACTAACCCTACGAGCTTGAGGCGAAACCCTAGGTTGTAAATGTTTTGGTCTAAATTGATCAATATTTAAAAATTCATCCCAAGTCATATCAAACACATTATGTAGAGATTTTTCTACTAATAATTTGATTAGACAATGGTGGGAGACAAAATTATCCCTACCTTTTTGAGTTTCATGTGCCATGATTGAAAGGAGATGATATAACATGTTTGGCATGCTCATTCTTCTCCCATGCCTCATATGATTCAGGAGTTTGAAGTGCACAAAATGTAGGTTCGATTGCCAACCTTCACAAGTGATGTACTTCACAATGTGGATAGCTACTTGCTTCCACGACTCAAGTAGAGAGGTTCTCTTCACATCTTGCTTGTCCACATCCAATGGAGGATCACCACGTTCAATAAATTCATCCCTTGATGACCTTGCATCTCTGGTATCAGGGTAATGTTCACCATCGATAGGCAACCCTGTAACTTCTGCAATCCTCTCTTTAGTAGTTATTACCTCCAATCATTTCACCATGGCCTTTCCTTTAGACAATGTTTGCACAAATTCTTGTGCAATGTCTTCATATAACTATTGAGCTTCAGGAAATAGTCTAGCCATCTGCAATTTCTAAATTCTACCAAAGAAGGTGCATCCTACAATACTACATCATGAACCGTAGGTTCCCTTTGAATTAACTGACCTCCCATTATTCAACTATCTACAATTAAACAAGAACTCTGCAAAGTTTCCCTTCCTACAATCTTTGTCTAAAAGCCCAAATTTCACCTTCCTGCAACACTGTTGAATTCCCAACACCAATGTCATATAAACTTTACCTTTTTGAAGACTTAGGATTATGAAAGAGGTAATAAAGGTAGTAAGAAGAAGTAAATGAAGGATACAATCAAGAAAAATGATGGTGGTGTGTTGTCATTCCCACACATGCAAGCCATCACCTCACTCAAAATTCAAATTAGCTTAATTTAAATTTTGTTGACATGGAACAACATGGATTGACACATGGACATGTTATACACACTCCCCCCCAACTAAAGTTTGAGAATGTGTCCTCACATGTGAGGTGGTAATGACAATTTGGTAGGGTAGGGGATAATTACATGCTATGGAGAACATCTACATTAATGTACAGTAATTAAATTAAATGTACTAAAAGATAATTAAGATGTAACAAATTGATGTGCATGTACCTAAGTTCTTGGAATATTTGTTGCAAAGAATATTGAGGAAGTACCGGTCACCTTTTAAGAAGTTAGTTGAGCAATTAATGAAAGTGGAGATGGAACAAAGTGAAGTGGAATGAAAGTAAGTTATGGCAGAGTGATGGAAGAGAGATAAAGGTGGAGATGGATGGGCAGATGGGTGGATAAATGAAGAAGTGGACTCCCACAAAAGTGGAAGTCTGTATTATGACAATTTATGTATCTTGGTTAGCTAGAAGGAGGGACACTAGGTCTGCTTCCTTTGGCTGCAAGAAGTTCGAGTGTTGCATACTAAGTGAATTGCTGCATGAATTCATCCTTGAAAGTTGGCTTGTGATACAAACTGAGGTGATGACCGTTGACAAGCAGCTTAAATCTCATAGGGTCAATGGTAGTGATCTAAATAGCTCCGTTGGGAAAGACTTCAACAACCTCATATGGTCCTAGCCACCTTATCTACAGCTTACCAAAATTATGCTGATATCTAGAGTCATAAAGGAGCACATAGTCACCTGGCTGGAATTTCTTATCCTTTATGAACTCTTCATGCCACTTTATTCTTTGGTTTTGCACTACCTCTATGTGATGCAAGGTTGTCTTTCTCATCTCATCCAAGTTATTTAGCTGCATAATTCTATCCTTTTGTGCCTCAAAGATATTCATCTCTAAGTCTAGTGTGGTCCTAAGAGTCTTATGCTCAAATTCAATGGGCATCATAGTTGTCTTTCCATACAACAACTCAAAAGAAGTGAAGCCTATGGTTGTTTTCCAGGTGGTCCAATAGGCCCAAAAATCTTATGGTAGCCTCTTTTCCCAATCCTTCCTATGGATAGCCACTATTTTGGTCAAAATGGCTTTAGTTTCCTTGTTGGTCACCTCAACTTGGCCATTGGCTTGAGGGTGATAAGGAGTGGACTTCATGTGCCTCACATTATATTCATTAACTAGTGTTGTGACAAGGATTGATGTAAATTGTGCCTCTTGATCAATCGTTATCTCCCTTGGAACCCCATACCATGTGAAAATTTCCTCAAAGAAATTTTGCAACTTTATTATCTCTTGCATGTTTCATGGCTTTAACTTCTACCCACTTGGTTACATAATTAGTACAAACCAGGATATAGGATTTACCATTTGATGGAGGATCAATGGGTCCTACAAGATCAAATCCCCATTAATCAAATGGAGTGATTACTACCTAGGGGTAAAGGGGCATCTCATCAGATTTGGTTGGTTGGCCCATCCTTTGGCATTTATCAAATTTCCTTGTATATTTCCCTGCATCCTGGTGGAGTGTGGGCCAGTAATATCTTGTGTTCAAAATCTTCATTGTTGTCCCCTTGGCTGAAAAATTCCCTCCACAGGGTTCATTGTGACATGCATGCAATATATGATATGTCTCATCTTCCCTCACACTCCTCATGACATAGTTTGGTCTAGTGTAGAACAAGCATCCTGCAATCTATGAGAAAGGAATTTTTTTCTTAATGAGCACACTTCTCTTTTTTGGAGAGAAATGAGGAGGAACTCTCCCTGTGACCAGATAATTAGCTATGTCAACATGCCAAGGTGTATGCACACTAATGGAAAATAAATGTTCATTAGAGAAAGATTCATCAATGACTTGATTGTCCTCTGATGTAGTCAAACTTGAAAGAAAGTACACAACAACATTGGCCTTCCCTGGTTTATCAACAATGGTTGTGTCAAACTCCTACATCAACAACAACCATCTTGCTAGTCTTCCTAATATCAGGGGAATATTCATGCGGTACCTAATGGTTGCATGGTCTGTGTGCACAATGATATGATAGCCTATTATGTAGTGACTGAATTTGTTAAGAGAATAGACCACTACTAGCATTTCCTTTTCTATCACTATATAATTGAATTCAACTCCTTGCAAGTTTTTGCTGACAAAATAAATAGCATTCTCAATAGCTCCTTGTTTTTGTCCTAAGAATACTCCTATAGCATAGTCTGATTCATTTGTATGAATGTGAAAATGAAGCTCCCAATTAGAACCTTTGAGTATAGGAGCATGAGTTAAAGTTGTTTTCAAATCAAAGAATGCCTTGTCAT
Organism: Sequoia sempervirens; assembly: GCA_007258455.2. Taxonomy (NCBI): domain Eukaryota; kingdom Viridiplantae; phylum Streptophyta; class Pinopsida; order Cupressales; family Cupressaceae; genus Sequoia; species Sequoia sempervirens. The sequence continues at coordinate 54,383,775 of VDFB02105785.1, forward strand.
AGTCTTCTATCCATTGAAATTCAACATATTTAGTTAGGAGATTGTATAATGGTGCTACCATTTTACTAAAATATTTGATGAAACACCTATAGTAACTTGCATGTCCCAAGAAATTTCTAACATATTTTTTTTGCAGGTATAGACAGATTGGTGATCACCTCAATCTTAGCAAGATCTACTTGAATTCCTTGGTAAGAGATGTAGTGGCCAAGGACTACACCTTCCTGCATCATCATGAAGCACTTTTCACTGTTTAAAGATATATTATGGTCTTCGTATATCTGTAAGACTCTCCTGATATTTTCTAATGCTTCATTAAAATCAACACCATAGGTAGTAAAATCATCCATATAAATCTCCATGCAATCGTGTGAGATATCTGAAAATATGCTAATGACTTCCCTCTGAAAAGTTGTAGCTATATTGCATAAGCCAAATGGAAGTACTAAGTAGGAATAAGTCCCCAATGGATAGGTAAAGGTTGGTCTTCTCTTGGTCCTCAGGTTCAATTTGTATCTAGTTATAGCCACTGAATCCATCTAGAAAAGAAAAGTATTTCTTTCCTACAAGGGAATCTAGCACTTGGTCTATGAAAGGAAGGGGAAAATGGTCCTTTTTGGTGACATCATTGAGTTTCCTGTAATCAACACAAACTTGCCACTTCCCTCCCTTTTTTGGAAAAATCACCTATGGAGACACCCACTAGCTATTTGAAATGGGGTAGATAAATCCTACATTTAGCAATTTATGTAGTTAACCTTTTACAATTTATCTCAATGTAGAGTTAATTCTTCTTTGTGGCTGCCTCATTGGTGTACAATAATCTCTGATGTATATCCTATGAGTGCAGAATTAGGATCCAATCCCTTCATATCATGATAGTCCCATGCAAATGCATGATGTTGGGTCTTTAGTAAGTTTGGCAATGACATTTGTTGTTCTTCACTCAACTTGTTGTTAATATTTAGATATTTCCCTTCTAACACTTGCACTTTTGTAGTTAACTCTATGATATCTACTTCACTAATGCTTGGTACCTTGAGTTCATGTGGCAACAATGTATGAGACATACCTATTGTTGCAAGAAGAGCGGGCATAAGTGTCTTCACTAGACCAGCAGAACCAAATGCATGCTCGAGGAGGATGCTTCCTACACCTCACAATGGTTTTGAATTATGTTAGACAATACTTCATATTCCTCTTGAAGTTGCATGAAAGAACTTCTACTTAACATCATAAGTTGTTCCACATAATTGACTTTCTTGGCTTCTTCACCAACATGTGGCCATATGGGGTTATCCATATCATTGGTTGGCTAAGAATGAGGGTAGATAACAAGATTTTTGGTGCTCTTTCCATTAGAAATGGGCATGTCTCCTATTTGAAATCCAATATAGGAATCTATTTTTGCTAACCATGGCCTCCCTAGGATGATGGGATACCTGCCTAGTGTTGCTTTTGGAGAAAGGATCATGAAATTTGTTGGGTACTCCCAAGAGTCTAGAGTTACCACAATATCTTCTACTATACCATTAGGTTTAACAGTAGAACTATCAACAAGTTGTAGGATAGTTGGAGTGGGTCTCATGGTTGCAAAATTTAGTTGTTGTAGGATATCCTTAGTCATCAAATTTATTATTACTCCCAAATCAGTCAAAGAATTCTTAATTTGGATCCCATTTATAAAAACTCCTACCATATGACTACTTGGGTCATTATATTTGGGAACAGTCACTTTCCCAAGCATGTTGTCAGCCAGTTGTCCCATCACATGAACCATAGTGGGGTCTATCTTTTTCCTTCCTAGATTCTTGAGGCATGCTTTCTTAGTTGCTTTTCCATATATGGGAACATCTTTTATGGCCTAAAATAGAGATATCTTGACACATATATGCTTCAACTAATCTAAGATGTCAAAAGTTGTTTCCTCCTTCGCTTCCTTTTGTTAGGCAATTTCCAACCTCTGAGGAAATGGTGGTTCTTGTTTAGTTTGCTAGATTGGGACTGGTTCAAGGTTTTTAGGTACACTTGGTTGAATGGGGACAATCAAATGATCCTCTTCTTCCACAGGAAGGTAAGTGATAATGGGTGTGGAAGGAGCTAGCAAAGTAGTCTTGAACACAAGTGGATGTCACTTACACTCACAACATATGCAAGAAATTGATTTGGATTAGTAGAGTATACTGGTTGTTGGTATTGTGGTTTGTTATTTGGGCTAGGTGTGGGTTAAGCTAGTAGCTGAGTAGGTCTAGGTGTGTTTGAACTTGAACTAGCAGGTGGAGGTATTATAGCAAGTTGTTGGGGCCGAGAAGGTGGGTGCATGTAACTAGTTGTTTGGTTTGGCCATTGCTGTCCTCCCCTCCATTGAGATGTTTGTTGCTAGTTTCTTGGAGGTGGTTGTTAATTTCCTTGAAACTACTACCAATTACCCTAAGGTTGTTGCCATTGGGGTGGATATTTTTGGTGATTGGGCTAGGAATTTGGGGGATTATTCCAAGGCTATGGTGGATATCCTCCATAGTTGGATGGATATGGGGGCTTCCATTGGCTACCTGATGCATACGAATTAAAATAAGGCCCAACAAAGGATAATGGATCTAGTGGCATACCTTGTCTTGGAGCCCATGGTCTCCTTTGTGCAATGTAGTAGACTTGATCATCATCACCCTAGATTGGCTTGAACTCAGGTGGGATATGCTTACTGCCAATTTTACCTACCATTTTGCACCTGTAGTCCTTCTTTTGTCTGCAATGAGGGTATTATTCTACCAACATTGCCTCTACCTCCTTTTGTTTCTTCTTTTCTTGAAGTGTATCTAGCTGAGTAGCCAAATTTTTTATGATGTCTTTCTTGAAGTTTTCCACCAAGTGAGTAATCTCCATCCTTGAAACTCCATTGGTAGATGACTTACCCATAGAGGATTGGTAAGCTCTCCCTTTCTTTGAAGCAACCTTAGAATAGTTCTGACATATATTTTTTATATCCTCCCAAGGGACTTGGGTAATATCTCCTCCTCCCATCAGGTCCAAGGCATCAGTGCAACTATCATTAATTCCTCTTAGGAAGAGCAGATTTTATGATTCTTCATTGAGTGTATGGTGTGGAGATTTCTGTAGGAAAAACAAAAACCTTGAAATTTAATCTCCTAGGCTCTCATCTTCCTTTTGTTGCATCCTAAAGATGTCATCTCCTCTCATGTCACTGCCCCTATAATATTCCTTGTACTTCTCAAGGAAATTTGTCTTCATGTCATCCCAAGTTTCCATAGTGTTTTTTCCTAAGCTCATAAACCATCTTAATACAGCCTCTTTGAAGGTGGTAGGGAACAACTTAAGCCTATGATCATCAGTGGTATAGTCATAGCTTCTATAGAGGATATCAAAATTAAGCAAGAAAGTATTAGGGTCTTCTATGACAAGTCCATATAACTTAGGAAGGACTAAAACAAGGATATTTTTGAGGTTGTCAACTTCATTCTGATGAGAAATGGGGAAATGAAAAGTTGGTTGGTTGGGTTTATTTATATTTTTATCACTCATACCTGCTTGATGGATTTCCAAAGCAAAGGGATTCTCAATCTGATTGCGGTCTTCAGAGGAAGTGTCAGAATTGGTTAGATTGGGAAATGTATCAGCAAAAGGGTGTGCTTCTTCTTCTTCATCATCTCTTGGAAGATTATGATGCTCAACTAGCTGGAATGGATCAGGTTTATTAAGAAGGAATCTCCCATGAGAATCTCTCCTCCTTCCTCTATGCATACAGTATCAACTCAATATCAACTAGCTCACACAAAGAATTGGAAAAAAAATAGTGGATCATTACTTTCCTAGATGAGGGGTATACTAAGAACAAACTTGTAGAAATACTACAATAGGAAAAAAATATCAATGACTCCAAAGAACTCCCTAGTTTGACACCATCCCCAAAAACAATGCCAAAAATGTTGGCCTCCTACAATGATTTAACAACTAAGCCCTTAGAGCTATGATTCAGAGATTGGGCATCTAATATGAATAACTATCTTAATCATCATGAAGATGCATTTAAATTTTCAACCCAAGGACATAGACTTGAAATGGGTCAGCACAGTATGTGCACTAGGAATCCATAGTAGCCATATTCATTCTACAACTAAGAAAGACATAATGTTGAAAGTAAATTTCTTAGAAAGAAGTAACATAAGTGTTGAACATCAACCAACAACTATACTAAGTTGAAGTGCATGACAAGAATGAAAATTTGAGCAAACAGATAGGAAACTACCCTGTCTACTTTGGCTGTAGGAACAGTCACATAATGGAATTCAAGTGGCTGTAGGAATAGACAGTTGCCAGATTCATAACTATTTGCACAGAAAAGTAACAACTAAGATAAAGGATGGAATGCTCACCAAGTGGCCCCCCTTGGATGAGTATCCCTTTAAGACAAATGTGAACTCAGATGCAACGAACTTATATCTTCATTTTATTCATTGGAAAGAATGATTACAATAGAGCAGCATAACTGTATTACTAAAAAACTAAGAATGTGAATACAACATCAGATTAATCAACCTTTTGAGAAGGAGCATTCAAGTATTATTTATAGGAGGAAAAACTACTACTAACTACCTAGCAAGGTGGTCAACTCTAAGAGATTAGGAGGACACAACCTTAGGGAAAGCATAGAAAGTGGAAAGGAGGTTATGCATGCATGGAATATGGTCAAGTCAGTTTTCCTTAATGTAGACCTAGCATAACAATAGCTCCTATATTCGCTCAAAAAACTATTATGACCATTTACAAGGTAGTTACAATCTTCGATTTGAACTAGGAATGTCCCTCCATTGACCTTTGAATGATCACCTTGTTGACCTTTATGGAAAACAACCAGTTGGAAAAATCTTCCTCAATTTTCTTGGTTCTAATTATATCTGCATGACAAAATTAGTACACACAACAATTGCATATCTATAACTATCTTAAAGTAACATTCATTAATCCACATGTAAAATTAACATAGATAGTTCATATAGCATGTCAATGTCATTTAAAGGTTACAAAAATAAGCTTATGCCCAATGTCTACAGTTTTGAGGAAATAACATGAAAATGTCAGCATCCAAGTATCAAAGTTTAGGAAAACTACAACAAATGGATAATAAACTCTATCAAAATTGAGCCATAAATTGGACTCATCAATAGGATTGTATTACATTTTCACATTTCATAATCTTAGATACACTTAAGATTAGGGTTTGTGTTCACATTTACTTTCAAGATCCATTGTTTCTATCAAGGTTTAATTATCAAACTAGGGGTTTGACCGAGGAAAACCTCCCATAAGCAAATCAACACTATATTCTATTTTGTAGGTATTTTTAAAGGTTTAAATCCAAAAATCAAATTAGGAAGAAAGATCAGATATTGGAGAGAAAATCTAGACTTTGAATTTTTGAAAAATGAAAATGGGACTAATACGCCACAAGTGGTGTATGAGTCCTAGTATTGGAAATTTTCCAAGTTTCTAAAGATCCCAATTCAAAATTGTGAGATTCTTATTACAGCCCAGAAACCCTAGTCTAAAACTGATACGCCCAACCTAGTGTATGAGTCCCAATGTGCCCTAAAGTATGCATTTTCAAATTTTAAGAGCTTATTCCAAGCACATTCAGGTTTCCAGGTGCACTTTTCTGACTTCATAATTTCTTGTTATATTTTGCACACATTTCTAGGTTATTTACTAAGCCTTGCATATCACTAGGTTTTATCAATAGATCTTGCATATTACTTGTCTTTCCAAGCCCTAGCTTGGTGTCATCTAAACCTCGTTTTAGTCTCTAATCATACCCTATGGAAAAATTTAGTAGATCTCTAGGGTTTCCTTGAATGTAATAATAGAGAAATAGGAACCCCTCACTGTGCCTCATATCCTAAAAGGTGGGGCACCCTATTTCCATCATTACATTTTGGTGAACCTAGCATGAAAATACCATTTCTCATATATATAAAACTAGAAATAATCCACAATCTGTTGGAATTGTGTGCCTCAATCCCACAGGCTGAAACTTCTTGTGATCAATTTTGGTGAGACTAGTGAGATGTCTGGCCGACCTACTAGTCGATCCTAACTATCTTTGTGACTTCCGGAATGTCTTGGCGATTGGCATAATCAGTAACCTTCGGTGTACCCTTAGACAGTCAGGATGATGTCTCAGTGATGGTAGAAAGTCTGGCCGATGTCGACATGACCTTTGGTCTATCTGGCCGATGTAGCAATTGGTGTGACTTGCCTCTATCAAAATGAGTCTAAGCGATATGGAGATGTCTCGTTGACAATTGGTGTCTATCGGATATCAGGGACACTCTGGGTGACAAGTAGATGTTGGGGAGACTCATGGCAACTGATGTTTTCAGGGAGACCCTTGGCCAAAAGGCTTGCTTCGGTGTGATGTCTCACCGATAGCGGTAAGTCTCACCGATAGGTATACATTTGGAGTCTTCGCGGTAACACAAAGACTTCGGTGTGAAGTCTTGGTGAGAGAGAGATGTCTCGCCGACAGATGGAGTCATCAGGGTAATGAAAGGGGTTCGCTATGACCTCTTGCCAATAGCAGTAAGTCTGGCCGACAAAGCCACATGTGATCTGGTGTTTTCGGTGAGACTCCTAGCGAATGGGGTCATCGGAGAAACACAAGGACTTTGGTATGAAGTCTCAGTGAATGTGGAATGTATGGCCAACGGTTGGACTCTTCGATATGACTTGAAGGCATCGATATGATGTCTTGGTGAAGAGGGATTATCTTGCCGATGGGAATCCTGATGTTAGTATAACATCTCAGCTATAGCCTAAGTCTTGCCGACTGCTTGATGTTTCGGTATGACTTGAAGGGCTCGGTGTAACCTCCTGGTGAAAGTGATAAGTCTTGCTGACTGGGTTTTTTTGGTATAACATGAAGAGCTCAGTGTGATGTCTTGGCGAAAGACGATTGTCTCACTGAATGGAATACTCATGTCGGCATGACTTGAAGACTTCGGTATGAAGTCTTGGCAAACTGCAGGTGTCCTGCCGATGGAAAAGCTAACATCGATATGACCTTTGAACTTCGGTATGATGTCTCATCGAATGGCGATTGTCTCGCTAATGAGAATGCTGAGGTCGATGTGACTTGAAGACTTTGGTGTAATGTCTGGGCAAAGAGCGATAGTCTTGCTGACTGATGAACTCTTCAGAATACCTTGTGATCTTCAGTGTGAGGTCTTGGCAACATGACAAAGTCTTAGCGATAGCTCTATGGACACGATGTAACCTCTTGTTGATGGGGACAACTCTTGGCGATATCGAATGTTGGCTATGTTGGCATCGGGGATACATGGTTAGTGTCTCACTGACATGACAACACAGGTTGAACGCCCTTGACCATTTGAAGATTTTCCTACGTGGTGTGACCTAGATGTATTATCTTCTATGCAAGGAAGTGAAAACATCTACGATGCTGAGCTAGTTGATTCGATAGTTGTGATCTGAAAATTGGAAGCAAACTGTTTCACAAAAGGTTGTTGAGAACAAATGCATATATGTATGCATTGAACGTTCTGAGAACGAGGAGTAGACAAAGAGAGAGAGTGATAGAGAGAGGACTGAGTGGCTAGCTGAAAAGCCAAAGCCATGAGGCCGAAGCAAAGGAAGAGAGGCAGAGTTATGCTACTAGAATCTCTCCTGATCATGAATGCCATGGTTGATCTCTAAGGGAGAGTTTGCTACCAAGTTGTATCCAGAATGAGCAAGATGTGATCTCTGTAAAGGCTATGAGCCTAAAATTGTATTGTAACCTTTTGTTGCTGAATAATACAATGGCTCAATCTTTAGAGAGTGGGGGTTTTTATCCGAAGGATTTTCCCCACTTAAATCCATGTTCTGGTTTTTTGTCTTATCTTTCATCTATGTTGTTGCTTGCTATTGAATTTACATGTGCTTCTCTCAGAAGGATTAATGTGGGAAATAAAATGTGTATGTTTCTGCTTTAGGACATAGTTTTATGTGTCTTTGAGGTACTAATTGAAATTGAAGTTACCAAACACACTGCTATTCTTGGAGGTTTCTCTGAGATGCACTAAATTTTCCTTACAAGTGGTATCAGAGCCATCTTTTGGTTGCTAGTTCTAGGTATTTCTCCTGTGAAGATTTCTCAGTTTGTTGGGCTGGTGGAAATCTAGAAGAATGAACTGATTTATTGATCCTTTGGTGAGTGGAAGTCTTGTGATATTCAAAGACATGTAGCTTGATGGATGGTGAAGATGGAAAAAGGAGTTGATCATGTTGTGATCTATGTCTCCTGATTGGTAGCAATATAACCTTGGTGTATGAGGTGGATTTACTTGCTCCATGGTTGTGTAGCAGTAAAACTTTCATATTGGGTGTCTATCTGAGAGGCTCCTTGATGATATGAAGAAGCCTAGTTTGGTTTTTAGCCATGGAAGAGAGTGCTTATGTTAGGTGGTGTTTCCTAGTGTTGGAAGGCACTGTTTCCTGTTAACCTTGAATACATAAAGGCTATGGAGTTAATCATTAGATGATTTGCATGCTTCTGAAATAGCCTTTCTCCCTTTCTCTGATGCATGTAGATGTTGGTGGTTTAGATTTGGCCTGATAGAGGCCTAGATTTCCTGAACTATTGTTTTCCTTTTAAGGATGCTTTGTACTTGTATGGCTCTGTGGTTTTGTAGGTTTTACACAATTAAGAAAAACTTGTGGTCATGTGGAGCTATTGTTAAACTATTTTCTAGACCTTGGCTTTTGGGGTGTTGTTGGATGAGATAGTTGCAGTTCTGCATGCATGCTTTGTGCATGGTTTGAGGAGGTGTGTTTTCTTCTCTACATGGGAGTGTTGGTATGTGATTTGTCACTCAGCATTCTTGTTGTGGTGCTTGTGGGTTCCTTGATTATGGTGCTCATTGTAGACATGCTTGGAAAATCAGGTTTGGTGTGATCTGGTGTTTGAGTCATGTTGTCTACGTGGTTATCCTCTTTGATATCTCAATTTCCAATGTGATAATGGGTTTGCATGTTCGATGTTTGTGATCTATGAGTTATGCGATTGGTGGATTAGCTACCCATTGGCTTAAATGAGATAACTTGGATGTGGACTATCTTTATCCACAAGGTTGATTCATTGATGGTGCAGACTTGTTAGTTGGCCTTGTCTATAGTCACTTGTGCATTGGTGTGACTGTTTTGAGATGAGAAGATGGATATTCTTAAGTACCTGAATGGTTAGGTATGGGAACCTGAAGTAGTTTGTCATGATGCTTGGAGAGCTCGGGTGTCACATTTCAGTGGGAGCTCTAGCAGTGATTGTGGGTTAATCATATGGTGGTGAATGGTCTTCTTTAGTGTTGTAGATGTTTCCTGGGATCTTGTTGCTATACAAGGGTTCTTTCACATTTTCATGGACATTATTTGAAGATGTGCAATATCTTGGAACCATGGAGGATTCTTAGAGCCTTTGGCTAAGGTGTTGGTGGTGCTTGACAGGTTATGTTGGTTTTGAGTCTGTTTGCTTTATGTCATGGTATACTCTTGTTGCATTGGAGTTTTGGCATTGTGCATTAGACCATGGTGAAGTCACTTGAAGCATGGTATCTCCTAAGGGGATATGTAGATCATGGTGTCATGACAAGTTCTTGATTTAGATGATTGGAGTTTTGACAGTGGTCTGAAAGTCCGAGAAGGCTACATCTTGGTTGAACGTAAGTTCAATAAGAGACCTAGAGGAGATTTCTCTTGGATTAGTCATGATGACTTGTATATCTTGAAGGAGTATTCTTGTTCTCACTCTTGGTGTACTCGGAAGATTATCTGAGAGGTATTTGGCCCATTATATTTTTCAGATGTGTTTGTTTTTTGTTCACTTTCATGATATGTATCTTGAATTGTTGTCTAAGGATTCATAGTGGAAGTTGTACAATTTTTTTTTATCTCCTTGTTACTTATGAGAATTGGTAGGAGATGTTGTATGGGCTGATTTCCTGAAATGGGGAATGAACTAGTTTGGTCTTCTTTTAGATGCTTACATCCATGTTGTTTTTTAAATTGGTTTGATCTTGGTGATTGAATGGATGGATGTTGTTAAATCTTCTCTTTTGGGTTGTGAAGAAGATCATTTTTGGCATAGTTGGCTGTTAGAAATATATGTAGGAGGATGTTCTACAGGAATATGATGTGTAGGGCTTCTCTCTATGGTCGTGAAGGTTTGTGGTGAGAGAAATATTTCTTGTAGCGGTTTGTTGCAGGTTGTGCATATCATTGTGGATATTTCCTTGGTACTACATGGTTACATGTTCTATGTGTTGTTATTGGTAGATTTACGATGTTTTTTGATCTTTTAGATCTGAATTACTCAGGCAGTGGGAGTTCTTGTATGTGTCTTGTCTTCTTTGACTAGTTGGCATTTGGAGCTTGCATTTGCTGCTGATGGGTTGGTTTTAGAGTAGCATGAGTTTACTAATGCTGATACCTTTGAGGTATGTGAGATTGGATGGAATAGCATGATTTTTGGGTGCTATTTTTAGTCAAGTGGGTTTATCAATTGGATAGAGGTAGTCAGTCTGATTGTTGTTCTAGCTGGTGTTTTTTGTCTTGTTTCTGGAGAATGACTTCACTATTGTCTTCTTTTTGAAGATTTGAAGTTGATATTGCTTCTATATATCGGTTTGAGGATAGTGAAGTGGTAGCAGTATCTTGCTAATGGTATCACTGGGATCTTTTGCTTGTGTTCATTGGAATGGTGCTTATTCACCTTGGCTTGTATCTTTCTTCCTCAGGTGGTATGTTGGAAGATGACAGGGTTTGTTGCCTGAATGGTGGACATCTTGGATGTTGGTGCAGAATTCATGTTGGAGCATGAGAGCATGTTTTAGGTCTATGTGGTTTTCCTAGAAGGCTTTGATCAGTTGCTTTGTTGGATAGTGAGTTGTAGTTGGATGCCTGGTCTTTGTTGCAGATTGTCTGGTGGACTGTTATCTGTGGAATCTTATTGGTCGGGTGTCTTGAGTATTGCAGGGTCTGAACTAATGGAGCTAGTGTAATCTTATTTTTTGGTTGCTTTGGAGGTGCCTGTGTGATCTTCGTCAAGTGGGAAATTGTTGGAATTGTGTGCCTCAATCCCACAGGCTGAAACTTCTTGTGAGCAATTTTAGTGAGACTGGTGAGATGTCTAGCCGACCTACTAGTTGATCTTGACTATCATTGTGACTTCTAGAATGTCTTGGTGATCTGCAAAATTGGTAACCTTTGGCATACCCTTAGACAGTCAGGTTGATGTCTCGGTGACAGTAGAAATTCTGGCCGATATCGGTTTGACCTTTAGTCTATCTAGCTGATGCAGCAATTGGTGTGACTTGCCTCTATCGGAATGAGTTTGAGTGATATGGAGATGTCTCGCCAATAGTTGGTGTCTATCAGATATCGGGGAGACTCTAGGAAACAAGTGGTTGTCGAGGAGACTCATCGTGACTAATGTTTTCGGGGAGACCCTTGGCCGAAAGGCTTGCTTCAGTGTGATGTATCACCGATAGCGGTAAGTCTCGTTGATGGGTATACATTTGGAGTCTTCGCGGTAACACAAAGACTTTGGCATGAATTCTTGGCAACAGGGATATGTCTCGCTAATAGATGGAGTCATCGGGGTAATAAAATGGGTTCGCTATGACCTCTTGGTGATAGCGGTAAGTCTGGCTGATAAAGCCAAATGTGATCAGGTGTTTTTAGTGAGACTCCTAGCGAATGGGGTCATTGGAGAAACACAAGGACTTCGATATGAAGTCTCAACAAATGTGGAATGTCTAGCTGATGGTTGGACTCTTTGATATGATTTGAAGGAATCAGTATGATGTCTTGTGAAGAGGGATTATCTTGGCAATGGGAATCTTGATGTCGGTATAACATCTCAATGATAGCCTAAGTCTTGCTGACTGCTTGATGTTTCAGTATGACTTGAAGGGCTTAATGTAACCTCCTGGCAAAAGAAATAAGTCTTGTCGATTGGGATGTTTTGGTATAACATCAAGAGCTCGGTGTGATGTCTTGGCAAAAGATGATTGTCTCATCGAATGGAATACTCATGTCGGCATGACTTGAAGACTTTGGTATGAAGTCTTGGCGAACTGCGGGTGTCTTGCTGATGGAAAAGCTAACATCAATATGACCTTTGAACTTTGGTATGATGTCTCATCAAATGGCGATTGTCTTGCCGATGAGAATGCTGAGGTTGATGTGACTTGAAGACTTTGGTGTAATGTCTGGGCGAAGAGCGATAGTCTTGCCGACTGATGAACTCTTTGGAATACCTTGTGATCTTCGGTGTGAGGTCTTGGTGACATGAAGAAGTCTTAGCGATAGCTCTTTGGACTCAGTGTAACCTCTTGCCGATGGGGACAACTCTTGGCGATATCAAATGTTGGTTGTGTTTGCATTGGGGAGACACGATTAGTGTCTCACTGACATGACAACATAGGTTGAACACCCTTGACCATTTGAATATTTTCCTACGTGGTATGAACTAGACGTATTATCTTCTATGCAAGGAAGTGGAAACATCTACGATGTTGAGCTGGTTTATTCGATAGTTGTGATCTGACAGTTGGAAGTGAACCATTTCACAAAAGACTGTTTAGAACGAATGCATATGTGTATGTATTGAACGTTCTAAGAATGAGGAGTAGACAAAGAGAGAGAGCGATAGAGAGAGGACCAAGTGGTTGGCTGAAAGGTCGAAGCCATGAGGCCAAAGCAGAGGAAGAGAGAGGTAGAGTTATGCTGTTGGAATCTCTCCTGATCATGAATGCCATGGTTGATCTCTCAAGGAGATTTTGCTACCAGGTTGTATCCAGAATGAACAAGATGTGATCTCTATAAAGGCTATGAGCCTAAAATTGTATTGTAACCTTTTGTTGCTAAATAATACAATGGCTTGATCTTTAGAGAGTGGTTTTTTATTTGAAAGGATTTTCCCCATGTAAATCTGTGTGTTCTGGTTTTTTGTCTTATCTTTCATCTGTGTTGTTGCTTGTTGTTGAACTTACATGTGCTTCTCTCAGAAGGATTAATGTGGGAAATAAATTATGTCTATTTCCGCTTTAGGACATAGTTGTACATGTCTTTGAGGTACTAATCAAAATTGAAGTTACTGAAGGCACTACTGTTCTTGGAGGTTTCTCTAAGATACACTAAATTTTCCGTACACAACCAAGACAAACAACCTCAACATCCTTACCTTTTCCTAGCTCTTTCTTGCTTAGTGCCCCTCATTTTCCTTCAAATAGTGGAAATGAGTATGATATTGTTGAACAACTTAAGAATACTCCCACAAAAATATCCCTATGGGATCTAATTCAAACTTCACCTAGTTATCACACTATTCTTCAAACCTTCTTGCAACAAGTTGTGGTCACCTCTAGTACAAATGAAAATTATGTAGCAACTCTCATTGAAGGAATGAATTTGGTTAACATAGAAATTAATTTTTATCAACATGAACTACCTCCTTTGGAAGTAAGAAAAAATATGCATTCATGATAATAGCCGCCTATGATGGGTGGGGAATAAAAATTACCCTTGTTGACAATGGATTTTCCCTTAATGTGTGTAGTGTGACCCTTTTGAATAAACAAGGCTTGGACAAATCAAGAATTCAACCTGATTCCTTTTTTATTCAAGGATTTGATAATATAGGAAAGCAACTACTTGGTGTGATTACTTTGCTTATTACAGTTGGAAAGGCTACATTGCAAACTCCTATTCATGTCATGCCTGATAATATCTCATACAATCTTCTTTTAGGGAGACCTTGGATTCATGAGATGCATGCAGTACCTTCAACTCTACATTGCATAATGAAGTGCATCTATAACAATAGAGTATACCAAATTGAAATAGACCCCGAGCTTGAAAGTTGTTTACAAGTTGAAAAATGAACAACAAATCCTCTAAACACATTAATCCCAACATCAAACATAGAACCTATAGAAGAAGAAAAAAAAGAGATCAAAATAGTGTCAAATTTATTGGAAGATGATTGGGGTTCCTTAGAGTTAACACCTCCATTTATGGGAGAAAACATAATCACAAGAAGAGTAGATGAAAAGTAAAAGTAACCAATGATGACGTCAATATAGAACTTAGAAAAAAACTCACAAGCATCTACCTCATTTACTCTAGAAGAAGACACAAGCTATATAACAAACTTTGTTGAGATAGATTATCAACAACCACCAAACTCGAAAGAAATGGAGAAACTTTATGGAAGAGGTTATGAGCTTATGAAACAACCTAGCTATAATGGAAAAGGATGTAGAATGAAACAAAAAGGCATCTGTGTTCCTATAGAGACTAACACACAAGAAAAAAAAGTGGTTTGGGATATTGTCCTTCTAAGATAATGCAAGTGAACAAAAGACCCTTGTTGAACAATAATTCCATCACATGTAATCCTAAAATTGTTGTTATGTGGTGATTGATCATGCAAATATTGTACATGCATAACGTATCCTCACCAGGGTTCAGGGTTGGGTCGAGCCCCGAGTGGGGGTTCAAGGGTGGCAACCCCTAATAGCGGGGATTTGGGGGTGGTATGACCCAAAAAAATTATTTTCCATTAACACATCTAGGTTTTCCCGCTAACACATCAAGTGGGAAAATGACTTTGTAAAACCGTAATTCTAGAAGCTTCCAAAAATTTTGTTATAAGTGGCTAGGATGTATGTTATGGTATGACATTTGTGAGTTTGTAATTTGTTTTGCACTAGATAATAAAATCATTAGGTGGAAATTTTTTTGTGGATGTAGCCTATATAGGGTGAACCACATTAAATTTTTGTGTTGATCTCTTTTGTGTTATTCTTCATTGTTATTTCTAGGTTATTTAATCTGCATATAATTGTTAATGTTTATTGCTCCAATCTACCTGAACCCTAACAACCAGAATTAGAGTCATGTCTATTTTTGGTTGTTTAGCAGGAAACCTCTAGATTTGAGTGGGAGCAATGGAAGAAGGAAAATAAAAGGTTGATGAGTTCAACAACCAAGATCATCAATTATGGAAGATATAGATGAAAGACTATTTGTATCAAAAGGATCTATGGCAGCCATTGCAAGGAAAAACAAAGAAAGAGGCTACTATGTCTAATGAAGAATGGGATATTTTGGATAGAAATAAACTGGGAACCATTCAGTTGTGTTTGGCACCATCTATGGCATTCAATATAATAGAAGCAAAGACAACAATGGATTTGATGGAACATTTGACTAAATTATATGAAAATCCCTCAACCTCAAATAAGGTATTTCTCATGAAGCATTTGTTTAATATAAAATGATTGAAGGTGGATCTGTGATAGATCATTTAAATGAGTTTAATATGATTACCAGTTAGTTAGCTTCAGTAAAAGTGAATTTTGATGAAAAGGTGAGGGCTCTCTTGGTTTAATGTTCTTTGCTAGAAAGGTGGAATAGCTTGGTAATGGTTGTAACTCTGTCTTCAGTTCAAGTACATTCAAATTTGATGATGTGGTTGGTGTTATCCTTAGTGAGGAAATGCGACAAAAAATAACATGTGATACGTCAACATTGAGTAATGCTTTGGCTATAGAGAACAGGGGAAGAGAAAAGTAGAGAGGAAAAATACCAACAAATCATGGGAAGTCACAAGGGAAGTCGAAGAAAGGAAGATCTAAATACAAAGGAAAAATGGATTGCTGGCACTATGGAAATCCAGGAAACTTGAAGAAGGAAAACAAGGAGACATACAACATGATGACGGTAAGGAAGCTAATGTTGCAAGTAATAAATTGCAGGATTCTTTAATTCCATCTTTAGATAATTTTAATAATTCTCGGGTAATATATTCAGGGGCTTCATTTCATGCCACACCCCATAGGAAATATTTTGTAGATTATGTTCAAGGTGATTTTGGATAGGTATATTTGGGTAATGATGAAGCCATCCAAATTGTTGGAAAATGAAAAATAAAAATCAAGTTGCAAAATGGAAATGAATGGTTGCTACAGGAGGTAAGGCATGTTTCAAATTTGAGAAGAAATTTAATCTATGCAAGACAACTGGGTAGTGAAGGATACATAGTTACCTTTATAGATAAAGTCTAAAAGGTCACTAAAGGTGCATCAGTAGTAGCTAAAGGTGAAAAAATAGGAACATTGTATTTGTGTACTGATAATACTTATGCTACCTTAGCTGCTACAAAAACAATTTCTATTGAGACAATTAGAGCACTTGTTAAAGGGAGTGAAACAAAATTATGGCACCATAGACTTGGGCACATGGGTGAGAAAGGGATGAAGATCCTTCACTCCAGAAAGTTGCTACTAGGTCTAAAGTAGATTGACTTGGAGTTTTGTGAAAATTATGTTTATGGAAAATAGAAGAGTCTGATTTCTCAAAGTTGGGAAAGAGAAGAAGAGTGAGAAATTAGATCTTATGCATTCAAATGTATGGGGACCAACTCAGGTATCTTCTCTTGGTGGCTCTTTTTATTATGTTACTTTTATTGATGATGCAAATAGGAAAGCATGGGTGCATTTCCTAAAAAAAAAAAAAGTATTTGAAACAATTAAAAAGTGGAAAGATTTAGTTGAGAATGAGACAAGAAAATAGTTGAAGTGTCTCAAATCTGATAATGGAGGTGAGTATTGCTGCAGAGAATTTGAAAATTATTGTTCATACAATGGAATCCGTAGGTAGAAAATGGTTCCTAGAACCCCACAAGAAAATGGTGTGTCTGAAAGGATGAATAGGATCATTATGGAGTATGCAAGGAGCATGATATTGCATGTTGGACTGCCCTTATAGTTTTATGTAGATGTTGTACATACTATTTTTTATTTAATAAATAGGGGACCTTCAAATCCTTTGAATGGTGGTATTCCAAAGGAGGCATGGATGGGTAAAAAGATAAACTATTCATTTCTAAAAACCTTTGGTTGTGAAGCTTTTGTCTATGTTGATATTGAAAATAGAACCAAGTTTTAGGCTAAGTCTAAAAAATGTGCCTTCATTGGATATGGAGTAGATGAATTTGGTTATCAGTTATGGGTTATGAAAATCATTAAATCATTAGAAGTAGAAATGTTATATTCAATGAGAAGGTCATGTGTAAGGATTAGCTGTAGGAAAAGAAGCATGAATAGGCCAAAAAGGAATATGTGGTGCTAGATGATATTCCAAAAAATAAAATGCCAATAGTACCTGATGCTCAACAACAAGTTATCCCACAAACTCTTGCAAGTGTTAGATTTTCTACAAGGATAACTAGACCTCCAAAAATATTTTATCTATCATAATATTCTATATTATTAACTGATTCTAGTGAACTTGAAGGTTATGAAGAAGCAATGTAGGTAGATACCAAAAAGTAGCAGGAGCTAGGCATGGAAGAGGAAATGGACTCCTTGCTAGAGAAATAGACTTGGGACTTAGTCCAATTTCCTAGAGGTAAAAGAGCATTGCCAAATAAATGGGTTTACAAGTTGAAGGAAGAAGATGGAGGAAAGAAAAGATACAAGACTAGACTCATGGTAAAAGGTTTTTCACAAAAAAAGGGTATAGATTTTGATGAAACATTATCTTCGGTTGTAAAGATGACTTCTATTAGAACTATTCTAAGTCTTGTGGCTACTAAAGACTTGCATCTTGAACAAATAGATGTGAAAATAAAAATTTTCCATGGGGATTTGGAAGAGGAAATATACATGCAGCAACCATAGGGACATGAGGTGAAGGGTAAGGAGGAATTTTTGTGTAGGTTAAAGAAGAGTTTATATAGCTTGAAGCAAGCACCTTAGTAATGGTATTTGAAATTTGACAGTTTTATGGCTGAACAAGGTTACAAAAGATCTCATTTTGATTATTGTGTTTATTTTAAGAAATTGTATAATGGAAACTATATTATCCTATTACTTTATGTTGATGACATGCTTTTTTTCGGGTCTAACATGCACCATAGTAATGAACTAAAGTAAAAAGTAACAAATTCATTTTCTATGAAGGATTTGGGTGTAGAAAAACAAATCCTTGGTATGAGGATCACATGGGACGGGACAAAAAAAATATTTTTGTCTCAAAGTGAGTATGTAGAGAAGGTGTTGAAAAGGTTTAACATGGGTGGGTGCATGAAGTTGGGTAGAAATTTTGTGGCCACTTTATAAAAAAAGTTTCAAAATTCTATAATGCGAGCGTGTTATAACGTGCTCATGTTATAGCATGTTAAAAGTAAAAAAAGAAGTGAAAGTCTTCATTTTCACTTCAATTGTTTCCTTCTTTTGCCCATGGCCAAAACCCCCAACTTTCACACTCACATTCTAAGAGGGGGTATTGGGAAAAAATATTCAACAAGAGTTGCTATTTCTTTGGAAGAATGGCACCACAATGATGAAGAGGTGGGAGAGGTAAGTATTGTTTGTTGTTTGTTTTGAATTTCTTAGTTTTAGGTTGATTTTGTTAGTTTTAGGTTAAATTTGATATATAAAATTTTGAATTTGTAGGAGATGCAAATGAACCCACAAACCCACAAAATCCTCAACAAGAAGAGGAACCAAATCCTAAAGAACAAAATCCTTAACAAGAAAATCAACCTCAACAACAACCTCCTCCACCAATCCCTCACTCGGAACTCAACAATTTATTGTGGTGAGATTGAGAAACAACAAAAAGTGGGTGAGTTTTGTAGTAGGTTGGGTGATCAAATGGTTCCAGCCATGAAAGAATGACCTACATAAATTCATTTGAATGATATGTGTTGTTAAATATGTAACCAGGGATTCAATTGTAAGCGGATAGCTAGATGGGAGAGAGATGATACCGTTGGGTGGCTAAGATGTATTATGTAGATAAAATATAAACGGTAAGGATTTAAAATTGGGTATGTCGCAGGGGATCATCATGTGGAAAAATATATAAGGCCCTTAAAATTGGCAAAATTTCAGAAAAGAGTAGGCAACTTGAAGAAAAATTTGAATAAGTTAATATATTATTTCAAAAAATATGTAAGAATAGAAATTTGTATATGTGTAGTTTCATACAAACTACTAAGTTTATTTTAAGCAAAGGAAATCCTATTTGGTAAAAGGCCAATTTCAATCACGGTGAGTACTTGTTTTAGTGATGAAAAAATAAAAGTAGGTGTTTGTCACGACCACCCAAACACAATAAAATGATAATTATTTTTTTTACATAAGATTTTTAGATATAAGTGAGGGACTTATGTACTTATGTGATGCATATTTTTTATAATTTTTCCAAGTAAATAATTAATTATGATTTTTTTTGATTACAAATTTTAAAATATAAAAAACTCGATCTAACCACCTTAGCTTGATTTAAAATTCCTTGAAATTCAAATTTTTTTTAATCCTATACTATACAAAGCATAGAATTTCACACATGTTTCATATTAAAAAAATGTGATATTGTTTGCAAGCTATAGATGTTTTTCAATCAGCCTATCAATCAAGACATTGGTCGTAATTTAAATAGAAAATGAATAATAATTATTTATTAAATTCAAAGTAAAGCATAATTTATATTGGTAGAAAGCTAAGAATATCCTTTAAAAACCCTTTTCATTTCATTAATTTTGGGTTAAAAAAAAGTCGACAGCCACATACCCTACAAATACCCATCATATTGCCACTTTTTGGCCCATCATGATCCTGCACATATCCAATTACAAAAGGTGATTTGTGCTCATTATTAACTGAACCACACACAAATCAAAATCTTAGCCTCAATGCGAAGAAATTTCCTATTCATTGGTGCCACCACCAAGAGATTAGGAATGGTTTTTATGATAGGTGGTACATGGTATTTAATGACTGACCATGCAACAATTGTGAAGTCCCCCAGTATTTTCTTAGGAAACTATACAGTGAGTTCATATTGAACAAAATACCCAATTATTTTGATACGAGGGACTTCCAAGGGAGAGGTGGGGGGTCAGCTTAGGATAGGCCTAGTGCATAGCTGGATCCTATGAGGCAAGGGAGACGAGCTCTCACTAGGTCACCTCATGAGCACATTGTTATGCCTGTAGTCGTGAAGGAGACTGCAGAGGTAGAGACATTGCAGGTGAGCAACACTTTGACCCAGAGTGTCATCCATCATACTAGCCCTATTCTACAGTGCCATCTAGGGGAGTCTTCGAGTGGTGGCCTTCGAACCCATGTGTGTCAATATTGTAGGGAAACTTGTTCATATGACCCCACCGACACTCAGGAGGCTTCTGCAGAGGATCCTTATGCAACTATGGAGATGGAGAGGGTGGTTGACATTTTGCATGATACGTATGGAATTGATACTAGGTTAAAATTTAGCATGTTCACTGAATTTTATTTATTAAATTTTGATTTTGAAGTGCAAGATTAACTAATTTAGTTTTATGATTTTAATAAAATTGTAGGGTCATAGTGTTGAGACTAGATACATTGGCCCTCCACCTACTTATTTTTGCAGTACACCTATCGGCAGGGTATGTAAGTAGTAAACAATTATAAATTTATTACATGTTAATAGCATTACTTTACGAATGATATTTTAATATGTGATTTTGGATGTTGAACAGGGTAATATTGGAGGTTTTAAGGGAACACTTCCTAGTGCCAGTGGATTTACTCAAACCTTCACGCATGTAATAGAAAAAAGAGTTTAACTAATGAATTTTGGTTAATAGATTTGTGTAGTTTATATTCATATCACTGGTTATGTTGCATTGCACATCATTCAAACTCAAAGCATTACTTCACATTCCATAACTAATAACTAGATGTTGATAGATGAGAAAATTTCAACTGAAATATAGTTGTTTAGAAATTCAACATAAGTAGTGATGCAATTTCTTCACATGGAGGCATGTGCTTACAAAGGTGCACCTACACGACAAACTATGGATGCTTGGAAAAAATATATGAAACCATAATAGTAGGCAATAGCATAGACAAGGCAGTTAGTAGTCTTAAAAGATGCCTTGAAGAAATGGGGTCTCATGGTGATGGAATTCCATTCCATCACCATGAGACCACATTTCTTCGAGGAATTTCTTCAAAATGCTAACCACCTTTTCTGTGATACCACATTTTTCATACATGTGCACCAAAGCATTTTATCAAACTACTCATGCTTCCTTGCTGCTATGGCTAAAAGCCTAAAATAGGTGCTTTCCAATAAACTATGGATGCTTGGAAAAATATCTATTAAAGCATATTAATATAACAATATAATCCTTTGAACTAAATACAAAAGAAACCAATAAAATTGGTTGCATAAGAAAATTGGTTACATAAGTTTTCTAGCAAATAAATGTTATGGGGAATAGGCTTGCATTTGAACCATCTCAATTCACTTGTGCTAGTAAATTGATACAACTAAGCAATTAAACTCTACCTTATGCTAATCCAAGTGGAAACAAGTATCACAAAACTAAATATAATATATTCTAAATAGAAATATCTCCAATCCTAGTTTTCACTCCCTACACATATACATTAGCATTTGTCTCTTCATTTCACTTGGTCAAGTAGTTTCTTCCTTTTTTAGAGGAGACACTCATTATACCTTAGAAAGGGTTCTTCATTATCAAACTACTCGTGCTTCCTTGCTGCAGTGGCTAAAAGCCTAAAATAGGTGCTTTCCAACAAACTATGGATGCTTGGAAAAATATCTATCAAAGCATAATAGTAAGCAATAATACTGATCATAGAGAAGGCAATGAAATTTTTGAAAAAATGCCTAAAAGAAATGAATTCTTATGGTGATGGAATGCCATGACGTGCATTTTTTTGTAATGGCATTCCATCACCACAAGATCCCATTTATTTTGAGGCATTTTTTCAAATATTTCACTTCTTTCTCTATGCCACCACAATTATCGTACATGTCTACGAAAGTAATTAAATCAAATGATTCAGCGGCTTCCTACTATGGGTAAAAGCCTAAAAACATGTCCTTTTGAACAAGATATGGATAGGGAAAATAGTAAGCATGATAATAAGAAATATATAGTTTAATAAGTACTCAAAATTTTGTTCATTAGATCTCATACACTATAAGTCATGATGTGTCCATTTCTATTGTAACCTTTTTGTGATTAAATAATTTTTTGTTTTATTTTTAGATGTTGGTTGTGGAAACACCTCCAAATGTTACGAGGGCAATGGATATCAGTGTTTCATCCGATATACAATCCTCGATGGCTCTGACAATGGAGGTATGAGGAAAATTACTAAATTTCAATTTACATTTGTTGTTATAGATGTTAGTTCGAGTGAAAAATCAAACCAAATTATTGATTCGTAGTCTAATTTCTATTTGGATGGTTTATATAGGGCTTGAGCACACTTTAGCATTGGCGTGCGTATATTTCCCTCAAGGAGAGTGATCATGAGATGGTTGTAAGTGATTACATTTTTAAATATATCATTTTTTATAATGTAATTTCTATATATTAATGTCTTTACTTCTTATTGTAACAGTTAAAAAATCACCAAGAACTTAACAGTAGTAGGAGTAGTAGGAGCACTCCTCGAGTGCAACAGAAATGAGTGACAAACCTAAGGCCATCCGATCAAATAGAAAAGGAAAAGAGTTTATTTCAAGAGCTTGGAGAGCAATGACTTTTGATTCCAGAGCCCTTTGTTGAATGCCTACATGGTAGTTTTGTACATATTTTGTATTGGATATATTTGACATTGTATGCCTATATGGCTATTTTGTACCTATATTTTATACTTATATCAACATATTGATGTATGCATACATGGCTATTTGGTTAATACAAATCTTTTTTATCGATGGTGCCCATATTTGCATGTTATAAATTCATGGTTCAATAGATATGAGTTATGTGTATTGAAGTGTTTACTTTATAATGTACGTGTATACTTTGTGACTTACATGTGTTCCAATGTATACTTTGTGACTTACTCGTTTTCATATGTATACCTTGTATTCATGCATATACTTTGTATTAAGTTGTGTATACTTCAAGGCATATGTGTTTGTGACTACTTGTGCTTCCCTTATTCACATGTACATGCTTGACTTATTCACATGTATACTTATTAATTGGTTAGCCATAGCATTGATCATTACTATCCTTCATGGTTTGTCTTGAATAAATTAATTGATTGATGGTAAACAACTTTATCTAAAAGAAAAAAACACATTTTCAATCGGTATTCTATGAAATGATTGATAAAAATATTCGAATATATTTAATCCTTTGATTGGAACAACTCAATTAAGCAAAGAATATGTATAAGACTTTTCCTTTTAGATTAGAAATGCATGGAAGTTTCAAAATATATCCTTGATATTACAAAAAGATATGTGTTTATACACTTCAATTGTGCACTCACCCTTTGGTTCTTTGAAAGAAAAATCTACCTATGCCATTGTTACACTGCACAGGTAAACCAAATTTTATATTGTGGAGCTATATTAAGATACCAATCTCAAGACCAATGTAACAATGATACAAAATAATGTTTGAGACTGCAAGAAGACACAAAAATGGCTAGTGTACTAAAAAAATTCTTATGATTTATGAAAAACATTGATAACTCTACCCAGTTGGCTTTTGTTTTCAAAATCATACAAATTGAACCCTAGCATCAATAAACTCTGTATATCAAGCTACCACAATTCAAGTTTCAAAGATGAATATTTATCATGCATGTTTTAAATGACATTCAAGTTTATTGCGGTTTTGTTGTTTATATGATGTTATGTGATATTGTAATCCTAATGCATGCTTCTAGGCTGCATATATATTTATATTTTTTTTTTACATGATTTTTGTACCAACGAACCCAAAACAAACTGAACCCCCCTCCAAAAAAATTTGGCCTAACCAGTGAACCGAACCCTCGAACCCAAACCTGAACCGTAGAACCTATTCCAACACTCTTCATTCTACCTACACAAACTTAATTGACCACCAAATTATGCTACCTCTTCACTTTACCCACTTTTACTCCCTAGGGCATCATGCCATAACATAATTTTGACCTCCCCTATCCTTGCAAACCTTTTAAACACATCAAAATCCATAGCCTCATCCTATTTCCAACCTATTCTAACTTATTTTCAAGCAATTTCTTCTTTTCACGTCTTCTAGCCTTGCTTTTAAGGGGCCTCAATTTTGAATTTTGAATAGGGGAAACATTAGTAATCTCATCCAATGCCTTTACTAATGATATTTTCTTATTCCTACTTACGTCAAGCCCATATCACCGAGACACAGCCTGAACAATAGGTGGAATGGCCTATTTCAACATATTACACTTGAACCCTTAAGGAATTGATCTGGTTGAACATAGCTCGGTGGAATTCCGCATGTTTGGGTGTGAAAAAGGACCATGCCTAGTATAAAAATACCTATTCAAACACCTTGGAACAATTCATTTGGTCACAAGAGTTGCAGAACGAAAGTTGCACCACTTTACAACTTTCCACTACTTGCATTTGATACTTTTTCCATCAACTAAAAAGTTGACACTACAAGAAAACCACTCCAAGATAACAAAAATTGAGAGAGGTTATTATAGAGGGTCCCAACATGACCCCATAGGATTGGAAGAGAAGTTTCTAAGAATCACAGTATTTGAGTAACTAAATGTTGAAGTTTGCAGCCATTTTGCACTTTGGACCCTTAAGGGATCGATCCGGTTGAACGTAGCTCAGAGCGATTCTGCATGTTTGGGTGTGAAAGAAGGACCATTCCTAGTATAAACATATCTATGTAGATGTGTTGGAATAGTTTGTTTGGTCACACGAGTTGCAAAACAAAAATTGCACCACTT
Organism: Sequoia sempervirens; assembly: GCA_007258455.2. Taxonomy (NCBI): domain Eukaryota; kingdom Viridiplantae; phylum Streptophyta; class Pinopsida; order Cupressales; family Cupressaceae; genus Sequoia; species Sequoia sempervirens. The sequence continues at coordinate 54,408,620 of VDFB02105785.1, forward strand.
TGCAACTTTCCACTGCTTCCATTTGACACTTTTTCCATCAACTGAAAACTAGACACCACAGGAAAACCACTTTGAGATAAAAAAAAATGGAGAGAGGTTGTAGGGGCCAAAAAATCTCATGGGATCAAATGATAAGTTTCTAAGCATCATAATAATTGATGCAGCAACATGCGCTAAAGTTTGTAGCCATTTGCACTTTGTGGACCACATAAGGGGATCGATCCAATTGAGCGTGCTTGGGCGATTGCATGTTTGGGTGCAAAGAGGAGCCATTCTAATGTAAGAAATACCTATTTGGACACATTGGAATGGTTTGAAACGGTCACATATATGAGTTCTTGGAAACGAGTTGCACCACTTGCATCTGTGCTGCATTGACACTTTCCATGATTGGCGGGCATACAAGAAAACCACTTTGAGATAACAAAACCAAGAGGTTATTTAGCTTAGAAGCCCAATTTGATCCCATAGGAAGTTTAGATGAAGTTTCTAAGAATCACGATTATCACGGTAACAACATGCTAAGTTTTAACCATTTTGCGCTTTAGCGGGCATAGAGGATCGATCCGGTTCAGCATGGATTGAGTGATTCCCACATGTTTGGGTGAAAAAGAGGGACCCATTCATAGCGTAAACATACCTAAATAAGATGTGTTGAAATAGTTTGTTTAGTTACCTGCAGTTCGCGAGCGAAGAAAGTTACGCACTAATTTACAAGTTTCCTGCATTTTATTTTCCATCAAATGGCCAGACACCATGGGGCTCCGCCGGATAAAAATTAGAGGTTATTAATAAAGGGGCATAAAGATGATCCATATGATTAGATGAAGTTTCGTCCGGTATCCGGTAACTGCGTTTGCGGCCATTTTACTGGACCATAAAGGGTCGATGCAGTTGAACCTTGCCCGTACCGAGGCGATTCTACATTTTTGGGTGCAAAAGAGGACCATGAATAGCATAAAAATACCTATTTAGATGCATTGGAATAGATTTTTTGGTCACAGGAGTTGCAGAACAAAAGTTGCACCACTTTGCAACTTTTCACTACTTATATTT
>VDFB02105785.1:54409775-54423825 GCA_007258455.2 Sequoia sempervirens
CAACAACTTGACTCCATCACTTTCATAGAGAAAGTTGGGGACAACACCATTGCAATAGAGGCTCAAATACTCTCATTTTCGCCCCCAAGCAGTCTTGAGTTCTCTTGGTGGAGGTGGTAAGCTTCCCTTTCCTCTCCTCTATCACTTGGTTGAGTAAGCACACTTACTATTTTGTAGTGTTTTTGGTGTTCTTTATTACATTACTTCCTTTATCATACTTTCTTTCTTGACTGTCCGTGGAGGTGGAAATACCTAAATGGGGGTCTAACTGAGACATGCCCCTATACAGCCACCCAACATTTTCCTCTTCTTTATGTGTAGGTGAATGTGCTTTCGAGAGGCTAGCTAGTGGACGAGTTTCTTTGTGAGATCCTTCTTGCCACCTTAACTCTTGCATCTTTACTTTATCACATTAGAGAGTATTTTGTTTACTTAATCACATTATTTTGGCCCTTTTGTAGTAGGTAGTTGGGTTGTTAGCTTGTTTTCCTAGGTTTGACCTTGTCTTTATAGTTGTCTGGCACTACAGACACCAACACACTTTAGAGATTCCAGCACACCACACTATCGTCCAAGGATGCGCTTTCATCCTTAGGTAGAGAGCTTCCTAAGGCATAATGTTGAACCTAAAAACTAGCTCGCCTAGCCCCATTCTATATTTTGGGTCTGTAGAGTGGTTGAAGGACCTTATAGTCCTCATCATTCTTGTCCTACGTATCCTAACACTCTATTAAGCTAAGGTAAGTTAGGGAAGCATTCCACATCTTTGCCCTCCATGACCTAGGGCCTTGCACATGGTGGTCCCCCTCTCTTACAAACCCATAAACCAGTCTAGAGTTATTCTCGTTAGACTCCTAGGGAATAACCATAAGAGATAATTGTCATTATGTAAGACTTCTTGGAAATTTGTATAGAATTCCTACAGATGATTTCTTAGGTCACTCTTTCATTTGTACTTATCAAACTTTGGAATTTTGAAGTGCTTAGGAAAGGGAACAAGTGAGATGGAGGGATCAAATGGATAGGGAGAAATTTCTTCGAATTTGTAATATTTTTTTGGATGTCCCTACTTCCAAGTCCTTTAGAGAATCTTTTATTTCTTCCCACTCCTTATTGATAGGTGTTGATGGAAGAGGATTGGTTGGATTGGACTAATTATAAGGAGCATAGGGCTGGTATGATGTGGATGGAGTCAAAATGGTTTGGTCATATGCTGGTGGAGGCGGATATGAAGGTGCTTGCTGATATGGATTAGGCTGCATTGATTGGGGATTGGTATAAGATTGTTTATAGGATGGTGGGGCTTGGTAATATGAGGTGGAAGTGCCTTGCTGATATGAGGGAGGTGCTTGATATAATATGAAGAGTTGGAGGCACCCTGCTGATACAATGACTGCTACTAGGAGTAATATGGATGGGATTGGTAATTATAAGCAATAGTTGGTTCTTGGGGAGCATACTGAGGTTGTTATGGATTGGGTTGTTGATAATAAAGATTTGGTTGTGATTGTTAGGGATTTGTGTAAGATGAATATTGTTGGGAATGTTGAGGATTGTGATATGGATAAGTGGGATTAGGATTAGATGTGGTGGATTGTACATAGTAGGTGCTTTGTGGTTGATAGAGATATTGGACAGCAGGGTTGTTTGGTGCTTGTTGGAAGGATTGTTGTGGTTGTGTCAAGATTTGTGTATGTTGATGGGGTTGTTGGTAAGATGGTGGCTACTAATACAAAGTTTGAGATGGGATTTGGGGTTGCTAAGGGATTTGTGGTTGGTGTGGTGGCAATTGATGGGATGATGTTGGCTGGTGAGGAAGGACTTATGATTGGTGAGGGGGTTGTGATGAAATACCTATGGCTAGTGAGGAGGTGATTGTTGATGTTATGGCACAACCTGTGCTTGGTGTGGGGTTTGCAAAGGAATCAAGATATGCTTTGAAGGTTGAGATGGGGGTTGTTGTAATATCTATTGATGAGATGGTTGTGATGATGGCACCTGCTATGGATTACCATGACGCTAATGTAAATATGGGATATTACCTTGAGGTTGTGGTTGAGATGTGAATGGAGGTGGTGATAAGTTTGATGTGGATGTACCTCCAAGAGGTGAAGGTGACGCAGCAAAAGGATTTCCACTGGTATTCACTACTAGTTGACCCAATTGGTTAGGTGGAAGAGGTGGTGTGGACAGTATGGGGATTGAAGCTTGTGGGACGTTCACGCTTGGTGGATTGGGGTGACCTTGTGGCATGCCTAGACCAAGAGGATTGTTAGGATCAAGGCCTTGAGGAATGTTTGGATTAGGTGCACCCATAACCAAAATTGGAACCCGAGGAGGTGGTATAGGTGGTATTACTTAATAAAGCACATCATTTCTAAATCCTAGTTGATACCAACCCTCTTGTGGTGGACCCTCGAGAACATATGGGGTGAAGGAGCTAGCATTTGGATCTTGTGATGAAACCGGGGGTTCCAAAGGTGTAATGTTGACATATTTGGATAATTTGAACCCTGATGGAGGCTTGATGCCTTTCAGGAGTAACATAGTGAGGATTTTATTCCCACACTCATTGAGGAGACGATCTGTCATCTAGACATTTGTGGGATTACTGAGGTATTCCTCGACTGTGATCTTAGGTTGATTGAACATGATTTCATCAAGAAGGGATGAAGTGTGGACCTCAGTGTTAGATTGTGATGAACCACTATTGGTGGGTTGATCCTGGGGAATGTGAGGCTGAGTACCTTGGGCCTATTATTCTGCCATAAGTTTCTTTGCTTGCAATTGGGTAATGGGAATGAAAATGCAAAACTACTAGGTGACTAAGATGACACTAAGCTCTAGGATTCACTTAAATGAATGACCTATGTGATGATTAAAGGATTAAGAGGATTAGATGATTAATTGATTAATGGATTGGATGGTTGATGGGATTTGATTCGATTAAATTGATTGATAAGATGAGACAATTAATAAGATTAGATGATTGATTGGATTGGATCGATGAGGTTGAATCTAAACCAAGTTTAGAGGTTTAACTAGATGATGTAAGATGTCAATGATCAGATTGGATGATGAAAAGGATGATTAAGGCATCGAATCTACCTCAATATGGAAGTAGATTTATTGGGTCATGGATGATTACTAACTCAAGATGGATAACAATCCTAAGTAAGTGCAAAGGGTGACGATCAAGATCAGGCACCTAAGATAACTTGGATAAAAACCTCTAAAACAAAGTCTGGGGGATTGGGATTGAAGAATTGATGATAAATATGTAATCTAGGGATGTTCTAAGATGCACCTATATGATTTTATTGACAAATTGATGTCTTTTGGAGAATGCAGATGGACTAAAATAATGATTGCAGGTAGATGAATGGTGATAAAAAATTTTGATTACGGAATCCAACTCAAAAAGCAATAGGCTTTCAATGACTCAAAGGATTAACTCTTAGGAGTTTTGTATGTGAAATGTATACTCCTCTATGTCTAACAAATTCACCACTCCAAGTGACAAGTTTTCCTTTCTAAAGGACCATGGATTCACCTATGTATCACTTGCAAATTTTCCTATCTATGACACAAGATCGCCCTTCTACGACACATAATCACCTAAGTCTTGGGGTGTTCAAAATAAAAAGGAAAGAATGAAACACAAAATCATCTATCTGGGATGTAATATTTCCTCTCTAAAATGTCGAATCACCCAAATCTTAAGGTACTCAAAAGAAATAGGTGAAAACAACAGATAAGATTGCCTATCTAGAAAGCAAGATCACCTCTTTCTTGGGATGTATGGACATGAGAAAAAACACCTATAGGGGATGACATATTTTCCTATTTCCTTAGATGTATAGATGGTGAATGGGGATGCCTATAACAAGAACACCTATCAGAAAAACAAATTTTCCTATGACCTAAAATGTACAGATAGGGATGATACGGATGAACATAGATTGCCCCTATGGACAGAAGGTTCGACTATTCTAGGGACTATACAGACATAGATGAGGCATGAATTCTCCCAAGGGTTTGGTGGGATCACCTATTCAGGGAATAAACAGATGGGGATGACTTGGATCAAACATAGGATCGCCCCTACGCACAATAGGTTCACCCAAGGAGATGACAGGATCACCTATTCTAAGGGAACAGGTGGACTCGAAGGGTATGGACTAGACACAGACTCACTTAAGGGCTAGACAAGATCACCTATTTTAGGGAATAAGTAGATTTAGGGTCACCTAACTAGGGGACCCACAGGAAAATTCACCCTAGACTAGACTAGGACATAGAATCACCATTTTATAGGGTAGGATCACTTTTCCACAATGAAAATTTTCCTCTATGAGAAGAAAATTCACCACTGGGGCAGGGGAAAACTATGGAAAAGGAAAAAACCCACAACAAACAATAGATAAAGAGGCTGGACTAAATCAGACTAATAATAAGTACTAGAATCGCACAGAAATGACACACCAGGTAGCACAATCCTAGAATTAGTATTAAAAGTTTACAAACTTGATGTAGGCCCACCACCTTGGGAGGACAACCCAAGGTTAATACTCTGTGATACCGGGGTGGTTCTCTAGATCACCCTTTCTCACGAAGGTGGATAGCTAGCAATTCAGTGGCATAGAGTCATCAATAGATGCCATAGGCTCACCTTCATGCTCTCTCTCAGAGACTATCATAGTCCACCATGAGGATTTCTATCTCAACCCAAGAGAGTACATGGTGAGTAACTTTTGGGTACAGTGTGTGTCCCCTGCACTACACCAAGCTACAACTAAAACACAAGTCTTTATCTAGGCTATATAGGCTATCTCATCCATCCTTGATTTATGCTAGGTACATGAGGCACAATCATGAACACCATCCCATCACAAGCATGGATCGAAAGCCCCGGTGAGGTAATAGAAACTTAGACCAACCCTGTACGTCTTATCTAGGTATCATCATAGCTTTGATGCTTCACTAGACATGACGTGACTAGATTGGGGTACAACTTTAGTTCTCCCCCCTTTATATAGCCTAATGATAACACATGGGTGGGATCATCCCTAGGTTGATGAAATCCCAAGTACGTCTTGTTAAGGTAAGGAAATACTAGATGCTTTGGTTGGTCCTCAGGCTTGCACGTAGCACAAGGGAAGAGCTTAGACACACTAGCACTTCCTAGGTAGACTGGACTAGACTGCAACAAGTTACAATTTCTTATCACCCAAGATCACCAAAAGGTACAAGGGGAGTGGATACGTCAACAACAATTTTCTCCCAAGCATAGAAAACAAGGTTAATTGACCCTTTAATTAAGCTATGTGTGCCTAAATTAGTGCAAAAAACAACAAATAGAGCTAACTAATGGGTCCTTGACCAATCATCCTACAAAGAATATATTAGTAGTTTCAATCACTACTCTTTGTCAAATGTGAGACAATGCTACGCAAATTGTAAAAGTAAAATACCAGAGTCACCAATGAACAAGTTAGCTAGTCAATACTCGAAACTAAAATGAAATTTTAGCTCAAATTGAAAAGTTTAAGATTCAGGATAATTACTAATTCACCTCTATGTGAGACAAATTTGCTCGTGTTTGTAGTTCAGGATCACCTATTTGGGGGGGATGGGTGAAGTTGCAATCGTTTGTTGGGTGGAGAGACATATATGATTTCTCCTATATAACTTGTGCATGTTTTCTTGTGTTCTTAGCAATATTGCTCATTCTAGTAGCTCTCTATGTATCTTCCTCTATGTCGAGTGATTTTTCCTATTAGTTTCAAGTCTGCCCCTTTCACAGAAAGACAGGATTAGGTTCTTTTGTGTCTAATATAGTTTTTCCTCTGTATCTAGCAAATTTTCCCCTCGAAACAGATTTTCCCCTACATATGAAAATCAAACCTATAAAATTTAAAACAACAACAAGCACTAAAAAGTGACCCATGACATGGGTCCCACTGGGTATGCCAGAAATGTGTGCAATGTACAATTCCTACTCTAAGATGCAAAAACTAATTAATGCAAGAAAGGAAGAACACAAAACAATCACTTCAAGATTGGCCTAGTTGAATCTAAACAAAAACACAAGAAATTAAAGCATTTTACCTTGTTTAGATTGAAAAATTGGTTGGCCCTTTGATTGTTTGATATGTGTTCTCCTTGGTGGCAAAATTCTTGAGACCTAGTGCAAAATGTAGCTAAGATGATGATGGATGCAATGGAGATTGTGGGTATTGTGAAAGATGCAAGATGAGAGCTCAAAGATGTTGCAACAATGGAGGATGCTTTGATGATAAGTGTATGCTTGCTAAGTGTGCTTGAGTTTGTATGCAAAAATTGGATTCAAATGTGGATTATCCAAATGGGGACGATTCCACCATTTTTAGGGGAAGTGTCTCTAAATAATGGAGGGTCAATATTAAGCCAAGATGGACAAGATCAAGGGCTAGGGTGAGTTGAGAACTCACAAGCCCTCACATCCTAACATACATGGCAAGTGAGATGGAAAGAGGGAGATGATGTGGGTATGACATGGAGGTACTACATAGTACCTTGGGAAGGGACAATATCTCCTCATAAAGGAGGTCCTTGTCCACATGTGGGTGAGAGGACATGTGAGGAATTAAAAATTCCTCAAAAATCCTCATGGTAATGGGAGAAGGAATTTTAAATTCCTTAAAATGCATTGAAATACTAAATGTGAATTAAAAATTCACATGGGGAAGGGGGTGCCTTCTCCAAATAGAGAAAGCATTTAATGCAGTTGACTTAAAACACATGCCATAAATGGAATGGAGATTAGGTTGACCTAATTAAGTGATTAAGGTTGTGCAAATGCATCATTAGATGAATTAATGACATATTAGAGGCAAGTGGGAGATTATGGAGGATGTGACCCTAATGATGATTAGGGGTGTGCACATCCTAATCACAGATTAATTAAATTAATCTAGATTAGAGAGGATTATCGAGGATGTGACATGAGGAGAGAGAAAAAGGGGTGAATTAAAAATATATTTAATTCATTTGAGGCTAAAGTGACTAAATTAAATAAATTTGGGTATTTATTTAATTTAGAGATGAAAGGGGGCAAGGTATTTAATTGATTTATTAAATATATTAGGGACATTAGGCTACAAAACAATATTAATTAAATAATAAATTATTTAATTAATGTTGATGAGGGATGTAGGATAGAGGAATACCAGGGGTGAATTTGAGGGTGGTCAAATTCAGGTGTCTACAGCTTCAATGTAAACTTGCGCTAGGTATTCACTCTCCCACTTGATATATTTTTGTAAAACCCTATAGTTAGGCCATCTACCCTCGAGGATTTGTCATTACTGAGTTTTTGTTTGGAATTTACAATTTTGTACTTAGTTGTTTATTTCCTTAACAATTATGCATTCCCTTTAGAATTTTTCTTGAGGATTACTACCTTGCAATGATTTCTAGCATTGAATTTCTGCATATTTTACCCCTCTGAGGTGAAAAGGTTTTTGTAGAACGAATAAAATTAATTTTTTACTTCTTCTAAATCATCTACCAAATTATTGTCTACTCTAGTTGATCCCACTTTTTCAACAAAATTCCTTTCTTTAATCCATCTAAAGTATAACTTAGAACCTTTGTCTCCATTATTTAAGCAATTCATGTTTTCACTAATTTTTTGTCCTTGAATCTTATTAGTTTGTAATTGTTGTCAATTAGATTGCACCCGAACACTTGAATAGTTAAATTCAACAATCTGTTGAAACATGGAATGATTCTCAGGCCTATGGGTTGCCTAATTTTGAGAATCAATCTCTAGAGAGGGTTGATTCCCTAATGAAAACCTCCTAAAACCAACTAACTTGGCTAGGAAAGAGATAGAAATCTTGCTTGAATTGAAATCCTAAATCTACAAGAGGTGATTGCACCAAAATTATGTGATTCTAATCGTTATCTTAAACCTATAATCAACTGCAATAAAGTCCTAAATTTATCTCACAATTCAATTAAGATCATGAAATTCACCAATATTTCACATGAAGGTTTGAAGTTTCAATATTTGTAAGAGGAAAACTAGATTTTCACATATACAAATGACTGAAATCTTTGTTAAACACAGCATGCAACCTGAATTATAACATGAAATCTTCCTATTTTTTAAAGCATTAATGAGACAAAACAAAGGATTTGAGATTAAATCACAGTGTTTAAATCAAATCATTTATATGACAATAAAACTCGAGAAATATTGAGAAGGAAACACTATACTGAATACTCTATTACAATGCTTGAATAAAAATGTTGAGTTACAATGCCTCACTGCTATATGTGTAAGCAAGAAAAAAGAACTAGAATGAAAAAGATAAACTTTTTCAATATATACAATCAATGACAACACACTTCAAAATGCATGAACAAGTAACTGAAAGTCAATTTTAGTGAGAAAGTGACAATTCCAAAGTGAAATCTGAGCATAAGAAAAAATCTCTAAAAATAAGGTTCAAACTCATGCAAAAATGAGTGAACTCAGTATCGAACTCGCAGTTATAACACATGCAACTGATCTGCAACTCAAACTAAACTGGAAATCCCTGAAAAGGTGGGCTAAAGCATGCAAAACCGTCTTGTTCTTGTCAATTCACCTATGCACATTGGAAATCCATCTTCATGCTTAAGTCTTCAGTTGAGTCTGATGTGTAACTGAAGTAAAATTGTGATTCAGCTTTACATAACATTCTTTATTTGCATTTTAAGATGATGAATTAATTAAATGATTTATAATGTATCATTTAATTAATTCATTTACATTATTTAATGCAAATAAATATGAAGAATAAATCTAAACTTGAAGGAATATTCTCTATCTACAACTTCATGCACTATACTTAGCATATCATTCAAATAAGTATAAGCCGACCACCATAGACTATTGAAATAACACTATAGCATATATCTGGCAGCTCTAAATGTTTATGAGAAAGGCCAAACACTTTTGGCATATATTTGTCAATAATTTAGTGACCTACCATAATACTTTAGCACAAAGTTTCATTATTGATAAGGCTGACCACTTTTGCTAGGCTCATTGACTTAAAAGTCATGGCCACGAGGACAATAAAGAACATAATGATTATTAAAAATCATTAAAAAAAATATCAAAAATGGATTAGGGGGAATGAACAAAATAAAACATCGAACCCTAAATCATTATCACTCTTTTGACTTGATGAAACCTCCTGAAGAAGTTGGCCGCCACTGCTGAGTAGGGTTTGAGGCTCAAATTCCACCATTAAATGGCTCGAATCTACACCTTTTGACGTTTCCTAAGCTGAATCTTGTGATTTTCACATGGTAAGTTCATTCTTTACCAATTGAGGTAGCTTAACTCCATTACATAGCATTTTATGAGGCTTTAAAGCCATGACTATGCATAATATCTGATGTATTCCTTGTCATTTCTTTGTCCCTATCGACCTATGCACTTTGTCTGACTCTGGCCACTATGAGAGCTGGGTTTATATATAAAGCAAGGCTCAACCTATAATTTTAAAGCTCACAAAGAGCTCAGCCATAGACATGATGGTAAGTTTAATCTCCACCTTTATTTCAATCGCTAAAAACTCCATTCATTTAAATGGCCACCATTAGCAGATCTTTCCAGATTTTTCTTCTTTAAAACTCTATACATTGAGGCTATGACTTATATTAGAGCTTCTGAGTAATTTATTTCTTTGTTTGACAAGTTATGAGATCTCATGAAAAAATGGCATTTAAACACAAATTTTAAAAAAAATCTCTTCAACGTTTTAAAGAGCTATGTATATAAATCGCCCTCATTGCATCAAATGAGCTTGTCTTTGATTTGGGTTTACACTTTATTATGTATTTGTCATGTATAGGTCAACGACCTCCTTTTTCCTTATTGTAGGCCTCAAGCGCATTTCTATAACTCATTTCTTGTACGTGTTCTTTGTTGTTACTGGCTACGATTTATACAATCTCCATCTACTGTGTTGGCAACTCAATGCATTCTATGTTTCAAAGAAAAACCTCTGATGGGTCCGATGTGATAGCAAGAAATCTTGATTATTACTGTCAATATGACAGTCCTATAGCTGTAGCTTATATCGATCTATCTTCTTCATTATATTAACAATGATTATTTAATCATTATGCTGTCTTGAAACTTCTTTGAGATAAATAAAGAAGAGGAAATGACTTATATTTTTTGTTGTTCTCATTAAAAATGAAAGCCTGTAACTATTCTTTCTGACTCTATACAATAAGAAAAACACTCTAGTATGCTTAACATGTAACTAGAAATTGATTTCACTTTAGTTGTGCATTATCTTCATGTAAGTATCCTTCCACTAGCTTCTAGAATAATTCATTCAGTGATTAATGCTTTAAGCATACATTATGACTGTCCCTTCTTTGATTGATTGCACCATGTATTGCTATTATCAATATGGCAATCCTATAGGTATGCTTTTCATTACCATGTTTCTGATTTCTTGTTAGATGCATTACCTATTCCTTTGTACTTGCATTGATATCTCATAACACTTATCACTACCTTCTATTACTTGGAAATACCTTTCATTCAAAGAGACTATCCATAAGTCTTGAACATGAATTATGTTTGTCACTGTGATGGTTGTCTTATGATGGAAGCTTGCTCCTTAACCAGAATGGTATTTGATGTTTGACTGCTCACTTTAGTGCTTGTACCACAAGACAACAATTCCACTTCACAGCTATGAGCCTTTGATCTCCATAGCTTCTTTAATCTTTCTATATATCAAATCATGAAGCATTGTTCTAACAGTAAGACTATTCCTTTAACTTTGAATATACTTCCATTCATTATCAATACTGATTAAGCAATACTTATTGTTGCTTTCATGACTACTATATGCTAATATGACTGTAATATCGTTGTCATTTGATAAAGATTTAAATTAACAGCTGGTTGTCCTTTATGGTTAATGCTGATATCTTGATATTCATGGAATACAAATCTATTTCTTTATCCTTGCATTAACAGAAATAACTTTTCTCTTTACCACTATTCCATTGTATGCATGTTCACCATTACACTCAGCAACTTAATAAGCATTATACTTTTCTTTTTTTGCTTATTCTCTTATTTCAAACAAGAATTTCAAGGTATCACATGTCATGCATTTTCTGAAATAGCGTATGTTTTATCTATGAATGTAATGCTTGCATTTGTCCAGCTCCATATCTGAATCAGCTTCACTATCTCCCTGCATTCATTGATATTTGGAAAGTACGATGTATTCTCATGTAAATGAACTAGTTCCCTATGCTTGGATAATAATTTGCAAGTAATCATTTGATTCAGTTTTCATATATAACCCTTGGAAACCTCATATGCACTTACATGGCTGCCCATCATGGTCTTTAGACTATCATATCTTATCTTTGCCATTTTTGTCAATTATGTGACTAGTCTCAAAACTTCATGAAACTTGATGCTTTGCTTTATGGAGCCTTCATGGTACTGTCATTCTTTATACCTTACACCTTCTATGTAACAATGCTCCTTTATGATAGTACTCTGTTTCTCAAAGTCTCTTTCAGACTAGTATAAATCTTGAGTTGTTAGAAACAGTTTTAAATGATTGATACTTTGTTCTCCCTTCAGTATAAAGGGACTCAATACCTTACTGAGATGAAAAAATGAGTGCAAGGTAGAGTTGAAACAAAGATAACAAATGAAATGTGGCTGCAATATGAATTTCTTCTTGGTTACACCAGCTTTTCTTAATGATTGCAATTGATATCGATGACTCTCATGTGTAATTAGAGAGCGTCCTTCTGATATGTCAAGCTCTACCCTTGTGGGAGCCCATTTTACTCCACATATTTGATAAAATGATTTTGAACATGATGAACCTGTTCCTGCACATTGAAACAAACATGTTAGTGAAATAAAAGAAGCTAAAAGCTTCCATTGAATTATGTTTTTCTTGATTGTCAGCCTTTCATCTGGTGAATGCTTGATTTAATTCCAATTACATTCCTATTGGTAGCATAGGCGTAAGGAAGAATGTAATTCATCATTGCTTAGAGTACACCTCAAACGCCATTTCTTTTATAATTTTGTAGGTTCATGGAGCGAGGAAATGAGGCAGCAGCAGCTTGGAGACATGACAATTGAAGACATCAATGAAAGTGATTCATCATTACAGGAAATGATGAATTTCTCCTCTTCTTTATGCTTATGTTATGTTCAGTAGTGTAATTTATCTTTGAATTTTGTATTCATCATTTGATTTTCATAATAAAATTTAGTTACTCTCGCGGCTTGTGTGAGATTCAACATTTTTTCAAAATGAATAAAAGGCATTACTATGCAAATTTTCAATTTTCTGTTTCAAATGATTGCACAATAAAACTATGATTTAGATGTAAATTGATCTCTATGATGATCAATGAATACTTAAATCAGCAAAACATGAAAAATTTTGTACCTATCAATGATAAATTTGATTCAGCTCTACCTGTTTGAGCTCGTAGTGAAAAATAGGTAACAGTAACTTCCTCATATTATATTTAGGTAAGTGCACCAAGATGGTTCCCAAAAGGGGGCTTAATTGCCCACTTTTTTTTTTGAAATTAGGAAATACTAACCTTGGACGTGAAATTGAGGATAGCTACACTCAAAATTTTGAGATGGAATAAAACAAGGATCAAAGTGCTCTGAGTCTACTTTCTAAACTACTAATTTATTTTGAAAATGATTGAGATGAAGGGGTTCAAAAGAGGGATGTACATAAGTTGTTGTTGTTTTTGTCAGAAAAACATAACATAGCAACTCTTGTACAACCTTAGCACGGTGAACTTTTTTGTAGTATTTTTAAAATCACTACGGTTAGAAGTTAGCTAATAGTATCCAGTTGATGCACAATTTTTCTAATAATTTTTAATGGATATTTGATTTTTTACTAATTTTCTAAGTGGGCACTTCCTAAAAAGAAGAATTTTGGCCGTGCTCCCCCTACAAATTTTGGAAAGTAGTAGAATTTTTTTAATTTTTATTTTTTAAAATTTTTAGAATGGAGTCTAGTTTCTAAAAATGTAATTTATTTGAAATTTTGATGAACGGTTAATTTATAACGAAAAAAACACCAAACACTACTTTTTGAAAAAAGATAGGCATACAAACAAAAAAATTTATGGATGAAAGGCCTCACATTATTAGAAAGTGAAAAAAATGACATCATTGGAAAGCTAAGAGAGAACTTAACATTACCCATGTGTTTGATTTTGTCAATATTGAACCAGATGCAATCCTAATGGTGAGCACGAACCTGATTATGTGAAAAATTGTAGAATTTGCAAAAAAACATGTCTCTAGTCATTGGGAATGCCCTCTAAGCCTTTGGGTTGGTATTCCAAGGAAAATACCAGAGCTAAGGCTCGGGGATTACCAAATAAAAATATAACGTGAGCGCATTATAACGCGCTCATGTTTTGTGTTTGTTTTGACATTTTTTGCTTCTCTAGGGAACATGTCTAGCAACACATAACGTGCTCTCGTTATGTCTTCCTTTAGTTAAATGTCACTTTATTGAATTTTTGTTGATATGTTTGTATGTATATGTATGTTGGTGTGTCATGTATGTATGTATGTATGCCTATGTGTATGTATTTATGCTTGTGGGAGAGAGAGTGAGAGAGGGTGGGAGTGAGAGAGAGTGTGGGAGAGTGGGAGAGAGGGTGGGAGAGTGTGAGAGAGAGTGGGAGAGTTTGTGAGAGAGTGGGAGAGTGTGGGAGAGAGTGTGAGAGAGTGGGAGAGTGAGAGAGGGTGGTAGATAGTGGGAGAGAGTGTGGGAGAGAGTGGGAGAGAGAGTGGGAGCGAGTGTGGGAGAGTGGGAGAGTGGGAGATAGGGTGAAAGGGAGGGAGGAGAGAGTAGAAGAGAGTGGGAGAGAGTTGGAGAGTGTGGGAGAGGGTGGGAGAGGGTGGTTGAGAGTGAGAGAGTGGGAGATGGTTTAGGGTTTAGGGTGTGAGGGCATGGGAGAG
>VDFB02105785.1:54423925-54524751 GCA_007258455.2 Sequoia sempervirens
ATTGTGCTACCTGGTGTGTCATTTCTGTGCGATTCTAGTACTTATTATTAGTCTGATTTAGTCCAGCCTCTTTATCTATTGTTTGTTGTGGGTTTTTTCCTTTTCCATAGTTTTCCCCTGCCCCAGTGGTGAATTTTCTTCTCATAGAGGAAAATTTTCATTGTGGAAAAGTGATCCTACCCTATAAAATGGTGATTCTATGTCCTAGTCTAGTCTAGGGTGAATTTTCCTGTGGGTCCCCTAGTTAGGTGACCCTAAATCTACTTATTCCCTAAAATAGGTGATCTTGTCTAGCCCTTAAGTGAGTCTGTGTCTAGTCCATACCCTTCGAGTCCACCTGTTCCCTTAGAATAGGTGATCCTGTCATCTCCTTGGGTGAACCTATTGTGCGTAGGGGCGATCCTATGTTTGATCCAAGTCATCCCCATCTGTTTATTCCCTGAATAGGTGATCCCACCAAACCCTTGGGAGAATTCATGCCTCATCTATGTCTGTATAGTCCCTAGAATAGTCGAACCTTCTGTCCATAGGGGCAATCTATGTTCATCCGTATCATCCCTATCTGTACATTTTAGGTCATAGGAAAATTTGTTTTTCTGATAGGTGTTCTTGTTATAGGCATCCCCATTCACCATCTATACATCTAAGGAAATAGGAAAATATGTCATCCCCTATAGGTGTTTTTTCTCATGTCCATACATCCCAAGAAAGAGGTGATCTTGCTTTCTAGATAGGCAATCTTATCTGTTGTTTTCACCTATTTCTTTTGAGTACCTTAAGATTTGGGTGATTCGACATTTTAGAGAGGAAATATTACATCCCAGATAGATGATTTTGTGTTTCATTCTTTCCTTTTTATTTTGAACACCCCAAGACTTAGGTGATTATGTGTCGTAGAAGGGCGATCTTGTGTCATAGATAGGAAAATTTGCAAGTGATACATAGGTGAATCCATGGTCCTTTAGAAAGGAAAACTTGTCACTTGGAGTGGTGAATTTGTTAGACATAGAGGAGTATACATTTCACATACAAAACTCCTAAGAGTTAATCCTTTGAGTCATTGAAAGCCTATTGCTTTTTGAGTTGGATTCCGTAATCAAAATTTTTTATCACCATTCATCTACCTGCAATCATTATTTTAGTCCATCTGCATTCTCCAAAAGACATCAATTTGTCAATAAAATCATATAGGTGCATCTTAGAACATCCCTAGATTACATATTTATCATCAATTCTTCAATCCCAATCCCCCAGACTTTGTTTTAGAGGTTTTTATCCAAGTTATCTTAGGTGCCTGATCTTGATCGTCACCCTTTGCACTTACTTAGGATTGTTATCCATCTTGAGTTAGTAATCATCCATGACCCAATAAATCTACTTCCATATTGAGGTAGATTCGATGCCTTAATCATCCTTTTCATCATCCAATCTGATCATTGACATCTTACATCATCTAGTTAAACCTCTAAACTTGGTTTAGATTCAACCTCATCGATCCAATCCAATCAATCATCTAATCTTATTAATTGTCTCATCTTATCAATCAATTTAATCGAATCAAATCCCATCAACCATCCAATCCATTAATCAATTAATCATCTAATCCTCTTAATCCTTTAATCATCACATAGGTCATTCATTTAAGTGAATCCTAGAGCTTAGTGTCATCTTAGTCACCTAGTAGTTTTGCATTTTCATTCCCATTACCCAATTGCAAGCAAAGAAACTTATGGCAGAATAATAGGCCCAAGGTACTCAGCCTCACATTCCCCAGGATCAACCCACCAATAGTGGTTCATCACAATCTAACACTGAGGTCCACACTTCATCCCTTCTTGATGAAATCATGTTCAATCAACCTAAGATCACAGTCGAGGAATACCTCAGTAATCCCACAAATGTCTAGATGACAGATCGTCTCCTCAATGAGTGTGGGAATAAAATCCTCACTATGTTACTCCTGAAAGGCATCAAGCCTCCATCAGGGTTCAAATTATCCAAATATGTCAACATTACACCTTTGGAACCCCCGGTTTCATCACAAGATCCAAATGCTAGCTCCTTCACCCCATATGTTCTCGAGGGTCCACCACAAGAGGGTTGGTATCAACTAGGATTTAGAAATGATGTGCTTTATTAAGTAATACCACCTATACCACCTCCTCGGGTTCCAATTTTGGTTATGGGTGCACCTAATCCAAACATTCCTCAAGGCCTTGATCCTAACAATCCTCTTGGTCTAGGCATGCCACAAGGTCACCCCAATCCACCAAGCGTGAACGTCCCACAAGCTTCAATCCCCATACTGTCCACACCACCTCTTCCACCTAACCAATTGGGTCAACTAGTAGTGAATACCAGTGGAAATCCTTTTGCTGCGTCACCTTCACCTCTTGGAGGTACATCCACATCAAACTTATCACCACCTCCATTCACATCTCAACCACAACCTCAAGGTAATATCCCATATTTACATTAGCGTCATGGTAATCCATAGCAGGTGCCATCATCACAACCATCTCATCAATAGATATTACAACAACCCCCATCTCAACCTTCAAAGCATATCTTGATTCCTTTGCAAACCCCACACCAAGCACAGGTTGTGCCATAACATCAACAATCACCTCCTCACTAGCCATAGGTATTTCATCACAACCCCCTCACCAATCATAAGTCCTTCCTCACCAGCCAACATCATCCCATCAATTGCCACCACACCAACCACAAATCCCTTAGCAACCCCAAATCCCATCTCAAACTTTGTATTAGTAGCCACCATCTTACCAACAACCCCATCAACATACACAAATCTTGACACAACCACAACAATCCTTCCAACAAGCACCAAACAACCCTGCTGTCCAATATCTCTATCAACCACAAAGCACCTACTATGTACAATCCACCACATCTAATCCTAATCCCACTTATCCATATCACAATCCTCAACATTCCCAACAATATTCATCTTACACAAATCCCTAACAATCACAACCAAATCTTTATTATCAACAACCCAATCCATAACAACCTCAGTATGCTCCCCAAGAACCAACTATTGCTTATAATTACCAATCCCATCCATATTACTCCTAGTAGCAGTCATTGTATCAGCAGGGTGCCTCCAACTCTTCATATTATATCAAGCACCTCCCTCATATCAGCAAGGCACTTCCACCTCATATTACCAAGCCCCACCATCCTATAAACAATCTTATACCAATCCCCAATCAATGCAGCCTAATCCATATCAGCAAGCACCTTCATATCCGCCTCCACCAGCATATGACCAAACCATTTTGACTCCATCCACATCATACCAGCCCTATGCTCCTTATAATTAGTCCAATCCAACCAATCCTCTTCCATCAACACCTATCAATAAGGAGTGGGAAGAAATAAAAGATTCTCTAAAGGACTTGGAAGTAGGGACATCCAAAAAAATATTACAAATTCGAAGAAATTTCTCCCTATCCATTTGATCCCTCCATCTCACTTGTTCCCTTTCCTAAGCACTTCAAAATTCCAAAGTTTGATAAGTACAAATGAAAGAGTGACCTAAGAAATCATCTGTAGGAATTCTATACAAATTTCCAAGAAGTCTTACATAATGACAATTATCTCTTATGGTTATTCCCTAGGAGTCTAACGAGAATAACTCTAGACTGGTTTATGGGTTTGTAAGAGAGGGGGACCACCATGTGCAAGGCCCTAGGTCATGGAGGGCAAAGATGTGGAATGCTTCCCTAACTTACCTTAGCTTAATAGAGTGTTAGGATACGTAGGACAAGAATGATGAGGACTATAAGGTCCTTCAACCACTCTACAGACCCAAAATATAGAATGGGGCTAGGCGAGCTAGTTTTTAGGTTCAACATTATGCCTTAGGAAGCTCTCTACCTAAGGATGAAAGCGCATCCTTGGACGATAGTGTGGTGTGCTGGAATCTCTAAAGTGTGTTGGTGTCTGTAGTGCCAGACAACTATAAAGACAAGGTCAAACCTAGGAAAACAAGCTAACAACCCAACTACCTACTACAAAAGGGCCAAAATAATGTGATTAAGTAAACAAAATACTCTCTAATGTGATAAAGTAAAGATGCAAGAGTTAAGGTGGCAAGAAGGATCTCACAAAGAAACTCGTCCACTAGCTAGCCTCTCGAAAGCACATTCACCTACACATAAAGAAGAGGAAAATGTTGGGTGGCTGTATAGGGGCATGTCTCAGTTAGACCCCCATTTAGGTATTTCCACCTCCACGGACAGTCAAGAAAGAAAGTATGATAAAGGAAGTAATGTAATAAAGAACACCAAAAACACTACAAAATAGTAAGTGTGCTTACTCAACCAAGTGATAGAGGAGAGGAAAGGGAAGCTTACCACCTCCACCAAGAGAACTCAAGACTGCTTGGGGGCGAAAATGAGAGTATTTGAGCCTCTATTGCAATGGTGTTGTCCCCAACTTTCTCTATGAAAGTGATGGAGTCAAGTTGTTGCTGCAATGGAGTGCTTGAAATGCTTGGATTGAGTGCAAGAGTATGGAAGTGAGCTTGTGAGTGAAGTGAAGAAGTTCAACTGAATGCTTAGAGGATGAAATACTTTTTTGAAGAAGTGAATTTGAAGAGGAGGTGAAGAAAAATGACCATATTCGGGTCAGTCGGCTGAAGAGGGCATTCTAGCTTGACTCCCAATGAGAAGTGTAACACCTCTACAAGTTCAGCTATAGGAATTTTCCAATAATGTAAGCACACCACATAGATGTCTCCATGCCATGCGGGCATCCCTAATAGAAAATCATCTATTGATGCTCAAAATAGGTGCCAAGTGTGATGAAAGTAGCGGGATTAGGTGGAATTAAGCCTACAAACTTATTTTCTAAAGTGGAGAAGGAAAAAAGGGGAATTTGCATAAGGGGTGCAAATTAGGTCCTATACATTTTTCCCCCACTTTGGCGAGCACGAGTATTGATGAGTGCTTGGTAAAGTAGATCAAGGAAGGAGTAAGGTTAGAAATGTATACCTGAACCATTAGGGAAGTAGACCATGATTTGACGATCCTGAAGGTGCAGGGCAAGCAAAGGACTTCATAGCTTCTCGAAACTATGGAGTTGAAGAAATAAAGCATCTTACAGGCCCATGGACTTGCAATGAGGAAACCCCCAAGATCTCTCACATGAAGGAAGCCCCATGAAGCAAGTGCCTTACAGGCCTACAGACCTACAAGGAAGGTGTCCCCCAAGAAATCTCACATAGGATACCTAGGAAGCATCGCCCAAGATCTCTCACATGGAGGAAGCAAGGAAAGTGCCCTATAGACCCACAAACCTATAGGGAAGGTATTCTCCAAGATCTCTCACATGAATAATACCTAAGGAAGTTCCTACAGATCCGCAGACTTGTAGGGAAGGTATCCCCTAAGGTCTCTTGTATGGAGGAAACCCAAGAAAGTGCCTCACAGGCCCGCAAACCTATAGGGGAGCCACCCCCAAGATCTCTCACATGGAGGAAGCTCCAATGAAGCACCCTATAGGATCTCAATCCTATAGGTAGGTATCCCCCAAGATCTCTTGCATGGAGGAAACCTAGGAAACCAGACTCTGCAGAGTCAAAAAGTGGCCACATAGGCAAGTAAGCGAATAATCGTGCAAACTGTTGATCAAGTTGGAAGACTTTCAAAAGGGTCCCTTGGGGACCCAACGTGAAGAGGGGGTCCACTCAAGGGACATGATATGAGGTCTACCTAGGCTTCCCCCAAGCTAGATGCAAATAAATTCATTTGAGATAAAGACTTTCAAAGGGGATCCCTTGGGAAGCCTTCAAAAGAAAAGGGGTCAACTCAAGGGATGCATAATTTGAAAGCAGATGTTTTTATTCTCAAATTGATCCATCATCAAGGAATCCTTTCAAAATATTTTCACTTCATCAAGGAATTCAAAAGGAAGAATATGCCCCACATGAGGGGAAGGTCAAAGATGTTCTCGCTTGAAAGGAAGGTTTTCAAGTCCTTTCTTTATGAACTGATGATGAAGGAAACATATCCCGTTAGGGCTCCAAGTTGAGAATGCAATTCTAAAGAAAGATTTGTGAATATTTTTGAGAAAATATCCATTGGAAATGAATGAATTTTCTGAAAATGAAATGTTGAAGAAAATTATTGTCACACATGAGAGGGACAACTCGAAGAGAGAAAGATAAAGAGAAAACAAAAGAGAAAACACAAAAAAAGGACATAGGAGGATCTGGTTTAGCGGGGTTAGATCTGCCTAAGTTCATATGAATAATAGGAAACTATGGTGAAAGGTGAAAGATCATCAATCCCCAACCATATTAGGAAGAATGCATGAAAAACAAAGTAAAAATAAAAAATTGGGTCAACATGGAAGGGAAGCCTAAATTCCCCCAACAGTTTCCATCATCCCCAATTTATCAAAAATTAAGCACAAACATGGAAGAATGATGATAAAAATAGAGGAAGGTTTATGACACAAAAACCATGCCTGTATTCAAGCACCAACAAGGGTGATGAGGGTCATCTAGGCACACATAGCATGATCATAAGGAAACACATCACAAAACACACACACACACAAAAGATCAAGAGGCCTCCTCCTAACATTGATCAACCAAGAGGTCATATGCTTCCCACTCCAGATCATCATAGGGGGAAGGAGGATGAGCCTATAGTGGTGGAATGTTAAGAGGAGGAGCATCGGGCCCTCCCGCAACAAGGGCCAAGGAAGAAGGCCCCTTGAGGTCCTCTCCATTGAGCTCTTGTGGAGCTAAGGTTAGTGACTTCATGAAGATCACTGACAAGGCTGAGACTTCATCCACATAGTTAAACATGAATCCTATAGGAGAATCATGTCTAACTTCACTAGATAGGGTGGGATATGCATGAGATTCACCGCTAGGCTCGCTGAATGACTTGGGAGAAGTGACAAACTTAGGGGAAGCTGGGACTAGTTCCATCACCAAGATAGAACAAGTCAACATGGGGCCATCTTGTGAAGAAGGTTGGTTCCATGTCCTTCGCTACTAGAAGGAACACACTCCACCTTTTGCTTCATCAGAGGAGATGAACTCCTCACAAACGAGGCTATAGGTGTGGAGGAAGAGGAGGAAAGAACCACTGTAGATATGACTGAGGTGTTAGTCATATCCATAGGCTTCAAGAAAGGCTGGATATCTGGAATGGAGATCAAAAAAGGTGGCTCCACCAAAGGAGTGATGAATACATGTAGCCCCTTGGGGTTAGGTGCATTCATACTCACAACGGAAACCAGAAGTAACATAGGACCAGATTGAAGAGAAGCAAAAGGAAGGGGAGAGGAAGATGCTGCAGGAGGCCCTAAAGTAGGGGTAGTCATTTCTTCCTCCTTTGCGAGGTGGCATGCTCAACCAAGAGAGCCTTTCATTGGTGCTTGCACTCGTGTACAAGGTGGTTTCAACAACTCTTTGAGCTAGAGGCCAGAGGCTATGAAGGAACAAAAGGCTCCTAATCACCATTGGAACGTCCACTACAACCATTTTCAGTAGAGGAACAGTTTCCTAAATGGCAGCAAGAGGGACAGGTTGAGAAGTAGCAAGGGGAGTTAGCTCAAGAGCTTGGGTAGTGGGTCTCTTCCCATTCACTGCTTTGGGGGCAGGAGCGATAGGAGGCCAAAGATTGAATTCCCTTTGGGAACCTTTCTTTCTGCCATATAAGTAGTACCATGGTCTAAGGTATTCATTAGGGAGATCCATGATCTTGAGCTTGGGCCTATGCCAAGGATTAATGATCAGACTCAATGGATAGTCGCCGAGTTGACTCATCCAATATTCTTCCCAAGAAAGGGGAGAGGATGAGGCATTCCGGGAGAAGGAAACCTTCTCTTTACCTTTACAGGAGGGAGAGGGAGCTAGCATGGACTTCTCCTTTCCTTTATGGGAAGAGGGAGTAGTTAGTACAAGCTTCTCCTTTTCCTCTTAGGAAGAGGAGGCAATCGATTGTTTTATTATGTGAAGGGTCAATTTTGGCTGTCCCTAGCCCCCAATTTTATACTTTACGTAATTCTTGTAAAGTAGGTCCATTCTAGGAGGAAGTAGACCAACTGGGGAGGGCCAAAATTGATCCAACAAATATCCACCACAAGAGACCAAGGGTTGATATCCAGTGTGATGCACTATGTGAATGACACCTTCGTGGGAGAATTTTAAACACTTGTGAATAACAGAGATGATTCCATTCATGGAAGCTAGCCAAGGTATGCCTAGGTTTAGCCTAAACAAATCTAACTCTAGGATAACATTGAAAATTGTGTCAACAACCCTGGGTCCAACTAGGACGAACAAAGTTATCGAGCTGTAAGGTTTGAGACATACCATCATGTGTACGAATGGTAGATTTCATTTCTTCATATTCTTCCCTTTGTAAAAAATTTAATACTAATGTTTCTTCTGTGATAACATTCACATGACTTGTGGGGTCTATCAAGACCCCTATCACAATGTTACCATTGATACAAGTGATAATGTAAAGAGGCGAGGGTTTATTGTTTAAGGGAAAACCTTGTGATGTGAATGTTATGTCCAGAGAACCAGGTGTAGGAAGAGCAGTAGGATTCACCATGACCATGTTAACATAGGCCTTGGATTAAGTAGCAGAATCAGTGGGATCTATAATCATGTTAGTAGAATGTGACAAAAATGGGTTTGTATATATCTACAATCCACTATTAGCTTTCGCCACTGATTTATTAGCATTTTTTTACTCCCATCGAGGCAAATGGTACTATCCTCAATGTGGTCCTGTATCTCATGACACAACTACATACAACATTTGGTATCATGTCCATTAACCCAATGGTACTGAAAATAAGTGTTTCCATCATACCAGTTAGGGTAAGGTTCCTTAAGAGGCTTAGGATTCAAAAAGGTTACGATCTTATCCTTCAATAGCTTCTGCAAGATAAATGAATAAGATTCTGATAACTTTGTTAACTTTTGGTTATGTCTAAGGCCATTGTTATCAGCAACAATAACTACATTTGTAATGGTATTACCTTTCCCAGAGATTGATACAATGGACTTTTATCTCAATACAGGAGCACAGGGAAGATCCCCTAAATAGAACAACCGTCTATTGGTACTCTCGTAAGTCTACACACAAGTGCACGAAAGAAGGGTATTTCATAAGGGTGAACTTCTCTTGCCAAGGCCCTTGTAAGTTCCCTATGAATAACTTTTGTATGTTAGAATTAGGCAGCTAATATGAGATTTGTGAAAGGAGCGCTTGGTAGCGCGCTATGAAATTAGTGATTTTTTGTTATCTCCTTGTTTACATTAGATGAGATATGAAAAGGTCATCTTCAACCCAATGTTTTCTTGAAATTGTCTTAGGAATTGATTTACAAGTTGGTCAAATGAGAAGATGGAATTTTCATGCAAAGAACAGTACCACTCGAGCACTGTGTCCTTGAGAGATCGAGGAAACAGTTTGGCCATCAATGCATTTTGATGGAAGAGGTTCATGCACAAGGCATTAAATACAGACACATGTGTCTGTGGGTCTCCTTTACCAACATACTTTTCAAATTTAGGAATCTCCATTCCCTTGGGTGGGTAAGTATTTAAGATCATAACCAGCAATGGGTTGTTTCAGAAGAAGGGCTAGAAGATAGGCTGGGCAAAGGCTTGGGAAAGACTCACTAACTAGCTCTACTTCTTACCCATATTCTGAAGAAGAGTGTTTAGAATGGGGTCATTAGAAGATAGAGGGCCAAAGGTACCTCCTCCAAAACCACAACCAAAGCTATCTCCAAAACCACCACTAGTGTGACTTCTTCCAGAACCATTACTAGAGCCACTATAGTCAGTAGGGCCTTTTCCGGAACCACCACCATGACCTCCACCAGAACCGCTCCACCAGCACCATGTCTACTACCGAGTCCGCCACCACTACCAAATCCCCCATCACTCATCCCACCAAAGCCTCCACCACTAGAGGTGATAGGGGATGAAGCTAAAGCCTAAGGGGACCCTATTTAGTTTGATAGTTTCAGGTTGTTCAGAGATAAAAGGGATACCCATAGAAGGGACCGTGTTGGCCATGTAAAAAAATGTGGGAGGCATCAATACTCCTAACTGTCGCTCACACTCTTCAAAAGAGGCTCCTTGTACAAAGCTAGGATTGTTTGAAGGAGCGCATGCTTTGGAGAGATCAAGGAGGCTAGTTAGAAGCTCTATGCTTGTTTGATCCTTACCCATCATATGTTTTAACTCGCTAACAACTCGAGTGGCTCTAGCCATCTTCAAATTTATTTCCAAGTGATTTTCTAAGTCACCCAACCCTTTAGTGAGGGCAGAGACATTATGCATGGATTTGAATGGCCTCATGCTCGTCTACCAACGATGGTCTAGGAGATGTAGGGGGAGTGGGAACATGATCAGTCTCATCAAGGAATCCCATCTCATTCCTCAACAACTGCTACTACATAGCTAGACCAATGGCAGGACCAGAGAAGAGGCCTATAGATAACCCAGTAGATACCTTCATCCTTTCAATTAGGAGGTTTCATACACTTCTCCTAATGATATACCAAGTAGTCATGGACTAGTTTATGATGCTCATAAACCTTCACAACATTCATGAAGTACACGAGAGAGGTCTCAACACCAACGAATGAAAATAAGTTGGTTCATGTCGGGTTAACCAAAAATGTAATAGAGGGGGACCACCATGTGACATGCCCCAAGTCACGGAGGGCCAAGATGTGGAAGGCTACCCTAACTTACCTTAGCTTAATAGAGTGTCAAGATATGTGGGACAAGAATGATGAGGACTATAAGGTCCTTCAACCACTCTACAAGCCCCAAATATAGAATGGGGCTAGGTGATCCAGTTTTCATGTTCAACACTACACCTTAGGAAACTCTCTACCCTAGGACGAAAGCACAGTCCTTGGATGATAGTGTGGCATGCTGGCATCTCTAAAGTGTGTTGGAATTCGTACGACCAAACAACTACAAAGACAAGGTCAAACCTAGGAAAACAAGCTAATGGCCCAGTTAACTACTACTAAAGGGCCAAAATATCATGATTAAGTAAAAAAAATACTCTCTAATGTGATAAAGTAAAGATGCAAGAGTTAAGGTGGCAAGAAGGATCTCACAAAGAAACTCATCCACTAGCTAGCTTCTTGAAAGAACGTTCACCTACACACAAAGAAGAGGAAAATGTTGGGTGGTTGTATAGGGGCCTTCCTTAGTTAGACCCTTGTTTAGGTGTTTCCACCTCTGCGGATAGCCAAGAAAGAAAGTATGATAAAGGAAGTAATGTAATAAAGAACACCAAAAACACTACAAAAAAATAAGTGTGCTTACTTAACCAAGTGATAGAGGAGAGGAAAGGGAATCTTTCCACCTCCACTAAGAGCACTCAAGGCTGCTTGGGGGAGAAAATGAGAGTACTCAAGCCTTTGCTGCAATGGTGTTGTCCCCAAATTTTTCTATCGAAGTGATGGAGTGAAGTTGTTGCTACAATGGAGTGCTTGAAATGCTTGGAGTGAGTGCAAGAGTATAAAAGTGAGCTTGTGAGTGAAGTGAAGAAGTTCAACTGAATGCTTAGAGGATGAAATGCTTGCTGAAGAAGTGATTTGAAGAGGAGATGAAGAAAAACAACCATTTTAGGTCAATCGGCTGAACAGGGTGTTACATCTTGACTCCCAATGAGAAGTGTAACGTCTCTATAGGTTCAACCACAAGAATCTGCCAAGGACATAAGTACATCATGCAAATGTCTATGCACTATGCAAGCGTCCTCAATAGAAACTCCTCTTCTGATGCTAAAAAAAGGTGCCAAGTGTGATGAAAGCAGCGGGCTTAGGTGGAATTAAGCCTCCAAACTTGGTTTTCTAAATTGGAGAAGGAAAAAAGGAGAATTTTCATAAGGGACACAAATTCACTCCTATTCAAGGTCTTCTAAAGGAGTCCATTTCTTCTTTCACAAATCTATTAGAAAAAATAATTACACACTTCTCCTTCAACTTAGAGAAGGACATTGACACCTTAGACCTGCTAAAATAAAAACAACTTGAGGGAGAAACCTTTTCAAGTTACCTACAAAGGTGGTGTGCCCTGGATAGTCATCTAAAATCCCCTCTCACTAAGAGGGATATGGTGACCATTTTCGTTACAAAAACCCATCCTAATATGGAACATAATCTTATTCTTCATTGTGTCACAACCTTTTCAGAGGTCATAGGAAAAGGAACTATCACTGAGAGGGCCCTCATTTCCAAGGGACAAATCAAAATCTATAATCCGAACAAGGAAGTCATCTAGAGACAAGTCCCGCTACTGGAATAAAAACAAGAATGTTGTCAATGATGGTGTCATAGATACCAAGCATGTCCAAGTAGCCAATACCTCACAAAGGTCACAATAAATCTCCAATTAGCCATCAATTTCTAACATCATATCCATGCCCCAAGGTGCACCACATCCTCCTCCATAGTCCAACCAATATAACCAAGGGAATAACAAGCATACATTCACTCCTTTAGGAGAGTCCTTGGATGTTGTATTCAAGAGGCTCTTGCAAGCAAGCTATCCAGTCACTTATCCTATGAATAAGCCTTTTGACGAGTCCAAACCAAATCCTACCTAGTATAGGGAAAATGAGTATTTCAACTTTCATAAAATTAAAGGTCATTCCACTATCAAGTGTTAAGGACTTAAAACGTATATCCAAGATCTCATAGATCGAGGAGATATAGTAGTGGATGTTAATCAGGTGACGTCTAATGCTCAGTTTCAAATATATCAAAACTCTTTCCCAAAGCACAATTAAGGCCCTAGTACCTCCAATGTTAATCTTAGGCCTAGCAATAGCAATAATGAAAATAACAACACAAATGATGAGGGCCACACCGCCCAAAGCCAATAGAAAGCACAACAACAAATACCAACATAGAAAATACGAGACAGGAAAATCACTCACTTTCATTTATTTTCAAAAAAATGAAATTAGAGATTCAAAGCTTACTTGCTACAACCTCATGGGCTTGATTCATTACAACAAAATCAACTTTGAAAAAGAAAATTCTACTATTTGTAGCCACAATCTACACTATCAAGGCCACCTTCTACAACCCCCACTTAACCCTTTTTATTTTCCCCAATAACGGCCCTAGAATGTTCTAGAAAGTGCAAATTTCCCTTTTGTTTTGGCGCCAAAAGTCCCACAGTTAGATTTCTGGCCTAGGAAGAATTTTTTATGAAATTCACTTTTTAGAGGACCAACTTCGCAAGGCCATAAGTTTTGATTTTGGTGTCCGATTTTCTATTATTGCATATCGTTGGAAAGCTCTTGACAAGCTCTATAATGTGTGAACCAACCATAGGTCAGTTTGGCTACCTTTTGAGCTATTTAGAGGCCTCTAAAGTTTTATATCCCAATTTGAAGCTGCATTGGAGAATTTTACTGGGATGGAAACTTTAATTTCTCCCAAACTGTGTAGGGTATTGAGGTGATTCTTTCGCGACCAAAATTTTTTTTTAGCTCTACTCCTTGGGGTAAATTTTCATGTCCATACAAACCTATTTTAGATGACTTACTAAAAATAGTAAGTTCCTATTTTTTGCTATTTTTGACACCTGACAATCTTATACCCCTTAAGTTCCATCATGGGACTCAAAAAAACTAAATAAAATAAAGATTTTTGTTTTTGGGTGATGCAAGATTTCCCTACATCGTTGGATGCTCCTGCATCAGACACCCAAGGTAATTTGGAAAGTGACCCTATCACTTCCTAGGAGTTAGAGGGAAACTAAGATAGTTAACCTTAGCCTCAGACAACCATGATGAATCTTCAATAGGCCTTCCTCTCCATTTCAACAAGTACTCTACATATTGCTTGTTTCTTGTGCTTCTACCCACACAGCTATCTAGGATTTCTTCTATCTCTTCCTTCTCTGAAATGTTGAACACAAGAGAAATGTTTATTCCACTAGGCAACACTACCTCATAAGCATTTCCTAAATCATGCTTCTTCAAGATCTTGCATGGTCCAAAATTCTTCATCTTTAACTTGTTGTATGTACCAACTAGAAGCCTTTCCTTTTGGAAATGAACCATGACTTCATCTCCTACCTAGAACTCCTTATGCCTCCTTTTCTAATCTACCTAAGCATAATATTGTGAGTTCATCTTATTTATATGTTCTTCACCTCTTCATGCAAATTCTTTAGGTGCTCAACAAAATCTTTAGCCTCAACACTACTCTTCTCCCCCTTATCCATCTTTCTTAGTTAAGAAGCAATTCTTGGACTACTCTCAAATACAATATAGAATGGTAATTTAACAATGCTCCTATTGATAGAATTGTTGTAAGAAAATTCTACCTGTGGTATAATTAAATCCCATCCCTTGGGCTTATCTCCAACTAAGCATCTTAGCGGGTTACCCAAACTCCTATTCACCACCTTTGTTTGTCCATCAGTCTATGGATGGTGTGTAGAACTAAACTTCAAATCTATCTTCAACTTCTTCCATAATGTCCTCCAAAAATAACCAAAAAATTTGGTATCTCTGTCTGAAACTATACTCTTTGGTAGACCATGTAGTCTCACCACCTTTCTAAAAAACAACTTTGCAACATGAACATCATCACTGGTCTTATGACACAAAATAAAATGTGCCATATTTGAAAACCTATCAACCACCACAAATATGGAATCATGTTGTCTCTGTGTCCTTGACAAGCCAAGAACAAAATACATGCTAATATCCTCCCATGGCCTCTTAGGTATAGGTAATGGCTAATACAATCTAGTACTTTGACTTGTTCCTTTCGCCATTGACACACTCTAAAACTCTATACAAAATTCTTCACATATTGTTGTAACTATGTCCAATAATAATTCTCACTGACAAGAGCAATGGTCTTATCCTAACCAAAATTTCTAGCCAATCCTCCACTATGCTTCTCCTTGATTAGATTCTCTCTCATAGAACTCCTTGGAATGCACAATTGGCTTCCTCTAAACAACATCCCATCTTGGATTAAGAAATCCAACCATCTCATCCTATCCAATGTAAAAGGTTCCAAACAAGCCTTCCAAGCTTCTACAAAATATGTATCTTTTGGATACAAACTCTTGAGTTCATTGAACCCAACAACCCATATATTCATCTCTATCAACAAATTTTTCCCTCTACTTAAGGCATTTGCAACTTTTTTTGACCTTCCATTCCTATGATTCAAAACAAAAGTATAACTCTGCAAAAAATCAACCCATTTTAAGTGCCTTTGATTTAACTTTCCTTGGCTATTGAGATACTACAAAGCCTAGGGATCAGTATATAAAACAAATTCTTTTGGCAAAAAATAGTGTCTCCATTTCTTCAAATCTTGAACTATATTATAAAACTCTTGATCATAGACATAATATTTCTTCTTAGCATCATTTAACTTCTCACTAAAATAGGCAATGGGCTTACCTTCTTGACTCAAAAAAACTCCTATGGTAGTGCCACTAGCATCACAATCTACCTGAAAAACCTTATTGAAATATGGAAGTGCCAAAATAGGTTGCTCAGTAACTTTCTTCTTCAACATGTCAAAAATTTTGGCAGCTCCTGTAGTCCACTTAAACTCTTTTCTATCCCCTCTCATTGCTTCAGTTAGAGGTGCACAAATACTACTAAAATTATTATTAAACTTTCTATAAAAGCTTTCTAGACCATGAAATGATCTTACCTCTATAACACACCTTGGAGTAGGCCATTCAATGATAGCTCTCACCTTCTCTAGATCCATTTTGAGACCCTATGCTGAGACAAAAAATCCCAAATACACCAACTCTCTCTTCACAGAACTACATTTCTTCAAATTAATCAACAACTTCTCCTCCCTCAGCTTCTCAAAAAATCTTCAAATATGCATCAAGTGCTCCTCCAATGTCTTACTGAAAATCAAAATATCATCCAAGTAAACAATAACAAATTTTCCTAAAAAATATTTCAATACCTCATTCATAAGCCACATAAATGTGCTCGGTGCATTGGTTAGCCCAAAGGGAATGACTAACCTCTTGTAAAAGCCCTCCTTAGTTTTGAAGGTTGTCTTCCATTCATCTCCTTCTCTAATCCGAATATGGTGATATTCACTCTTTAGATCTATCTCCGTGAAGTACTCAACTCCACTCAAACAATCCATAATGTCATCCATTCTTGGAAAGGGAAATCTATACTTGAAGGTGATCTTGTTGATGGCTCTAGAATCTATACACATCCACCATTCCCCATCCTTCTTTGGTGATAGTACTATAGGTACTACGCATGGACTCAAACTCTCTCTAATCAATCCCTTCCACAACAACTCTTTCACTTGTCTGTTCAACTCTTCACTCTCTGATGGAGTCAGATGATGAGTTGCCTTATTTGGAAAACTTGCTCCAGAAATTAGGTCCATCTGATGACTAATGTTTCCTATAGGAAGAAAACCTTCAGGTATGCTATCATAAATAATAGCTTGAAACTCATTCAAAAAAATTGAAACCTCTACAGGTACCCTAGTAGTATCTTCTTTATCAACTCTAAGGACCAATGGAAAACACATATGCTCATGCTTCACACCTTCTAGGAACTTTCTTCCATCAACCAAACAAATTCTTGTATTGTTGCATACCTTTTCCTCTACCTCTTTCAAGGGCTTCAACTTATGAAAAACTCCATCCTTTGTCAAATAATAGGTGTTGGCATATCCATCATGTATTGCTCATTGATAAAACTACCATGGTCTGCCTAACAACATATGACAAACATCCATAGGCATAATATCACATAATACCTCATCATTGTAATTTCCAATCTTGAACTTTACCATAAATTGTTCATTTAACAAGGCTTTATGGTCCTTTTGCAACCAAGCAATCCAGTATGGGTTTGGATTCCTTCTTCTCTCTAACCACAACTTACTAACCATTTCTTTTGAAACAAGGTTATCTGTACTACCTCCATCAATAATAACATTTCAAACTTTACCTTCACAGTTACATCTAGTGTGAAACAAATTATTCCTTTGAGTTGGCTCATTCTCCTCATTCTCCTCATTCTCCTCATTCAACAAGGCTCTTCTAGTAATAAGAACCTCTCCTCTTTTTGCATCCTCATAATGTGAAGACTCAACATCTTCATCAACATGTGCAACCTATGCATTACCCTCAGGTCTTCTATTTGTCCTTCCTTGATATTGAGGACATTCATAGGCTCTATTTCCTTCCCCACACTGGAAACAGGTTCCATGGAAGCCTCCTATTCCTAGTCCTCATCCAAATCTTCCCCTTCCTCTTTGGTCTCCATTATTTTGATCACAAGGATGGTAGGTGTTATCTCCTTTCTACTTTTGGCCACTACTGGAGCCTTCACTTTCTTTTTATCTTCATTTCAACCTCCATATCACCATCCACCAGTCTTTCCTCCATAGCCTCCACTTTGTTGTTTTTTCTCAAACCTCTTGTTCAGTCGTTCTTCAACCTTTAGAGAAAACTAATAAGCATCCTCAATGGTGGTCATTCTTACCAGTGCCAATTCTTCCTATATGCTTGGTTTCAACCTGTTAATATAATGAGCAAATTTCTCTTTATTCACCTCAGAATGTCCTATTTGAATCAGGACCTTGTGAAATTCCTCTATGTATTCTTTCACCATCCTTGTCCCTTGCCTCAAGCTCTACATCTTCTTGAGCAACTCCAATTCGTAATCAACTAAAATAAATTGTTTCTTCAATTTTGACACCATTCTGTCCCATCTGGAAATTTTATTTTTCCCTTGTCTTCCTCTTTCTAACTGAACCTCTTTCCACCATATACTGGTGTGACCTTTCAATTTATTTTTTCAAACCTCACTCTGTGAGGATCTTCAATCTCCTCAAACTCAAAAAATTCCTCCATGTCATTGATCTAATCAATCAATTCTTTAGGATTTAGATTTCCATTGAAAGTTGAAACCTCCATTTTAGGTCTCTTCCCAATGCTTAAGATCACTCATAGGAATATTCTTTCCCCAGGATCCATTGGATCCTACTCTTCCTCTTCCATTTCCTCTTTTGTTTCATCTTCACTGTCATCTCTGTCTCATTGCATCTCTTCTTTGAACCTCTTGTTGCAAGGTTTCTAATTGCCTTTTAAGGGCTCTAATTTCATCTCTTGGTGGACCTCCTCCATCTTGGCCTCTACCTCTACCATGCTAGGCAACTCTTGGAGGAATTTTGAATTCAACCCACACTCATAGGTCCTACTACAACTTCCTGACGTTCAACGCTCTATTACAAGCTCAAGAACTCTTTCTCTGATACCACTTGATGAGGGCCACACTACCCAAAACCCAAAGAAATCACAACAATAGATATCAACATAGAAAATGTGATACAAAAAAATTACTCATTTTCATTTATTTTCAAAAAAATGAAATTACAGATTCAAAGATTAAATGCTACAGCCTCATAGGCTTGATTCATTACAAAAAAATCAACTCTAAAAAAGAAAAATCTACTATTTGGAGCCAAAATCTACACTATCAGGGCCACCTTCTACAACCCCCACTTAACCCTTTTTATTTTCCCCAATAACCAACCTAGAATGTTTTAGAAAGTGCAAATTTCCCTTTTGTTTTGGCACCAAAAGTCCTGCCGTTAGATTTCTAGCCTAGGAATAATTTTTTTATGAAATTCACTTTTTAGAGGACCAACTTCGCGAGGCCATAACTTTTGATCTAGATGTTTGATTTGCTATTATTGCATATCGTTGGAAAGCTCTCGATGAGCTATACAACATGTGAACCAATTGTAGGTTAGTTCAACCACCTTTTGAGCTATTTTGAGGCCTCTAAAGTTTTATATCTGAATTTGAAGCTTCATTGGAGAAATTTTCTAGGATGGAAACTTTAATTTCTCCCAAACTGTGTAGGGTATTGAGGTGATTCTTTCACGACCAAAAATATTTTTTCAGTTCTGCTCGTTGGGGTAAATTTTCATGTCCATATGAGCTCGTTTTGGCTAACTTACTAAAAATAGTAAGTTCCTATTTTTCACTATTTTTGATGCTTGATAGTCTCATACCCCTCAAGTTCCATCATGGGACTTAAAAAATACTATATAAAATAAATAAAACAATTTTTTTGGGTGATACAAAATTGCCATACACTGCTGGATGTTCCAACATCAAAAAACAATATCAGTTATAAGAATGTACCCTATAATTATGATGACATAGTTATGTACATTAGGTAGGTAGATCCTCATGTATCCATAATCCATGTTAAAGGAAAAGACCAACAATGTGTTGTTACAACTCATCGCACTCACATATCCATTCTTGGACCTTCTACATCATCCCTGCCAACTCCTGTGAGCTCTCAATATAATATTCTTGATCAACTTGGAATGAGTCCCACTCAAATATCCATCTTGGATTTTCTTATGTCTTCCCTGGTCCATCAGGAAATCCTCACCAAAGCTCTCTAGGATACCCATGTGCCTAATGATATAGATCTTACTCAATTTCAAACCTTAGTAGGACATTTTTCATGCACATATCAGTTCAGATTTAGTCAAAATGATATGTCGTCCATTGATTCAAACCATAATTGCCCCTTGCATATCAAAGTCCTTATATTTGGTCATAAAGTAAAAAGGGTCTTGGTAGATAATGGCTTTTCCCTCAACCTCTATACACTAAATTTTATAAAATAGGTAGGGTATACCCACACTGACTTAAATAATCAGGTTATCACCATCAAAGCTTATGCAAATGTAGAAAGGGATTCTAAAGGAATTATATGTCTTCCTATCCAGATTGGCCCTGTAGTGCAGTACACCATGTTCCATGTCCTTGATCTGGACCTCCCATATAATCTCCTTCTTGGTCACCCATGGATCCATGTCATCCAGGTCATTCCGTCCACTTAACATTAATGCCTAAAGTTTCCATTCAATGGGATGGAAGTAACCATACATATTGATCTGCAACCTTTTGAGTATTGTCATTCCTTAGAAGCTTCCTCCCCCCACTCCTACTACTATCCAGGAGTTGAAGTGGGGGAACCTCAGGCATCATCTTCCAACCTATCCTCCAATCCATCATCTACAACATCATCCATTCCATCCACTACATCTAAATCCATAATCACCAAGGTCCAGATCATAGATAAAGGTTGTGGGGAGTATGATATGCATACAAATCTAAATGTTGCAACCATGCCTCCATCTCATTGTACCTATGGCCAACCTTCTCAGTCTGCATGAAAGGAAGAAGAGAAGACAATAACACTCAACTCTAATAACATGGGGTCTAACACTTTCCAATCCCTAGGAACGTGACAAGATCAGCTAGATGATGACATCAGTTAGTGGATATACAGGGAAGAACCTGAGCCCTCGGCCCCTCTTATTGAGTATTTCCAAGAGACCTATCCTCGTGCATCTAAGTTAGCTAAAAAATAAAACTATAAAGGGAGGTCTTGGTACATATGAACAAGGAAAATTACAGCTTATTGACACACCTATGCAACCTAGAAATTTGGGCTTAGGCTATGATAAAAAGAAAAAGAGGTCCGCGACATCCACTAGTGCCTCTAATAATGTCAATGTGGATAATGATTTCCTTGACGACATATAAGAAGAAGAGGCCATCATACTCTCTTATGATGATGTAGAACTCCCTGTCCTATTTGACTCCACATCCATCTTCACCATTAGCCTATCCCTTTTCCATCCCGACCTTATTGATCGAGACTTATAGAGTAGTGCACCTATCAACACTTTTCCTTCAGTGGACACTTACTTGCATCTCATGGGATTGGGGGAAGATGAATACCCTAACCACAAAAGTAAAAAGAAGCAAAACAAAAAATGGTCATCTAGTGAAAACCTCTCTAGGGCATTTCTTGACTCATTAAAAGTCAAAATAAAGGGTGTATCCGATAGTGAAAACCTTGATGAGGCACTAGAGGATGGGGATGTTAATCTTCCACTTATTGGAACTTAGTTGTCTGAACAGTCTTCTATCCTTATCAAAGAGATGCAAGAGGTTAATTTGGTAACAAAAGAAGATCCTAAAATCACTTACGTGGTCAAATAATTGTTAGAGGAAGATAATTCCATCATTTCAATCTATTAAATGAAGGAATCATCAAATTTGCATGGACTTATTTAGGCATGCAAGGATTAGATCCCACACTAGTTGTACACCATTTGGATGTTCACCCGAATGCCAAGCTTGTTAAACAAAAGCTAAGAAAAATGCACCCCCAAGTGGTCTTGCTCGTTAAGAAAGAATTGGAGAAACTGTTAGAGGTTAGGTTCATAAGACCTATTGATTATTTTGACTAGATATCCAATATAGTGCATGTCACCAAACCAAATGGGAATATTAGAATCTACATAGATTTTTGGGATCTTAACAAAGATTTCCCTAAGGATGATTTCCAGCTTCCAAACATTGACATGTTGGTGGATCTTATAGCATGGCATGAGATGCTATCCCTTATGGATGGTTTTTTTGGCTATAATCAAATCAGGATTGCAACAGAAGATTAGCATAAAACTACCTTCACCACTCCTTGGGGCACCTTCTACTATAATGTCATGCCCTTTGATCTAAAAAATTTAGGGGTAACCTATCAATTTTCCATGACTATTATCTTCCATGACCTCATTCATATAATAATGCATTGGTAGATTTTGACCCATCGGATGCCGGGCCAGAATTTTGACGTTTCAAATGTCAAAATTCTGACACAATAATAGGGACGAACAACCATCAAAATTCTGATAGACAGTCGTTGAAAAATGGGTCAAAATCTACTAGTGATGGAAGATTATGTTGATGAATTATTGGGGAAGTCCAAGACTAGAGAAGAACATCCCATGATCCTAAAGAAAATATTTGAACGGCTAGAGAAATACAAGCTGCGTTTAAATCCAAAAAAGTGTGTGTTCGATGTTACATTTGGAAAGTTATTGGGCTTCATAGTCTCTAGAAGGGGTATTTAAGTAGATCTTTCCAAGGTCAAAGAAATAATGGAAATTCCCCTTCCACGTAATCTCAAGAAATTAAGGAGTCTTCAAGGGAAGGTACAATCCATTAGGTGTTTTATAGCCCAGTTTACTGACAAGTGTCAATCATTCACACATCTCCTACACAAAGAAACCACCTTCAAGTGGGATCCACAATGTAAGCAAGGCTTCAAAAAGATTAAGGAGTACTTGGCTCATCCACCCATCCTAATTCCTCCTATTCTAGGTAAACCACTCCTATTATATATCTCAATTGCATTAGTTGCACTAGGGGCACTATTAGCATGGCATAATGAGTCCTCTAAAGAGCACACAATCTATTATATCAGTTGAACATTGGTGGGTTATGAACTCAACTATTCTCCAATGGAAAAAGCTTGTCTAGTAGTGGTATTCAATTCACAAAAGCTTCATCATTACATACTCAGTCATCCCATTAAGCTAATATCAAAAGTTGATCTGCTTAAATATCTATTGTCCAAGACTTCTTTGAAAGGTTGCATTGCCAAGTGGGTCATGTTATTGAGTGAGTTTGACATAGATTACTTATAATTTAAGGAAATCAAGGAATAAGTCATAGAATATTAGTTGGATGATGCTCCTTTGGTGGATGCATATCCGTTAGTAGCCATGTTCCCTGATAAAGAGGTCTTTACAGTTGCAGAAATAGATACATGGATGCTCTACTTTGATGGGTCATATACACATAATGGGGATGGTGTAGGTGTCTTATTTATCACCCCTCAAGGTGATTATATCCCAAAGTTTTAGATTAGTGTTTCCATGCACCAACAACATTGCAAAGTATGAAGTTCTTATCACTGGTCTTAGAATCACCATCTATTGGAACATCACTTGTCTACAAGTCTTTGGTGATTCTCAACAGATTATCAAATAGATCAATGATGAGTTTTAGACAAAGGATGACAAGTTGTTACCTTACAAATGCATGGTGGATGACTTCAAGAAGTATTTCACCTTCATCTAGTTTGAATAGATCCCTAGAGTTTAGAACAAGGTAGCAGATGCAATGGCTATAATTGGATCCCTCATCGACATGCCTAAAGATCGAATGGACTGTGAGTTCCTTGTCAAACAACTCCTAATCTTAGTGTATGATGTCCCTAATAGTGAGATGGTTTTTGTAGGTACAGGTACGAAGCGATGCATTTGAATTTTATTGTGATGCATTTGATGCGTTGCGATGCATTTGAAGGCTCAAACACCGCAATCGCCCTAATGTGCCGCAATTGAAGTCTAGAAAGCCGCATCTGAACTACCAAGCCACATTTGCAACACAGAGTGACACATTCGCTCTATTATAATGAATTTTCCTGGTAATGTTTTCTTATTATTTGCATTTAAATTTTTGATGTCTTTCTTCATCTTTTTGTTTGCTTTGACATTCTGGTTTTCTTCTGCATTCTGCCTAGCATAGGTTTTTGTGGTACTAATTTTAATTTGTAGCGTGTGGCAGTTACTTTTTGTGGGTTCAAGACTAGTGGATAAGAAACTCCTAACTTGTGGTTTGTAGGTTGAGTGTTGAAGACTGAACACTAAAACATTGTGTCTATCTTTTTCTTAGATTAGTACACATTTCCTTTTAGTGCAATTAAAATGAACTTGTGTTTCTACTTTGTCTAAATGTGTTTGCAAAATGGTAGGTGATTATGCTCTCACCTTGTGAAAACTTGGTGATAGAAAAAGTAAACCCATTTTATGTGTTATTACCCTCACGACTTAGTAATCGAAGTATCCTCTCCCTTTGTGCTTTCGGGTGATCTTGAGTATAAGAGAAATGGTTACTAACTCTAGAACTTGGGCCTATTTTGGTGGGAAAAGTAATCACCCCAGGACGACTTAGACTGGTAGCACCCTGAACCCGAGGGACTTCTAGCCGGTATATAAAAGTGGATTCTTGGGGAAAGCCCAAGAATCATGTGTATGGTTCCAACGAGATGGATTCGAAAGGGGACTCTCACCACATGGATCATGCCCTACGAATGGAATGCCCATACTAAACACCTTTTGTTTTAGAGTCTAACCTTTTTTGGTCGTTGCTTGATATAGTGCAGGGTACAGTATCATGCCTGAAGACACTCACTATTGATCCCCTTGATTAGAGATAGCAATTCTTGGGAAGTCACTACCCAAGAATCCAAATTTGGTGTGCTCGAATGACGTTAATGAGCCGTGGAGGGGAGCCAAAGCCACCAAAATTCTAAGCTATCTTCTCTCGAGAAGGAAAGGTGTTTAGCACCAATCCGGGGTATATCGGTGGGCTATATCAAGTATACAAACCCTTGGCCTATTGGCCTTTTAGGATTGTATTTGTCTTATGTGCGCTTGCTTACACTCAAAACATTGTGCTTGTCAAGTGCTTGCTAGATTTCTCAAACATTATTCACCACATTTACATTTTTGGACAAAACATTCACCATTCAATAGATCAAATTTTCCCTCAATACATCAAGAAACTCAATTTTAACAAACTGTGTCACATTTGTTGAACCACATTCGATGTTCTGAGACACATCTAAAAATAATGAGACACAATTGCACTATTAAACTACATTTGATCTCTCAAACACCGCATTTGTCTGTGTCACGACATGTTTGAACCTCACAGAGCCGCATCTGCAAAACTAAGTTGCATTTATCAGTCCCAGAGCCACATTCGCTCAAACCGAGCCACATTCAAGACATTGTGATGCATTTGAAGCCTCAAACGACGCATTTCCTGTCACAAGTAAAACCCTGATACAAAGTCAAATCTGAGTCTACACTTTGTCAATCTTTTGTCAAACATTGTTTCCAAAGGGATTCTGTCAAAAACCAACTTTGAAATTGCTCAAAAATTTTGACCATTAGTTTGCATTCTTGACCATAGGTTTTATCCTTCATTTTTTTAGTTGCATACATTAGGCATTAGCTTGACCCTAGGTTTTAATACTTGCATAATTTGGATTAGGACAATCTCAACACAATTTGCAACTTTATTGCTTTCAAAATTAGGTTATCTTGGACTTAATCATCATTCCCTTTTTCAGTCATTGCCCCTTTTATGAGATTTTCCAACTCAAAATTCTAGTTAGGAAAACTCACTAGTCATTTTGACCTTGTCATCTTGTCATTTTCAACAAGTCCTTTGGTAATCGAGATCGAAAAAAAAGATTTTGCTTAGAATTGCTTAGGTATCCTTTTCTCAAATTGCATTCTAAGTTTAGACATTGCATATTTTATTCCCAAAAATATAAAACTATTATTCATCCTGGTCATCATTTTGAACCTAGACCTTGCATAGTGTCATCATTACACTTAGTTGTCATTTTCATTTGAGCAATCTCATTTTATGGTGGAAACTAGACTCCAAAAAAAGAAACAACAAACAAAAAACTTTGGACAAGACTCCACTTCCAATGTCAACAATCACACGTATGACCCAAATTGGACTTTTGACTATCCATTTGGCAACGTAAATAATCAACCTCTCATGACCATACCATCCTCATCAAACAGTCCCTTTGAACCATTCTTATGTAAGGATGAATATGGATAAATACTTGAGGAAAACCTAGAGGTAGCAACACAAGATCTAGAGGCCTCTCAATTCGTGGAACAAATGGTCCTATATGACAGAGACATATATTTGGCCATACTCTTAAGTCAAGGAGCTAAGTTACACCATGGATTCGACATTAACATGTTGAGATCAACATCTCCTGGCCTTAATGTCAACAACACACATAACATGTCAAATAGTGGTCAATCTCCAAACACTATGAGCAATACTTTCTTTGACACTACAACGACCGTGCATGCTACCTCCAACTTTCCAAACACCTCCAACTCAATAAACGCTACATCCATTGGAGGATCACAATCTATCATAGTGCCCATAATATCCACAACACTGTCACAATTAGCTGAAACCACCTTTGGCTCCTCGAAAATGTGGGCAAGTTATTCCAATCCTCTCTTTACCACTATGGTAAATGCCATGGAAGCATCATCAAGTCACACAAATCCTCCGTTGACAACTATGTCTAGTACCATGAGTACACCTTCGTCATACCCTCTCATTGGTAACTCACAAAATCCTTTGGGTGGAGGTAAATGACGTATCTTTATTCAAGGAAAACAACAAAATGTTAACACGTCAACACTGTCCAATAACATCAAATCCCAAGGACAAAATATGACCATTCCCCTTGTCCAAACCCAACATTTTGGACAAGGTAGTCAAAACACACAAGCCATGGCATCATTAGCACATCACAATGTTCATGGTCACCATATTCCCCAAATATCAACATAAATGGCTTGGGGACACATCCCAACATACTCATCCCACACTCATACTCACCAACATACCCCCAATCTAAACTTTCAATACCAACAACACGCCAATCTGAACACATCATACATGTCACAACAATCCAACCCTCCACAATACACCAATATCCACACACAACAAATAGGGACCTATGGCATACCAATCAATCCAATGTATGGGACCACAAATGACCCTGTAATAGATGCCTTACAAGAAAAACTGATGGGTCTAGAGAAGACCATAGAAAACATACAAATATCTGGCAAGAAATTAGAAGTGTCATATGACCTAAATGTATATCCTTTCGACATGAACTTATACATGGCACCATTTCCTCTGGGATATGTCACCTAATTTTACCAAGTACAGGGGAAAGACAAACCCCATTAAACATGTCCATGAATTTGCAACCAATTGTATGGATGTTGCCTATGAACAAACATACCTAATGAGACTATTTTCTAAAAGTATTGCAGGTCCTTCCCTTGAATGGTTTTCCACTCAAAAGGATATCCAAACATGGGATGAGCTTAAACAAATATTCATAAAAAATTACGCTTACAACATTGACATGGACACCTCTATTACTAGCTTGTGAAATCTCATGCAAGAGGATGTTAGTGAGACATTCATCCCATTCTTTCAAAAATGGAGAAGTCTAGCTAGTCTGTGTCACATCAACATACGCAAAAAGGAAAAGGTGGACATGTTCGTTCAAACACTTTTGGGCCCCCTAAAATATGCATTGCAAGTGCATTGTTGCATAACCTTCACAGACCTAGTCGAAAAAGGTGTCCAGATTGAGAAATCCCTTATCGCAAAGGGAGAACTAAGATACAGTCCTAAAAACACAAATGCCAATCCTCCCACCGAGAAAAATAAATACTAGGTAAAAAATAAACATGTTACAAATGACAATGTTGTTGACACTAAGGTTTCCAACACTATGGGTCCTGTACTAGCCCAAAAGGGGGTTCAACTGCAAAACAAACCAACAATGATATCAACACCCCCTACCAATGTCCCTTCAAACAACCAAAGTGGCCAAAACAACCAAGGACAATACCATCAAATGAGAGAATTCCCTAGGGGTCACACATACACTCCCTTGGGTGATCCCATTGAAGAAGTCCTCAAGAAATGCCTCCAAAATGGTGTCATCACACTTCAAGAACCAAAACCATATGACCCAGGACAATTCAAACCAGCATGGTGGGACGATAATGCATTTTGCAATTATCATCGAGCAAAAGGACATAAAACTTCTACCTGTCGACAACTGAAAAACCTAGTACAAGTTCTTATAGAGAGTTGTATCATTGAGGTAGATGGATCACAATTTTCCTTGAATTCAGATCATACTATTCATAAGAACCCACTGTAAGACCATGGTTCTAATAATGCTTAAACATCAGGTCCATAGATAAACAATAATCAAGCTAACTTTTCCCGCACCAAGTACGACTATTCTGGTGGACCTATTATAAATAATGTCTGAACTGACGACGAATACATCAATACCATTATGGTCAAGAGAGTACCTA
The DNA here is from genome assembly GCA_007258455.2 of Sequoia sempervirens. NCBI lineage: Eukaryota > Viridiplantae > Streptophyta > Pinopsida > Cupressales > Cupressaceae > Sequoia > Sequoia sempervirens. The sequence continues at coordinate 54,451,865 of VDFB02105785.1, forward strand.
AATGCAATGCTACTACTCAAAGTGGCAAGGTCACCATAGCTGGTCCACCTCCCGCTAGGCAACCCAAAATCACCATACCTAGCCCATCTCCTAAACACTCAAAACCTATATTGACCACAAAACAGTGGCAACTAAAGAGTGAGTTCAACCTTATCGACCAACTTCTCAAAACTCCCGTGCAATTTCCTATACTTGAGCTGCTTCGCATCTCTCCCACGTATAAGGCTATACTGGAGAAAACCCTACAAGAGTCATCAGTCCCTAAGGATATTGATGTCAATCAGTTTGAAGCCATGGTGGGATACCTCACTATGCCTCACCACGTCACCTTTTCTTATCAAGACTACTCATCACCTAAGACCAACCATAACAATGCATTGCACATTGAAACTTTCATCCATAAGCACAAGGTCAGAAGAGTTTTAGTAGATGGTGGAGCAGGATTGAACATATGCTCCTTGAAACTGGTTAAGGCTCTAGCATTTTCTGATGCATACGTAGACCCTACGAAGAGTATAGTGATCAAAGCATATGATGACGAAGAATGCTCTTCACGAGGAATTATTTCTCTTCCTATCAGAGTGGGACCAGTCAGTGTGGATACAACCTGCTAGGTCCTGGATCTAGAATTACCTTACAACATCTTGCTCAGTCACCCAAGGATTCATGCCTTAAAATCTGTTCCATCCACATATCACCAATGCTTAAAATTCCCATTTGACGGCACAAAAATCACTATATATGGCAACCCTAACCCTTTTCAATATTGTACCAACCTAAGGGGTATTTCTGAAAATTGAGTGCCTATCAATCGAGAGGCTTCTGGCCCCTTGTCTTCCAAATACATTGACCCATCCACACTCACATCATCTTCCACATTCACTTTGTCCATGTCTTCTGCCACACCACCATCTTTTGCAAACCCTAAGGCTAAAACCACTGTCAAGATCCAAGACCTCGGCTGTGGAGAATTCAAACTACATATGACATATAGCATCACAACAATATCCAAGTCTCCGAAGGTCTATGGTTGGCAATGTTTTAGAATGGAACCCAAAGAAGTTTTCAAAGTTCCCCCAAAAACAATTTTCACCAAATGGGGAGACATGAGTAATGAGGACCTTGCTGATATCACAAGATGGCTCTATAAAGATATGGTCAAACTAGCCCCATTATTAGTTAAGAAATATGGCAAGGGATATGACATAATGAAGGCTAAGTGCTACGATGGCACTAGTGGCCTAGGCAGAAATAAAACTAGACGAAGAGAGCCCATAAAACCTTTCAAAATACCAAAGTATCTTGGATTAGGGTTTGGATCGTCCGACAATGATGATCGATGTACCATTGGAATTTCGAGTGAGCGGGTGCATGCTTCGAAAAGTGTCGAGACCGCTAAGGAAACCCTCACCAAAATTGACTCCCAAGAGTGGGAATTTGGCTTAGAATGATTGTTAAGTGACTGTTGCGTCGATGATTTGTTTGTCAAAACGGGGAAACGGGGGAACTGACCTCTAAACAAAGATTTTGGAAAACATTTAAAATTGATCAGGCACCAAATAGTCAAAGTCCCATTACCACTCCCTATGACATACAAGACCCACCATCTGAATCCCTTCAGTCCAATCCATCTGAAGTACTAGGCAACACTGACAACCATCACTCTAAGTCCTTCACCCCTTATTTTGACAACGAATATGAGACTAGTGAAGGGGAATATTGGATAGAGTTTGATGTGGAGTTGGATGGCGATAATATCATGTACAATATCACTGAATCCTTCTGCATGCTTTGTGCATCCTCCCCTCAATTTACCAACATTGACGATGGCATTTCCCTAGTTTATCCTCAACTACTCAATTGGGACCAACAAGGCCCGCCAGTCCTGGACACCTTTTAGAATGATGAGGAAATTGTAGAGTTTATGGGATTACATGAGGGAATACTCAGTAGTGATCACAAGTCAGGATTTTCCATTGAATTAGATTGTACAACCTACTTCGAAAAGACTGCTCCATCCACCAATCACAAAATTAAAATTAAAAATAAAATAAAAATGAAACGTCTTTAGGTGAAAACTGAAAGGCACCTTTTGACAACAAAAAAGTAAAAACAAAGGATGTATCTTCAGGTGAAAACCTCTATGAGGCACCCATAGATGGAGGACTGGACTTTCTTCTCGTACAACAAGAGAAATCAGCTATGCTTAGAGAAGACACCATAGAAGGCAACATAACAACTGCAGAAGATCCCAAAATGGTCCTCTTTGCTGCATCCCTGACTGAGGAAGAGAGACCAGAATTTCATAGATTATTTGCAAAATGTAAAGTCAACTTCATATGGTCCTATGCTGACATGCCAGGATTAGACCCAGAACTGGTTCTGCACCATCTGCCACTATTGCCTAATGCCAAACTAGTTAAACAGAAGTTACACAAAATACATCCTCAGGTCGCTCTATTGGTCAAGGCCGAGTTGAAGAAACTTCTAGAAACTTGATTCATACAATCTATTGATGATGTTGAATGGATATCTAACCTAGTGCCAGTAACAAAGCCAAATGGGATGATCTGCGTTTGTATAGATTTTAGAGACCTAAATAAGGCATGCCCAAAAGATGACTTTCCTTTACCAAATATTGATATCATAGTTGACCTCACAATAGGATATGAGATCTGTCCCTCATGGATGGTTTCTCTGGCTATAATCAGATTTGTATTTCCCTAGAAGACCAGCACAAAATGGCATTTACTTTCCCTTGGGGTACATACTATTGGAATGTCATGCCATTCGGTCACAAAAATGCAGGCACCACATATCAAAGGGATATGACCATAATATTTCATGACATGATGCATAGAATAATGGAAGATTATGTAGATGACCTATTGGCTAAATCAATAACAAGAAAGGATCATCTGAAGGTGTTAGACACAATTTTCAAGAGACTAGAAGAATACAAAGTCTGACTGAATCCTAAGAAATGTGTCTTCAATGTAACATCAGGTAAACTCTTGGGATACATAGTTTCTTGAAGAGGAATTGAGGTCAATCTAGCAAAAGTAAAAGCCATCATAGACATGTCTCCACCCAGAGGAATTAGTGAACTCAGAACCCTGCAAGGCAGGGTACAATCCATTCAGCGCTTCATAGCCCAATTGGCCGATAAATGCAAACCATTCCAATATCTATTGTGCAAGGGTATCCCCTTTGTGTGGATAGATAAATGCCAAGAATCCTTTCAGCAAATAAAATATTACCTATTGTTTCTGCCAGTCCTCATGTCGCCGATTCATAGGAAACCATTGATCCTATACATCTCGGCAACTAATTCAGCACTCGAGGCATTACTTGCACATAACGACCAAGAAGAAAAAGAAAGAGCTATATATTACATTAGTCGGACATTGGTTTGGTATGAACTGAACTGTACATCAATTGAACAAGCTTGTCTAGCTGTGGTCTTTGCAGCACAGAAACTAAGACATTATATGTTAAGCCATCAGACACAACTAGTAGCAAAGATTGACCCCCTCAAATATTTTTTAAGTCAGGCAACATTAACATGACATCTGGAAAAATGGGTCATGATTATGAGCGAATATGAAATTCAATATGTAGAAAGAAAGGCAATAAAAGGACAAGTCATAGCAGACCAGCTGGCGGATGCACCTTCACAAAGTGATCACCCATTAGTGGAATATTTTCTAGATGAGTCGATATTCTATACAGAACCTAAGTCACCTTGGCGACTCTACTTTGATGGATCACACACAAATCATGGCTCAAGGGTAGGAATATTTTTCATCACCCCTCAAGGAGATTCCATTCCTAAGTCTTTCCGCATAGCTTTCCCATGCACAAACAATGTGGCGGAATATGAGGCACTAGTTACAGGACTTAGAATGAAAATAAAATGGAAAATCAGAACACTACATGTCTATGGGGATTCTTAGCTCGTCATCAACCATGTTAATGATGACTATGACACAAAAGATGAGAAGCTAATGCCCTACAAATGAATGGTTGAGAGTTTTCAAACATACTTCCATGTGGTAACTTTTGAACAAGTGTTGAGAGCACAAAATAAAGTGGTAGATGCAATGGCTACAATAGGCTCTCTCCTTGACATTCCAAGCAATATGCCTTAGCTAGAATTCCTAATAGAATAATTGTTGGTCCATGCCTATGACATTCTAGAGTCAGAGATGGTCTGCGAAATTGTTGGTCCTGACTCTCCCTGGTACTAAGATATTTATGACTACCTTAAGTCTCAAACCATTCCACCTAACCTATCCAATAACTAGAGGAAGTCCTTTATTTAAAAAGCCACAAGATATGCCATCATCAATGACACCCTTTATCGTCGTAGCTTTTTCAACACCCTCCTTAGATGTCTTGACACCAATGAAGCACGTACAACCTTACGTAAGGTACATGATGGTATATGTGGGTCTCATTCGAGTGGTCCTACTCTAACCAAGAAAGTAATGAGACTCGGGTACTATTGGCCGACCATTGAAAAGGATGCAATAGAATATGTCAAGACTTGTCACCAATGCTAGATTCCCAGTGATTTGATCCATGCTCCAGCACAAGAACTTTAGTCGATCACTTCTCCTTGGCCCTTCGCTCAATGGGGACTCGACCTCATGGGTAAGATCCATTCTACATCATCCAATGGCCATAAATTCATCATCACTGCCACTGAGTATTTTATGAAGTGGATCGAAGCCATCCCTCTGACATATATAACCAACAAACAAATATCCAAATTCATTCTCAACTACATCATTTTCTGGTATTTCCTTCCACAATCCATCATCACTGACAATGGACGTCCATTTAAAAACCAAGATTTTTGTGAGTTATGTGAGCGATTTCACATCCAACATCATTTTTCATCTCCGTATTACCTGCAAGGAAATGGTCAAGTTGAGGTGTCAAATAAAACCATTGTTAAAATCCTTAAAAAGACAATCAATGATGTTGGCCATGACTTGCATATACAACTCAACCTTGCTCTGTGGGCTTACCGCACTAGCATTCGTACACCTACAAGAGCCACTCCTTTCACCCTAGTCTTTGGAGCTGAGGCCATCTTGCCCATTGAGGTTGAAATTCCTTCTTTACGAGTCTCCTTGAAGATTTTAATTGATGATGAGGAGTATAGACAGTCGTTCCTACACGAGCTGCAGATGCTAGAGGAAAGAAGGAAAAATTCCCTAAACCATCTACAAGCGTATCAAAACCGTCTCTATCGCAGTTACAACAAGAAGGTTATGGTCAGGAAGTCTGACATTGGTGACTTAGTCCTCATGCAGAACCCTAAGAACCAGGCTGACAGAGAAAAGACAGGCAAGTTTGAACCAAACTTGTTGGGTCCTTACATCATCATATCCTCTTTTGGTTCTAGAGCTTATTAGCTAGTGACTCCAAATGGAGAACAACTGACAAAGCCTATCAATAGTTTACATCTCTAAAATTTCTATGCATAGCATTAGGAGATCGAGATGAAAATCGTAAAATACAAAAAAAATGAAAAAAGTAAAAAATCGTTGCCTTGATGAAAACCTGGCAAATAGGATCTTGGCGGCACCAAAAAAATAAGAAAAATGACAAAAATAATAAAGAAAAATGATCCATCCAATAGTGAAAACCTGACAAACAGGCACTTTGGATAAGTACCATGGTGAAAACCTGGCAAACAGGCACCATGTGTAGTGAATCATTGCTTGGCCATCTACTATTACTTCATCTTCCTAGGACTACGATGGAACACATTTATCATCACTATCATGCCAATCACAATGACATCATACCTTTCCTCTCATGGTTGATAAATATTTGACATCAAGTCCTCTATCCTGTCCATCTGGTACCGCAGGCACATCCCTTTCACGTCCTTTAAAATTGGCTAAGTCTTGGACCTGACTGGGGGAAACTTTTTTTTATCATGTAATTGCAGTGGATGTCACGCATGGTTTCAAAAATTGCTAAAATTCCTAAAAAAAGACAAAAACACTGTAAAAAGTCTTGAAAAAAGACAAAAAAATCATAAAGTCTTGAAAAAAGACAAAAACATTATAAAAAAGTCCTTAAAAAAGACAAAAACATTAGCAAAGGTCCTAAAAAAAGACAAAATCATCATAAAAGCCCTGAAAAAAGACAAAAAATCATAAAATGTCCTGAAGAAAAACCTAAAAAACCAAAAAACGTTCTAAAGAAAACCACAAAAAAATGTCAAACTGCTCGAAGAGCATGAACACAGAGTCATCTCTTGTTAAGTCTGTCATGTCAATCAATCAGTCTTCATCATTCATCCAAACTACGTTGTCTCCACACATTTGCTACGTAGGCAAGACTCATATTTGAGTCCCTAAGACATTAGGTCAGTCCTTTTAGGTTTTTTCAAAATAGAATCATGGCGCAATCTTTGGTCATCAAGACAAAGTCATTGGTCATGTCAAACTATGAGGTCTCTGAGTGTATGACATAGGCAAGGCCATCTGCTGTTGATAAGCCCTCAAGGTCGCACTAGGTTAGTCCATTAGGGTTCATGGCGTTACACTGACACACACATCAAAATTCTTCAAGTCAGGACAAATCATTTTCCAAACAGGAAAACTCCTAAAACAAAGTATGGCAATCATTTATTCAAATATGACATTCACATCAACATGTCAAAAGAAAATCAACATATGATCAACACAAGCCAAACTTCAGTCAAACTTGGTCAAATGAAGTTACATTATTATAACCTGTCAAACTATCAAATCTTGGTTATCTTGCAGATGTGTCCTTCTGTAGAATAACCTCCTTCATTCATGCCTTAGGATGTGTCCTTCCTAGGCATCGTCACTGTCATTCGACATTTTGAGGGATCCTCTTGACATCTAAGGATCACCCCTTTTGACATCAATATTCTTTAGATGTGTCTTGAAAAACAAATTGTGTCATTTATGCTTTAGGATGTGTCCTTCCTAGGTATCGTCATTATTTTGAGGGATCCCTTTTGACAATTAGGGATCAATCCTCTTGACATCAACATTATTTAGGATGTGTCCTTCCTGAATTTGGCAATCTTTGACATTCGTTATCTTGGCATCGTCAAAACTTTGACACCCCGACATCTCATCATCATCAAACCTAACATCTTGACATCAGAACAATGGATATCTAGACACACTTGGAAAACACTTGGAACTTGTCTTTTGACTTTTTATCATGTTACTAGTTTTTCAGTGAGAGCCCAACAAACAGGACTTAGAGAAGTAGTGACGTATCATGACATTTGTCTTGACCTTTGACACACATGATTACTAGTTTCTCAATGAGGTTTTGATTCTATGAAGTTAGAAAAATAACGATGTATCATGATAAGGGCTCTATTTTTGTATTTTGGCAATCATGCTGCTTATTTCTCAGGAATGTTTTGGAAACAGGATTTAGAGAAGCAACGACGTTTCATGAATTGTCATTCTTATCTTTTTTTTTCTTGTGGTTGATTATGACAAAATGACTAGGACAATTGTGCTCTTAGTATGAGTTGTGATCATCCTTTTCTGTGACTACTTGTCTTATGTGATGGTACAACCTTGCACACCTTGATCTATGTCATATCATGGTGTTTGTTGTCCATTACAATAGTATGCCCAATGATGATTAAGAGCAATAAATATTAAAGTCCTATGGTAAAATTTTGAAGGATTTGGTCTAGGAACTAACATGCATCTCCTTCGGTCTGGTCATCTTCTCTCTTTGGTCTGGTCATCTTCTCTCATCCATCTCATGATGATATCTTGTGACATACAAAATATAAGCGCATACATGATCATATAAACATTGCATTAGGTCCATGTATACATCATCCATAGCATTAAATCATATAACATTTCATTGCATATCACATTCACATTTACATAAACATGAAATCCATTCAAATAAATACATTATGCATATCATTATCACCATCATCACAAAATCAACATAACATATAAATAAGCATTGCATCATAGGACATACATGACAAGACATACAAATAAGTACCATCATACATCATAAATCAACATCATACATAAAGCATCACATAAATCAAATAGCATCGCATAACACACATGTAGGCTGCATCAAAAACTGCATCATCATATAAAACCATCTCAAAAATATACAATGTCATAGGATAGAGTCGACAGATATCCCAAAAATGGAGCTCGCAGGCTCAATGGTCTATACATAATGTGTCATAACATAAAAACAAATATAAAAAACATACCCCTAGGATAGAATCTCATCATCCCCTCATGGCGAAGAGTGTGGCGGCTGAGGATTTGTGACTGGCATTGAGATAATGGGTGGACCTATAGCAGTCTTTGTCTGTGCAACCAATGGAACTAACACTGATGCCATCATCTCCACGGTAATAGACACCTATGAGGACACAACGGCCTAACTCTGTGATACTGAAGGATCTATCACTAGTGGCTGTCTCTGTATTGAACCAGTGGAGCCATGACTACAACTCAAATGATGACTCGAGGCATGCCTATGTGAGTGGTGAGACATGTGTCCTGATGTGCGCCCTGATGAGGTGGACACTCCTGCACTGGTGTGGCTCCTACTACCGCTCCCACTCCCTGACCTCTAACCATGTCCTATCCTCATCTATGAGCACGACAGTGTAGGATCTTGTCGCTCAGATGGCACTGCCTGCTCATAGAGGGTCTTGTACTTACCATATTGAGTTCTCACCCTGGCTAGCTCATGAGCTATATCCCTTGAGGTCCCTGAACATAGTGCTACAAACTCCACACACCACTGAGCTGACTCCTGCTGACAGATCACTGCCTGATCCCACTCTACTCGAGCCACCTCTAACTCTGCCTGCAGTGCCCTAACCTCTACCACACTCTCATCTAGTATCCTCTAAAGGTCTTCCACCCTCTGGTCTTTTGTGGCATCATGGGGTAGTGTCGAGCTGGATGGTATCTCCTCATCTCCCTCCAGCATCCTGAATCTTAGGAGTCTCTCAGCCTCATCCATGGCATCATCATCATCATCATCATCCTTGGCTACATCCTATCCACTGACTCCCTCATCTTGAGGCACATCTACATCCACATGCTCCTCATGTCTCTACTCCTCCTCTTGCCTCAGCTACTCCTCCTCCTCCTACCTTGGCTGCTCCTCCTCTGCTCTCTCCCCCTCCTTGGCCACCTCGAGGATGGCATCTAGTGCCACTCTTGCCACATGCGGTCCCACCCTCCGGCCCTGTCTCTGACAATCCCTTCTCCATCTCTGGCCATCTCCTCCATCATCCCCATCATCTCCATCATCCCCACCCTGGCCTCCATCCCTGCCCCCATCTTTCCCTCCATCCCGGCCTCCATCCCTCCCCTAGCCTCTGCCTCTATCACTGTCTCTACCTCCACACTTGACTCTTAGCACACATGGAATAACTAACCTCCTATCCACAGGTGCTGGCCCATCTAGATTTGTCAGTGACACTGGTCTATGTGCCTACCACCATAGTTCATAGTTGGCTGTGGTCCTGGGATCTACAATCCCACCTCTCCATCCCCATGGCTGGGCTCCTATCCCATTGATTTGCTGCTCGAAAAAGGCTACTAGAATCGCTGGCCCCTAAGCTGCCTCTCTGGAGGACTGGGCATACTCAGCTGTACCTACAGGTACACCTTGCTACTCTCCAAACTGTCCGAGGACACACTACAATAGATACATCTCTATAATTAGCTGGCTTTGCATTGTCCTGCTAATCAAGTACCGATACTATCTACACAGGCTGAGATGGTTGACCTCATCATCCCACTACTGGTAGTCTTTGTACGACCGCCAAATGAAGGACACCATAGTATCAACCCGATGTTGCCACCAGCCTATCTCCCCCATCTGTGTTTGCTGAAGAGCGCTGACATAGTAGTATGCATAGGGCATCCCCTCGGCCAGCTACAGTCTCTGAATAGGCAGACAAAATATCGCTATGTGCTCCCAAGCCCAAATCATCAGCAGTGTGGTGCCACATGAGATACTCTCTACCCTCCTATAGAAAACCTTGTGCATCTGGTGGTAGACTATGCCTAATAAAAAAGGGCCCTAGGGATACATAGTCCTGTCCCACCTCATCCCAACTAGGATGTCTCCCCAGTCAATAGGGAACCCATGTCCGCGACGGTCAAGAATCAATATCCCACCAATCAGTGCCACTAGGAATGCATCGAAATGAGCATAGTGCTCCACCATAAACTCCTAACAGATCTCGTAACCTTGGATGTTGAGTCTTGTGACTTCATCCAAATAGTATGCTATAAAAGTCTGATGGCCATGGTGAGGGTCATAGACGATCCGCTCTCCTCAGATCGGCACACGTAGAATGTGATAGATGTCCTCTAGGGTAACTATGGCATCTCTTGTCGGCAGGTGGAAAGAGCATATCTCTGAATGCCATTGCTCACATAGTGCAGTTAGTAGTCCCCTATTTTCTTGAATAGTGGGCATATAGGTGACATAAAATAAACCTAGTGACATCAATCATCATCGCTCCCATAGGGTCAGCTGATCAGCAAACCGGAAGGTCATTAGTCTGCTCTCTCATGTGTAAATAGTGGCTAGCTATCTCTACATAAAGCCAAACAACATGTTAGTACCTTCTAAACAATTGTCAGTATCATCAAAAAGCATTTCAAATTGGAAAAGCATCAAAATCAACCTTGGTCAAAGTCAAAGTCAAAGTCAAATGCATCATGTTGACTGCAATTGCATCGCAAAGCAATGAATGCATCATTCCATCCTTCAAATGTGTCACGACATGTCAATTGCATCACTATGTCGCTCAAATGTGGCACATCAGAGCACTTACATCATGATATATGACATTTGTGTCATTTCATTCAAATGTGTCACTCAAATAGGCGATTGCGTTACAAAATGACGAATGCGGCGTTCTAACTTTCGAATGTGGTGCAAAAAGGTGAATGCATTGAAAACCTTGGCCAGCCCTAAAATCCTTTGCACTTGCATCACGATGCATCAAATGCGTCGAACGCGAAGTCAAATGCTGCTTACGTGCACGCATATGTGTCGCAGTGCATTCGTTGTTCGCCCTAAAACCCTAGCTTTGACATGCAAAATGAGAAAATTACTAAGGGGGTTAGGGGTACATACCACTGGCTCTGAGCCCTCTGGCCTCCTGAAGGTCCGCACAATCTCACCGCAATACTCTGTCACTGTTATCACCATCCTCACTGCAGTCCTTTTTGCTCTGAGCTCTCAAAATTTGCAAAGTGAATAGTGGAAATGAATTGACTTTTACCCCTTTGTCAACCTATTTATAAAGTCAAAATGGCCTTTGTCAACTAGGTTATTACTGGAGGCTCATTTGACCAACTTTGACCACCCTGTTGGCTATCTTAAACATGTCAGAATCTGAAACCGTCTGCACCATCATTTTTTGGGTCATCAAATTGACTTATTGGGACCCTTTCCAATTTTTTCTGTTGTCGGACCAAAATTTGAAAAATTTCCTAAGGGGGCATTGATACTCTATACCTTCATTGGGGCATGGCTTTGATTTTTTTTTTTTGTCACAATGTGACACACTACATTATGACAAAGAGGGGCAAAATGTAGACACTTAAAAATGACCTAGGCCTGCAAGCTCTATTTTTACCACTTTCATCCTAGCATAATTATGACATTTAATTATGTCTTTGGTCCACATTAGACTATTGATTAAATAATTTATAATTATTTAATTAATTCATGTCCTTTTATTCTTCATGATTATTAAATACGTCATTAATTGTCTAATTCTTCCCTAAATTAAATAAGTTTCTTAATTTATTTAATTACCCTTCTTCATTTATTTCTTCTTGATTATTAAATAAATGAATTTCATTTATCTATTTAATATGTCACTAATCCTCATAATTAAATGAATTTATTAATTTATTTAATTATTAATCATATCTTCTAAATTTAATAATTATATTTAATTATTTAATTATCAAAATTAATATTTCTCTCATTTTAAATAAATGAAATTATTTAAAATGATATCACATTCTTAACTAACAGTCCATTTTGGTAAATAATCTGAAAATCGATTATTTATTATCTCATAAAAATCCATACTTTGAATTAATTTAATTCAAAATGGTAACTTTCCTCCAAAATTCAAGTAATCAGGCAGATTATTGATTTTTCAAATTTGATCTTCAGTTCAACTATTATCTTCTTGATTTTTTGAATCTCACAAATCAGGCAGTCTTTATCTTCTTGATTTTCAAAAAATCTTATTTTTCTAATTAATTATCTCATCTATTCTCCACCGATGATTCGATTCTCTTATATGACATCTTGACCACTCGCTTAAGAATTTTTCCCTAACCCTAATTAGGGATTGTCAAATTAAATCTTGTCCTTTGATTTTAGGTCTCTGTTGAAAGTCGATCTCGTCTATCCATTCAAAATGGAATTTTCTATAAAATGCTATTTTGCTCACATTTTTAGATTACACACATAGATTACATTATTTTGGCATATTAAGACTTAGAGTTCTTTGAGTCATTTTTTCATAGGCATAGGCATATTTTTATATTTAAATCCTTCAAAACTTGCATAGGACAATGTCATAGTCGAAATGCTCACACACTCAATCTGAGGGCATCAATCATATGCTGCAAGCTAGGAGGTGCTATGAAGGTAATCATGGAAGATTCGAGGAATAGGTATAATCATTCTTGATTTTAATTTCCTTTGTACTTCATAGTTCTTTGGGTTTATAGTCTTTGTTGATTTTCTAACATCTAATCTAACCTAAATTTAACCCATAGATACAATAGGTATTGAATCACCTTGGTACCATGACATTTACACCTACCTCCATGATAATATCCTACCACCTGACCTTACCTAAAATCAATGCAAGTCCTTTATCCACCGTACTTCCCATTATACCATTGTAGGAGATACACTTTATCATCAAGGGTATGATGGCACACTCCTTTGATGTCTCAATGAATTAGAATCTTGAATTGCATTAAACAAGGTGCATAGTGGTGTCTGTGGGTCTCATTCTAATGGAATGGCCTTAGCTAAGAAGATTCTCAGAGCAGGGTATTATTGGCCTACTATGGGACATGGTGCCTATGAGTTCATAAAGAAATGTGTACCTTGCCAACAACACGCAGATTCAATCCATGCTCATGTGTAAGACTTATGGCTTATCATTGCTCCATGGCATTTTTCACAATGGGGTTTTGACCTAATTGGCAAGATTTATCCTCCATCCTCTGATGGCCATACTTTCATCATTACCGCCACTAAATACTTTACCAAGTGGGTGGAAGCAATTCCACACTCCCAAATCATAGGTATTCATATATCCAAGTTCATCCTTTTCCATATCTTCTGTAGATATGGAATTCCCTCCACCATCATCACTAACAATGGTAAGCCATTTAAAAACCAGTATATGAAAGCACTTTGTGAGACATATCATATCCAACATCATTGGTCCACTCCCTATTACCCTCAAGGTAATGGTCAAGTTGAAGTGACCAACAAAATACTTATCAAAATCCTTAAAAAGGTGGTCAACAATATTGGTAGAGATTGGAATCTCCATGTCCATCCTTCCCTTTGGGCCTAAGGCACACCCACTAGCACCAATCCATACTCCCTCATTTATGGCACCGATGTTATCTTGCCGATTGAGGTTGATATCCCATCACTCCAGATCCCTCTCAAAAAAAAATTCAGTGATGACGATGCTTGAGTTGCACGGTTAAGTCAACTAAAACTCCTAGATGAAAAGTGCATCAGGGCCTACAATCATCTACAAGTATACCAACATCATCTTAGGAGAAGCTACAACAAGAAGGTCCATCCATGCCAATTCAATGTTGGTGATCTAGTCCTTAAGGAGAATTAGTGCACCCAACAAGATTGGGACAAGAAAGGAAAGTTTGAGGAAAGTTGGTGATCGACTTGTAACACCTAAGGGGGAACCCTTGGAGGAGCCTATCAATATCATGCACCTAAAGAGGTTTTATACCTAGGATGGTTGGGTTATCCTACCTATAAAAATACAAAAAAAGTAAAAAATTAGCAAAAAAACAAAAAAAAGAGAGTCAAAAATCCTAAAATAGTAAAGAGAAATAATCTATCATATGGTGAAAACCACCCTTGGTGGCACCTTGGATAAGTACATTTGGTGAAAACCTAGCAACAAGCACAATTTTTAGAGGGCTTAATCATTATCTACCTTGTGTCTTAGAACTACTTTATACCTCCATCCTATCCTAACATCCTATGAATCTAGTCCTTTCATCTGCATCTACTTAACAATTGCTTGGTATATTTTGGTTCAGCATTGGATGATTCAAATCGGCTATTCACAATCTTGAGATTTTATCCTAAATTTATGCTTCCCGTTGCTTGTCCATTGGTTTCATTTGTTGGTCTCACATCCTCATCTAGGGTCTCTCATTGTGTTGGTCATCATTAGGTCTCATCTCATCTTTCGTCCATTTTGCTAAACTACGTTTCCCCTATTCTTTCATGTAGGCAAGGTCGATTAGTTGATTGGTCCCCAGGGAATTTTTCTATCCTATCTTTTTCATCCATCTAGGTCTCCATTATCCTCTTTCCACTTTTATCCATGGATGGTTGTCAATATTTTATCAAACTACGAGGGATTTACGCTTTCACGTAGGCAAGGCTAATCTTTGATCAGCCCTTGAGACCCTAGGTCTTTAGGGTGTTTCTTGTTGTCATGTCATGTCATCAAGTATGTCCCTACCTATATGGTTCCTAACAAATAGGATCCTTTAGTATCTTGAGGTATAATCAATTTCGAATATCCTAAGTCATATTGGTCATTTAGTCTATCCTCCATCTCTAGTCTTAATAGGATGAGTCCTTCCTAATCAGACTGCATCAATCCCATCCACCCCTTTTGATCCTTTGGAAAAGGACATTTGAAACTTATTGTGATCTTGTGATGCTTTTGAATTTTGTTTATCATTTGAGCTTCCTATTACACCTTGTCAGGGTTGCCACAATCCATTATATCATGGTGTGCTTTGACTGGTAAACATAGTGGCATATCTTGATCTTTTGTCTATTCTTGTCTTCTTGGTTGTCCCATAGTACCAACCAAGATCCCTCTGGTCTTGTGTTATTCTATGGAATCCTTTGTGCTTGTGGTTTTCCCAATACTTGGCCCGACCAAATCCCTTGTGGCTTTAGGGTGTTGGGATAGCCTTCTTGTTTGTTTTGTTTGTTTTATGCATTTGACACTAATTTTCCTTGGTTCCTCATACCTTGGCATATTGTGACTTATGCTATCACAAAAATTAGTGCCCCTAAAATGGAAAAATGGCATTAGGATTTGCATTTATCCCCATCTTTTCCTTCCCTAGCCTATGGTTAGTGATTTCGGTTGTGCAAACACTCATCTCTCATCTTTTCTTCCTATAAGGATTCCTATGGTTTTTGATAGGTGTAGTACCACAACCATCATCACTCATCTTGATATGCGATACATTGTCACACTTCACATTGTTCACGTAGGTGCATCATCTCATTGCATTATCATTATCATATATATTTTAAGTTGTTTAGATTAATCTAGATTGGTTATTATAAGCATCTTAAGTTCATTTCATATCATTTCATCTCATTCCATTATCATTATCATATCCATTTTAAGTTGTTTAGATTAATCTAACTTTTTTATTCTAAGCATCTTAAGTTCATTTCATTTCATTTCATCTCATTGCATTATCATTATCATGTTCAATTTAAGTTGTTTAGATTAATCTAGATTGGTTATTCTAAGCATTTTAGGTTCATTGCATTCCATTAGCATTTCATTGCATTATCATTTTAGGTTGTTTAGGATATTATGCTAAACATATTATTTCATCTCATTACATACATCACATTACATTAAATTCATAATATCCATCCATAACATAAGAACATATGCATACATCACATTTTTCATTCATTGCATCCCATTACATTTTCATATAATACTCAAATCATAAAAATATGCCTAGAAAGTTTTCCCACTAAAACTAAAAGTAAATTGATTGTACAGTGTACAACAAAGATATCCATCAAATTTGCTGAATCAATAATAAGGATTTTTAAACATATCCATTGTAGGCATAAGTTTTCTGTCTACATATATTCATGACATGTTGTAGATACGAAAAATGTATCGATTGATCCTATACACCTGGTCCTGATTTTACTAACACCACTTCATCTGGAATCATCTCCTTTGCTAATCGTTTAATCAAATAATCTATATTTGATTAAATCCATCACATTTCATCTCTTAATTATATAAATCAACTTTATCTAATTAAGTCATCATCTCCTATTAATTAAATAAATCAATTTTATTTAATTAACACCTATAGTCTCCCTCTAATTAAATAATTCACTTTATTTAATTAAATCTCTAAAGTCATTTTTTTAAATTAAATAAATTAATCCTTATTTGATTTAATCTAGCATCATCTCCTTTCAATTAAATAAATCAAAATCTTTATTTAATTAAGTCTAAATCATATTCCTCTCATTTTGATTTAAATTAATCCAAAAAGCTAAATCAAAATGGTCAAATCAACTAATCTCCCTCTTAATTAATCAAATCCTAATTAGTGCTAATATTAATCACTCTAATCCTCTAGATTTTGCAACTTGCTCATGAATATCATTTTAATTGATTTATTAAATCTTCAATTGCTTTCAAAAAGGCATTAATTTTGGAATATTCTCCAAGTTTGAAGATCCCTTCAAAAGGGTTTGTACATCCAACAAGGAATTTAAGTTTCTTAAATGTCCTTTTCCTTGAGCCCAATGGCATTAACTTGATCTCTCATCCCCCTCCAACTTGTCACTTCTCCATTTTTGAAATTCCACCTAATTGCATTCAATTGCACAATGACCAAAATGTGCTCCACCTTTGTCCACTCACATGTTGACAAGTGGCTTCATGCTATTGGTTGGTCTTTTTTCCCATAGTCATCCATTTTGCCTCATTCTCCATCACTCTCATCTATAAATACGAGGTTCTCATTTGGATTTTGGATCCAAAACTTCATGCAAAGACATTAACTTCAGATTTTGAATTTTCTCATCCATTGTTCATCCATTTTCTCATTTTCATAGCTAGGTTATGCAGGAATTCAACCAAGGAGCATCAAATATTTATCAAATCACCACTCAAGCTTACAAGGGATTGGGAAAGGGGCATTTTCCACATCAAAATTGCACCAATTCCCCCATGGGGTTGAGAGTTTTCTTGCATTAGATAGGATTTGATAGTTTTAATTTGTGTTCTTCATTTCCATTTCTCATTTTGTACATTTCAAATGAATTCTATGGGGAATGTTGTGTCTAACTTGCATTTGGGACTAATCTTGTGTTTGTTCTTTGTGTTTGTGCAGGTCTAGAATCACAATTCACATTTTGGCACTAGAAGGAGGGAAAACCTAAAGATTTTAACATGTTTTTCTTCAAAATTCTGTGGTTTTTTGAACTTTTTGTGTCTACAGGAAACGTATGCCGCTGATGGAATTGCATCGCTAGCATTCCAGTGGCACCATTTAGCGCTGCTACCAAAATCCAAACTATTACGCTGAGCCATTCCTGCCCAAAAATTTGAATTTCAAACTGTGATGTTGGGCCACTTTTCTATCACCGAAATCCTAAACTCCAAACAACGCCACTTTCTCAAAATAGTGCCGCAATCACGCTCATTGGTTTTTTTGTAAAGCGTCGCTATCAGTCTCAACGACACTATATATCACCATTAAATTCTTCAAACTATGCCACATCAGAAGATTGAGCCACTGGAGTTGGGTAAAAGGAACTTTTTCAAATTAAATTTAATACATGTTCTTTTTTCATTTTGGTTACTTTTGACTACTAATTGGTTTTTGGCTTCTATTTTTGTAGTTTTGACTAGTTTTTGTAGGTTGTATTGATCAAAGGTGAAGGAGGAAAATGAAGACAAAGGCTTCTCTATGGCATTATCATCACATTGTATCAAGTGTTTTTAAACACTTTGGGGAGAAATTATAATCCATTTTCTAAGGATTTGCTATCTTTCATGCTTTTGGGACTCAATAAATTTCATTTGGGCTCTAAAAAGAACAACACAAAAGGATTAAAAATAACCTTAGCCAACTTACTAGATTTTGTTTAAGGTTTAACAATTGAACAAGAAAATTTCACTTTTCCTTTTGGTGCTTAAAAAAGAATCCAATTATTGCTTTAAGGGATTGAAATGAACATGTGCCTTTATGTTTTTTAATCTCTTATCCAAAGTAATATCATCTAAAAGACATATGCACTTCTCTCGCACCTCATGGTGATCTTGAGAATCAAAAGGCTTTTTGTGATATTAAGTTGTATAAGTGATTGTCTCCACACTTCAATTTGGATTCCTAAAAATGAAAAAAATCTTGTGAGTGTGAGTGGAGTATATCATGTGTGTTCTCTCTTTGTTTCTCAACAAAAATTGATCGAACTATGAAAGTGCTTGCTCACTTTTTTTTAATCTTTAGAGGGCATTCCTTGTGGGAAAAATTAATCACCCAAGGGAATGACCCAAATGGGAACATGCTAAAGCCAAGTGACTTCCAACCAGTATATAAGTGTGGGTACTTGAGTAAAGTGCAAGTAACATGAGGATCCCCCATGGATGATCCCCAATGAACGGAATGCCTATACTAGAACCCTTTGTTTAAAAACCAAAATACTTAATCTATTTGTTGGTGCAAGAATGGTCATTCTGAAGCTACCCCACATTTTTATGGCTTTTAGTAGAGATGGAAAGTATGCCATGGGAGTTTCATGGGTACTGATGCTTGGCTATCCTAAGAAGTGTATGTCATGGATGGGAACCAGTGTGGTCAAGCATCTAATCATCCGCTAAGAGTAGGAGTAGTTGGATCTATCCAAGTGGGGATTCAACAAATATTGTCTCAATATCCATAGGGTTGTGCATGTTCTTGGAATCAAAACACTTTTCTTGGATCTTAAACATTGGAAAAAAAACATTCAACATGATCATCAAATTGCAAACCCTTTAGGAAGAAAATACCTTTGACAAAATTCAAGTGTTATTGCTTTTCCTAGGGATTCTATCCTTAGAGGCTTCTAAACATTTGAATTTACATCTCAATTTTCTCACTAAAGTCAACAATAGGGAACTTTTTCCTTAATTTCCTTGATTTCCACATAATGGACTTTGTGGGGTGAGAAGAAATTGGGACATTAGACATTTAGTTTGAAAATATAATCAAGAATTGTGTGTGGTAAAAAGAATTCATTAAGAAAATATAAGAAACAATTGGACCCTAGACATGTGCTCTTCCAAATGATTTCCCAAAAGATCAAAATCCGAAAACCAAACTCCAAAAGTCTTAGTCAAAAGCTTGCAAGAAAAGGTTATCTATGCTTTATGAATTTAGAGAAAGATTGACCTTCAAATTTTACAAACATGCATCAAGGAACAATCCAAATTTGTATTCATTTTACTATTGTCAAAATCCAAGTCTCTTTCAAAGGTTTGAGTATCTCACATAGGAAGTATTAACATGTTCTTCAACACCTTGGTCTACTAAACAAAGTCTTTCTAAGTCTCTTAGGATCAAAATCTAAACTTTCATCCATCCTTCAAACATCAAATCAAAATAACCTCACAAACAACTCTTGAAAATCTTGAAAAAAAAATCCTTTATGCTAAACTTTGGGCAAATCCTTTCAAAATTAAAACAAATCCAAATCATCTTGTTTGACTAGGTGTGTGTAGATGAATCCTTATTCACACACTTAGCCAAATTATCATCTTGTGGACAAGTTCACCCTAGTAAAACATCTAACCTCATAAAGTTTATGAGTTCATTATCCAAAATCAAATCCAAAAAAATAAAATAAAAATAAAATCAATCCAAAGTCAAAATAAAAAATAAAAAATCAAAAATCAAAACATCAAATCCAAAGTCCTAAAATTTTAGTATCCCCCTCAAGGTTTCTTAAGAGTTCAAACATCCACCAATCCTCCATCTTTCATTATCACCATCATCATCCTTTTTGATCCTTAAAATCTTAGACTTTCTTTTTGAACCTAAATATTAGATCAATCCAAAGAATTAGAGGTTCATCTCTTACATTCTTGAAAATTGATCCCTATTTTATGGTTCAAACTAGATCTCAACACAAGAAGAACATGGAAACCAACAAAGAAACATCAACTTCAAGTGACTTGAGTCAAACTACTTCCAAAATCAATCCCATTAGGTCTAGCAATCCCATGCTGAATTTTCCTCCACTTCCACAAGATCATCAAGAGGAAGGTTCCCAAGTGGAGGACATCACCAACAATGTGCTAGGGATGACTCAAGATGAGATTATTGAAATGGTTCAAAATCCTAAAACACACAAAATCATCAACGTCATGATGAAACTCAATCCCTCACAATACATGCTTGAATTAGCGAAAGAAGGAGGTAAACTCCCTTCTGACTATGATTTAAGCACTCTTGTGGAAAAGCCTCCTGGGATCATGACCACAATTTCATCTACACCCCCAATCTTATCCACACCTCCATTTCAAAGCATCACTCAAAGCATCCCACAAATCACATCATCCATCGCTCCAACTCAACCAATTGTAAACGAGGGGAGCTCACTGCTACATGCACTACAAACACAACCCCTTGTGAACAACCAAGATTTGGATGAGAACACCATCTTGGGTCAATTCGTCCCCTTGAACCCACTACACCCATATGTTTTTCTCACCTTTCAGGACCCCAATGACCCATCATCATCTTTTCACCCAACACTGACATATCCTCTCAACACACAAACCTCTCTCCCTTTGACTTCGGAAGGAGGAGGTGGGCTATTTGGACTAGGGGGAATATTTGACCCTTCATCATCATCATTTCCTCAAGGGAACACACCACCCATCTTTCCACCACTTCCACCTTTTCCATTAACATCCAAACCTCCCCTCTATTTAGGGCTACCTCCTTTACCACCACTCAATCAACAAAATCTGAATAACCCCTTGATCGTTAATAAAAATATCATACCAAATCCTCCACTCTTTCCATCGATATCACAAAAAAAGATGGAAACCATGCAAACTACACAAGCAGTCACAACACCATCCATAAATGCGGTCTCCCAAGGACCAAGCATATCAATCACATCATCCACCACACAAATCCCCACCATCAATACAATGGTACCTCTCATCATGAAAATGAACACCATTCTGAATCTACCACTGCCACCGCCACCAAGACCAAATATGGCCAATCAATATAGCATCATGTTGCAAGCAGCACAATAGGCCTATCAAAAGGCATATCAGCAATTTCAAGTACAACAAGCTACCTAGCAAGTGCAGGCCACTCAAGCAGCTCAAGCTTCCTAACAAGTGCAACAAGCACAACAAGCACAATAGGCTGCTCAAGATCAAGACTTATTACAAAAAAACAAGCTTCCCAAGCTATGCAAGTAGTTCAAGCCACTCAAGCCACTCAAGTTGCATAGATTGCACAATCTACCCAAGAAGCACAGGCTCAAGCTCAAGTGCAAGCTCAAGCCTAAGCCCAATATCAAGCTCATTAAGCGCAAGCTCAATACCAGACACAATTGTAAGTAGCCCAACAACAAGTATATTAGCAAGCCCTACAACAATGCCAAGCACAACAAGAAGCAACATTACTAGCCCAACAACAAGCATTGTTGGAACAACAACAACAAGACCAACAATAAGCATTGTTGGCACAACAACAAAAATACCAACAACAAGCATTGTTGGCACAACAACAAATGCAAGAATATCAACAAAGCTTGCAACAAACTCCCACCAACATACCCAACACTCCACCTATCACTCAAATACCTCAACCACTTCAAAACACATTCACTCCACCTCTCGATCCATAAGATGATGTGGAAAAAAAAATCTCTCGCAGCAAGTTCTTAATCTCCAATCAGGGAAAACAACAAAGACACCAAGCAACTTGTGTCCCTATCCTTTCGACAGGAGCCTTGCAATTGTACCATTCCCAAAGGGGTTTGAAATCCCTAAAGTCGATAAATATCATGGGACAAGAAACCTTGAAGATCACATCAGGGAATTTCAAGTACATTGCATCGAGGTCACATATGATGATACATATGTAATGTGGTTATTTCCTCAAAGTCTAGCTAGTCCTGCCATGGAGTGGTTCTCTCACCTTCCTCCTAGCATCAAAAAATTCCAAGAGATTATAGACACATTCATAAAAAAACCACACCTTCAATATCAATATGGATGTTAGTCTAGAGGAACTATCAGCTCTTAAACAAGCTAAGGGGGAATCATTAGCTTCCTTCTTGCAAAGATGGCAATCCAAGGCCAATAGGAGAAAATGGGCCATGCCTGAAGAACAACAAGTTTGCACCATCATTACTAACCTTGAAAAAACCTTGGCATTCCATCTCAAGGTGTAATGTATCTCCACTTATGACCAACTAATCCCCAAGGTGCTCAACATTGAACGAGCCCTTATTGCACAAGGGGGAACACCTACATATCTAGAACATCAAGACAATCACCCATCTACCAGTTATAATGAGAAACATCGCACATGGGTGAGGAAAAAAACATGACAAATGATGGTGTTGTGGATGCTAAGGTTGTAACCAGTGCTCCAAAATAGAACACCCAAACCTACCAACAACCGCAAAACAACAATTGAAACAAAATGCAAGCTAACGTGGTATCACAACAACCACCCAACAATCAAGTCAATAACCTAAATAATCAAGGGGGACCACCCCCATAAAATAGAAATCCCCCCAAATGGAAGTAAACTTCCCTTGGAGAACTAATTGAAGCGGTCATGAAGAAATTAATAAACGAAAATCTCATCAAAATTCCCACTTATGATAACTATTAGGAACCCCAAGTGAAACCACCATGGTACAATGAGAATCACTTTTTTGATTTTCACAAAATCAAGGGGCACACCACTGCCAGTTGCATGAGGTTGAAAAATATGATCCAAGACCTCATTGATGACAAGATCATAAACATTGAGCAACTAGTTGGAAATCGGGACCTAAAAATATACACAAATCTAATGTTGGATCATAACCAAGGGAACAACCATGGAAAGACCAAATATTCAATGTGAACCATGTGTATGATCACGTTGTCACATCCATAGATGAAATAGTCAATGTTATTAATATTAAGAGAGCCAAAGCTGATTATGGAGTCACCACACATGGCATAAAAGTCACCATTGTTGGGTCATCACAACCACCTAGAGAATCCATCTAAAATATGAAATACATTCCTAATGGCTATAATGTCCTAGACCAACTGAAAAGAGCCCCCACTCAGATCTCCATCATGGAGTTACTGAAGATATCACCCATGCATAGAAAAATATTAGAGGATGCATTGGCCTCATCCACTATCTTCACAGATCTAGATGCTAACTAGTTCCAAGCTATGGTCGAAAATATCACCACCCCAAGTCTCCTAACATTCTTCAATCAGAACTTCCCCACCCAACCATCTCACAATTGTGCACTCCACCTTGAAGTCATGGTTTATTAAAAAAAAGTCAAAAGGGTCCTGGTGGATGGGGGTGTCGGTCTAAACATTTGTTCCCTCAAATTTATAAAGAATCTGGGACTCTCAGAGGATGATATTGAAAAGGGTAAAGGTATCACCATCAAAGATTATGATGATCAGGAAAGAGTATCTTAGGGCACTATCCAACTCCCTATTCAAGTAGGGCTAGCCATTATGGAAACCACATGCTAGGTCCTCAACCTTGATTTGCCTTATAACATCCTCCTGGGGTGCTCATGGATCCATGGGATGCAAGCAGTCACTTCCACCTTCCACCAATGCATCAAATTCCCATATAAAAATTAGGAGGTCACAATTCATGGTGATCCCAAGCCTTTTGCCTACTACAAGAATCTGGAAGCTAAATACTATAAAATCCCCCAAGTTTCAAACAATGATGAAGACCCCACCACTCCATATGTAGATCCAACTACATTAGCCTCCACTTCTGAGACAAAGAAACTTGCCATCTCTAATATATCCAAAATCAAGGTCATTATCTAGGACAATGGGTGAGGATTACAGAATGAAGAAAAGTGATTTCTTCATAGGAGAGTTACCTCAATCTCCTAGGACTCACGGGAAACCCTAACTAGCTGAAACATCATCCCAAACCTTCAAAGTAGACCCCTCTAGATTCAGGTCTTGGGGAGATCTAAGTTAAAAAATAGTAGATGAAAGAGACATATCCAGTCTCCTATATCAAGATGAAAGGCCTGTGCCAATCTTCTAATGGATGAGAGTGGAAAAGGTCTACAAATGATACTCGGTATGGGCTATGACAGAAGCAAGAAAATTGGGAAGAATGACAATGGTTTGTTTGAACCCCTTGTCATTAAGAAGTGAATAAAGCATCTTGGCCTTGGATGTACCCCTCTGAAGGTGACCATACTTGGAAAAGTGGCCCTTGTTAAGAAGTTCAAAACTCCCCCTTAGTAGTTGGCATCTGCCCTTCAATTACCAATATCCACAGGTCGAGTCATAAACAACTTTACTTTTGACATAACTGATGTGTGTAGCAGTGATGAGGATCCCATAACTGAATTTACTATGCTTTTTGAAGATTCCTCCTTGCTCATGATTAGTACCTTGTCTTTTGAGACCAATGACCATCAAACCCATGAAATAAACCTAGTCTACCCCTAGCTCATTGATTACAACCAACAAGGACCACCAATTTTGGACACATTCAAAAATGATGAGGCACTTTTAGAATTCATGGGACCGTGGGATACGATACCATATGGAGATAACAAGGTCGTGTTTGACATCATATTGGACATAGAAGCCTATTATAGTGAAACGATTGAATCCTTCAATCACAAAAGTGAAAATTTGAGAATAATCTCTAGGTCTTTGAGTGAAAACCACACTGTGGAACTCTCTGACTCAAAAATAGTAAAAATAAAGGACACATCCAATAGTGAAAACCTCTCTAAGGCACTAGAGGATGAAGGATTCAATATTCCCCTTAGTGCTATTCATTAGGATAAGTCAACGGTCTTACCAGAGAAGTGCAATCCAGTCAACTTGGGAACAGAGGAACTACCATGCATAACATTCTATGCAAAGTCACTTCTCACAAAAGAACAATAACTTCAAGTTGCATTCCTAAATGAAAGAAAGAAAAACTTTGCATGGACCTATGCCGACATGCTTGGGCTTGATCTAGAGGTTGTGGTTCATCACCTAGCTATATACCCCAAAGCAAAGGAAGTGAGACAAAAGCTCAGGAAAATGCATCCCCAGATTGCATTGTTGGTCAAAATGGAATTGTAGAAGCTCCTAGATGCAGGGTTCATATGGTCGATTGATTATTTAGAATGGGTCTCAAACCTTGTACTTGTTTCAAAGCCCACTAGGAGCATCCGTATTTGCATAGATTTTAGAGACCTCAACAAAGCATGTCCCAAGGATGACTTTCCACTTCCAAACATTGACATGATTGTGGATATGACAGTAGGACATGAGATATTATCATTGATGGACAAATTCTCAAGCTACAATAAGATCATGATAGAAAAAGATGACCAACATAAAATGGACTTCACTTTCCCATGGGGAACATATTGTTGGAATATGAGAGCCACCTATCAGAGGGCCATGACACTAATCTTTCATGACATGATTCACAAAACTGTGGAAGATTACGTGGATGATATATTGGCCAATTCCAAGAAATGACAAGATCATATAGCTACATTGGGCTCCATCTTTGATAGCTTAGAGGAATACAAAGTTAGACTCAATCCAAAGAAGTGTGTCTTTGGGGTCAAGTCAGGAAAAATCCTTGGGTATATCATGTCTATGAGAGGGATTGAGACAGATCCTTCTAAGGTTAAGGAAATCCTCGAAATGGAGACACTGAAAACATTGAAATAGCTAAGAGGCCTACAAGGAAGACTCCAGTCCATCTATTGATTCATAGCACAACTAGCAGAAAAGGGTGTCCCCTACTCTCATCTAATCCACAAGGGGGTAACATACAACTAGGATGAAAAGTGTGATCAGGCCTTCAACAAGACCAAGGAATACATATGCCGCTAGTCCTCATGCCACCAATTCTAGGCAAACCCTTGATCTTATACATATCAGCAACAATGGTAGATCTCAATGCTCTCCTAACACAACATGATGAAAATAGAAAAGAGAGAGCTATCTATTATATCAGTAGAACTATGGTGGGCCATGAGCTAAACTATACATCCATTGAGAAAGAAAGCCTATCTAGTAGTCATGTTCATAGCTCAAAAATTTAGACATTACATGCTAGCTCATCAAATAATGCTCATTGCCAAGATATACCCCCGTAAGTATATGCTTTCCAAAGAAATGATTACGAGGTGGGAAGAAAAGTGGGTTTATGATCCTCACAAAACATGTCACTGAGTATGTGGAATGCAAGGCCATAAAAGGACAAGCAATTGTAGATCAACTAGCAGAAGCACTGATATACTAAGAGAACCCACTTGTATCAGAGTTCCCAGATGAATCAATCTCCAACCTAAGTGTAGCAAATCACTAGAAAATGTACTTTGATGGATCCTACACGTAGCATGGGTTAGAAGTAGGGATGTTCTTCATCACCCCACAATGGGATTGCATACCAAAATCATACAAGGTGACGTTCCCTTGCACAAATAACATAGTAGAATATCAAGCTCTTGTCATAGGGCTAATAATAGCAGTGTAATGGAAAATAATGACACTTAAGGTCTATGGGGATTCACAACTCAAAATCAACTAAGTCAACAATGAGTATCAAACAAAGGATGGAAAACTGACCCCATACAAGAAATTGGTAGAAAGTCTTATGGAGTTCTTCATTGATATCACATTTGAGTAGCTACCAAGAGAAAACAATAGAGTGGTGGATGCAATGGCTACAATCAGATCACTCCTAGATGTCCCATGCAACGTTCCAAAGCAAGAATTCCTCGTAGAGCAGCTTCTCGTACCAACATTTGAGGTACCAAAGTCTGAATTTGTGTGCGAAATCATTGGTCTTGGTGATCCTTGGTACCATGATATATACACTTATCTAAAAATAGGAGTCCTCCCATCTGACATAACCTCAAACCTTAAGAAATCCTTTGTTAAAAAGTCATCCAATTTTTTCATCCTAGGAGATACCCTTCACCGTAAAAGAACTGAAGGAACCCTATTACACTGTTTAAACACTGAGGAGGCATTGACCTCCTTAACTAAGGTACATAATGAAATTTTTGGTTCGCATTCGAGAGGTATGACCTTGGCCAAGAAACTTCTAAGGACAAGATACTATTGGCTTATAATGGAAAGAGAAGCACATGACTATGTCAGAAGGTGTTTAGAGTGTCAGTAGCATGGGGATCTCATCCATGCACTAGCTCAAGAGCTCCACCTGATTATCATACCTTGGCCCTTTTTGTAGTGGGGGCTCATTCTCATTGGAAAAATCACTCCCACCTCATCCAGTGGACATAAGTTCATCATAACTGCCACTGAGTACTTTACCAAGTGGGTGGAAGCCATTCCCTTGACATATATCACAGGAAAGTAGATATCAAAGTTCATCCTGAACTACTTAATTTTCCATTACGGTGTCCCTCAAGCCATTATCTTAGATAACGGGACACCCTTCAAGAATTAGGATGTTCGTGACCTATGCCACAAGCTTAAAATCCAACATCACTTGTCCACTCCATACTATCCCCAAGGAAATGACCAAGTTGAGGCTACAAATAAAACCATCCTAAAAATCCTCAAGAAGATGTTCAATGAAGCTGGTTGTGATTGGCATCTCCAATTGAATCCTACCCTATTGGCCTACCGAACAAGCATCTACACACCAACAGGTGCCACCCCCTTCTCCCTTGTGTATGGATCAAAAGCCATATTACCCATCGAGATCGAGCTCCCATCCCTAAGAATATCATTGTAGAATCTCATCATAGATGAAGAATATCAGTTACAAGACATAATAACCTGACCAAAATAGCCTTGGATAGAATAACCTGGTCACAATAACCCAAGGAAAAAATAACCCAGGGTCATAATAACCCAAGCCAAAATAACCCATGATCAGAATAACCCATGGATAGAATATCCCCATAAGAATATAGAGAAAGGAAAACAAAATTTATAAATTACATGGGTTATTCTATCCATGGGTTATTTTGACCATGAGTTATTTTGTCCATGGGTTATTATGACCCTGGGTTATTTTGTCCTTGGGTTATTATGATAGGGTTATTGTGTCTAGGGTTATTGTGGTGGGTTATTATGTCCTGATACTAGAATACTGGGTATCATGACTGAATGAGCTAGAATTGCTGGATGAGCAGTGTATGGATGCCTTAAACCATTTACAAGTTTACCAAAACTAACTCAAGTGGAGTTATAACAAGAATATTGGAAGTTGGACATTCCAAGTAGAAGAACTTGTGTTGAAGGAAAATCAAAAGAACATTCCAAATCATGATGGAAAGGGCAAGTTTGAACCCAATTGGTTGGGACCTTTCGCTATCACAACAAGCTACAAGTTAGGGGCATATCAACTATCAACACCCAAAGGGGAACCTCTGCAGGAGCCCATGAATAGCTCCCACCTCAAAAAAAATTATACCCAATATTTTAAGGTATAAAACCAAAAATACAAAAAAAATAAAAAAATACAAAAATCTAAAAAATTAGAAAAAGGATTAAAAATAGTTAAGAAAAAAATCATCCTCTAGTGAAAACCACTTCGGTGGTGCTTTGGAAAAGTACCTTGGTTAAAACCTGGAAAACAGGCACCTTGTGTAAATAAGTACTTTCCATCCACCAGGATCTCCATGAATCATTTTGCATCATCCAATTCATCACATTCCATCTATCGCCTTTCATCGCATCATCCACGTCCATATCATAGCTTGGTCTTGTGTTCACATCACGATCCCTCGTTGTACTACTCAACCCATTCTTAAGGTCAGTTTGTCTTGCCTATATTAGAGTAGTCTATTGCATCACACTGGGGGAATGATCTCATCGGATCGAATTTGTGTATATTCTTGAAGTCCCTAAAATAGAAAAATTCAAAAATATCAGAAAATTAGAAAATCCGAAAACATTCAAAACATATCAAAATCCAAAAATAGGTCAAAATTTTAGTCAAAAATTCAAAAAAAGAGACATCTTGTCAAACTACATCATCTCTAAGCTTTGAACATAGGAAAGGTTGATCTTTAATCATCCCCCATGACACTTAGGTTAGTCCTTTAAGAGTTTGGCATAATAAACTGGTAATCCATTTGTTCATATCTCATCAATAATCAATTCTATGTCTATCAAACTACGTTGTATCTAAGATTTGAATGTAGGCAAGGTTGATCTTTGATCATCCCCTGAGACACTTAGGTCAGTCCTTTAGGAGTTCATCATAATAAATTGGCAATCCATTTATTCATATCTCATCAATAATCAAGTATGTGTTAGTCAAACTACGTGGTTTGTACATGTATAATGTAGGCAAGGCTAATCTATTGATCAACCCTTGAGGCCCCTAGGATAGGTATTTAGGTTAGTCTCTTGGTCAAAATCTCATAAAACCCAAAAACATTGGAAAATTGAAAATTGAAATATTTGCAAAATTTCAAAAATACCAAAAAATAGCCTCAAAACATTTCAAAACATCAAAAACATCCAAATATTTGAAAAAATCCATCCGTCCCATCTCTCACTCACCTACAATAAACATCTGCTCATGATAAATCATCGTCACCCCAACATTTGGTGAAATAGTCAGAAACAAGTCTAGTAGGTTAAAAGTGAAAACTCAAATGTTAAGGTCTCAAGTCTAGGTTAGTACGTAAACAAGTTGGTCAACTCTTTGTGTCAATTTCCTATCATCCAATTGTTGGCATATGGATTTTGGAGATTTTTTTTGGTTGCTAGTTTTTTCATTGATGGTAACTGGATTCAGTAGTGTGGTCAGCAGTTTAGAAGTTGTTCCTATCAGCAAGGAAAGTAGAAGACGGTACTCTACCAACAAAATGCATGAAGAACAGAGTATCTGGTTGGTAAGTTGATTTGAATACTTCACTAGATCATTATTTTGTTGTGTGGATCCCCAAGGAAGCTTGTCAAGCATGTATGCTACCTGATTGATAAGTTTTATGATATTACATTAATCCATGTATGAGTTTGGAGATTCAGTAGAATGATTTATTGCTTATTTTCTCATTATGGCCGACATGTTGTGTATGGTGTGTTCCAGATGTATTAGGAGTATGTGTTTAACTATTTCTTATGTTGGGAATTTAGTTTGGGCTCCTACTATAGTCTAGCTGACTTGTGTGGGTACATATTAATTTTAATTGGTGTTTTGAGCTGATTTGTGGAAGAATATTATATTTTGTTTAAAGCTGACATATAGTAATAAAATCTTGTTAGTGGATACAAAAAGGAGATCGGTAATTTGTTTTAAGGATGGCATGAAGTTGTAAGAAGGCATGTGTGTATGAAATAGTGTAGAACAACTATATGGCCTAATATTAGAAGATTTGTTGAGTGAATTTTGTTTGTGTTACAAAAGGGTTTCTACAGAAGAGTAGAGCAGAGCAGAGAAGAAGTGTGAATTGGACAAAAGGTCTAGAATCTATTTATGTGCCTCATTGAAACTGAATCTAGGCATTTGTAGATGCTATATTCTCAGTTCAACATTTTTTTATATTCTCAAACGCTTTGTAAGGCATTGATCCTTTCCTTTTTGAGTAGTGAGCACTAGGCAGTGTGCTTGAATGCAAGTGCATTCCCTTTTTATCATACTTTTAACAAAGTATACTTTGTGGATTAATCTCCACTATGGTTTTTCCCTTGACATGGTTTCCATGTAAAAATTATGGTGTTATGGTGTTCACATTGTCTTATTAATGTACATGCATGTTTCCTTCTGTTTACTTGTTGTTGATAGTTTAAGATTTGATTTGAAATTCAAATATTATGGAACAATGATTCACCCCCCGCTCAGTGTTCCTAGTGTCCAACAATTGGTATCGGAGTAGGTTCCTCTTTTGAAGTTTAACAACTTGTGGTGGATCTTGGATTAGAATGAGTGCAAGTGGTTTTCAACAGTAGCTTATGGTGGCACTTGATGATCTTGATTAGTCTAAAGCAGAGGTCATGGAACTAAAATAAAATATTTTGGCTACCGAGAAATTAATTCAATTATTGAATGATAAAATAAATGAGTCAAGGGAAAAGAGGAAAGAACTATGTGGTCAGTTGAAGCAAAAAGAAAGCAAAGGTCTAGAAGATGTTCATCTGAATCAAACCCTAAAAGAAATAGCAGAAGAATGTGAAAAGCTTGCTAAGGAAAATGCTTCCCCAAAGCCTGAAATGGAATATTTGGCGATGAAGCTAACTGAAGAGATTGAAGAAAGAAAGAAAAATGAGGAGAATTTGGCCCAATCCTTGAAATAAAAATCTAAAGAATGCAATAGACTCAATAGTGGATTCATTTAGCTGGAGATTGAACTGCAAAAATCTAGAAACAATGAATAAGAGCTTGAGAGACAGGTAGTTATTATTAGAGATGAGCTTGCTACTGCCAATGAGCTTAAGGAGAAGTTCAGGATCAATTTTTTTAGAAACCAAGATCTGAAATGCAAACCAAATCCTTCCACAGGAAGAGAAAATTATAAAAAGCAAAGCTTTGCAAGAAATGTGCAAATAATAATATTTAGGAATTCTTAATTACAAGATATGATTTTTCTTTATAAAATCAAAGATGCATAACCCTAATCTTATCTTGAGCAAAAGATAGCTCAATAAGATAATGATGAGAATAATAAACCTAGGAATTAAATAATTACCTAAGTAAAGTTATGCAAGTGTAATTAAATATTAATTACACTAACACCCCCCCATAAGTGCAATTTAGGGAGACTAACAAAGCATGCACCTAAAACTAAGATGAATGCAAGAAAGCATGAATGAATGGGTCTCAACAACAAGGCCTGATTAGGTACCCATGTACAAATGCAATAAATGAGGGTATAAAGGAAAGCCCAGTGGGACAAAACCCCATATAATGAGATGACTGTTGCAAAGAAGCACTAGAAGAACACGTGGATTAACACTAGAACCACAATCTGACAAGCAAGGAAGATACTTTTGTCTACAAGAAACCAAAAACAAAATCATAATGATGTGACAGCACACCCGATGCCACGAAACACTGGAAAAATCACAAACTAGAACGACCCTGGAATCTGTGAAGCAACAGTAGATGAAATGATGACAAAATTTGGAAACCATGTATCCCGATGTCAATGCCAAACTGAGACTAAAAATCTTCCATGGGAACAAGTACCATAAAGACTCTAGAACATTAACCATAAAAACATGGCCCTCAAACTGAGAAGGATCTGAACCAATGCGGATCAAGAAACATAAACTCTCAATATAAAGTGTGAACCGATGAATCTGATATGTGTCAAGCTAGAGACAAGATGTGGCCAAAAGAAACTAAGAAACCCGATAACCCATGTGAGTTTCCATCAAAAAAATATGGAGATCAAAGTGCATGCACACTCTAATCAGATTATTATGCAAGAAACCCCCCTGATGGAACTTTATCTCAGTTCATTTATTACAATAACCCAATGATTGTAAAAGGATATAATGCTAAATGTACATAAATAGAAAATAACAGGACTCCAACGGAGCCAACTTTGATACCATGTTAGAAACCAAGATCTGAAATGCAAACTAGAAAAGCCTTCCATAGAAGAGAAAATCAGAAAAAGCAAAGCTTTGCAAGAAATGTGCAAATAATAATATTCAGGAATTCTTAATTACAAGATATGATTTTCTTTATAAAAGAAAAGGTGCATAACCCTAATCTTATCTTGAGCAACAAGATATCTCAATAAGATAATGATGAGAATAATAAACCTGGGAATTAAATAATTACCTAAGTAAAGTTATGCAAGTGTAATTAAATATTAATTACAGTAACAAGTTTTGCTAGGCTTGATGAGATGACTAAAGGACAAAAGGATGTGAATGATAAGCAAGATATTGGCTATGTGAAGGGTGAGAGGTCTGGATCTGGACAAAAGGACCCTGAAAAGAAGAAGAAAGGTAGAAGATATCTAGTAAGGAAACCCAATGCTCAGAAATTTAATGGATATTGCTTTGTTTGTAATAAATTTGGGCGTGTAGAAGATAAGTTCTGGCAGTCCATCATTTTTTGGTCAATGTTTTAACTATAAAATGTTTGGTCATAAGTTGTTAGAATGCAGAAGTATGTGTGTCAGTAAAAGTAATTTTAAATGCTACACCTGTGGAAGACTTGGACATGCTGCTAATCAATGGAGATCAAGAGGAAATCAGTGGAATAAATGGTATATACAAAAAAATTTGGTATGCTACAATTGTAACAAATTTGGTCACATTGCAAGATTATGCAAGAATAGAAACATGGATAAGAGAGGTCTAGTTTATCAAGGAAAAAATTCATAGAAAGGTGATAAAGGAAAATAAAAATCATCCATCGAAGAGATAAGAGATCAGATGAAGAAAATGTGGGTAAAGAAGAATGGATTTGATGAATGTCATAAGGCTATACCAGAAGCTCCCACTGGTAGTTCATCTGACAATTGATTTCAGGCCATTGGCCTAGGCGAAGTCTTCATGATAATTTTTTGTTCCCCTATGTGTAGTTGGTATGGGATCATAGGAAATTGTCAGTTGGTATGTTACTCTTTCTCAAATGTATTAGTGATCGCTTCTTGAAGGTCCACAAATGGATTTTTCTCTTGTTGTTTGAAAATAGAGTGACCAGAATTTCTAGGGCAAATCATTTAATGTGACAAGGAAGTTAGGTGTGCAAAGTTATAAAAGGACATTTGGAACCCTCATTTGTCACCATGCACCGAAGAAGAATAGTTGGAGAACCTTTTCAATAAAATTTTGAAGGAGCGAAAGTCAATTTAGAGGTGAATTATCTAGGTATTTCTATTGATTATCAATTTCATACTTGATTGTATTGCTTCTGGATTCGATTGTGTAAAGATTTTTTGCATCAATGTTTTGAATCACACTCCGTGATCCATCATCAGGATGAAAGAGAGCTAGAGGAGAAAAATGAAGCAAATAAAAGGAATAGTAATTCTAGATGAATATAGTAGTCAAAAGGTTAGGGATGTAAGAAATTCATTGTCTACTATAGAATTGAAAAAGCTTGGAGGAGTGAAACACAATAATCTAGACATCTGGAATGAATTCCCTCATTTTGTCAATGTGGAGGTAGTCCAGTTTATCTTGAATAGATTGGATGGTGATATCCTTACTCTAGATAAACCCTATCAAATTTCTAAGGATGTAAGTAGAAATCTAATAGGTTTGTGCAATGTTGGTGATGTCCCAAAAAAGAAATCAATTCAGAATGTTGAGGTTGAAGCCCTAACTGGTGTAAAAGGATATCAAAGGGCTCTGATGATTACAACTATCAAAGATCCATTAATGAGGTATATTGCATATGGAATTTCATACAATATTTTCTTCATAAATAGGGAAGGTGCAACCTCTGTAGGCACAATCTATATTGCACACAAGATGATAATATAAAATGAATACTTTGACCTATGTGGATTGCTGAAGGACCAATTGATGGAGAATGTGAAATTGTCAAAGGATATAGATTATTATTTTAGGTTTGGTACCCTGGCTATATGCATTATGATGTATTTCCTAAATTTCTTGCCTCAGAATGACAATGTGGTATGGAAGGAAAATATACTGGTTTGCAAGCAAATTTTTGAGCATTTCAACTCCTTTGAAAATGGTGAACAAGTTTATGAATTTTTTTTTGAAAGTTAGAAAATTCTGGTATTGCTCTCTTGGTAAAAGCAATTGAAATTGGATCATCCTCCGGTAAGGTGGAGAAAAAGTAGAAGAGAGAAAGAGAGTTGGATAGTGACACTCATCCAACACCTAAGTCAACAAAAGTTGAGGGAAAAGGTAAAGAGCATATGGTTTTGGATGTAGTCGATGAAGCCTTTGAGGGATATAAACCAAGAGATGAACCAAAACTAGGTGA
Source organism: Sequoia sempervirens (assembly GCA_007258455.2). NCBI lineage: Eukaryota > Viridiplantae > Streptophyta > Pinopsida > Cupressales > Cupressaceae > Sequoia > Sequoia sempervirens. The sequence goes on from VDFB02105785.1 coordinate 54,487,126, forward strand.
ACTAGATGTGATAATAGCAAAAGAAAGTGATGAAGAAGGTGTTTTACTTAAGTCAAAGATATTGCAGATTGTTCAGGAAGAAGATGGAATGCAAAAGATAACATATGGATGAATGGACTATCATATGAACAGGACCTCATTGAGGACACTCTAGGAAGATACTTTATTGATAACAACATTGAATTGAAGAGTTTGTAGAATGTACTTCCAAAATAATTTATTGAATGTATCAAGGAGGCTATGGACTCTGTGTCTCAGGACAAAAGAGGAAGAAATAATCTCACATTTGAAGATGCAATTTAAGCTATCTCTCACTAAATTGAAGAAGAAAATGAATGCACTAAGAAAATGCATTGACTCAGCGAATAAGATCTTCAATTATTGTCTCAGGTGGCCTCATGTGGTTGGAAAATACAGGGATAAGTTGGAACAAATTGAGAATGAGCTTGTCAGAATTGGACAGGACTATAGTATGGTTCAGGAAAAGGATGGAGAAGTTAAGAAGAAGATTCATGAGTTGCAAGTTGAGCATGCAAAGGTTCACTCCACCAAAAACATTCTTATGGACACCTTCTACAAAGTGAAGGATTAGACTGAATGCAGGTTAGAGAAAATGGTTGAAGCTCTAAAGAAAGGAGAAAAGCTGGAAGAAGCCATTACCATTCTTGAATCCCTTGTCCAAGTCATCAATAGAACATCAGAAAATAATAGTCTAATAATTGCTATTGGGATTGCAGTGGACTCTTGGAAGAAATTTCTCCAGGAAATGAAAGATAAGTATAAAATAATTTTCTGAATTTAGCAACAGTTGCAACCTTTTTTTTTAGGAGAGAATACATTGAGGAAGAGTGCAGTAAATAAGGTAAGGGGAAAAGAAAAGTAGTGGATTTTTTTGTCATTGATGTCAAAGGGGGAGAGAATGCTGTGAAAAATGTCTTGACATCCAAAGGGGGAGCAATGTTTTGTTGAGTTTTGAAACTTATTCATTTTTCACAAAGTGTTGCCATCAGTGCCAAAGGGGGAGATTGTTGGAATATGGCTTTGGGAGATTGTTTTTGGTTGCTAGTGTTTTCATTGATGGCAACTAGAGTCAGTAGTGTGGCCCATAGTTTAGAAGTAGTTCCTACCAACAAGAAAAGTAGAAGATAGTAATCTACCAGTAGAATGCATGAAGAACAAAGTATCCAGTCGGTAAGTTGATCTAAATACTTCACTAGATCATTATTTTGTTGTGTAGATCCCTAGGGAATCTTGTCAAGCATGTATGTTACCTGATTGATAAGTTTTATGATATTGCATTGATCCATGTACGCGTTTGGAGATTTGGTAGAATGATTTATTGCTTATTTTCTCATTATGGCTAACCTGTTCTAAATGGCATGTTGCAGATGTATGTGGAGTATGTGTTTAACTATTTCTTATGCTGAGAATTTTGGTTTGGGTCCCTACTATAGTCTAACCAACTTGTGTGGGTACGCATTAATTCTAATTGGTGATTTGAGCCAACGTGTGGAAGAATATTATATTTTGTTTAAAGCCAACATATAATAATAAAATATTGTTAGCACATACAAAAAGGAGATTAGTAATTCATTTTAAGGATGGCATGAAGTGGTAAGAAGGTGTGTGTGTGTGAAATAGTGTAGAACAACTATATGGTGTAATATCAGAAGATCTGTTGAGCGATTTTTTTTGTGCTACAAAATGGTTTCTGTAGAAGAGCAGAGAAAAGCAGAACAAAAGTGTGAATTGGACAAAAGGTCCAGAATTTGTTTGCGTGCCTCATTGGAACTGAATCTAGGCATTTGTAGATGCTATATTTTCAGTTCAACATTTTTTTATATTCTCAAACACTTTGTAAGGCAGTGAGCCTTTCCTTTTTGAGCAGTGAGCTCTAGGAAGTGTGTCTAAATGCAAGTGCATTCCCTTTTTATCATACTTTTAATAGAGTATACTTTGTGGATTAATCTCCATCATGGTTTTTCCCCTAATAGGGTTTCCACGTAAAAATTCTAGTGTTATGGTGTTCACATTGTCTTATTAATGTCCATGCATGTTTCCTTTTGTTTACTTGTTGTGGATGCTATTAAAGGTTAAATATTGTTGTTGATAGTTTAAGATCTCATTTGAAATTAAAATATTGCGGAACACTGATTCACCCCCCCTCTCAGTGTTCCTAGTGTCCAACACCAATCAGTACCAAATCATCATCTGAGAACATTAGGTCCTAAGATGCATCCTTCTTATAATGGACATCAACATCAAGCATCGCCATAGTTTAGTCTTGGCTAGCGGTATGAAGAACATTGGCTTGTTTGTTTACTTGATCTTTTCTTTTGATTTATCTTATTGCACTCATTCTAATGATTTCTCGATGATATATAATCAAAATGATTTAGAGAGAAAGGAATGGGGCAATGATCATTATCTTTTATCTATTGTGCTTGTTGGTTATTCTTGTAATATAACCTTGGTCATGCATTATTTTTTTGATTTGTAGGATGTTTTAGGTGTCTTGTTGACCACATAGGAAGGCTTTCCTTTCTATGTTTTGGTCCAAGATGTTTGGAATATCTGAACTGCATTTTGAACAAGGTTTCATATGTTAGGTGTGAACAAGAGTACTCCTATCTAATTGTCAAGTCAAAGTCCATCACACTAGGTGCAATGCCATCCTAGTTCTTTATACCTTGATGCATCGTGCCTATGTGTATTATCAAAAATAAGGTAAATGGCCCTTTTAAAGTCCCAATTCCTGGTAAGCATATCACCATCATTATTTTTTTCATCATCATCTTTTGACTTGTTGGATTCTCTTATTTCTTCTTGCTTCTCTCTACACTAACATGGTACCAGGACAATCAATCATCATCGCTATTGCATCCATTCTACATCCACAAAGCATCACCATAATGCATATCATATCATGGAATATAGGGAACACAAAACATATCACATGCATTGCATTTCATCATTGCATAATATAGATTGGTTATTCTAAGCATCTCATAAACCATACATTTACATTCATTGCATAAACATAAAAAAATAATCATATAAGCATCCATCACATCATCACATATACATCATCATATAAGCGTTATCATATCATTTCATATACATAGACATCATCATTAAATGAACCATCACATAGACATCATTATAAAAATTTATCATCACATCATATCAAGTACATCATCATAGCATCCATAAATGCATCACAATATCATACATGCGAAAGATAATGAAAAAGAAAAAGATTGCATCTCATAAATTTTATCATCATCGTCCATTAGGTGCATAGTATAGATCCATTAGTCTAAACATTCACATAACATTTACATTATCCATACATCATCATAAAAGTGCATAGAAAAGATATTGAAAAAGAAATGCATCACATAGAATAAAAAGCATACATGCATCACATAGGATAGAATCATTTCATCACATATAGACCATCACATATAGAAAGTAAAAACATTCATCCATAATGCATAAATAAGATAAGGACACATCATACATCAGATCAAATCATCTCATATATCATCAAAATAATAATACATTGTCATGGTACATGGATCAGGATCAAGTGTGTATATCAATCAATACAATCAACCACGAGGCTATCCAAAATGAGCCTGCAGACCTCAAAAGAATAGTGTCTTAGATAAAAATGAGCTAGCCCTATTGGCTACTCCCCTCACCACTCTACCTCTCTTTGTGATCCTCTGGAGGTCTGTATCTAGTCTACTATGAAAAATTTGGAACTCGTGTTGCTCGAGGCACTGCTTGGTGATAGTGAACCCTGATAGTACTTGGCCTCTCGTATGGCCTCTCAATATGCCCGCATGGATACTGTACTCCTCGAGGAGGATGCAACCATACTCTCTAGGTTTTGTCATGGGCCCATATCCTATGTTTCCTACAGCTTTCCAGCATACCACTGTTAGATGGCCTAATCTCTCTCTGTCGTTAGGGCCAATACTTGTTGTCTCACCTAGTCCCTCTCTATAGTGAGCACCTCTATTTGAGCTTGTAACTACAAAATTTGACTGTCCCTAGGGTCTAGCCGTAGTGGTGGCTGGACTGGTGGTTGGTCTTGATGACCATCACTCGGCGGGGTCCGCTACCTGTCCTAGTCCTGGTGACCATCCCTGGGTTGATCCTAATGCCTGTCTCTAGGGGCATCCCTCTAATATCTATGTTGCTCGGGCTACTGCTCTGGTTGTCACAGAGGTGTGCCACCTCCTACTCTACCTCCTCCTCTACCCCAACCACCATCACCATTCTTGTCTCCATCACCATCCCATCTGCCTCCTCGGACATGGACCCACCTTGCAGATAGGCCTCTAGGTATCCTCTGATGAAAAAGTGCACCAAGAACTATCAATCTCACCAGTGGATGGAACCAATCTCTATATGCTTGGGTCATCCCTCAGTCTATTGGTCCCTGATCATAAGGCCATGGCCTAGCCACTAGTTTCCTGAAGCTCTCAACTACCTCATTTGTAGGGATGGTATGACCCATATGGTCTCCCTCATAGTACATGCAAAGATGGACATGTATTGGTCATCAGGACAGTCCTATGTATCTCCAAACTGTCGGACAATGTGATCTGGTAGATACTGCTCTATCATTGTGTGCTCTCTACCTTGCATCAAACAGTGTTTCCTGGCAAAGAAAAACTATTGAAAATCATCATACCAAGTAGGCATGCCAAGCCAAGGCCTCCAAGTGAAAACTGTCATCTCATCGATGACCCTCCACCAGTGTTAGATGCCTGTTGCCCTTGTGTGCATGAAATTAAGTGTTCCCCTATATCTCTAGATGAATAGGTCATCTAGCTCCATGTTGATGGGGGTGAATTGAGGGTAGAGCATAGGGGTTTGCTTCCTGGCCCAAATGTGCAGCAATGTAACTCCTAATCTGATGGCTTGGATATCACACTATGCGAACTCATGAAGATCATGGTAGAGGGAGGCCAACATCACTAGATCCCAGGAAAAAAATCTCTCCGTCAGAGCATACACTCCCAAGAAAGACCCCATCCTAGGCTAAAATATCGTTCGTGCTGATCTGGTGCTACAAGTCTCAAAATGATGGTAGCTACTATCAATCTGAAAGTCGGTACTAAAGTCCTATACCGCTCTAGCTCGATCTAACCCTCTAAAAAAATGATCTCATCCAGGCCCATGATCTCATAGAAGGAATCCCTACCAACATCCACATCATAAATGACTCTCTCTCCATGGATTGATAATCACAGAATGCACTACACGCTCTTCAGGGTCACTATGGCCTCACCTGTGGGGAAGTGAAATGAAGACATCTCACTATGCCAGTGCTCCACCAATGTTGTCATCATGCCAAGGTGCGTCCTGATCATTGGGGCATACGAAATGTACAATAATCAAATCGCCCCTAGGTGCTCCTACAGTACCTCATGCAAACTGGGATCCTAGGATAATCTGCTCAAAATAGAAGATCTATGCTCTTGTGAGTGGACCAGCTCCATGTCCTCCTGCATCAGAAAAGTTACTGCATCAAGTTTCATAAAAAATTGAGATCCTGTTTGAAGTTTGTGTGACCAAAAAAACAAATGCATCGTTATTTTTGTATGTGTCACTATTTGAAACTTCTAAACTACACTACTAGAAGTCTAAAAGTCCAAACTCCATTGACATGGTATAGTTTGACAGTGATATGATTTGACCCCTAGACCTAAATTTCAAACTGAGTCACCGCGACACTATTTGCATGTGCAATGGACTTTGTAACCTGAACCCTAATTTCTAAACTCCGTCCTTGTGGAACAGCTCTCATCAGCAGCATAGTTTAGGCCCATGCGACGCTGATTTAAGGTTTTTAGCAGTGATAAACAACGCCGCTTGACTTGGTTGACCCCTATACCCTAATTAATGCACAAAAAAAAATGAAAAACAAGGTTGGGACAAGATAACATACCGCGGGTCTTATGCCGGGAAGCCTGTAGTACACTCACACGTGCTCAAAAATGTGTCATGGAAGCACATATTGCACCATCTTGATTAGTCCTCAGAGCTCAAATCACAACAATCTCTAAATGCTAGGTGTGTAAATGATTTGGAAGTGGCCCCTCCAGGCCTATTTAAGGCTAAGAGTTAGGGTTTTTGACCCTCTTTAGCCATCTAACTAGGGTTTTGGACCCCCGAGCCTGTTTTCACCCAATCAAAGGTCATTTTGCATCATTTTTTCTCATCGTTGCACATTTTTGGCATCCCGGAGCCTTTCTGGACCTATCAAGAACTTTGTCCTCTTTGTTGTGAGATCACCCAAAAATCCAAATTTTCATCTGATCTCTCGAGGGGGTAGTATATCAGCATGTTTCTTGTCGCCAAGGCAGTAATGGGGCATTTTTAAAAAAATGAAAAAAAAAGAATTTTGATCACAACAATTTATTCTTTGAACCAATGCAATGGGTACATTACTTCAAAGAGGGGGGCAATGTAGACATGAAAAATGTACCGATTGATCTTATACACCTGATCCTAATTTTACTAACATTGCTTCATCTGGAATCATCTCCTTTGCCAATTGTTTAATTGAATAATCTGTATTTGATTAAATCCATCACATTTCATCTCTTAATTAAATAAATCAAATTTATCTAATTAACTCATCATCTCCTGTTAATTTAATAAATCAATTTTATTTAATTAACTCCTATAGTCTCCCTCTAATTAAATAATCCACTTTATTTAATTAAGTCTCTAAAGTCATTCTATTAAATTAAATAAATAAATCCTTATTTGATTTAATCTAACATCATCTCCTTTTAATTAAATAAATCAAAATCTTTATTTAATTAAGTCTAAATCACATTCCTCTCATTTTGATTTGAATTAATCAAAAAATCTAAATCATAATGGTCAAATCAACTAATCTCCCTCTTAATTAATCAACTCTTGATTAATGCTAATCTTAATCACTCCAATCCTCTAGATTTTGCAACTTGCTCATGAATCCTTTGTGCTTGTGGTTATCCCAATACCCGGCCCGATCAAAGCCCTTGTGGCTTTGGGGTGTTGGGATAGCGTTCTTGTTCGTTGTGTTTGTTTTATGCATTTGAAACTAATTTTCCTTGGTTCCTCATACCTTGGCGTATCATCTCAAAAATTAGTGCTCCTAAAATGGAAAAATGGCATTAGGATTTGTATTTCATTTATCATCCTATTGCATTGCATTTATCCCCATCTTTTCCTTCCCTAGCCTATGGTTAGTGATTTCGGTTGTGCAAACGCTCATCTCTCATCTTTTCTTCCTATAAGGATTCCTATGGTTTTTGATAGGTGCAGTACCACACCCATCATCACTCATCTTTATATGTGATACATTGTCACACTTCTCATTTTTCACTTAGGTGCATCATCTCATTACATTATCATATCCATTTTAAGTTGTTTAGATTAATCTAGATTAGTTATTCTAAGCATCTTAAGTTCATTTCATATCATTTCATCTCATTGCATTATAATTATAATATCCATTTTAAGTTGTTTAGATTAATCTAGATTTGTTATTCTAAGCATCTTAAGTTCATTTCATCTCATTGCATTATCATTATCATGTTATTTTTAAGCTGTTTAGATTAATCTAGATTGGTTATTCTAAGCATTTTAGGTTCATTACATTCCATTAGCATTTCATTGCATTATCATTTTAGTTTGTTTAGGATAGTATGATAAACATATTACTTCATCTCATTACATACATTACATTACATTAAATTGATAATATCCATCCATAACATAAGCACATATGCATACATCACATTTTTCATTCATTGCATCCCATTACATTTTCATATAATACTCAAATCATAAAAATATGCCTAGAAAGTTTTCACACTAAAACTAAAAACAAATTGATTGTAAAGTGTACAACAAAGATATCCATCACATCTGTTGAATCAATCACAAGGATTTTTAAACATATCCATTGTAGGCATAAGTTTTCTGTCTACACATATTCAAGACATCTTGCTGTAAACACAAAAAATTTACCGATTGATCCTATACACCTAATCCTGATTTTACTAACACCGTTTCATCCAGAATCATCTCCTTTGCTAATCGTTTAATCGAATAATTTGTATTTGATTAAATCCATCACATTTCATCTCTTAATTAAATAAATCAAATTTATCTAATTAACTCATCATCTCTTGTTAATTAAATAAATCAATTTTATTTAATTAACTCCTATAGTCTCCATCTAATTAAATAATTCACTTTATTTAATTAAATCTCTAAAGTAATTATATTAAATTAAATAAATTAATCCTTATTTGATTTAATCTAACACCATCTCCTTTTAATTAAATAAATTAAAATCTTTATTTAATTAAGTCTAAATCATATTCCTCTCATTTTGATTTAAATTAATCCAAAAATCAAAATCAAAATGGTCAAATCAACTAATCTCCCTCTTAATTAATCTAATCTTGATTAATGCTAATATTAATCACTCCAATCCTCTAGATTTTGCAACTTTCTCATGAATATCATTTTAATTGATTTATTAAATCTTCAATTACTTTAAAAAAGGCATCAATGTTGGAATATTCTCCAATTTTGAAAATCTCTCCAAAAGGGTTTGTGCATCCAACAAGGCATTTAATTTTCTTACACGTCCTTTGCCTTGAGCCAAGTGGCATTAACTTCATCTCTCATCTCCCTCCAACTTGTTACTTCTCCATTTTTGAAATTCCACCTAATTGCATTCAATTGCACAATGACCAAAATGTGCTCCACCTTTGTCCACTCACATGTTGACAAGTGGCTTCATGCTATTGGTTGGTATTTTGTCCCACATTCATCCATTTTTCCTCATTCTCCATCTCTCTCATCTATAAATAAGAGGCTCTCATTTATATTTTGGATCCACAACTTCATGCAAAGACATTATCTTCAAATTTTGAATTTTCTCATCCATTGTTCATCCATTTTTCATTTTCATAGCGAGGTTATGTAGGAATTCAACCAAGGAGCATCAAATCTTCATCAAATCACCACTCAAGCTTACAAGGGATTGGGAAAGGGGAATTTTCCACATCAAAATGGCACCAATTCTCCTATGGGATTGAGAATTTGCTTGCATTAGATAGGATTTGATAGTTTTCATTTGTGTTCTTCATTTCCATTTCTCATTTTATGCATTTCAAATGAATTTTATGGGGAATGATGTTTCTAACTTGCATTTGGGACTAATCTTGTGTTTGTTCTTTGTGTTTGTGTAGGTCTAGAATCACCATTCACACCTACATCACAAATCATTATTATCATATCCATAGCATATAAAATCATAAATCATTCATCACAAAGTGTTAGACATAATGCATTTAATCCATATCATCCACATAAACATAAGAATAAATCATCATAGTCACATACATACATCATGAACATAATCACCATACACATGAGCATAAATAAACATCCATGTCATCACATAATAATCCCATAGTGTTGGAAATGTCCATCACATATCATAAATATCAAAATATATAATATCCATCATATGTCCATCATAATCTATAATAAAAACCATAATAGTCCATAATAAGTCTATAATAAACAAATAACATAACAAGTCCATCGTAATGTCTACTGAAATCCATCAAATAACATATAGGTACAAAGCTTTGATCAAATTTAGTGACTACATCTCTGGAAAGAATAAAGATTAAAGAATAAATGAATCAATGAATGAAATGATCTCTAATCTATGCTAGGGAGTCTATAGCCTCTTTCTCTATATGCTACATATATGCTCTACACCTATCAAAATATGTATCCTATATCCGCTCTCCTATCTATCCTGAGCTACTTGCATTTGATCTCTAGGGGGAGTTTGGCATTGATCGTCTACCTCAGGGGGTGTCTTCCGATAGCTATTGTATCCCCATGTGTGTGTGGCCCCTGAGTGTGACAGTGTTGGCATTTGGGGTGCAACTCTAACATATGTAGAGAGCCTTCATGCTAGATCTGGGATGACCTGATGATATGCAAACATGTAGTAACTGACCATTTTCCTCACATCTTCCACCTTTTCTACCTAATCCCTCACCAAGTCTCTTTCAATCTGATACCTATCTCACAGCCCACTGATATGCTTCCTCTCTTTCTCCCAAGCATCTTGGGCTAGCCTCATCTAGTCCACCCATGCCTATAGCTATGACATCTCCTATATTGCTACATCTCTCTCACCCTACAAGGCATGTACCTATGCCTCTACCACCTCTTCCCTCTACAACAACCCCCTGCATCCCCCATAGTCACTTCAACACACTCTACCTTGTCCTGTAGCTCATCTCTCTCCCTCCTCATCTCCTCTAGGCCACACTGCAGCTTTGACACCTGACTGCTCAGATCATCTCTCTTGTATGGGCCTCTTGTACCCTAAATGATGCCACATCTGCCAGGGCCCTGTAATCCTTGTCACCATCCCTCTATAGGGCCTGTAATTGGTCTATCTCCCACTATAGCTTGTCCCTGTCTACCTTTGACTCTCTCAATTTCTTCTTTGCAATGCCTAGCCTTCCCAAGGCTCCTATCAGCAACACTATGGGATCCTTGGGTGGAGGTGGCCCGTAGGGCACCATCGCTAGTGGATGCACCTCTAGGGAATCCTCCTACATGTTTATGGCTTGCTCCTCTCTCCCTTCCTATGGAATCTTTGCATCCCCATCATCTCCCCTCCTCTGTCAACCCCCTATCCTCCTCATCATCTCTAGCCTAGCTAACCTCCTCTCATCATCAGATCCATATCCTAGTGACCCCACAATCAGCTGTATTATAGTGATTTTTCCTAGTCTCCCCTCCACCCACCATGCTGAGTATCGTATTGTGGTCCTTGCATCTGTTGGCCCTCCCCTCCAAGGTTACTGTGCCACTGGGATTGTGTTCCACGTTTTTCATGAATAATCTATTGTAATCGGCTATCCCCATAATGTTGTTGGCTCCCTGGTGATCCCTTGGAATCTCTAGGGTCCTATAGGAATATCTTATTGTATCCCAAACTATCTCGTGACCTTTTCTAGTTTGTGCAACTCTACAATGTATGGATCCCATCCAATTAGATAATAAACTGAGAAGAAATAGCCCATATATCTCCTATCATCATCCCTCCACCCCTAAAATCATTGGGCCATGTAGGGTCTCAATATGATATCTTCTAGTCTCAACCCATCTAGTCTCCATCGCTATCCCTCAAAATTGCCCACTGCCTGATATTGAAGCCTCAAGCCATACTCTGTCCCCCACCAGTATCCTATCGACAAAATCTCATCCCTCACACTAGTAGTCAAAATATCTAGACTCACCATGATAATATGCCCCCACAACCACACCTAAAGCAGTGTCACATGGGTGATGCTCGGTGCTCATTTGTATCAGGAAACATGCATATCTTGGTATAGTTGTGCTAGTGCATACTCTCCCCATGCAAACTCCCCCTCTCACCTCTCCATAATGTGTCTAACAACCTTAATCACCTTAAGGCTATAGAAGCATGCACTCTTGTTTGGAAATAAAATCCCATTGATCAAGTGATAGAGGTACAATGGTAGGGTTGGTAAATATAATCCAAAGCAAGCATCAAGATCCAACTCCCTACTTGGATAGGTAGCTCCACTGGTCCAAACACACCTTGTAGGCTTTCCTCCACCGATTAGCTATGGGTCCAAATGATCAAGTGCTCTCAAATGGGAAATCAAAAAATCCTCTAGATGTCCTCTAGTGTCACCATCAACTCCCTTGTCAGGAGATGGAAGGTAGAAGTCTTAGAACTCCATCTCTCCATTAGCACTATCAGTAGTCCTCGATGTAGTCAGATGTTGGGATACCCCAACATGTGTAGCAATCCCACCTATGCAAGTGATCCATGATCATGTGAATTCATCACCCTCTTTGCCACTTCTAGCATTGCTGAATGTCTCTCCCGCATCCTCAATGAGTCAAATTTCTACATCCATGCAAAAAATTTTGTTAGCTTTTCTCACATTTCATTTCTTTTCTATCATTTTTCATCCCTGCCCCGAGTCTAGCGAATTTGCCTCTATGCAAGGTGAGTTCACCCTTTTCCCTTCTCAGTGTGTTCGCTTGTCTATCTAGTGCACTCGCCCCTTTGTTGTTCTCTAGTGAATTCTCCTATTTTCTAGGTGAATCTTCCCCTTTCTTGTTCGGGTGTGAATCTACCCATCTTGTCCTCAGTGATGAATTCACATTTTCCCTTTTTCCCCGAGGGGAGATTTCACATCCACCCTTGCATATTCCTCCCTGAGTGATGAATTCACACTTTCCCTTTTCCTGGAAGGTCAGATTCACATCTGTTTGTTTTCCCTTTTGGTGAAATCATGTTCACCTCTTCTTAGTTTTGATGAACTCACATTTTTCCTATCCTGATGCACTTACAACCCTGTGTTGTGTAATCTCGCCCTTTTCAGAAAGAAGTGATTTCACAATCACCCCTCCCCCTATGTACCCACACATGCATAGCACGTCTCCACCCTTTTCCTCACTGGCCCTCCTAGATAGGAAAATTTTCCTTTTGGATGGAAAAATCTTCCCATCCATGGTGAATCTATGCCCTAAATCTACCTGATCCCAACTTAAAAATGTTCTTAAAAATTCAAATAAAAATCACCAAGTAGGATTTGAGGCCTACTTGGTGTGGTATCGCTTAATAGTAATAAAATTGGTGCACATCCTTGCCTTTATGGATCAAGTCATCATCCATGAATGCCTCATCACTGCTCAACCCATTATCCATCCTCATCACTCTCTCTCTTTCTCTCTCATCTAGTTAGTGTCAAGTGTGTAAATGAGAATAAGGTGAATAGTAATTTTTTAAATTTACTATTTATAATTTTCACATTTTACACCTATTTAGCCTTTTAATTTTTGGGTAATTTTTACCCTTTAATTAACCTTTTATTAATTCATTCCCCCCTTTTCTTTTGCAGGCTACCATTCACACCCCGTTTGTCTATTTTACTCCATTCAAAAGCCATTCTTCATGTTTTTTTATGCTCTATCACATGGTATCCTCCATTTCTCCATATCAATAAGTTACCTAGGGCCCCTTTTCCTTCCCCATCTTCCCTCTTGAGGGGGAATACCTTTCCATTTTGCTCCATTTGTCTATCCTATCCACTTCCCTACGACACTAGGGCATCGTCTAACATTATTTTCTTCTATTGAGTCATTTATATTTTATTCTTCTTTGAAACACTTATTTTATACACTGCCATTTTCTTCCATTCTTCCATTCTATCCACTTCCCTACAACATTGGGGCATCGTCTAACATTCTTTTCTTCTATCGATTCGTCTATATTTTATTATTCTTCGAAACACTATTATTCTAACAATTATTTTGAAGAGGGGAAAAATGTAGACTCCTGAATTTGACCACCCCCATATGGTCAAATTCACCCCTAGTATTCATCTGTCCCACATTTGTCATCAACATTAATTAAATAATTTATTATTTAATTAATATTGTTCTGCAACCTAATGTCCCTAAGATATTTAATAAATCAATTAAATACCTTGCCCCCTTTCATCTCTAAATTAAATAAATACCCTAATTTATTTAATTTAGTCACTTTAGCCTCAACTGAATTAAATCTATTTTTCATTCACCCCTTTTTCTCTCTCCTCATGTCACATCCTCCATAATCTCCCACTTGCCTCTAATCTGTCATTAATTCATCTAATCATGCATTTGCACAACCTCAATCACTTAATTAGGTAAACCTAATCTCCATGCCATTTATGGCATGTGTCTAAAGTCAACTGCATTAAATGCTTTCTCTATTTGGAGAAGGAACACCCTTCCCCATGTTGGTTATTTTTATAGAACCAAACTTAATCTAAGTTCTTACCTATGAATCTACCAGAACTCAATTATCAACAAGGTTGAGGGTTGGCCAACAATTAAGTGAGGCATTTGGAACCTTACTTCTTCTCTTCAGGCTCTATGAGACCCAGGAGGGTAGTCCTACTTATGCTCATGATATCTCAACTTGATCAAGAGAATTTGCTCATAGATTTATTCCTTAAGAAACCAACATCATATAAGGCTTGGAAGACCTCTTATGAAATTTCTATTTGTTTCAGGGAATACGCTAATACTTGAAGGTTGGTGTAGTGCAATTTAAAGTATATTAAGAATTCATTTCCATTTTAAATCCATGCCAAAATTCATTACTTGCTCAGTCAACCATAAGATAAACTAATAGAACAAACAGTGCCCTATCTGAGGGAACAATGGAATCATAGTTTGCAATCAATCAATAATACAATTATATTGAACATTGGAAATTAATGGACTATCAACATTCCACTTTGTAGCATCTAACTCACTATATTTTAAAATATTGCTTCCTTTCCAAATCCTATATCCCTTTCCCACAAACTAATGGTTTCATTTTAGCATTTAATCAACTCATTGAACTGAAGCACAAACAAACCCATTCATTTAGTGCAAATGATAGAAGACAAATGAAATTATAATTAACAACTTCATTCATAATTTGGAAGAAAAATACACAGGAGAGAAATATTTTAGAACTAATACTCTTTTTCATTGCTGATATTGCTTTGTAAAACTATATTTAAGATATTCATACAATATAACTTTTTCCCTAGACTAGCTTCTGATATATTTGCGATTTTATCTATTCACATTCTATTTTCTCCTTGAGCATAGCTTTCACCTTGACCTATTTTGGACTCAAAAATTTTGAACTCTGTAATTTTAGCCATGAAATCCCCTTTATAAATAGGGGAGCAAGAAGCATCCAGTTGAGTTACAATTTCATTTAGTTTCATGTCCAAAACCTAATTTCAACTGCATCCTCAAAGAACTCCCCAAGTCATTTCATGCAATCATTAGACAATAGGGGAGGACAAAAGACAAAACACATGTGTAGGATATTAGTCGTTGTCGCCACATTCATGCTTGAACAAAAAAGATTCTATATCATATCAGCCAAAAAATGTCCACATCAACATGGAAGAGTAAAAGACCAACCATAGACATATTGAAACAAATACATCCTATGTAAATACCATGGTGTCATCAAAAACAAAAATAGGGAGAAGACCCTATGCAAAGTTGTCAACATCAGAGAATGCTCGACCACTCCTTGTTCTCGACAAAATTGGATGAACCATCACCACATCATCATCAGAGCTCCCATATGGCACCAGAGAATGAAGATAATGGTCATATCCAGAGTTAGTGTCACCTTTAGCATCCGAAGGACTATCAGAGAGCACAATGAGAGAATTATGTTTTCCCAAGTAGGCTCTATGACCCTTGTCTTTTTTCTTGGCTCTTTTTTGTTGGTTGAGCTAGCTCCTCGACTTTAAACTTGATCATCTCTTCAGGAATGGTCTTGTTTCTCAAATTTTATGTACTCTACACAATTGATTTCTTCTTATGACCTTGATCCCTCCTCTTACCCTTTGAAACTTCAGAGGAAGGCTGGTTTGATTGCTCAGTTATAGACATATCCTTATAGCACTTGAAATTTTTTAGCTAACTAGACCTTCTAACAGGCTAAATTGACACACCCATCTTTCCCATCTCTAAAATGAATAGAATTTGATAATTCAAAAAGACTCTAAATCAAAGTTACAGGGAAATACATCTACAAACCCAAACAATTGCAACAAATCCTAGAAAAGGAAATCCTAACAGACTAGAGCACAATCAATAGAGAGCCCAATTGTAAACTAACTTACCTAGGACACGAGAATTCACTATTCAACTCAGTGAGAATTAACATGTTCACACTCTTAACTAACCTAAACCTAACATTCATTGTAGATTTAGAAAGATGGTGAAGATGAACAACAAACAATCTGCATTAAATAGACATTTTGAAGCATGTAGGAATTAATGATTCAAGAACTCCTTACATGAGCGATTTGATAACTTAGCAACTCAACTTTAAATCTAGGCCGTCAATCTTAAAGCATTTAAAACTTCATCTATGATGATCAGGTGCATCATTTTTTAACCATTAGCAACTTGTGCCTAGAAAATAGTGATGCCACCTCAAATTCTGCCACGTCCTCCCTTAATCTTGATTAATCATACGTGATTTGACAATTAACATCCATTACCAGCCTAATCCATGCTCCCTCATTAATATCGGTGAAGTACATATGACTGGAATTTTGAAGAGAAAATTTCCTCATACACTTCATCTCTCATCATTGGCCTTGCCCAAATTTTTAGGGTACAATTAGAATTGAAAATATTTCTGTGATGAAGTTCAGTTTGTTGGATCATCTTTTTTTAAAGCTAGATCAACGGTTCTCCATCCATCCCACTAATTTCCTTTTTACTTTATACTCCATAGGATTCTTCCACATTGTCTCTTCATGCAATAATTTCTGCTTATCACTAATATACCTTGTGCTTCATTGGGTTCATCAGTGATGAAAGCATCCATGTGATGAAATCTCAGCCCTTGGATTTGTGGTCTATCCTTTGATCACGTCTATTTCCCCATTGCACATTGCTAATTCACACCTTGCACCTTAAATCCTATTAGCAATGGGAGATACAGTGAAGAGACCAAATTTAGACATGTACACCTACATGAAAAAAAATGGTAGAAAATACATTGCACATAAGATCATTTCAAATTAGCAAAAGAAACCTTTCAAAGAATCTTATCGCTCATTGTTGTTTTGGAACTTAAGCTTTGGAATGGATCCATAGTGAGCGATAAAGTACAAAAATATTAGGCCATCGCTCATCGCTAATTCTCCTCGTATAGTTTGCAAGCAATTAGTGATGAGAGATCTTCATAGTGACATTTGTGTATTGTGTATCACTAATGTAGAACTTTTCACTTAAAACATATCCGCAAGGAGTGATTAAAATAAGAACATAAGGCTGGAGGGCATCGCTTACCACTAATACAATACTCAAGGCTCAAAATCCATTAGTGATAAGTGATCCCTCAATAATACAAGGAACATCGCTTATTGCTCATTAAAATTAAGAGCTCCAACAACTATTCATGATGAGCAATGACAAAGAAATACTACTCATTGCTTATCTCCAATTCAAAAAATACACTTCTGAAGTAATTAGCGATGAGTGATAAGGATAAAAGGCCAATGAGACTTAAGTGAAAACCTTTAGACACATGCTCAAAAGTTGTTCTAATGGAGGGTACCTTCTTAGGATGATATGATAGAGAGGACTCAAAACTCCTAAGTCATAATAATGAAAAGGATGTATAGGACAAAAAGGCTCTTTAATTAACCTTATAAATTTAAGACATTTAGACCTAGGCGTGAGAGACTAGTTACCCAATGATAGTGAATGGCATAAGATGTTCTTAAGTGACCAACAACGGGCAATAAGAAGTCAACAATGAAATAGATTTTTTTTCTAGTATTTGGAGCCAAGGGTTTCATAAGAAAGGACTCCAAGACATTACAATAACCCTTCGACAGTGATACAAGCAAAAACCTATGCCCTCAATTGTTAGTCCAACATTCAAATGAAACAAGGAATTGAGATGGAGCATAAAAATTTTGTAGGTTCCATCAGTGGCTCCAGTTGGGGATGTCTATTCCTTAGTGAATAGAGTGAGAATCCAAAATCTTATGTGAAGTAGACCAAGAACAAAAAATAAAAACCAAGGACAAAGCAAGAGAACCAAAACCAAACAACATATATACATTATTTATATAAGATACAGGTTAGACCAATTTCTTAAAATTGGTGTTTACCTTTGTCAAAAACCCTATTTTCAACCGTTTGCACCATGCCCAAGCTGAAAACATTACCATGAAAATTCCACCAGCTAATCATGCCGCAACTACTGTGTTCAACCATTAGAGACTTGTACCTAATCTTTCACTTATCTCTCTCATTTATGTCCCTTTGGGTGTTGTAACCAGGTGTTAACTGGAATATATGATTAGTGTAGCACTCCACCTGATTCAACTTATCATTATTTTTCATCGAATGCTCACTTAATTGATTTGGAAAAGTGAAACATTCATATGTAGTCCACTTGATTGATATCAGATTCATTTGGATCAACATCATACCCATCTTGTGTAGTAAACAAAAAACATTGATACATAGGCTCCTTTTCAAGTTGATGTTCATATGCCTTAGAACAATATAAATCAATTATGCTTCCTAAAACCTCATTTTCTTGAAAGATCAATTTCTTGTATTCTAGGGAACTTTCACTCTTTCTTAAAATAAAATCCTTCTTATAAAAGGCATCACTTATATCATTCCAGATATAAAAAATGATTTCTATTTCAGGACCAATATCATAATTTTATTCTTCTTCCCAATCATCATCTATCAATTGATAGGAAACATTTTTTTTCCAAAAGATGGAAAAACTAACTCAAAATTGATATGATCAGAAGAAAGGTTTTGAACTGTGTTTCCAAATGATATGTCTACTGATTCATGATGACATAACTTCTATTCTTCTAAGTAGATTTTTTCATTTCCTTCTCCAGTAGAACTTTGGTAAAAAACAACCATGTATATCTCTATATAAAAATCTACACATCCCATTTTTGATTGATGTAAACAATCTAAAACCCAACCCTTCTAATTTCCTATACCCATATTGTCATTAAAATCAGGTTTCAGAGTTTGAAGATAAGCACTCTTGTCTTTGTTGATGTGTTTTTTATGCACTTCTCAACACAGGCAGTGCATAGGTGCACTACCTCTCTTGAAATACAATCTTCCACAATCAGATTGCAGAACACTATCCCAAGGTCTCTAATGTTAGGTCTTGACAGTGCTTGGAATATCTTAGTTGTTTGATGTGATTTGCTAGAATCACAAGGCAGTCTTACAGATGAGTTACAAAGCATGGGAAGTTGGGTCTTGAAATGGAGTTCCTAAGATGGAGAAGTTGTTATAGGTTCAAACAGCAGTCTTGAACTCCATTTTTATCATTGGATTTAGCTTTACAATGTGTAATGAACCTTTCCTAAGGTACTTATTAAAAAAAAAGGAAAAAGGGTAGGGAAGAGAGAAGGTTCCTAGATTTGAAACTACAAATGAACAGTGATCATGGAGGCTACTACAATAGACAAACTCCCTGAACTAGGTTTTTCTTGGCCAAGAGAAACCTACAGTTGCACAAAACCAGTGCAATCTTCTAAGGACTGCAAATTTTCATATTACATGCACACATCATGTTCATGCAATCGAACTAAGTTGCAGCAATAAAGGAAGGAGGCTCAGACTAGCTTTGCAAAGTGATTCATCATTAATGAACCGCAAAAAGCATGAGCTGGAAATTCATCAAATACTGAAACAACAAACACCATCACCACTTCCATTCAAGAAACTAACACCTAAACTAATAGGGAAGTTGAACCATGCATACATAAAGAGAAAACTCAAAAGGAACACCCATAAATCATGCAATGTTGCTTTCTATTGCTGTTGAATGTCTTTACATCAATTCTCCAACCCTTACAAATGAGGGGAAAGCCCCTATTTATATTTTTCCAAAGCCCAAATGAATGGCTAGGATTGAATTACATCGAATGGCCCAGATTCAATTACATTAGGGTTTCACCAACCCTCAATAAATTGCAATTAAAAAAAAACATTTTGTCCCTTCCCTATTTCCTCATCTAGTGATGACACTGTAGTTTTTTGTCCTTTTGCTAATTGTTGTTTTACTGTAGCTACTCCTTGGGGACCTCTTCAATGCTAAGAGGGTTGTCTTCTTTCTTTTTTGACGTTGTATATTCCATTAACTTTAGGATGACCGATTGGAGATTGTTTACCTCGATAATCTCATATCACAACATTTGATAGCTCCATTCCTTAGCGTTATCTTCTAGCCTTTTCCATTCTTCATCATACTTTGTGCCCTGATCCCTAAACAACTCTGATTGGTTGAAGGCGCAGGCAGCAAAACTCATAAACTCCGCCATTATTTCATTAGACATCTCGTCTTCCATCTTCTTATGGAAGTAAGGTTTTACCTTCTCTGGATCCATCTATACTGTAGGCATGTCGTAATCCATCATTAGCTTGAGGTATCGAGCACATTCCGCCCTGATTTCTTTGACCCATTCAATATCCAGAACCACCTTACTCATTATCTTCTCCTGACTTTCTTTCCTGTTATAAAAATCTCGCCGCCACACATCCATCAATCAGTGATCATCCTTGTCGAACGCAAGCTCCTTTTCCCACGTGGCTTTTGGAAACTAGAGGATGGCCTCGATCTTTGGAAAGGTGGATTAGTATGTTGTAGGGAATTTGGTGTAGAGCTTCTTCGTTCCTTCCAAAGATCGTAGCAAATCCAAGAACTTGTTGGCTATTCACATAGCCTGGCTAATTCCCATGTTCCCGACGTATAAGACCTATCAGAACTAGCTCTTTGTAGTCTTTTCCAAGTTCTTTCTCCTTTCCATCTTATCAATTTTTTCTTTGGACAGTAGCTAGGGTGGAGCCGTGGATGTGGTAGGTAGGTCATCCATCGAAGACCATTGTTGGATGTAATCCATCAAAGTAGCTACCTATGCTTTAAGCTCATCTTTTGAGATCTTGTCCTGCTTTATCAAGTGTACCACTGTGGCCACTGACTGCTCAAGATGCCCTACCTTTTGTTCCCTGGTATTAGTTCCTAGATCCATGGTGGAGATGTTGTAGGTTGTTCCCTCCTAGCCCACCATAGGTGTTGCTATTTGCACAGCTCAAGATCTAGAGGCATCCATCGTTATCCTAGATCTAACCCTCGACCTTTTCTCTTTTTTGGTTGTAATCTATGCTCAGGCTAAGATAGCCTCTAGTCTCACCCTCGGGTCCTTTAGTACATGAGTTTTTCTTTCAAGCTATTTCTCTAACCATTCAGGCACGAAAAACTTTCCCTTAGGTGACTCATGATCACCCTCGCCCCTCTTAGCCAAGGCTTCCATTTTCTTATCCTCCAGGGCCCTTTCTTCCTCCTTGTTAGTATCTCCTTCCTCATCAGAGTCCTAGATGAATACAAGGTGTTTAATAGGAGGCTTGGTAGATAATTGTTGCAGGGGACTTTCTTTCTCTTCCATTTCCTTCCCCTCCTTTCCCTTAGTTTGTTCAACCTCATGCACATGTTCCTTGAATTGCTCGATTTTGAGGCTCTTGACAACTTGAACCTCTCCCTCAGGTTTATCTTCCTGTTGCTATCCTTCTTCTTCAAGGGGTGACCTTTCTGCCTTCTCCTTAGTATCTTTCAGCTACCAGGCCATTTCTTCCTCAAGGTCATCATCGAAGGTCTGCACAATGACCCTACCATCGGTGCCATCTTCCTCATCTCTGCTCTCTAAGGAGCCAATTCCTTCTTCTTCATAGGCCACCCTATCAATAGTGTGGTGCTCATACTTTGGGTGCTCATGGTATTCATCGGCCTCCTCTTCAAAGGGCTTTGAGACCTCTCGTTCTCACCTCTCCCACTCCTCGGAGATTAACATGGTGGCCTCCATAGCTGGCAGCCCTGTCGGAGGCTGCGAAGGCTTAGTAGTAGCAAGGACTTGTGCAAGGGCCACCTGGAGAGTGGGATCCATAAAGATTAGGGAGATCTTGGGGGGAGATTCTGCATATGTCTTGAGAGGGCCTCAGGCATGGTGGGAGTGGGTATTGGTGCCACCACTGTAGGTAATGGGAGTGACGTGGTGGGCAACATGGTAGGGAAGGAAGGAGGAGTAGTCATGGAAGAGGAGGAGTCAATTACAATCATAGGCTCGGTTGGGGGTGAAGGGGAAAGATGGACAGAGATGTCCACTGTCGGTGGGGATGTGGTGACCATAGCTAGGGAGGTAGATAATGGGGCAGCCAAAGTAGGGAGAGCCAAAATAGGCTTTATTTGATCAGTATCTTTTGCTTCTTCTTCTTGGGTTAAGAGCTTCTCTGTCGTGCCCCCTTTTTGCTTAAGTCTTTTGGAGGGTGAGCCCCCTGGATCCTTCCTTGCATAAACCTTGGGGTCAAGAGACTACTCCGTTTCTGTCTCTTTCCTCTTCTTGGATCTGGTGACTGGAGGGGACTTGAATGTCCCGCCCATTGAAGTGGTGGCAGCAACATCTTCTGTGGCACTTGGTTCACTCTTGAGTCCTTCGTACGTTAGGACAACCCCTTGTTGTCTTAATCGGGCTACCTGCCCATCAACCCACTCCTTGGTATGAGCCAAGATTGGCTTGGTTATGATATCAAGGTCATTGACCTCCTGCTCATCCCAGTCAATTGTTGGTATTGAAAAATTGGTGACTATGGGGTACTTGGGGTCCATTATGGTACTCTCATCTTCTTTGACGTGGTCTAGTATGGGAAATGGCTGCACCTTCCTTACAAAATCCACAGTCATCCACATATAGTTCCTTGCACATACTTCTTTATCATCCTGGAAATCCCCCCAAAATTCTTCAATGTGGTGGAGATGAAAGAACCCCGGTCCCAGTGCCTTCCTTACATGCCCATATGGGTCCATTTGCATGCAAGTAGTGTGTAGATGAAAATGGTAATCTTTCAGTTCTTTCTCAGAGTTACCAGCGCACTGGGAAGTTTGTAGTTTATACATGCCTTGGCCAAGAGTCATGGGATAAGAGATCCCTGCTATGTGTTTGCCACTGAAGATTGCCTGTATGTGTTGGAGCTACCGAGAAAACTCCAATAGGATGATTTGGTCATTGGGGTATTGAGGCAGCTTGTTTGGCCTTTCAGTGAAGCCTTGTGCACGAATGTATGTGAACTTCGGGTATTGAATGAAAAGGAAGGCATATTGCTTCAAGAATGCTTGAGCACTATGGGAAACCCTCCTTTCAAAATCCTCGAAAATCATTCTGATGATGTGGCCAATGAAGGCGTCATTCACTCTGCAGTATTCCCTCTTGAAGTTTCGGTACTGGAGTTGGGGGTATCTATCATAGGCCTTGAGTTTTTGACCCTGCTCCTCATCAGGTGCCATAAACAATCTATTATACTGTCTTTGGTCTGCCAAGGAATAGACGAGATATGAAGTCATAGAAAACTTGGAACTCTTCTTCACATTGACGAACTGCTCATGGAAGCAGTCGCTTATTATACCTCCCCAGTAAAATGTGGTCTTTGTGGTAACATCTTCATTCTCACAAAGGATCTGCTCGATAAAGTACACCATCCACTCCTAAAAGAAAGACGTCGTAGGAAGACTCATAACCTTGCTTAGCATTGTGACCAGGTCGTGGTAATCTTCATGGAAGTCACTACGGAAGAGTTCATGAGGAACCTTCACAGTGCTGCCCCACTTTTCTTTAAGCCAATGCTGATTTATTAATTGCTTGCATCCTGTCGGGTTATCATCCCATGTTGCTTGGCATCCCTCTACAGTTGGTGTTTCCATTTCTTGAAACATGGGAATATGGAAGGTCTTTGTGATTCCTTCAGCCAACATGTCGGCGAGAATGTTACCATCCCTTTCAACAATTGTCTTCGTGTTGGGGTGATATGCCTGCCGATAGGCCATGACCAATTCGGGGGCCACAAGGGATGGAGGGAAGCCTATAGCTTTTGCAATTCCACTTTGTCTTATTCATCTCGCATTCTTGGTCATTGGATTGACCCTGACCCTTTGTGTAAACTCGTTAATATTGACATGGCCTATATTGGTGTCAATGATTTCTTTCCAATCCGTGGTAACCTTTGAGTGCAGAGGTTCACCTTGGAATTGGTACTTCATTTAGTCCTTGTCCTCTTTTCCTTGAGGAGTCTTTCCTGACTTCTTTCCTTTTTCCTTTTCCATAGCCACTCCCGAAGGTCCTGCACCCGATTCCATATATTCTGCAAGCAAAGGAGCAGTTAGTGCGATTGATCATGAAAGTGTTCATGTTAGTCGAGATCCCATAAAATCAATTTTCAATAATCTATCATTCATAAAATGATACTTTTACATCCCTATGTCATTGGTCTTTTGATTGAGGGCTTTCGGGCTGTCTGGGCCAGGAGGGCCGAACTTCCCTAGTAGGAATGCTGTTTGGAAAGGAAAATGGGGTAGAACGATCTGGGAGATTCCTCCCAACCAAATTTCAATAATTCAAAAGGTTCATCATGAAGAGGACTAAAATTAAGCATGTGGGTCGAGATCGGATTTCAATTTTGAGGTCATTTGGGTTGATTTGGGAGCAACCGGAGCTACCAAGCCGGAAAGCCATCTAGAGTTGGCCATTTGGAACATTTGAGCAGAAACATAGTTCTAGGAAAGGAACCTCGGGGTCCGAGACCTGGCGGATTGAAGGGTGGCCAACAATTTTGCAAAGTTCAAGTGTTCGGGCTCAAGGGGTCGGGACATCGTTGTGCTTTCGCTGTTCGAAAAGGCGATCGTCAGGAGGAAGTTTGAAGGGGGAGTCCTAGAGGACTGGACTTGGTACTTCAATTGGAAGTTGGATTTTCACTTTTAGTTTCACTGTGATCGGGAAGGCGAGGCTTAGAGCTCAGAAGGGCGGGGAAGATTTTCCAATTTTGAGCAGCGGAGATGGGACAGAGCCCCGGATGGCGGAGCCCGACATAGTCAAGGATGTTTAAAGTTCACACCAGATTCCCAGCGGCGCGTAGAAGCCCAGGTCCTGGGAGGCGGAAGGCCGCCGAAGATTTTCCATTTTGAAATCTAACTTGTATATGGACAGCTAAGGAGAGGTCGGGGTCCGGAGGGCGGAGTTCCACTAGAAGATCGAAGTTAGGGGCAGCAGAATTCAAACGAAGTTCTGAAGGGTGGGACCTGGGAAACTGGAGGGCGCTTGGTAAATATCAAATGCAGATGGTGAAAGGAAAGGTGAGCCTCGGGGAATGAGCAGACGAGATAACTTCACCGTCAGAGACTGGTGGGAGTGTGACAGACTCCTAGATGCAGAAGCCTGAAGGCCCGGGAGGTCAAAACGGAGGTCGCCTTCAAAACTTGAGCCAGTGACGCTAGACAGCGAGTCACCGACGGATGCCCGACATTCTGGGCCTGAGGGATGGAGGAGCCGTTTGGAAATTTTGGTTATTTTGTTAAGTTCCAATCGGCAAAGGGAGTGTCCGGGCCCAAAAGAGGTGAATGCCCCTGCACGAAGAACGCCGCGTAGGGGACAAATTTCGAATCAAGTGTAGGGGTGTTTTCAAAGGTTTCTCGAGTTTTGAGGTTGTGGGTTTTGTTCGTTGTGTCATGTTTCATCATTCACATGTCTTTTTAATCATTATTGTTCATTTTAATCTTTAAAAATCATGAAAACATTGCTCGGGAGGGTGGACAGAAAACCTACCTCAAACATGCGATGCAACAAGGTGTGAAATCGACTAATGGTCAGCAAGTGATGGCAACGGGTGTGAGCGTGAAGGTCTTGAAGATGGTGGACTCCTCTCTGGAAAGATTTTGACCTCTCTCTCCAACACTCACAAGTGAGAATGACATGTTTGGATCTTATATTTATATGTCCACCGTCATTAATAGTCACATTAAATGCAGGTATGGTGAGCAATTGGGTTGGTGAATTCAAATCCACGGATGGCGGTGGGATGTCTGGAGTCCAGCGGCTAGGAAGATGCAAGACAATGACCATTTGGAAAATTCATCTCCAAGGTTGTCGGCGGCAAAGAGGAAGTCGGGGCCTAAAGGGTGGAGTTTCGCTAGAGGTCTACTGTTAGGAATGACAAAACCCTCGCGAAGCTTCGGAAGCAGAAGTCTGGGGTCTCAGGCTTGGTAGGTCTGAAAGTAGCCAAAACTTCATTAACTTCCACCGGATGGAGAACAAGGGTCTGGGTTTCGGGATCCAGGAAGACGCAACCCATTCACCATTAGGAACGGTGGACACAACAGTGAAACCTGGACAAGGAAACCCGAAGGGGCAGGCCCGGCTGGGTCCAAGGCCGCTGGCAGAGGCAAACGACTAGAGAGACCCCGCAAGGTGCCAGAACTTGACACAATTAAAAGGAAACAGTATGGTCAACTTATGATGAGACTTCGAATGTACGCTGACCACCTGGGACATCAAAATGGGCACACAAAACAAGGCAGTGACAAAAAATGACCCTGCAAGGTTAAAGAGAAGAGGGTCCTCATTCCGAACGGGGTGTGTTTGCTGAGGGCACAACAGTCTTCATATTTAAGACCAATCCAATCATCAGGATGTTCTGATTCTAGAATAGTTAAAGTACTCTGTAAGAGTTGATCATTTGAAATATGTGTATTTACTAGTAAAGGCAGAATTTCATGAGTATTGACACAGTCAAATTCCTGCAGCAATAAAGGTGCTTTCAAGTTTTCCTCACACAAAAAATTGTATTCCTTATGAGAGTAATTAAATTTTCACCTTCATTACCCTGAGTACCAACCTCAAATAATACACCAGCAGTATTTGCAAATATGACAATATCATCATTTGTACTGTTATGCATATATTTACCATCAAATACATCCCTATTTATCCCTTGAGTGAACATTTGATCTTTTTTATTAAGGCTAGCATTCTTTCCATTTTGAAACATCACTATTTGTTCATAGTCATACTTTGCTTCCTCAACAATTCTGATCCAATCAATTATTTGATCAAAATTTTGAGACTTTAATTCCTTAGGCAAGGTACTAAGCCCTAGGTCATAGATGTCATAAAATAAGTCAATGCAATTTGCATTCTTAGGTATCAACCTTTTAGGGATTTCTAACAAAGAATCCAAAAACCTTGCTAGTAATTCATATGGTGATTCCTCTTCACTCCTCTTCATACTAGAAAATCTTTGAATTATCCATTCCTGATCATTAATTTCTAAACACTTCTAAAAACTATCTTGACTCTACTCAATATCAATATGTTGTGAGAATTAACAAAATGGAACATCAAGATTACCATTACATTGATCATCATTTTATTTCCTATTTACTTCATCTTTATAATGTGTACCAAGAGAACAAACACTTGCAGCCATATACCCTTTCATCATTGAGTATTTAATAGTATTTTCTATGTCCATAGCAATACAATATGCTTGTTGAAATGTTGTAGGCTCTTTATCCCTTATCAAATAACTCATTTCATTTTAAAAAGCACCTAGATATGTAATTAAACACTCTACATCACTAGGTCTCAAATGCTTAGGAATATCATTTACTGCTTTCATGAATCTAAGATTAAAAGAAGGAAATAACTCTTCTTCATCTTGTTTGATTTCCTTAAATCTTCTTCTTATATCATCGGGACTAATCCTTTCACCAAAATTTTCTATAAATGCTATCATAAAAGCATTCCATGAAACTATAGAACATTTTGGTAGATATGAGTACCAGTCTCAGGAATCCTCTTTTAATGGCTGAGCAAACAACTTCAGGACAACATCCTCATGATTTATTTCAAAATCCCCTATCACATCAATGAATACATTTAAGTGTTGGGAAGTTGACTCAGATTTTTTCCCTATAAACTTTGGTACTTGTTTCCTAATATCATCAAGAATTTTGTTAGGGAAACCTCTAATACCTTCAAAGCTTAGACACTTATATCTCTCAATAGAGAATTTCCTTTGAGGGTATTCTAGGGATTGCATGACTAGCATATCTGTATTTGATATTTTACCAGAGAATATAGGGGAATGGTGTATCTCTATTGTACCTTACTCTTCAAATGTTAACCCTATAGTAAATTCCCAACTCAAATGTATTTTATGTCTTAACACCTTTAAAATACATACTATATAAATAAGCATACTTCTTCCATTCTGTTTAGATATTACATATTTCAACTCAAATGTATGCAACATAACCATCACTATTCCATTTCCTTAGTGCTTTAACTCACTGAATTAGGAATAAAATATTTCTTCCTTATTTCTAAAATGTCTTTCATACAAAATTATTTCTTCTTTTAAGTCAAAAAAAGGGAAAAATACCTGGATATATTGGTAGATATCACACTTTATCATGTTATTTGCATAGAGTTTCCACCTTCTTTTTAGAGGATCAAACTTCAACCATATGAAGTTGCTTCCACTAGTTGTTTATACTTTAAGATTCCTTGTTCTACAAATTTTTTTACTAGTATAGAGTTCTTAAGAGTTGCCACTCACTATTAGTGAGAAATTTATATTGAGAACCTCTATGACTCTATCAAAGAAAACTGATGTACTACAAATATTTTCCCAAGTAGGTCCCTAGTGGAGTTGCCATTTTTTTAGAACCAAACTTAATCTTAGTCCTTACCTATGAATCTGCCAGAACTCAATTATCACCAAGGTTGAGGATTGGCCAACACTTAAGTGAGGCATTTGGAACCTCACTTCTTCTCTTCGGGCTCTGTGAGACCCAGGAGGATAGTCCTACTTATGCTCATAATATCTCAACTAGATCAAGAGAATTTCCTCACATATGTATTCCTTAAGAAACCAACATCATCTAAGGCTTGGCAGACCTCTTATGAAATTGATTTTTTTTTTAGGGAATATGTTGATAATTGAAGGTTGGTGCAGTGCAATTTAAAGTATGTTAAGAATTCATTTCCATTTCAAATCCATGACCAAATTCATTACTAGCTCAGTCAACCATGAGATAAACTAATAAAACAACCAGTGCCCTATCTAAGGGAACAATGGAGTCATAGTTTGTAATCAATTAGTAATACAATTATGATTGAACATTAGAAATCAATGGACTATCAACATGCCACTTTGTAGCATCTAACTCACTATATTTTAAAATATTGCTTCCTTACCAAATCCTATATCCCTTTCCTACAAACTAATGGTTTCATTTTAGCATTTAATGAACTCATTGAATTGAAGCACAAACAAACCCATTCACTCAGTGAAAATGATAGAAGACAAATGAAATTATAATTAACAACTTCATTTACAATTTGGAAGAAAAATACATAGGAGAGCAACATTTTAGAACTAATATTATTTTTCATTATTGATATAGCTTTGTAAAACTATATTTAAGATCTTCATACAGTATAACTTTTTCCCTAGACTGGCTTTTGATATATTCACCAATTTATCTATTCACATTCTATTTTCTCCTTGAGCATAGCTTTCACCTTGACCTATTTTGGACTCAAATTTTTTGAACTTTGTAACTTCAGCCATGAAATCCCCTTTATAAACAAGGGAGCAACAAGCATCTAACTAAGTTACAATTTCATTTTGTTTAATTTAAAAAACCTAATTTCAACGACATCCTTAAAGAACTCCCTAGGCAGTTTCATGCAATCATTAGAGAACAGGGGAGGACAAAATACAAAACACATGTTCATGATATTAGTCACTATCACCACATTCATGCTTGAACAAAAAAGATTCTATATCATATCAATTGAAAAATATTCACATCAACATGGAAGAGTAAAAGACCAACCACAAACATATTGAAACAAATTCCTCCTATGCAAAGACCGTGTTGTCATAAAAAACAAGAAACAAGGAGAAGACCCTATTCAAAGTCATTAGCATCAAAGAATGCTCGACCACTCCATGTTCTTGATGAAATTGGATGAACCATCACCACGTCATCATCAAAGCTCGCATATGGCACCAGAGAATGAAGATACTACCCATATCCTGAGTCAATGTCACCTTTAGCATCCACAGGACTATTAGAGAGCACAATGGGAGGATTATGTTTTCCTAGGTAGGCTCTATGACCTTTTTCTTTTTTCCTGGCCTTTTTCATTGGTTGAGCTAGCTCCTTGCCTTTAAACTTGATCATCTCTTTAGGAATGGTCATGTTTCTCAAATTGTATGTACTCTACACAATTGATTTCTTCTTATGACCTTGAGAACTCCTCTTACCCTTTGAAACCTTAGGGGAAGGCTAGTTTGATTGCTAGGTTATAGACATATCCTCATAGCACTCAAAAAAATTCAGTTGACTAGACCTCCTAACAGGCTAAATTGACACACCCATCTTTCCCATCTCCAAAATGAATAGAAGTTGATACTTTAAAAATACTCTAAATCAAAGTTGCAGGGAAATACACCTACAAATCCAAAAAATTGCAACAAGTCCCAGAAAAGGAAATCCTAACATATTAGAGCACAATCAATAGAGAGCCCAATTGAAAACTAACTTACCCAGGACATGAGCATTCACTATTCAACTAGGGGAGAATTAACACATTCACACTCTTCACTAACCTACACCTCACATTCACTGCAGACTTAGAAAGATGGTGAAGATGAATAGTGAATAATCTGCATGAAATAGACATTTTGAAGCACGAAAGAATTAATGATTCAAGAACTCCTCACATGAGTGAGTTGATAACTTAGCAGCTCATCTTTGAATCTAGGTTGTCGATCTTAAAGCATTTAAAACTTCATCTATGGCAATCATGAGTATCATTTTTCAACAATTAGCAACTTGTTTCTAGAAAATAGTGATTCCACCCCAAATGTAGTCACGTCCTCCCTTAATCTTGATTAATCATACGTGATCTAACAATTAACATGCATCACCAACCTAATATGTGCTCCTTCATTAATATAAGTGTACATATGACCTACATTTTGAAGAGAACAATTCTGTTGGCAACACAAGGGTAGACAACTGAGAGGTGGGGGTGAATAAGTTGTCCCACAAATTATAATTATTAAATTTATTCTCAAATCTGATAGATAACCATGAAAGCATAAACCATCAACACATCAAAAACACACATAACACGAATATTTTTTTACGTGGAAACCCTGTTAAGGGAAAACCCATGGTGGAGGTTAATCCACAAGATTATACCCTGTTAAAAGTATTAAAGAAAAATGGGGAATGCACATGCATTCAGGTGCACTACCTAGAGCTCATTACTCAAATACCAAAAGGATTACTACTGAAAGGAAGACACACTATCTTATAGAAACATTTGGATTACATCCGCAAGATTTTGAACTAATAAAATAGCATATGCTAATGCCTAATTACAGTTCCAGTTAAGCACATAAACTATGCTCTATCTTATTCACACTTCTTCACACTCTACCTCTATCTTCAAAATATTAGAACATTATTCACACACACCATACACACCATGTCATCAAGTGGTAGAAACAATTGCTCATATATATTCACAACTAGGAATAAGATCAACTACATGTCAACTTCAACAAAATATAAAACATGTACAAGCTGTCGGTCCAAATCAATAACAATTATCAATACGAATCAACCAATGTCAGCCACAACATAGTAAGGAACCAAAATAAAATCCTTGAAGATGAAAAACCTTAAAAAATTATTCCTCGAAGATCCACAACATGCTACAATCACCCTATCGGCCATGAACATGAAAAACATGAACACGCAAAAGAAAATCACTAATCATGAGCACAATGATCAATGTAGATGTACAACATAGATAGAGAATGATCTAGAAACATCCATGAGAATTATGAATCACCTTAGAATCATCTAAAAAGACTCAAATTACTAGAATCATATCATCTTCTTTCAGGAACACCAACTAAAGCAACAAAAATACTATTAGAATATAGATATTGATAACTCAATCAAATCTTCATGTGGATCTCTAAAACTTAACATGGATAAACTATATATACTCAACAACAAACCCTATAATCTACAACCTCTAATCATCAACATACTGAGCTGGCCAACATACTGAACTTCACTGCATCACTGACAACCTGCAACTTATTTTATTACAGTTTTCTCAATATCCTCAACATATATAACCTTAAAGACATTAATGCTAATAGTGTTGACATAAATGACAACCACATATCATTAGAATCCAACAATCTCCCCCTTTGGAATTGATGGCAACACATGATTTGAAAAACACCATCAATACAACTTTCTCTTAGCACTTTTTCCCCCTTAGGTTTTGACTCTTTTCTCCTCAACTCTTTCACATGAATCTTCTCCCCACCAAGTTTTTTCACATGAATCTTCTCCCCCTTTCACATCAATGAAAAATATACACATTATCTTTCTCCACACAAGCTCTGAACCACATTTCTGAACATCTAACTACTCCCCCTAAGTAGCAACCACCACAACATCAATCTGGATCAAGATATGACTATGAAATGCATGGATTCAATGCATCTGAATTCTGATTGGGAGGGGTTATCACCCCTAGCTTCCCTCTGAGATACTCAAAATTATCCTTAGGCAAGGGCTTGGTAAAGATATTTGCAATCTGTTCCTTAGTGGGCACATACTCCAATTTGACTTCCTTTTCACTCACTTTCTCTCTCAAAAAGTGGAACTTGATAGATCTATGCTTGGTTTTTGAATGCAGCACCATATTCTTAGAAATGTTAATTGCACTTGAATTATCATAGAATATAGCAATAGGTTCATCATACACAACTTTGATATCTTTCAACATCTGCTTCTTACCCAATAAAAATGAACCACCACTAGTACTCTTTCTGTCATTCACATCTCCTACCCAATCAACATTAGTAAAAGAACTCAAAGTAAGGTCATCATCTTTAGGATACCATAGGCCAAAATCAACTATCCCCTTCAAGTATTTGAAAATCATTTTCACAGCTATCACATGAGATTCCTTAGGATCAGCTTGAAATATTGCAACAATGCATACAACATTCATGATATCAAGTCTAGTTTGAGTCAAGTAAAGAAATCCACCAATCATGGATTTGTATCTAGTTTTATTTTCTTTAGGTGAGTCATCATCTTGTTTCAACTTACATCTAGTCACCATAGGTGTACCGACTAGTTTTGAATCTTCCATACCAAAATTCTTTAGTAATTCTTTTACATACTTGGACTGAGATATCAAGACCCCTTTATCTAGCTGAGTAATTTAAAATCCCAAAAATAATTTCATTTCTCCAATCATATACATCTCAAACTCACTATGCATCTCATTAGCAAACTTCATGCTCAAACTATCATCTCCTTAAAAAATGATATCATCAACAAAGACTTCAACAATCAAATCTTTATCATGATCAATCTTGAAATATAGATTACTATGAGTAGTACCTTTATTAAATCCAAGCCTCAAAAAATACTTGTCTAATCTAACATACCATGCTCTTGGGGATTCCTTAAGTCCATACAATGCTTTCTTCAACCGAAAAACCATATCTCCCTGATTAGTCAATTGAAATCCATCAGGTTGCTCAATATACACTTCTTCTTCTAGTTCACCATTTAGAAATGTTGACTTGATATCCATCTAATAAACCTTGAATTTTTTCTAAGTAGCATAAGAAATAAATAGTCTCACAACTTCAATCCTAGCAACAAGAGAAAAAGTTTCTTCAAAATCATTTTCCTTCCATCTGAGAATATCCTTTACACACTAGTCTTTCTTTGCTTCTAACAACTTCAACTTGCTCATTCAGTTTGTTCCAAAAGACCCATTTAGTTTCAATTACATTTTTGTCCTTAGGTCTAGGAATAAGAATCCATGCATCATTCTTCTAAATTTGCAGTAGTTCTTCTTTCATTGCTTCCACCCAATGTTCATCTTTCAATGCTTCATTGACACTATTAGGC
The DNA here is from genome assembly GCA_007258455.2 of Sequoia sempervirens. Classification (NCBI taxonomy): domain Eukaryota; kingdom Viridiplantae; phylum Streptophyta; class Pinopsida; order Cupressales; family Cupressaceae; genus Sequoia; species Sequoia sempervirens. The sequence continues at coordinate 54,520,673 of VDFB02105785.1, forward strand.
TTAGTCTTTGAAATAAAAAAGTATTCTTCTGCATTTTTTCTCCTAGTCTAAACACCTTTGTTCTTATCACCTATAATCTGATCTTTTGAATGATTCAATCTTATATACCTTGGAGTCTTGGGATATTCCTAAACTTCAGGCTCTTGCGATCTCACTTTTGCACTTTCACTAGTTCCTTCCTCTTGATTTTCCTAATTCATCAGAATGATTTCAACTTGATTTGAAGTCTGAACTTTCTTTCCTTTATCTGAACTATCATTCTAATCATCTAAATCATATCCACAAGTTCTGGATGGTCTAATTGTGTCTTCATCAACCTTGACATTATCACTTTCAACTACTTTTCTCAATCTCTTATTGTAGCACAGGTAGGCCTTTCTTTTAGTAGAATAACCAAGAAATATTCCTTCATCACTTTTAGCATCAAACTTTCCTATATCTTCATTTATTTTGATAAATCATTTACTCCCAAAGATTTTGAAGTATCTAACAGTAGGCTTATGACTATACCATAGCTCATAAGGAGTCTTACCAGTAGCACCTTTGACTTGTACCTAGTTGAGAGTGTAAATGGTAGTACTCATAGCTTCTCTCTAGTAGATATGAGGAACATTTCCTTCCAACATCATATTCCTAGTGGCATCTTCAATTGTCTTGTTCTTCCTTTCCACAAATCCATTTTACTAAGAGGTCCATGGGGAAGATAATTGTCTCTTTATCCCATGCTCTTCACAAAAAGAGTTAAACTCATAGGAAGTGAATTCACCACCTCTATCTGATCTCAGAAATTTAATCTTCAGACCTATCTCTATCTCAACCATAGCCTTAAAGATCTTGAATTTATCTAGAGCTTTAAAATTTTCCCTTAAGAAAGTAACCCACATCATTCTAGAATAATCATCAATAAGTAACATGAAATACCTGTAACCTTGTAAACTTCTGACTCTAGAAGGATCACACAAATCAATATGCACAAGCTCCAACACTTCATTTGAACAATGTTGTTTGCTCTGAAATGAAACTCTAGTTTGATTCCCTAACTGACATTCCTTGCATATGGCATTAGTAGGTTTTATCAACTTAGGAAGATCTCCCATTGCCTGAGTAGAACTTATCTTGATAATATTGTAAAAATTTACATGATACATTCTCCTATGCCACAACCAAATTTCATCAACTTGAGCAATTAGGCAACTTTTACTAGCAACATTTAGGTGAAAGATATTACCTTTTGTTTTTGTACCAGATTCAATCAATTTATGGAACTCCCCAATATTCTTCACTTTCCATTCTTGAATTGAATATTTTATCCCTTGTCAACCATCTATCTAACACTTAAGAGATTATGCTTCAAACCTTCCACATATAGGACATCATTAGTATTATATTTACCATCAAGAGAAATGGATCCTCTGCCACAAATTACACCTACTTTATCATCACCAAATCTTACAACACCACCATCATACTTTTCCGAGCTAACAAACTTACTTTTATCACCTATCATGTGATGAGAGCATCCATTTTCAATGAACCATTCATATTTTTCTTCAACTCTGGCTGCTAGGGCTTTCTCCACATCTGTGCAACTAGAAAATTCAGTAGGTGCAAGATCATTTTCCTTGATAGCAATAAATACCCATTCATCCTCACTCACATTCCCTTTATTAGATTCATCATCTGTCACACCTTCATCAACAACAAAATAACACTTTCTTTGGAATCTAGGCTTGTTAGGTCCTGCCTTAGGAACTCTTTCCAAACACTTTGATGCAAAATGACCTATCTTATTGCAAGAAAAAAAAATTAATAGGAAATTTCCCTTTATACTTACCTTCTTCTCTAGCTTCTCTCTTGACAATAATTGCTTCAAGCTCATTTCATTTTCTCTTCTTCAATCTCTCTCATTTCCTCCTCATAATTGAATACCTTTCTAGAATAACTTTCTCTCAAATCATATCTATGCTTATCTTTTCTAGAGATGGTATCTTTGAATGCAGATTCTATCTTAGGAAGAGAATCACCAAATTCACTTAACTCAAAAGCAACAAGCTTACCAATCAACATGTCTCTGATTACATTTATCACAATCTAGATCTCCTCAATAGCAGTAGCTTTGGATTTGTATGCAACAAGAAAGGATTTGAGCACATTAGCAACAATCTATAATTCTTCTAATGTTCCACTAGTACATTTGATACTACACACAAGTTCATTCACTCTTTGCATAAAAAAGTGATATTCTCATCATCACCCATTCTCAACATTTCATATTTCCCTTTCAGACTTTGCAACGTAGAAATTTTCACACATGCATCATCTTCATACAAAGTTTCCAAATTTTCGAGATCTTATAATTAGTCTTCAACTCCATTACATTTTTCATCTCAGAATCAGTCAGAGCACTCAAAAATGCTTCCTTAGCCCTGATATTGTACTCATCACCCTTAATCTCAACAGCAATAGAAGGTCCATTATGTGGGATGATATGCCTATTCCTTGTAATGTTCCAGTAGGGTTCACCAAAGCATCTCAGATGACACTCCATTCGAGTCATCTACAAAGAATAATTAGTTCCATCAAATCTTGGACTATCCTTCTTATATGTCTCCATCCCAGATCACCTCAAGCTATTAAACTTCTTCCGAGGAACTTTCTTTGATACCAATTGTTGGCAACACAAGGGAAGACAACTAAGATGGGGGTGAATCAGTTGTCCCATAAATTATAATTATTAAAATTATTCTTAGATCTGATAGATAACCATGAAAGCATAAACCATCAACACATCAGAAACACACTTAACACCAAGATTTTTTACATGGAAACCTTGTTAGGGGAAAAACCACAGTGGAGGTTAATCCACAAGATTATACCCTATTAAATGTATAAAAGAAAAATGGGGAATGCACATGCATTTAGGCGCACTTCCTAGAGCTCATTGTTCAAATACAAAAAGGATTACTACCCAAAGGAAGACACAGTCTTACAGAAACATTCAGATTACATCCACTAGATTTTGAACTAAGAAAATAGCATCTGCTTTAATACCTGATTACAATTCTAGTTAAGCACATAAACTCTATTCATTCTTCTTCACATTTCTTCACACTCTGCCTCTTTCTTTGAAATATTAGAACATTATTCATGCACACGATGTCATCAAGTGGTAGAAATAATCACTCATATATATCCACAACTAGGAATAAGATCAACTACATGTTGACTTCAACAAAATATAAAACATGTACAAGTTGTCAGCCCAAATCAATAACAATTATCAATGTGAATCAACCAATGTTGGCCACAACATAGTAAGACCCAAAAATAAAATCCTCGAACATGAATGACCTTCAAAAATTATTCCTCAAAGATCCACATCATGCTACAATCACCCTGTCGGCCACGAACATGAAAAACATGAACATGCAAAAAAAAATCAACAATCACAAGCACAATGATCAATGCAGATGTAAAACATAGATAGAGCATGATATAGAAACATCCACGAGCATTATGAATCACCATAGAAGCATACAAAACAACTCAAATTACTAGAATCATATCTTCTTTTAGGAACACCAATTGAAGCAATAGAAAAATTGTCAGAATACAGATACTGATAACTCGATCAGATCTTCATGCGGATCTCTAAAACTTAACATGGATAAACTAGATATAATTGAAAACAAACCCTTTAATCCACAACCTCTAATAATCAGCATACTGAACTTCACTACATCACTAACAACCTGTGACTTATTTTATTACAATGTACTTAATATCCTCAACATATACAGCCTTAAAGACATTAATGCTAATAGTGTTGACATCAATGACAACCACATATCAGTAGCATCCAAAAAATTCCTCATACAATTCATCTCTCATCGTTGGCCTTGCATAAATTTTTAGGGGACAATAAGTGATGAGAATGTTTCCATGATGGAGTTTAGTTCATTGGAACATCTTGTTTTAAAGCCAGATCAACGGTTCCACATCCATCCCGCTAATTTCCTTTTTTCTTTATACGATGTCCATAGTCTTCTTCCACGTTTCCTCTTCATGCAATAATTGTT
>VDFB02105785.1:54524851-54598913 GCA_007258455.2 Sequoia sempervirens
ACAATATGCTTGTTGAAATGTTGTAGGCTCTTTATCCCTTATCAAATAACTCATTTTATTTTCAAAAGCACCTAGATATGTAATTAAACACTCTACATCACTAGGTCTCAAATGCTTAGGAATATCATTTACTGCTTTCATGAATCTAAGATTAAAAGAAGGAAATAACTCTTCTTCATCTTGTTTGATTTCCTTAAATCTTCTTCTTATATCATTGGGACTAATCCTTTCACCAAATTTTTCTATAAATGCTATCATAAAAGCATTCCATGAAACTATAGAACATTTTGGTAGATATCAGTACTAGTCTCAGGAATCCTCTTTTAATGGCTGAGCAAACAACTTCATGACAACATCCTCATGATTTATTTCAAAATCCCCTATCACATCAATGAATACATTTAAGTGTTGGGAAGTTGACTTAGATTTTTTCCCTATAAACTTTGGTACTTGTTTCCTAATATCATCAAGAATTTTTTTAGGGAAACCTCTAATACCTTCAAAGCTTAAACACTTATATCTCTCAATAGAGAATTTCCTTTGAGGGTATTCTAGGGAATGCATGACTAGCATATCTGTATTTGATATTTTACGAGAGAATATAGGGGAATGGTGTATCTCTATTGTACCTTACTCTTCAAATGTTAACCCTATAGTAAATGTCCAACTCAAATGAATTTTATGTCTTAACACCTTTAAAATACATACTATATAAATAAGCATACTTCTTCCATTCCATTTAGATATTACATATTTCAACTCAAATGTATGCAACATAACCATCACTATTCCATTTCCTTAGTGCTTTAATTCACTGAATTAGGAATAAAATATTTCTTCCTTATTTCTAAAATGGCTTTCATACACAATTATTTCTTCTTTTAAGTCAAAACAAGGAAAAAATACCTAGATATATTGGTAGATATCACACTTTATCATGTTATTTGCATAGAGTTACCACCTTCTTTTTAGAGGATCAAACTTCAACCATATGAAGTTGCTTCCACTAGTTGTTTATACTTTAAGATTCCTTGTTCTACAATTTTTTTTTACTGGTACAGAGTTCTTCAGAGTTGCCACTCACTATTAGTGAGAACTTTATATTGAGAACCTCTATGACTCTATCAAAGAAAACTGATGTACTTCAAATATTTTCCCAAGTAGGTCCCTAGTGGAGTTGCCATTTTTTTAGAACCAAACTTATTCTTAGTCCTTACCTATGAATCTGCCAGAACTCAATTATCACCAAGGTTGAGGATTGGCCAACACTTAAGTGAGGCATTTGGAACCTCACTTCTTCTCTTCGGGCTCTGTGAGACCCAGGAGGATAGTCCTACTTATGCTCATAATATCTCAACTAGATCAAGAGAATTTCCTCACATATGTATTCCTTAAGAAACCAACATCATCTAAGGCTTGGTAGACCTCTTATGAAATTGATATTTGTTTTAGGGAATATGTTGATAATTGAAGGTTGGTGCAGTGCAATTTAAAGTATGTTAGGAATTCATTTCCATTTCAAATCCATGACCAAATTCATTACTAGCTTAGTCAACCATGAGATAAACTAATAAAACAACCAGTTCCCTATCTAAGGGAACAATGGAGTCATAGTTTGTAATCAATTAGTAATACAATTATGATTGAACATTAGAAATCAATGGCCTATCAACATGCCACTTTGTAGCATCTAACTCACTATATTTTAAAATATTGCTTCCTTACCAAATCCTATATGCCTTTCCTACAAACTAATGGTTTCATTTTAGCATTTAATCAACTCATTGAACTAAAGCACAAACAAACCCATTCACTCAGTGAAAATGATAGAAGACAAATGAAATTAAAATTAACAACTTCATTTACAATTTGGAAGAAAAATACACAGGAGAGCAACATTTTAGAACTAATATTATTTTTCATTATTGATATAGCTTTGTAAAACTATATTTAAGATCTTCATACAGTATAACTTTTTCCCTAGACTGGCTTCTGATATATTCACCAATTTATCTATTCACATTCTATTTTCTCCTTGAGCATAGCTCTCACCTTGACCTATTTTGGACTCAATTTTTTTGAACTTTGTAACTTCAGCCATGAAATCCCCTTTATAAATAGGGGAGAAAAAAGCATCTAACTAAGTTACAATTTCATTTCATTTAATTTAAAAAACCTAATTTCAACGACATCCTTAAAGAACTCCCTAGGTGGTTTCATGCAATCATTAGAGAACAGGGGAGGACAAAATACAAAACACATGTTCATGATATTAGTCGCTATCACCACATTCATGCTTGAACAAAAAAGATTCTATATCATATCAATTGAAAAATCTTCACATCAACATGGAAGAGTAAAAGACCAACCACAAACATATTGAAACAAATTCCTCCTATGCAAAGACCATGGTGTCATCAAAAATAAGAAACAAGGAGAAGACCCTATTCAAAGTCATTATCATCAAAGAATGCTCGACCACTCCATGTTCTTGATGAAATTGGATGAACCATCACCACGTAATCATCAAAGCTCACATATGGCACCAGAGAATGAAGATACTACCCATATCTTGAGTCAATGTCACCTTTAGCATCCAAAAGACTATTAGAGAGCACAATGGGAGGATTATGTTTTCCTAGGTAGGCTCTATGACCTTTTTCTTTTTTCCTAGCCTTTTTCATTGGTTGAGCTAGCTCCTTGCCTTTAAACTTGACCATCTCTTTAGGAATGGTCATGTTTCTCAAATTGTATGTACTCTACACAATTGATTTCTTCTTATGACCTTGAGAACTCCTCTTACCCTTTGAAACCTTAGGGGAAGGCTAGTTTGATTGCTAGGTTACATACATATCCTCATAGCACTCAAAAAAATTTAGTTGACTAGACCTCCTAACAGGCTAAATTGACACACCCATCTTTCTGATCTCCAAAATGAATAGAAGTTGATAATTTAAAAATACTCTAAATCAAAGTTGCAGGGAAATAAACCTACAAATCCAAAAAATTGCAACAAGTCCCAGAAAAGGAAATCCTAATATATTAGAGCACAATCAATAGAGAGCCCAATTGAAAACTAACTTACCCAGGACATGAGCATTCACTATTCAACTAGGGGAGAATTAACACATTCACACTCTTCACTAACCTACACCTCACATTCACTGCAGACTTAGAAAGATGGTGAAGATGAACAGTGAATAATCTGCATTAAATAGACATTTTGAAGCATGAAATAATTAATGATTCAAGAACTCCTCACACGAGTGAGTTGATAACTTAGCAGCTCATCTTTGAATCTAGGTTGTCGATCTTAAAGCATTTAAAACTTCATCTATGGCAATCATGAGTATCATTTTTCAACAATTAGCAACTTGTTTCTAGAAAATAGTGATTCCACCCCAAATGTAGTCACGTCCTCCCTTAATCTTGATTAATCATACGTGATCTAACAATTAACATGCATCACCAACCTAATATGTGCTCCTTCATTAATATAAGTGTACATATGACCTACATTTTGAAGAGAACAATTCTGTTGGCAACACAAGGGTAGACAACTGAGAGGTGGGGGTGAATAAGTTGTCCCACAAATTATAATTATTAAATTTATTCTCAAATCTGATAGATAACCATGAAAGCATAAACCATCAACACATCAAAAACACACATAACACGAATATTTTTTTACGTGGAAACCCTGTTAAGGGAAAACCCATGGTGGAGGTTAATCCACAAGATTATACCCTGTTAAAAGTATTAAAGAAAAATGGGGAATGCACATGCATTCAGGTGCACTACCTAGAGCTCATTACTCAAATACCAAAAGGATTACTACTGAAAGGAAGACACACTATCTTATAGAAACATTTGGATTACATCCGCAAGATTTTGAACTAATAAAATAGCATATGCTAATGCCTAATTACAGTTCCAGTTAAGCACATAAACTATGCTCTATCTTATTCACACTTCTTCACACTCTACCTCTATCTTCAAAATATTAGAACATTATTCACACACACCATACACACCATGTCATCAAGTGGTAGAAACAATTGCTCATATATATTCACAACTAGGAATAAGATCAACTACATGTCAACTTCAACAAAATATAAAACATGTACAAGCTGTCGGTCCAAATCAATAACAATTATCAATACGAATCAACCAATGTCAGCCACAACATAGTAAGGAACCAAAATAAAATCCTTGAAGATGAAAAACCTTAAAAAATTATTCCTCGAAGATCCACAACATGCTACAATCACCCTATCGGCCATGAACATGAAAAACATGAACACGCAAAAGAAAATCACTAATCATGAGCACAATGATCAATGTAGATGTACAACATAGATAGAGAATGATCTAGAAACATCCATGAGAATTATGAATCACCTTAGAATCATCTAAAAAGACTCAAATTACTAGAATCATATCATCTTCTTTCAGGAACACCAACTAAAGCAACAAAAATACTATTAGAATATAGATATTGATAACTCAATCAAATCTTCATGTGGATCTCTAAAACTTAACATGGATAAACTATATATACTCAACAACAAACCCTATAATCTACAACCTCTAATCATCAACATACTGAGCTGGCCAACATACTGAACTTCACTGCATCACTGACAACCTGCAACTTATTTTATTACAGTTTTCTCAATATCCTCAACATATATAACCTTAAAGACATTAATGCTAATAGTGTTGACATAAATGACAACCACATATCATTAGAATCCAACAATCTCCCCCTTTGGAATTGATGGCAACACATGATTTGAAAAACACCATCAATACAACTTTCTCTTAGCACTTTTTCCCCCTTAGGTTTTGACTCTTTTCTCCTCAACTCTTTCACATGAATCTTCTCCCCACCAAGTTTTTTCACATGAATCTTCTCCCCCTTTCACATCAATGAAAAATATACACATTATCTTTCTCCACACAAGCTCTGAACCACATTTCTGAACATCTAACTACTCCCCCTAAGTAGCAACCACCACAACATCAATCTGGATCAAGATATGACTATGAAATGCATGGATTCAATGCATCTGAATTCTGATTGGGAGGGGTTATCACCCCTAGCTTCCCTCTGAGATACTCAAAATTATCCTTAGGCAAGGGCTTGGTAAAGATATTTGCAATCTGTTCCTTAGTGGGCACATACTCCAATTTGACTTCCTTTTCACTCACTTTCTCTCTCAAAAAGTGGAACTTGATAGATCTATGCTTGGTTTTTGAATGCAGCACCATATTCTTAGAAATGTTAATTGCACTTGAATTATCATAGAATATAGCAATAGGTTCATCATACACAACTTTGATATCTTTCAACATCTGCTTCTTACCCAATAAAAATGAACCACCACTAGTACTCTTTCTGTCATTCACATCTCCTACCCAATCAACATTAGTAAAAGAACTCAAAGTAAGGTCATCATCTTTAGGATACCATAGGCCAAAATCAACTATCCCCTTCAAGTATTTGAAAATCATTTTCACAGCTATCACATGAGATTCCTTAGGATCAGCTTGAAATATTGCAACAATGCATACAACATTCATGATATCAAGTCTAGTTTGAGTCAAGTAAAGAAATCCACCAATCATGGATTTGTATCTAGTTTTATTTTCTTTAGGTGAGTCATCATCTTGTTTCAACTTACATCTAGTCACCATAGGTGTACCGACTAGTTTTGAATCTTCCATACCAAAATTCTTTAGTAATTCTTTTACATACTTGGACTGAGATATCAAGACCCCTTTATCTAGCTGAGTAATTTAAAATCCCAAAAATAATTTCATTTCTCCAATCATATACATCTCAAACTCACTATGCATCTCATTAGCAAACTTCATGCTCAAACTATCATCTCCTTAAAAAATGATATCATCAACAAAGACTTCAACAATCAAATCTTTATCATGATCAATCTTGAAATATAGATTACTATGAGTAGTACCTTTATTAAATCCAAGCCTCAAAAAATACTTGTCTAATCTAACATACCATGCTCTTGGGGATTCCTTAAGTCCATACAATGCTTTCTTCAACCGAAAAACCATATCTCCCTGATTAGTCAATTGAAATCCATCAGGTTGCTCAATATACACTTCTTCTTCTAGTTCACCATTTAGAAATGTTGACTTGATATCCATCTAATAAACCTTGAATTTTTTCTAAGTAGCATAAGAAATAAATAGTCTCACAACTTCAATCCTAGCAACAAGAGAAAAAGTTTCTTCAAAATCATTTTCCTTCCATCTGAGAATATCCTTTACACACTAGTCTTTCTTTGCTTCTAACAACTTCAACTTGCTCATTCAGTTTGTTCCAAAAGACCCATTTAGTTTCAATTACATTTTTGTCCTTAGGTCTAGGAATAAGAATCCATGCATCATTCTTCTAAATTTGCAGTAGTTCTTCTTTCATTGCTTCCACCCAATGTTCATCTTTCAATGCTTCATTGACACTATTAGGCTTAGTCTTTGAAATAAAAAAGTATTCTTCTGCATTTTTTCTCCTAGTCTAAACACCTTTGTTCTTATCACCTATAATCTGATCTTTTGAATGATTCAATCTTATATACCTTGGAGTCTTGGGATATTCCTAAACTTCAGGCTCTTGCGATCTCACTTTTGCACTTTCACTAGTTCCTTCCTCTTGATTTTCCTAATTCATCAGAATGATTTCAACTTGATTTGAAGTCTGAACTTTCTTTCCTTTATCTGAACTATCATTCTAATCATCTAAATCATATCCACAAGTTCTGGATGGTCTAATTGTGTCTTCATCAACCTTGACATTATCACTTTCAACTACTTTTCTCAATCTCTTATTGTAGCACAGGTAGGCCTTTCTTTTAGTAGAATAACCAAGAAATATTCCTTCATCACTTTTAGCATCAAACTTTCCTATATCTTCATTTATTTTGATAAATCATTTACTCCCAAAGATTTTGAAGTATCTAACAGTAGGCTTATGACTATACCATAGCTCATAAGGAGTCTTACCAGTAGCACCTTTGACTTGTACCTAGTTGAGAGTGTAAATGGTAGTACTCATAGCTTCTCTCTAGTAGATATGAGGAACATTTCCTTCCAACATCATATTCCTAGTGGCATCTTCAATTGTCTTGTTCTTCCTTTCCACAAATCCATTTTACTAAGAGGTCCATGGGGAAGATAATTGTCTCTTTATCCCATGCTCTTCACAAAAAGAGTTAAACTCATAGGAAGTGAATTCACCACCTCTATCTGATCTCAGAAATTTAATCTTCAGACCTATCTCTATCTCAACCATAGCCTTAAAGATCTTGAATTTATCTAGAGCTTTAAAATTTTCCCTTAAGAAAGTAACCCACATCATTCTAGAATAATCATCAATAAGTAACATGAAATACCTGTAACCTTGTAAACTTCTGACTCTAGAAGGATCACACAAATCAATATGCACAAGCTCCAACACTTCATTTGAACAATGTTGTTTGCTCTGAAATGAAACTCTAGTTTGATTCCCTAACTGACATTCCTTGCATATGGCATTAGTAGGTTTTATCAACTTAGGAAGATCTCCCATTGCCTGAGTAGAACTTATCTTGATAATATTGTAAAAATTTACATGATACATTCTCCTATGCCACAACCAAATTTCATCAACTTGAGCAATTAGGCAACTTTTACTAGCAACATTTAGGTGAAAGATATTACCTTTTGTTTTTGTACCAGATTCAATCAATTTATGGAACTCCCCAATATTCTTCACTTTCCATTCTTGAATTGAATATTTTATCCCTTGTCAACCATCTATCTAACACTTAAGAGATTATGCTTCAAACCTTCCACATATAGGACATCATTAGTATTATATTTACCATCAAGAGAAATGGATCCTCTGCCACAAATTACACCTACTTTATCATCACCAAATCTTACAACACCACCATCATACTTTTCCGAGCTAACAAACTTACTTTTATCACCTATCATGTGATGAGAGCATCCATTTTCAATGAACCATTCATATTTTTCTTCAACTCTGGCTGCTAGGGCTTTCTCCACATCTGTGCAACTAGAAAATTCAGTAGGTGCAAGATCATTTTCCTTGATAGCAATAAATACCCATTCATCCTCACTCACATTCCCTTTATTAGATTCATCATCTGTCACACCTTCATCAACAACAAAATAACACTTTCTTTGGAATCTAGGCTTGTTAGGTCCTGCCTTAGGAACTCTTTCCAAACACTTTGATGCAAAATGACCTATCTTATTGCAAGAAAAAAAAATTAATAGGAAATTTCCCTTTATACTTACCTTCTTCTCTAGCTTCTCTCTTGACAATAATTGCTTCAAGCTCATTTCATTTTCTCTTCTTCAATCTCTCTCATTTCCTCCTCATAATTGAATACCTTTCTAGAATAACTTTCTCTCAAATCATATCTATGCTTATCTTTTCTAGAGATGGTATCTTTGAATGCAGATTCTATCTTAGGAAGAGAATCACCAAATTCACTTAACTCAAAAGCAACAAGCTTACCAATCAACATGTCTCTGATTACATTTATCACAATCTAGATCTCCTCAATAGCAGTAGCTTTGGATTTGTATGCAACAAGAAAGGATTTGAGCACATTAGCAACAATCTATAATTCTTCTAATGTTCCACTAGTACATTTGATACTACACACAAGTTCATTCACTCTTTGCATAAAAAAGTGATATTCTCATCATCACCCATTCTCAACATTTCATATTTCCCTTTCAGACTTTGCAACGTAGAAATTTTCACACATGCATCATCTTCATACAAAGTTTCCAAATTTTCGAGATCTTATAATTAGTCTTCAACTCCATTACATTTTTCATCTCAGAATCAGTCAGAGCACTCAAAAATGCTTCCTTAGCCCTGATATTGTACTCATCACCCTTAATCTCAACAGCAATAGAAGGTCCATTATGTGGGATGATATGCCTATTCCTTGTAATGTTCCAGTAGGGTTCACCAAAGCATCTCAGATGACACTCCATTCGAGTCATCTACAAAGAATAATTAGTTCCATCAAATCTTGGACTATCCTTCTTATATGTCTCCATCCCAGATCACCTCAAGCTATTAAACTTCTTCCGAGGAACTTTCTTTGATACCAATTGTTGGCAACACAAGGGAAGACAACTAAGATGGGGGTGAATCAGTTGTCCCATAAATTATAATTATTAAAATTATTCTTAGATCTGATAGATAACCATGAAAGCATAAACCATCAACACATCAGAAACACACTTAACACCAAGATTTTTTACATGGAAACCTTGTTAGGGGAAAAACCACAGTGGAGGTTAATCCACAAGATTATACCCTATTAAATGTATAAAAGAAAAATGGGGAATGCACATGCATTTAGGCGCACTTCCTAGAGCTCATTGTTCAAATACAAAAAGGATTACTACCCAAAGGAAGACACAGTCTTACAGAAACATTCAGATTACATCCACTAGATTTTGAACTAAGAAAATAGCATCTGCTTTAATACCTGATTACAGTTCCAGTTAAGCACATAAACTCTGTTCATTCTTCTTCACACTTCTTCACACTCCACATCTTTCTTTGAAATATTAGAACATTATTCATGCACACGATGTCATCAAGTGGTAGAAACAATCACTCATATATATCTGCAACAAGGAATAAGATCAACTACATGTTGACTTCAAAAAAATATAAAACATGTACAAGTTGTTAGCCCAAATCAATAACAATTATCAATGTGAATCAAGCAATGTTGGCCACAACATAGTAAGGACCCAAAATAAAATCCTCAAACATGAATGACCTTCAAAAATTATTCCTCAAAGATCCTCATCATGCTACAATCACCCTGTTGGCCACGAACATGAAAAACATGAACATGCAACAAAAAAATCACCAATCGCGAGCACAATGATCAATGCGGGTGTAAAACATAGATAGAGCATGATATAGAAACATCATGAGCATTATGAATCACCATAGAAGCATACAAAACAACTCAAATTACTAGAATCATATCATCTTCTTTTAGGAACACCAATTGAAGCAATGGAAAAATTGTCAGAATATAGATACTGATAACTCGATCAAATCTTCATGCGGATCTCTGAAACTTAACATGGATAAACTAGATATAATTGAAAACAAACCCTTTAATCCACAACCTCTAATAATCAACATACTGAACTTCACTACATCACTAACAACCTGTAACTTATTTTATTACAATGTTCTCAATATCCTTAACATATATAGCCTTAAAGACATTAATGCTAATAGTGTTGACATCAATGACAACCACATATCAGTAGCATCCAAAAAATTCCTCATACAATTCATCCCTCATCATTGACCTCGCACAAATTTTTAGGGTACAATAAGTGATGAGAATGTTTCCATGATGGAGTTTAGTTCATTGGAACATCTTGTTTTAAAGCTAGATCAATGGTTCTCCATCCATCCCACTACTTTCATTTTTTCTTTATACGATGTCCATAGTCTTCTGCCACGTTTCCTCTTCATGCAATAATTGTCGCTTATTGCTGATTAACCTCATCCTTCATCAACTTCATCAGCAATGCAAGCATCCATGCGATGAAATATTAGCCCTTGGATCTGTGGCCCATTCTTTGATCACGTTTATTTCCCCATCACACATTGCTAATTCACACCTTGCACCTTGAATCCTATTAGCAATGGGAGATACAGTGAAGAGACTAGATTGAGACATGTATACCTGCATGAAAATAAATGGTACAAAATACATCACACATAAGATCTTTTCAAATTAGCGAAAGAAACCTTTCAGAGAATCTTATTGCTCATCACTATTTTGGAATGTAAGCTTTGGAATGGATCTGCGATGAGCGATAAAGTACAAAAATATCAGGCCATCTCTCATCGCTAATTCTCCTATACAGTTTGCAAGCAATTAGTGATGAGAGATCTTCATAGTGAAATTTGTGTATCATGTATCGCTAATGTAGAACTTTGCACTTAAAACATATCCGTGATGAGTGATGAAAATAAGAATATAAGGCCAAAGGGAATTTCTTATTGCTATTACAATACTCAAGGCTCAAAAGCCATTAGCGATAAGAAATCCCTCAAAAATACAAGGAACATCACTTATCACTCATTGAAATTAAAAGCTGCAGTAGTTATTCGCAATGACCGATGACAAAGAAATACTGCTCATCGCTTATTGCAAATTCAAAACTTACACTTCTGAAGTAATCAACGATGAGTGATAAGGATAAAAGGCCAATAGGAATTAAGTGAAAACCTTTAGACACATGCTCAAAAGTTGTTCTAATGGAGGGACCTTCTTAGGATGATATGATTGAAAGGACTCAAAACTCCTATCATAATAATGCAAAGGATGTAAAGGCCAAAAAGGATCTTTACTTAACCTTATAAAAATTAAGACATTCAGACCTAGGTGTGAGGGATCTGTTACCCAATGATAGTGAATTACATAAGATGTTATTAAGTGATCGAAAACATGAAATAAGAAGTCAACAATGAAATAGATTGATTTTCAAGTATTTTGAGGCAAGGGTTTCATAAGAAAGGATTCCAAACCAATACAATAACACTTCAATAGTGATACAAGAAGAACCCTAAGCCCTCAAATGTCAGCCCAACATTCAAATGAAACAAGGACTTGAGATGGAACATAAATTTTTTGCAAGTTCCATCACCCCATGTTAATTTTTAATTCATATTTAGTCTTTCAATGCATTTAAAGGAATTTAAAATTCCTTCTCCCATCCCCATGAGGATTTTTGAGGAATTTTTAATTCCTCACATCTTCTCACGCACATGTGGACTAGGACCTCCTTTATGAGGAGATCTTGCCCCTTCCCAAGGTACTATGTAGTACCTCCATGTCATACCCACATCATCTCCCTCTTTCCATCTCACCTGCCACATGTCAGGATGTGAGGGATTGTGAGTTCTCAACTCACCCTAGCCCTTGATCTTGTCCATCTTGGCTTAATCCTGACCCTCCATTGTTTAGAGGCACTTCCCCTAAAAATGGTGGAATCACCCCCATTTGGATAATCCAATTTTTGCATACACTCAAACACACTTAGCAAGCATACACTTAGCATCAAATCATCCTCCATTGTTGTAGCATCTTTGATCTCTCATCTTGCATCTTTCACAATACCCACAATATCCATTGCATCCATCATCATCTTAGCTACATTTTGCACTAGGTATCAAGATATTTTTTCACCAAGGAGCACACATATCAAGAAATCAAAGGTCCAACCAATTTTTCAATATAAACAAGGTAAAAGGTTATAATTTCTTGTGTTTTTGTTTAGATTCAACTAGGCCAATCTTGAGGTGATTGTTTTGTGTTCTTCCTGATTGTTTTGTGTGCTTCCTTCATTGCATTAGTTAGTTCTTGCATCTTAGAGTAGGAATTTCACATTGCACATAGAATCCATAAAAAAAGTCTCTCCAGGAGAAGATATAGAAAAAGGTATAATAAAACTACTTCAAAAATATGGGGATACATCTATATTTAAAAACTAGAGACCTATAACTCTACTTAATGTTTCATAGAAGGTACTTGTAAAAGCTCTAGCTTTAAGATTCAGTGATATCCCTCTCGCTATTATAAAAAAAACTCAAACAAACTTTATTAAAGATATAAAAATTCTATAAAATTTGATAACAAGTTGGGAGGTCATGTAATGGGCAAGAAACTCAAACCAAAATATAGGCATCTCCTTCTAGACTTTGAGAAGGTTTATGACAGGGTTGAGTGGCATTACTTAATGATGGCTCTAGATGCCTTTGGATTCTTGTAAGAGTTATTTTAGATGGTTAAGACCTTAATATAAGATAGTTTTGTATAGATTGACTTAAATGGGTCACTATCAAACCAATTTTTCTAAAGAGATCAATTAGGTAGCGGTGCCCTCTTGCTTCAACCTTATTTTTTATTGCTTCAGAAACCATCTATTATCTATTAAGAGATTGAATTGAAAGGTGAAAAGTTAGAGGACTAACCTTATCCAATGAATGAGATTTATTAAACATACAATTTGGAGATGGCACTACTCTTTTTATCCAACTTGATATAGATAACTTTGAGAACTTAATGTATATAAATTGAATATATTTTGTGTAAAAAATAGAGAAAAATATCTAAGAAAAATCTATTATGCTGAGTTTGATAAACAATCCTCCTAAATGGTTTACCAACGTTGTATTCCAACGGGGAGGACCAAGTTAGAAAGGTTATATACTTGGGTATTATGTTTGCTATTAGCCCTTTCTTAATAAATATGGAATTGGGTAAATAATAAAATCATTAAGAAAATTGATAAATAGATAAAATATTACCTATCCTTGGCTGGAAGGATACAAGTGTGCCAAAAAATTATATCCTCTTATAATCTATACTATTCTTCCATATGGCTATTTAGTAGCTACTAAATTGATGAAATCAAAAAAAAGAATTAGATAATTCTTATGGTTTCATGGAAAAGGGAAAAAGATAAAGAATGTTGTAAAATGGGATTGTTGTTGTATTGATTAAAATATATGAGGATTAGGACTCAAACTTCTAAAAAACCAAGGCATGTCCCTTGTAAAATGGATCCTCAAATCCATAATAGGTAATGAGGCTTGGAAGATTCTCATAAGGAATAATATTCATATAACATCCCCAAAATAAGAAAAATTATGGAAGCATCTCTCTTTCTATGACTTAATCTTTAGAAAATTCCCAATTACCCCTATTGGATCTAACATCTTCAAAATCCTATAGAAGGATTGGGAACAAACTAGGCACTTAATTAGAGATAATTGAAAATTTAAAAGTATCAAGAATATATTTTTTTAAACTAGCTCAATTTGGTGGAAACTATACCATAAAGATATAGCTCTATTACAAGGGTGCTTAGCTAAAACATGGTTGTTGAAAGGCATCAAATGCTTCAAATATGTATTAAGCAATTGTAATCTAAAATATTGGGCCTCCCTTTATAAAGAACTTAACTCACACCCATCCCACTAGAGAACATACTTTTTTCTCAAAGAAGCATGCAAAAAGTATCATTTTCCCATTGAATTTGTGTAAACAATGATTTTGGCACCCTAATGTTCTTTGACACTTCTAGGGTTTTTCACCTAAAAGGAGAGAGATGGGTCAAAATGGGAAATGCCTACATTCAAGATATATGTAGAGAGGGATGTAATATGCCTAAATATGATATCTAAATGAAAAAAATTGATAGAGAAATATGATTATTAATGCAAAACCTACGAAATGCAAGGTGCTGGAAAACTCAATGTTGTATGCAAACATGCGATAAATGACCTAGAAATGTAAACAAAAATGGAAAGAAGGTTATGAAACAAAATGTGTGCATCTGGAGGCTGAAAAAGGATGGCATGAAGGTCTAGAATCTTAATGAAACTGGTGTAGAAGTCAACTGGGACACTTGTGCCAATCTAGGTGACTTAGTCCCAGATCCGGAAAAATTGCTTTAGGGCTCATTTCGGCCAAATGGGTATCCAAATCTATAAAAACCTTGGAAAAATAGGTTTAGTGGGACTAAATTTCCATTGTTGGTAACTTAGTCCACTTCTGAATTTTTGAAAATTCGAAAGTGGAAATGGAAGCCCTCAGTCTGCACTTCGGTTCTTGATAGGTGTCTTCTTCTAAAATTCTAAAATAGGCTTGAAAGTAACTTTTTGTTGATATTTTGGTTTGGTAAATAAGGATATGTCTTAAAAAAGTATTCAACCTAATATTCAATGATATTTAAACCCTCAAAGTGCCTAAATCTTTCCATGATTATTGATCTTGATTTTCTATAGCAAAAGATGAAGAATCTACCCTTGAATGCCTTAGAAACCTATCTTGATGACTTAGAATGCTAAAAACCCAACTTTTTTGACTTGAGAACATGATGAATGAAGAATGAAATGATGTTCAGTTATGAATTAGGGTTTAGAGACTTATATTTATAGGCAATTCACCTTATTTGTTTGTTAATTGGATCCCTAGGGCCGACATGGAAGAAAAGCAAACTTAAAATCCAAAATTTCTAGCTCAAACCTCGAAAATAGGCCAAATTGGACTAAGTTTCCATGCTGGGTGACTTAGTCCCACCTAGTAGGGACTCATTCACCTAGATGGGCGACTTAGTCCTAGAGGGGCCCTTTTGCCAGCTGGATTGTCGAGGAATGAGGAATTTTAGTTCTTATGTTGATTTCATTAGGTATTTGATCAAATTATGCCTTGGGATGCACAATATGGGGTCATAGGGATGTACTAATGATTATGTAAATGTCAATTAGGGATTGTGAAACAAAATTCAACGTGAAAGTATGATTGAATACACTTTACAACACTAAAATGAGGTCCATATAGCCTAGAAAGACACATCCAATGTGAATGTGTAGGACACATTACAACACTAGAATAAAGTCAAATTAAATTTACAAGCCTTCTATATTAATGTGAGAATTCCATTAAATACATTTTATAATGTTGAATTAGGGGGAAAATGGGTTCATTAAGTCTAGAGAAGTGTGAAAGTCTTTTACAACACTTTACAACACCTTCACAAGACATCCTTAAATGCATTTTATTTAGTTTGCAAGGGTCCATGACCTAGTGTGGATGTGTAAAACACCTCAAAACACCAAATAAAGGCCTTGTTAAGTCCAATTTATCATCAACTATTCCCAAATAAAGCAAGCAAAAAGGGATACTTTTTCCGTGTCCACAATTAGCCCCCACTTTAGTGAGAGGATGAACTTGCTTCAAACTAAGACTAAAGTAGACATTCAAGAAGAGTCCAATAATACCAATGTGGATGAAAAAGGATGAAAAAGATCAAAGGAGGTTGTGCAAGCCCCCAGGATTCAAGATCCTATGTCAAATCAACATAAGCATGAAAGGACACATGCAAGGTGAACGATTTACAGCAAGACAAGATACATGATCATGCAATGGCAATAACTAGAAGGAAATGAAAATGGGGTGGATCAAGCTTAGACTGTTTGTCCAACATGTTGTAGATTAGAGCTAGGCTTGTTTGTTTGAAAATAAAAGGCATACTTACTTTGGGGCAACAAAACTCTTGGTTGTTTGTTAGGTGAGAAAGCCCACAACATACTCTGGGGCCATTGAACTTTTGGTTGTCTGCAGGGTGAGAAAGCCCTAAAAGGTGAGACACATATGATTGATATGTTCTCACATACACACAAGTGGCTATGGGTAAAATTCATGCCTCAGAATGGGCTTCCTATTCAACCATACCAAAGTTATACCTCCTGATAACTTTAATAAGGTGCCACAATGATTTTCAAGCTCTATGAGGTAAGCAAAACTTCGTATGCTTGACACTCATAGACACTGTAAATTCAAGATAGTGTAAGGATTGTTGAAAGGGATTTTGTTTAGTTCATGCAAGGTCTCATCTTAGGATACATTGTGCTTAATGTCTTCAAGAGAGGATGTCTCAAAAAAGTATCACACTCTTGGAGGGAATCAAGCTCAATGACTCCACCAAGAAAAAGACACATCACAAGAAGAAAGAAATCACACAATGAAATGTGACTGTTGATGTATGCCCCCACTTTAAAGCAGTTGCAAACACCAGTATTGTGAGAAATTTATTTAAAGTAGTAGAAAAGACATGAGAGCTTACTCAGAAAGCCCTATGCCAAGTCATATGTTTCCGATAAGCTATGTCATGAAAAAGGGAGTATGTCACATGCAAGCCATCTTAAGGCATGTCATCCACATCCCAAGCTTTCTCTTGTATGTACATGAAAGGTTAACAACTTAGTCAAAAGAGGCAATGACAAATGACATATGAGGACAAGGCTACATAACCCCTTGCCCCCACTGAGTGCAGGACAAGGGTGATCCCAAAATGATTAATGAAATGCATGCTAGAGTGAAAATCAATATCAATTAGAGGAATTAGGTGCCCCCACATAAAGAAGAATACCAAACTCCTTAAAGTGTTGGATTTTACTACTAAAATCCTTACATTCATTATTATAATGACCTTGAATTCTATGATAAGTGCAAAATGAAGCCTTGTAATAGAATTTCTTTCGAGTTCTTGGAGGAAGGGTGATCAAGTGATCTTGGAGAAGTCTTGAAAAGATACCCTCTTGATCAATGGTAGGTGTGCTTGTATTATGTGACAAAGATATCTCTTCCTTGGATGTAAAAAATGTCATATCTACATAAGACTGTTTAGATTGTGAGATTTTGCTCTCTCCTTTATAGGAGGGTGTAAAATCGAACGAATTCAACTCATTAGTGTTTTACGTGATGACATTGACATTAAGCAAAGAGTTCTTTATTTGTTTCATGTTTTGGAAAGGAGAACTTTCAAGACCACTAGTGTCTATCAGTTTAGGGTGTACGATGGTTAAATTTTTCTTAGAAGGATGTTTTGTGATATTATTGATGTTGAGGGAAGGCTTGATTACTTCTATCAAAGGAAAATAACCAATACCATGAGTTGTTTGTTGTGTGATAGGATATATAGGGTTGCAGATACCTTGTTCATTAGAACCACATCCTTTTCCACTAGATCCAAGTTGTTTCATAAGTTCATAGCCTTGTCCATAAATATTTTTCATTGATTTTGGAATGGGCGGTTGTTCGTTATGTTCATGAAAGGTTGTATATTTTGTTGTGTTTTGGTCCAAAGTGGTTGAGGTGGATTCTTTCGAAGGGTCTTCCATGAGTGGTGGTGTGAAGTCTAAGGAATCCAAATCATCGTCTAATAGCTTCATGAATTGTTCAAGATGTTTTTTTTGTCTTTTTGTTGCATAGGTTCCACTTGTGTGGTTGGGGTTGGTGCAAGAGCACCTACACCTCATCCTCCATTTTTGCTCATTTGATGAAAACATGTTGTTAGGAGGTTAGAATTAGTATTTTTGAGTCTTTTTGTCATTAATAAGGTCAATCAATACCATTGAGCAAAATCTAGGGTGAGTTTTTTAGTTTTGAGTCAAAATGTGCAACAATGCAATCTTGCACTAAAAGTTGTTTTTGTAGCCTTTGAAGGAAAAAATGTGAATTTTTATGTAAGTGTGCAAGTTTTGGGGTCTTGAAAATGTAATAAGGCTGTTTCAAGGTTATTTTAATGGTTGTTAAGGTCTTAGGTCTTTAGGATTGCAAAGTTGTCATAAGGAAATTTGGCGTAAAATCAACATTAATGATGTAATCTCATTAACTAATGGTTCCCTCCTTCAAAAATCAGTTGAGGGCAGTTGTAAATGATGGGAAAAAAGTTTAAAAATCCTCCCTTGGGTCGAGGTTGGGCTGTTGTTGGCAGTTTTGAAGTTTTGAAGCATTTAATAAGAAGAAAATTTTGTTTTTTCTATTTTTTACAGCATTTTTTCCTGATCCTGTGCTTGGTACGGTCTGGTACATCAATGTACAGACTCCAAATTAGAATGGTTTGAAAAAGGGAAGAGTCTACTTTCTTTTGGTGGTAATTTGGCTCATTTTCATTAAGTATTGAGTATGTTACATAAATTTTAGTGAAAGTGGGTCTAAAACCTTGCAAAACAAGGGTTTCGTCACCAAAATGGATGTAATTCCCATTTCCACCATGGGAAAAATCTAAAACTTGGTGGATTGGTAGATTTATGACTCCTTTACATGCTTAAATTTGTTTCATATTGAAAAATGGAGGTTTTCAAAAGTTATGTGAGCCCTAGGTCTAGTTTTTGCCTTGTATAGTCCAAAATGTGATCATTTGAATACATTATTTGTTGATTTCTGATTATTTGAGTAAATATAATGGATGGAAATCATGTAACAGGTCTTGGGGAACCTATTGAATTATTTTAAAGGCATTAGGGGTGTTGGGGTGTGCCTTGACAATTTGATTCCTTCTTTGCACAAGCCAAATGAAGCCTTTTGGTGGCTTGTAAATTAGTTATTTGATACACTTGCTCTTGGTGTTTGGTCCTATGATTTTTGGGATCTATAAGGGTCTATGTAATAAGTATAAAAAATGGTTTCTTTCTCTTCTATTGGCCTTTAACAAATTTTTATCATGACTGTCCTATTGGTGAGTGCTAGAAGGAATGCATGGATCGTATGGCAGCAATGGGGGAATGAGAGTTTCTATGGGAAAAGGCTGGTTGGTTGTTCATGTTTTGTCATATTAAGAGTTTCCAAATCATTCCAAAGTCCTGTGGTGATGTCTGGTTGTGTGAGTTGAGTTGGGTGATCAAATTTCTTGTTGGAAGGAATAGTGAGGTTGATGTGTGCATTTAGAGAAGCTATTGGAAAAAGGTGTTGCTTCCCCTGCCACTCTGCGTCATAATGGTATCAAAGCAGGGAGTAGGTTTTGGTTTGCATTTTGCAGGTTGAAGAAAAGGAAAGGTCGACAAGATGCCTCGAAAGAGCAAAGATATGGCTAAAGAGATGAGGGAGATGAAGGAAAGGCATGCAAGAGAACTCAAAGAGTTGGAAGAGAAAGTCATAGCCCTAGAGACAAACAAGAGAATAGATGCTGAAGAGAGTGAGCCAGAAGAAGAGGAAGATGAGGAGTTTGAAGACATGGAAGAATAACTTGATCTAGAAGACAAAAGAATGGAAAAGTTGCTGAAGACAGTGAAAGGTGACAAGCCTAAGGTAAAACTTGATATTTCTAAATATGGTGGTAGTCTAAATGATGAAGAACTACTTGATTGGATTGCTACATTAGATAACCATTTTGAATGTGAAGGAGTTCCTGAGGAGCAAAGACTAAGGATTGCAAAGACTAAGTTGCAGGGTCATGCTTTGGTATGGTGAAATTATTTTCAGTCTGAGAGGAGGAAACAAGGAAAGTCTAAGATCACATCATGGGACAAGATGATATCTAAACTCAAAGGTAAATTCTTACCCAAAGATCACCAAATTCAAATGTTTAAAAAATTGCAAAACTTAAGACAAAGGGAAATGGATATTAAGTCTTATACTGAGGAGTTTTATAAATTGAGTTTAAGATCTGGTCATCATGAGAGTGAAGATGAAAAGATTGCTAGATATGTTGGTGGTTTAAGGCTTAATATACAGGATGAATTGGTTTTTGCTAACCCTAGGAGTGTAGAGGATTGTTATCAAATGGCAATCAGGGTGGAGGAGAAGCTTAAAAGGAAACAAGAGAAAGCAGTAAGAGGAAGAGGAATACCTTCTACATCAAAGTAGCCAAATGAAGATCAAGGAGCAAACAAAGGTAAAGATCATAATGATTCTAGAGGTGGTTTTGGTTTTAGAGGTAGCAGAAGGTTTGGTATTGGTAGAGGTTCTAATGATTTTGCAGGAAAGTTCTACACATGCAATGAGTTTGGCCATCCTTCATGGAAGTGTCCTGAGAGGGTTGGTAGTTCTTCTAGTGGATACAAGAAGATTGATAGAAGAGCACAATTTGTACAAGAAGAGGAGTGTGAAAGTCATTGTTCTCCAAGTAGGAATGCAGATCCCGAGGTTGGGGAAATGTTGATGGTGAGAAAAACAATCTTGAAGGCAGCAAAAGAGGAAGCACCTTTGCAAAGGAAAAGTCTCTTCAAGACAAATTGTAAGTGCAAGGATAAGGTATGTAGAGTGGTCATTGATTCTGGGTCAACTGAAAACATGGTGTCATGTGAAATGGTCAATAAGTTAGGATTGAAAAAGATTCCTCATGAATGTCCCTATAAAATCTCATGATTAACTGATGATCAATCTTTGTTGGTGAATGAAAAGGCTATAGTGGATTTTCAAATTGGTGGTTATCATGATAGTGTTGTGTGTGATGTTCTTCCAATGGACTGTTGTCATCTCTTATTAGGCAGACCTTGGCAATATGACAAGAGGGCATTGTATGATGGTAGGGAAAATACTTACACCATAGTTCAAGATGGTCATTCTTTTGTGTTAACTCCTCTTGTAGAAGATGCTAAAGGTAAAGCAAAGGTCATAATGTGTGGCAAGAAGGAACCTATAAATGTAATGAAGGAGAACCAATTTTTTGATGTTATTCCCTGTTTTAAGACTGAAAATGCAGGTATAAGGTTTGATGTAGGGGTAAAAAAAGTGTTGACAGTGAGTTTGCATGAAAGTGTGTTAGTAGGAGCCATTGAATGCCCTGTAGTTAAGACCAGGTCTGAGAAACAATTTTTTTTGTAGGAAGTACAGTACATAAGTCTGATTTGACAGTGACAAAACAACTTGATGAGGCAGTGATTGAAAGACAAGAAAAATAGGGATGAAAAGATAGTTGCAAGCATGAAGGTGACAAAGGAAACAACAAAGATCATAGAGTTACTAATCCTTGTTTGTATGCAGGTGAAAAACATAGTAAACAATTCAATCTTGGTCAGGGAAAAGATAAAAGACTGTTTGTAGGTCTAAGGACAGAGAAGAGGGAAAATGCATGTATCAATACATTCCAAAATGCTAGAAGTGCAGGGCTGTTTGCAGTTCTAGTTTACATGAGCAGTGGAGTGGCTTTGTGGATCAGCGGACCTTGTTTGAAGCTTGGAGACAGTGGTATCAAACACAACTCATGAGGCATGAGTCTTTTCTAGGGGGGGTGTATGGTGCAAGAGCACCTACACCTCATCCTCCATTTTTGCTCATTTGATGAAAACATGTTGTTAGGAGGTTAGAATTAGTATTTTTGAGTCTTTTTGTCATTAATAAGGTCAATCAAGACCATTGAGCAAAATCTAGGGCGAGTTTTTGAGTTTTGAGTCAAAATGTGCAACAATGCAATCTTGCACTAAAAGTTGCTTTTGTAGCCTTTGAAGGCAAAAATGTGAATTTTTATGTAAGTGTGCAAGGTTTGGGGTCTTGAAAATGTAATAAGGCTGTTTCAAGGTTATTTTAATGGTTGTTAAGGTCTTAGGTCTTTAGGATTGCAAAGTTGCTTCAAAATGCAAAGTTGTCATAAGGAAATTTGGCGTAAACTCAACATTAATGATGTAATCTCATTAACTAATGGTTCCCTTTTTCAAAAATTAGTTGAGGGAAGTTGTAAATGATGGGAAAAAATTTTAAAAATCCTCCCTTGGGTTGAGGTTGGGCTGTTGTTGGCAGTTTTGAGGTTTTGAAGCATTTAATAAGAAGAAAACTTTGTTTTTTTTCTGTTTTTTATAGCATTTTTTCCTGATCCCGTGCTTGGTATGGTCTAGTACATCATTGTACGGACTCAAAATTAAAATGGTTTGAAATAGGGAAGAGTCTACTTTCTTTTGGTGGTGATTTGGCTCATTTTCATTAAGTATTGAGTAAGTTACATCAATTTTAGTGAAAGTGGGTTTGAAACCTTGCAAAACAAGGGTTTGGTCACCAGAATGGATGTAATTCCCATTTCCACCATGGGAAAAATCTAAAACTTGGTGGATTGGTAGATTTATGACTCCTTTACATGCTGAAGTTTGTTTCATATTTAAAAATGAAGGTTTTCAAAAATTATGTGATGCCCTAGGTCTAGTTTTTGCCTTGTATAGTCCAAAATGTGATCATCTGAATACATTATTTGTTGATTTCTGATTATTTGAGTAAATATAATGGATGGAAATCATGTAATAGGTTTTGGGAAACCTATTGAATTATTTTAAAGGCATTAGGGGTGTTGGGGTGTGCCTTGACAATTTTATTCCTTCTTTGCACAAGCCAAATGAAGCCTTTTGGTGGCTTGTAAATTAGTTATTTGATACACTTGCTCTTGGTGTTTGGTCCTATGCTTTTTGGGATCTATAAGGGTATATGTAATAAGTATAAAACATGGTTTTTTTCTATGTTATTGGCCTTTAACAATTTTTTATCATGGCTGTCCTATTGGTGAGTGCTAGAAGGAATGCATGGATAGTATGGCAGCAATGGGGGAATAAGAGTTTCTATGGGAAAAGGCTAGTTGGTTGTTCATGTTTTGTCATATTAAGAGTTTCCAAATCATTCCAAAGTCCTGTGGTGATGTTTGGTTGTGTGATTTGAGTTGGGTGATCAAATTTCTTGTTGGAAGGAATAGTGAAGTTGATGTGTGCATTTAGAGAAGCTATTGGAAAAAGGTGTTGCTTCCCCTGCCACTCTGTGTCAAGGGTTAAGGTGTTCAAGGGGTTCTATTTGTTTTGCTCCAGTTGCAAGACACTAGAATTCTCATGATCAACGTCAATTGTGCACACTTTGTTGTTGTATATTTTTTTCATTTTTTGATGAAGAGTGGAAGGAACACCATTCATTTCATGAATCTACGGCCTTCCTAGAAGAAGGTTATATGAAATAGCATGAGGAAAAACCTATATTGGTGTGTTCAACGTGACTTCTCCAACTGTAATAGGTAAAGTGATCACACCAAGCAGTTACTTTTCTTTATTTTCAAATCCCTTAATAGATAAAGAATCAAGCTAAATTTTTGATCTATCCACACAAAGCCTATCCAAGAGTTGTATGCTACACATATTAAGGGCTGAGCCATTTTCAACAAGGGTTCTCTTTATTCTAGTGGTATTGTATTGAGCAATGATCATGAAGGCTTCATTTTTTTTTTGCATGTCCAAAGGGGGGAGTTCACTTTGGTGGTATATGTCAACATTCAATCCTTGAATTATGGTTGCTATGTCATTTGGTTGCACATTAGAAGGGATAGGAACTTGTTGTAAGGTTGTTTAAAGCATAGTGTGATAGGTAGGTGCATTTTGGAGTAAATCCCATAGGGATATCTGTGTGGGAGTGCTCTTAAGTTGTTCAACAAGGTCATACTCCCTTAATCGAGGAGAAGGAGGCAAACTAGGAAAAGGTAGGGAAGTCGAGGTTGGTTGTTGTGGGGATGGATTGTTTCTAGTCTTATATGTATGAGCAACACTATTATGACTTGGTTGCTATGAAACATTATTCTGAGGTGGGTAAAGGGTGAATTTGGGTTGGTGTTGAGTTGGAGGTTTGTGTGATAGTGGGTAAAGGATGAGTTCAAGTTGGCATTGAGTTTTTTGTTTGTATGAAGGTGGGTAGAGAATTATAAGGTTCTTAGGATATCCCATGGGGTATGCATGAGGTCCATTGATTGAGGGGGATGTAATGGACACTTGCACACTCATAACTTCAATGGCCTTTGTTTGATGTATCTCTAATGAAGGGAAATCTATAATCACCTTTTGATCTAAGGAAGACACATTATTATTTTTGCCATTTTCTTTCACCATGATATTCTCCCTAGGAGGATAGTGGTTAGGAGAACTACAAGCCAAATTTTCTTGACATTCAAAGATTGGTTCTTGTAAAAGGACTTTTTCACAAGTAGGGGAATGATCAATGGATGAATGGTCTTACTTAAGAAGGGTTTCATGAGGTGAAGGGGGACAACTAAGTTATTCATGATTGTCATCGATTGTGTTTTCTATCAAAAAATTATCTTCTTCACAACTAGGAGAAGGAAAAATGTTAGTGTCGTGATTATCTATGGTTGTGTTATGTTGGTTATGAATGTCTTGTCCACTAAGAGAGGTAAAAGGAGAGAAACAACTAGGATTCTCAAAACTCTCATGAGTTGGTTCTTCTAACACCAAAATATATTGTTTTCCAATATGAGAGATATTAGGAGAAGAACAAATATGATCGTTAGGAATGTCCAACATTGTAATCTCTTTCACTAAAACACTCACATAGGGAGGGGATAAGAAATATTTCTTAACATGTCTAAATATGTAAGGCACTAACATTGTTTGAACAAAAATGAAAAGCACATGTAACCATTTCATTCAATGTTTCAATAGTATAAACAATCTATATGAAAGGATGCAAAACATTTTTATCCAATGTATGCAAAACCTTAAGAATGCAAACAATGTATATGCAAGAATGAAAAAAACTTTTATCAAATTTATGCAAAGTTTTATGAATAGAAACATTGTGTATGCAAAAGTGAAAAGTAATTTTATCCATGTTATGCAAAACTTTAGGAATGTGAGAATTTTTCGGATCTAAGGATGCTTGGAAGTGAAATGATTTCAAAAATGACTACTCTAAATTGATGTTTTTGAGCTAGATGCATAAGAAAATGGTCCCAAAACTTTCCATACTTATAGTATATGATACTAGGAGGCTTAGGAAGCACATAAATGAGGTTTCTGATGTTGTAATAGACAATGAAACATCTGGACTTGGACTAAGTTTCCTAGAATGGAAAATTAGTCCCAATTAGGGTTTTTTCAAAATTTTCACAAAAATTCAATGAATTTTGATACTTTTTAGTATGTATGACCTGAATAGTCAAATAAAATGTAATTTTCAAATGTGTTGCAATGATTTAAAATGTAAAAATGCAAACTATATGCACTTTCACTAATACAGAATTTGAAATTCCTAGAATGCAATCCAATGTTAATGCAAGCCAATTCTAGGATGATGATGGACTCCAAAATCAGAAAATAAAGTATTCTAAAGTCGGGTTTAGGAAAATGCAAACAATGATTTTAGCACCTAGTGCTCTCTAACACTTCTAGGGTTTTTCACCTAAAAGGAGAGAGATGGGAAAAAATGGGCAATGTCTACATTCAATATTAATGTAAAGAGGGATGTACTATACCTAAATATGATGTCAAAATGCAATAAATTGATAAAAAAAGATGATTATTAATGCAAAACCTAAGAAATGCAAGGTGTTGGAAAACACAGTGTTGTATGCAAACATGTGATAAATGACCTAGAAAAATGTAAACAAAATTGAATAGAAGGTTACAAAATAGAATGTGTGCACCTAGAGGCTAAAAAAGGATGGCACGAAGGTATGGAATCCTGATGAAACTAGTGTAGAAATCAACTGGGACAATTGTGCCAATCTGGGTGACTTAGTCATAGATCTGGAAAAACTGCTCCAGAGACTGTTTCGGCCAAATGGGTATCCAAATCTACAAAAAACTTCAAAAAATAGGTTCAGTGGGACAAAGTCACCATTGTTGGCGATAGTCCACTTCTAAATTTCTAAAAATTTGAAAGTCGAAACGGAAGTCCTCGGTCTGCACTTCGGTTCTTGATAGGTGTCCACTTCTAAAACTCTGATTTTTGGGCTTGAAAGTGACTTTTTGTTGATATTTTTTTGGGTAAACAAGGATATGTCTTCAACAAGTCTTCAACCTAATCTTCCATGATCTTGAAACCTGAAAAGTGCCTAAATCTTGCCATGATGACTGATCTTAATTTTCTATAGCAAAAGATGAAGAATCTTCCCTTGAATGCCTTAGAAAGCTATCTTGATGACTTAGAATACTAAAACCCTAACTTGCTTGAATTGAGAACATGATGAATGATGAATGAAATGATGATGAGTTATGAATTAGGGTTTAGAGACTTATATTTATATGTAATTCACCTTATTTATCTGTTAATTGGATCCCTAAGGCTGACATGGAAGAAAAATAAACTTAAAATCCAAAATTTCCTACTCAAACCTCAAAAATAGGCCAAATTGGACTAAGTTGCCATGCTGGGTGACTTAGTCCCACCTGGCAAGGACTCATTCACCCATATGGGTGACTTAGTCCTAGAGGGGCCCTTTTTCTAGTTGGATTATTGAGGAATGAGGAATTTCAGTTCTTATGTTTATTTCATCAGGTATTTGATCAAATTATGCCTTGGAATCCACAATACGGGGTCATATGATGTAAAGGTCAATTAGGGCTTGGGACACAAAATTCAATGTGAAAGTGTGATTAAATACACTTTACAACACTAAAATGAGGTCCATATAGCCTAGAAAGACACAACATCCAATGTGAATGTGTAGGACACATTACAACACTAGATTAAAGTTAAATTCAATTAGGGGAAAATGAGTTCATTAAGTCTAGAGAAGTGTGAAAGTCTTTTACAACACCTTCACAAGACATCGTTAAATGCATTTTATTCTGTTTGCAAGGGTCCAAGACCTAGTGTGGATATGTAAAACACCTCACAACACCAAATCAAGGCCTCGGTAAGTCCAATTTATCATAAACTATTCCCAAATCAAGCAAGCAAAAAGGGATACTTTTTCTATGTCCATAGTTTGAAACTAATAGTGATATATTAAACAAATTTAAATGGATAGATGGTTCTAACATTGAAAAAAAAAAAAAGATTATATATAATTAATTATTAAATAAAAAAGAAACTCTTAATCACTTAAATAGAAGTTGGAATATTGAAATAACTAATAAAAAGTGGCTCAAGATATTTAGTTGGCTATGGAATAGAGTTTTGGAACCAAAACAAAGCCTACCTAAAATGGATGCTCATATTTAATAAACTCCTAGGTACTTCCTCTTGTAATAACATGATAATCTCCAATTTTTTTAGGAAACCTAAAACTATGGTACATATTTTCTATGAATGTCTATACACTAAATAAATATGGAACTATGGTACATATTTTCTATGAATGTCCAAAAGGGTGGGTGGATCGAGGTAAGAATAAATGGTAGGAAATACTTTTTGGTTTTATAGAAGGACTAGATAAAACATTAAATTATTTATATTTGGTGTTATCTACTGAAATTCTATGGTTTTTTATAGAAAGAAAAAAATTAAAAATGGTTCCAAGTAAACATAGGGCACTTACTAAGTTTAATAGAAGACTAATACACTTTAATATTTCAATGTATGTCATAATAAAAATGGAAATATTCAAATAAAAATTCATTAAGTTGTTGAAAATTAGGAAAAATAAGTTAATAAGGAAGATATTAAATATGCAATTCATTGGAATTTCAACAATGAGGACAATATTTTGTTCCTGAGAAGCTATCTTGAGTTTCAAAAGAAGCATAATAAGAATTATAAAGAAGAAGAATTGAAGAAAGATTTAGGATTTAATAGAGGGCCAAGATTGTATGTGAACCAAGGAGAAGACCTTATAGTCAAAGAGTTTAGATCCAATGAAGATATGTGCAAGATAGAACATGGTTGCAAATGGATCAATATGGATGAAGATAGTGAAAGAGTGAACTTCTAAAAGATAAAAAATGAAGAGAAATTTCATAAAATTTTATAAAACATAGTATGAAATTGTATATTCTAAACTATAAGTAATATAAGAATATGTAAAACATGGTATACTCATTCTATATTTTGTTATATAGATGGTCAGTATAAACTAGAAATTATGATGTAATTTTTACTACTAATAGTAAACTATATTAAGAAAATCAAGTTAAACTATCATGAACATTTGTAATAGCTAATACGAATTTAAAATTTTAGACCTTCTTTGTTGATTTATATTTAACTATATGTTTATTTGTTTTTTATGGATAAAGCTGTGTACAATGGAAATGGAGTGCACAACTTCCTTGTTCCATGCCTAAAAAGGGGAATGAAGGAAGAGGAATCTGATTTCACAATGTTCACACTCAAGAACAAATCCTTGAGATTCCAATGCAAAAGAGATTGAAATTTTTCAAAGGGGATTGTTCTTAAGGTTGGAAGTTGATAAAGAAGATTAACTACTAATGCAAAACTAAGAAAATGCAAGATGTTTGAAAACACGCTGTGATATGCAAAATGACCTAGAAATGCAAACAAACTATAACAAAAACTTATGAGATTGAATATGTGCACTTGGAGATTGGAAATTTATGGAAAGGAGCTCTAGAATCCTGAAGAAGTCACTGTTGAAGTCCATTGGGACTCATACACCAAGCTGGGTGATTTAATCTTGTTTTGGGAAGATTCTACCATAATAGGTTTCAGACAATTGGGTATTCAAAACTACCAAAAACCTTTGTTTGGGCCTAGTAGTGGGACTCATATGCCACTAATGGTGTATCAGTCCACTTCTAGATTTTAGGAAAATCAAAAGTGGAATCTATAGCTCCTGGTTTGCACTTCTGCTCTTGATAGGTTTTCAGATCTGAAACTGCAAAATTTCACTTGTAGGTGTTCTCCAAGCTTCTTTTAGGGTTTTGAAAACTTTGAATGAATTTGACAATTTTTTGACAACTTTTCCAACCTTGCTCATTGAAAAATCCATAAACTAGACCTACAAAACACATGCAAAGAGGGGGGGAAATTGTTGAGGGTTAGTGAATAGGGGTTTTCCTTGGTCAAACCCCAGTTTGGTATTTAAACCCTTAAAAATGAAAAAAATGAAATATGGAAAGAGAATGATGAATGAACAACATGCAATGCTACAACTCACCAAACCCTTAAAGTAGAATTTTGAAGACATGCAAGTAATGGCTACAAAGTGAGCTTGAATTCTCTTGTAGACAAAATGATTGAATGCTAAATCGCTTAATTGCTTGTTGGATTGATTAGAAAATTAGGAGGGGTGAAATGAGAGGGAAAACCCTATATTTATAAACAATTATGCAATATTTCTTGAAAATACCACATCACAGGCTAACCTTAGGTCTTATAAAATAATAACCCATGAGAAATTTGAAATATATTTATTTTTGTGCTAAAAGGGACCCATTCGCCCTAGTGGAAAATGGGTCCCACTTAGGAATTTTACGTGGGTTTCAAAATTTTGATGTGTTAAATGAATTTTAGCAAGAACATTTTAAAAAATACACTTAAGTAAGGCATGTAAGTGTAAAATGGGGCTAATTAAAGCATAAGAAATGGTCAATTATTAATGACAAGCCTAGAGAAGCGTAAAAGTTTGTTACAAAACTTTACAACACTTTGAAATAAGGCTTGGTAAATGATTTAAAAAAAGGTTATTTAGGTGAAATACATTAACAAGACCCTAGAAAAGTATGAAAGTGTGTTACAACACTTTACAACACTTAAGTAAGGTACCACTTGAATTATTTTAGTTCACAAGGGCCCAAGACCTAATGTGAATGTGTTATCCACATTACAACTTTAAATATAGGCAAAATTAAGCCAAAATCACAAGGAGGACCCAAGCGAGAAAGAAAAAGTAGAAGGGTTACTTTTCTGGTGTCCACAAAAGCTACAAAACATGGGTGCTAGCCTAATTGAAAAGAGCTCAAAGGCTAAAAACCAAGTTCAAATACCATAAGTAGCACAATAACAATGCTCTAAAAAAACATTAAAAAAAAAACAACTAATAAGAGACACCAAAAAAATAAACCAAATTGTTGACTTCAATCATTAGACAGGAACTTGAAAAGTTCCTTGTGACTGTTATCATCGTTACTAACCATCTTCAATCTTTCTCTATGTCAAATGTTAAGTTCCATGCATTAATATGATTAATAGTGTGCAATAAAATATTGTTGAAGAAAATTATAGGTTGAAATATACTATATATTTCAACCTACACATGCACCCATTTCTTTCAAGTGTTATTGATACTTTAAATTATAAATTAATTATATTTTTTTGTATAATTTTTTTTAAAAATAATTCAAAAAGTCAATATGAAATTAATTCCTAAATTAAGCCATCAATAATAATTGTAATGAATTTCTATGATGTCTTTCAAATATTAGATTTTTTTAATTGATTTACTTTTTGTTCCATCTAAACTATTACAATACTATGTATTTCAACTAGAGAATGCGCTCATTTCTTATAAGTTTTAGAGAAAATTTAAATTAAAAATTAGTTGCATTTCAAGTAATAAAAAACTCATGTTAAATAATTCAAAAATTTAATATATAAATTAATTTACAAATTAAATTGTCTTGATTAGAGGTAAAAAATGGGTTTTGAAGGGGCCCATAACCCTTTACAAAAATGAATAGCTAAAGCAAAAAGGAAACAACATTAAACAACCATCAGCCCAATGACAACAAACCACTAGCCAAAAAGTAGCCAAAAAATGGCACACACCACTACATATTGTTCATAATTTCAATAGCTTCCATCTCACTAGCAGCAAGCTTATGTCCCTTAACCCAAGTATCAGAAACCTCCATACTTGAGGCCCCAACCTGATTTTCAGTCTATTTCTAGTCCTAACCCTAGGCCCACCAGTTTTTACCACACAACTCAAAACAAAACCTTTAGCAGCAACATAATCCTCCCCAGTCAGCTTACCCTTAGTAGCCATAACATTAGTAGACAAAATTTCCTTTCTCTTATGAGTCCAACCTAGTCAAGACTTTAGGAGCTTCTCCACTCTTCATAACCACATTCCAAATTTTGTCAATTTTCTCCTGAAGGGATAACATTCTTGCCTCCATACTCTATTTTAGATTGATGGTTTCCTCTGCCATAGTATTAGCAATAGTACTGAGACCAGCCATTAAATTATCAATTTGTCTTTGGATCAGAGGTTCCCCAGCCTTGCAAGAAATGATTCTAATATGAAAATTAGTCCTATTGATCTCATGAAAGAACCATTTAAAAAGTTTAAAAAGCACATTGGCACTGCCATGGGCTAAACCCAACACATCAGAAAGATCCTCCCTATCAAAATTTTCAATGCGATTTCCCACAAAGAAATCCTCTTCAAAAGAACTCTCATGGACCTTATCCTCAGAAGCATCCTTACCTTTACCAGCAGTGACAGGAGACTTCATCCTATGAATGGAATTGGAAATTTTCTCTGCAACAACCATCCTCTTTTGAATCCTCTTAGCATCTTCTTTCTTAGCTCCTGTAGCATGTTCACCACCCACAACTCTAACCTTCTACTTAGGCAACCCAGTGACAGTGCTCAGAACATCCTCACCATGGAAGCCACTAGCCATAGATAAAGGGGCATTCTTCTCCAGATGTTGATTAGGAATCAAAACCCTTCTCTTATGACTTCCCTCCTTAGGATCCTGCACAAGTCTAGATGTAGGGGGAGGAGAGGAAGCTTCCCCATAAAGATCATTTTTTTCTTTTCCCCCCTTAGAAGGAACATTCACCTCCACATCATCACTATAGGTCGTATAACCCACTTCCTCATTCAATTTCCTTTTCCCAGATTTACCTCGAATAGGGGATATGGGACCCTCCTCCAAAGAGGCATATGAGTCAGGGACAATCCACATCATCATCCCTTTCCAAATCAGAATATTTATTTAACATAAGCCTCCTCTTCCTTGGTTTCTTAGAAGCCCTTTGCTCACCCGACTCAGTTTCATAACCCTCCCTAGCTTTAGAATTTGGAGTAACTAGAATTTTCTAGACATCATGAGCTTTAACATGTTCATATATCAAAAGAATCAACCTTGCATGCAGGATAGGGTTTTTAGGATTCTTCCTATGCTCTTTAATCCCACAGTCCATCGACACCAACAAATAATAGGGAAATGACACCCATTTTTTGTACCTAAAATGGTTAAGCAACAGAAAATGGTAATTGTTAATGGCCATGTACCTTCCTTCTAGGGTTACATACCTCATGATTTCTTTGACAACATCCCGCCAGAGAGCCTTCAAGGAATTCCTCAAATACCCACCACTCTTCGTAGGCTTCAAGTTGTCACTCTCATTATTCTTAAAGAAAAGAGACATCACGGACAGTGACTCTTTCTTATCCTTGTACACCTTCATACCCTTAATCAGAAGGCCAGTAATTTAGGCTATGAACTCCTCATCCACCTTAATTTCCTTGCCACCCATACATACTATAATGAATTCAAACTTTGTGCCATATGATAGCCTTTCCTCAAAATCATAACCATACCCTCCTTCCTAATGATATGACACCATGTGAGCAAGGACGCGCACACCTTGAGGAATAAATTAACTTTCATTTTTAACAATAGTTGTGGCCTCATAAGGGATGGGGTCATTTAAATCCCAAACCTTACTATCTCTAACACCAAAGTTAGCGAAGAAATCAACTAACTTATTTTCTTCTCAAAATATGGGAAATATAAATATTATCAAAGAATTTGAGAATTTCAATGGAATCCTTGATCAAGGCCTCAATTGTCCTAGACAGAGGGGATAAATTCTTCAAATTATTAATAATGTTTAGAGAATCACCTTCCAACCAAATCTTTCTATACCCTCTTCTCTAAGCTAGAACAAGACTATGATAGGCAGCCACCACCTCTGCAAAGTGGTTTGTCTGGGTTCCCAAAGGGAGTGCCACAACAGAGATGAGCCTACCATTAGAATTTCTAATCACTCCCCCACATATAGCAGGTCTTAGATTACCTTTAGCAGCACCATCAAAGTTGATCTTAACCCAACCATTTGGTGGAGCCTTCCAAGCAACACCCTCTCTTGAAGATTTCCCTTTAGAGACCGAGAAAGATATATCACAGGGAAACTTCCACTTTTGAGCAACTGAATATCATAGGAGTAGAGATTAATCTTTTGACCAGCATGGAAGGAGATCCCCAAAATAAAATTCTCCTTAATACCATTACAAATCTTATGGGCCACAGATAAAGTAGGAAGAGAAAAATTTCTGAAGATTTTTTTGTTACGTTTCAACCACACCCCCCAAGTCAAATGAGGCAAAGAGAGGGACCACAAAATATGCAAGGCTAGATTAGTTGAGGGGAACACCCATTGGAACCATAAATATTTAACAGAGCCACGAAACACCCAATTAAGATTCTAAAGTGAAAGAACATGATTCCAAATCACACCAACATATCTACACCCAAACAACAAATGACAAGTATTTTATGCTTCCTC
Organism: Sequoia sempervirens; assembly: GCA_007258455.2. NCBI lineage: Eukaryota > Viridiplantae > Streptophyta > Pinopsida > Cupressales > Cupressaceae > Sequoia > Sequoia sempervirens. The sequence goes on from VDFB02105785.1 coordinate 54,558,433, forward strand.
TTCACAAAGAAAGCATCTATTGGGCATAACAAAACCTATTTTTATCAGATTTTCAGTAGTAAGAATTTTATTCTAACATAATAGCTAGAAGAAAATGTTAATCTTAGGAATCAGTCTAGAGGACCAAACAAAAGCCCAAAAAGGAGGTGGACCTACAAAAGAATCATTCAAAGAAAAAGATGAAGCAACAAAAAAGTTACCCTCAAAAGACGGCTTCCAAAAACACCTATCAAGAGAAGGACTAACATGAATGTGAACACAAGATATAGCCTTATAAATAATTTCAAGACTAGGATCCAACTCATACAATTTCCTCCAACAACCTCCATCAATATAATCAGCAACAAATCTGCCAACTAGATGCAAACCAAGGTCCATAAAGGGATGAGCCCAAGGCACCAAATGAGTTCTTTTATCTTCAACCCCCATCCATAAGATGTTTTTCTGAATGCCTTCTATGATATCTACAAATTTCCTCAGCATATGAAATAGACTAAGAGCATAAACTAGAATATTTTGTAAGGTAGATTTAATCAGCTGAACTTTACTCACTTGGCTCAATAAGGCTCCTTTCCACCCAGCCAACTTGGAATTAAATTTTTCAGTCAACCCCCTCCATAAATAATTAGGAGCCTTATAACATAAGGGGAGTCCCAGGTAAGAGGCAGACAATTCACCAATTTGACACTGCAGAATTCTAGCAATCTTGATCAGTCTTTGAATCAGAGTGTTGAAGAAGAAAATAACACTCTTTTGTAAGCTAACTTTATGCCCAGATGCAACCTCATATATATGTAAAATCTGTTTAATAGCCTTAGCTTCCTTTAAAGATGCCTACAAAAGCAATAGAGAATCATCCACAAATTGTTGATGAGAGCAAACAAGATTAGTAGAAGAGGGGCCTAACCTAGACAGAAGTCCATAATTAACAAATATTTGGATAAGGCAACCCAAAGAATCCACCATAATGATAAACAAAAAAGGAGAAACAAGATCCCCTTGCCGTAGCCCTCTGGAGGAATCAAAAAGAGGAGAAGGAGAACCATTGATAAGCATAGAGAACCAAGGGGATGAAATAAGTTGAAACACCAAAGCCACCAACTTCTCTCCAAAACCAAAGGATAGAAGAATCTTAGACAAAAAACCCCAATCCACCCTATCATAAGCTTTGAGTAAGTCAAGTTTAAGGATAAAACCAACTTGCTTATTAATAGAAAGAGAATGAATATTCTCATGCATGGAGAGAATGGAGTCCAAAATTTTCCTACCAGCCACAAAACCATTCTGTTGAGGGGATATGATAAGAGGAAAAATATTTTGCAACCTCAATGCCAACACCTTGGAGAAAATCTTATAGATAGAGTTGCACAAACTGATAGGCCATAATTCCTCAAAAGAAGCAGCACCAGGATTTTTGGGAATCAAAAAAATGAAAGAGGAGTTGATTTCCTTTAAAAGGGAACCTGATCTAAAAAAATCCTTAGTAGCCACCACCACATCTTTTGCAATAATTTCCCAGAAGAACTAAAAAAAACATAGGGAAACCATCATGCCCCAAATCCTTATTACCTTCAAAGGAGAACACAGCTCCCCGAACTTTCTCAGCTGAGGGAATACAAAATAACTACCTATTAGTTTCACCATCCACCAGCTAGGGGATATCCCTTAGAATATCCTCTTGACAAGCCTCATCAAGCGCATCCTCCATAGAAAGCAACTGAGAGAAGTAAGAAGCCACAACAATCTGGAGATCCACATCCTTTTCCAAAGCTTGATTGTTATAATTAATTAAATTAATTCGGTTCAAAGCTTTGTGTTTCAGAGTAGAAATATGAAAAATCTTAGAGTTTCTATCACCAATCTTCAGCCACAAAATCCTCAAATGCTACTTCCAAAATTCCTCCTCCTTCGCAATAATATTATGCAATTTGGAAAGCAAGACATTTTCCTTCAAAATCATATCCTGATTATACCTAGACGATTGAATAACTTGCTACACCATGTGAAGCTCCTTAGACACCCCATCTTTCTCCTAAAAAATATGGCCAAAAGAAGTATGATTCCATTTTGGAACATTAAGCTTAACATTAGCCAACTTTTTCACCACTCTATACATAGCCAACCCATCCACATCGATACTCCACCAGTCCTTCACCAAACTACCCAAATCAGGATTGCACGTCCACATTTTCTCTAACCAAAAAGGGAAATTCTTCTTATCACCTAGCAAATCCATAGACAGAGCCAAAGGGAAGTGATCCAACCCCAATCTGGTCAAATTTGAAAGAGAGCAAGAATAGTGGACTAACCACTCAGGGTTTAAAAGGGCATGATCCAGCTTAACTTGGATAAGGGCATCACCCACACGCCTATTCATCTAGGTAAAGGAAGCCCCTTTCTGATCAAGATCAAGAAGAGCCGAATCATTTATGAACTACATAAGGTCAGATCTACTATCATCCACATTTTGCGATCCACCCATCTTATCAACATCATGCAAAGGAGTATTAAAGTTACCAATAACCAACCAGTTATCAATATTATGACACACTTTAAAAGAGGCAAGGTTCACCCAAAGCCTTTTTCTAGCACTTTTACAATTAGGAGCATAAATATTAGACAGAGTCTAGGAAAACTTATCATTTAGGTGGAAGAAACAAGTAGCCACATGATTACAGTCATTGAAAACCTCCACACCTCTAATAACCCGAAGATTCCAAAAAGTGACAATCCCACCAAAGGCACCCATCGCCTAAGAGCAATGTATACCAAAATCTTTAAACAACTTCAATTTCAATCTAGAAAGTTTATCAACACCCATTTTCATTTCTTGAATTAAAACAATATCAGGACAATGATCTCTTACCAGATTAACTAGGAGATCATGTTTATGAGGGCGATTGAGACCCCTCATGTTCTAGGAAATAATCTTCATGTAAGTTTATGGGAAGTGCTCTTAGAGCACATATCTAGCAGAGTTCTCTACATACCATTAGCAATATCCATCTTACTCTCTTTATCCCTCGTAACATTAGCTGGGGGCCTACCTCTCCCACATGGCTTGGACCCACAATCTGATCTCTGCCTATTTCTTGTCACGATGCCCAGCAAAGGAGAATGCTTCTTCCTATTGTGGCCACATACCATGACATAAGGCAGGTTATCCACATCCTTCGACTCCTTAGACTCCTTCACATCAGGTTTCATCTCAAACCCCTCATTTTTCAACACCACATTTTGAGGAATCCTTCCCCCAAGAGGAGAACTAGATTCAACCAACATAGAAGAAAGACTATGATAAATCCCTTCCCCATGGGGGGAACTAGATTCAAGCACCATAGAAGAATTATTTTCCTCCAAAAGTATAGAACTATCCATACTGGTCACGTTTTCAACCCGAAGCTCCTGATTCGCCTCCCCTTGAGCTGGTTGACAATCAACCACCTTCTCTAACTCATTCTGAGATTTATCTTGACTGGCTTCCAAGGGGGGTTCACCTCCCGACTCCATCTCTGGAGCTTTAGGTATTTTAGAGTCTGCCTCCTGATCTTGAGGTTTCTCTTTTTCTCTCCACTGTTTCATCATTTGCTTAGGAACTTTAAGAGGGAATTTCTTTGCCTAATGGCCAACTTTTTTACAATGGAAACATGCAAAGGGGTTCGATTCAAATTCAACCATCTGCTCCCACACTCCAAGTTTAGAGTTAATCTCAAACCATGGAAGGAAAATCAGCAAATTGCTCCACATTTACAAAAAATATGGCATAAACCAGTCGCTTCCTTGATGCCATCATTTGGTCGATTGACAATAGACAACCAAAAGTGATAGAAATCCCCTTAAACACCTCCTCATCCCAGAATTACAGTGGAAGGCCAGGCAATATGACCCAAACTGGAGCGGCAAGAATGAACACGAGTTCGGATTAAAACTTGTTTCCCATTTCTTCAGCATCAAGGATGACTTTCCAAGGAACCATGGGCCCCCCGTGAATGCCATCACCATATCATCTTCACAGGTAAAGGAAAAAGAGAAGAACCCTTTCGCCATAGCAACCACATCTATTTGTCCTTTAGGTTTCCAATGAGTCAAATTAAACTTGTGCACCAGCTCAATATGAGGCTGAGGACCAACAAATTTACCCAGTCGAACCATGTCCATATTAGTCACTCTTTTGTCAACAATGCAATCTGGGATAGTAACAGAGTACTCCCCCATCTTTTTATTAGCAACAAAAGGCACTGGAGGTGAAGTAATTTTTCCTTTAGGCTTAGCCCCAAACATATTAGACCAATCGATAGAAGATCTCGACAAGAGAACATTTCTAGCTTTATCATGCCCAAGACCCTTCGCAAAAGGAGTCCCATCACACCCATCCAAGGACAGGGCATTCCCTGACTTTTCTAAGCCATGTATCACATTTTTAGAGCCAGGCACCATGGAATGCGTTGGACACACATTCTTCGAAGCCCCTTTTCCATCAAACAAAACATTAGCCACAAAAGAGGACCCACTTAGCTTACCTGTAGCAAGGGCCCTGCCTGACATCACCTTGTCATCAGCACACTGTCCACCATTATTTCCTAAAGCAACATCTCGATCTCCCACCTTTTCAGAATTTGAGAAATCACCACCACCATCACCACCACCCAAAGAGCTCCCCATCACCCAGAAGGTTCAAAATTATTACTACTAAAAAATTAAATTGTCACCAAGACTTGTTTTAATAATTTATTATAATTTTTAAATACTCTACTACTTGCTAATTTTTTCTTTTACCACGGATGATGGAGTTACAACATTAAAGGTAATAAAGAAAAAAAACATGTGAAGTAGATGAATTGTGATTTTTTAGCTTGATTATTTTACTACACTTTAATATTTCTTCTGCTCTCAGTTTGTATTTATTATTTGTTGCACTTTCTTTCATATTTATTATTTATTTTTTGGAAAAGTAAGCAACATTTACAGGGTGTTGTACCCTTCACAGAGAGCCACAAGGGCCAATAGAGTCCAAATCAAAAAGTAACAAAACAAAACACTAAACCAAAAAAAGACGCGGATAAACAACACACGGTCCAACAACAGACCAACAATAGACTAGCTGGTGTTCTCCCAATTCTTTGACAGAAGTTGAACCAAATCATCACCAATCCACTCTTGGTGGTCTTCAACTTTCTTCAGCTCCATCTCTTCTTTCATGATGGCAGACAGGGTACTAGTAACATAGTCAACTAATTTGACTATGAAACGGGTCAACCATTGAACTTTTTGTCCATTTTTTCCATTCTTTTTTTAGCACTTCGAGCTCCTCACCTTTGCCCATAGTATAGTCAGGATCATTCTGCTCAAACTCCAGTGGTTCTAAAGAGTGAGAGGCAAACACCTCCTTTTGAGCTTTACCCTTGTCAGGAATGGAAGGGGGATCACTAATTTTCACCTCTTCATCACCTTCTGACACATCTTCCACTCTGCTATCTCTGTTATCTGACAACTCCTCTTCAGTGTCCAAATCTCTAACCAACATTTTCTTTCTATTCTTCACCAATCTACCCGAACATCGAATGATGGTATCACAACCCACAACCACAATCTCTGCCACCACTATGTCACCCAACGAATCCTTGCTCATGAAATTTTTCCCTTTATTCAAAGGAACTTTCTCCTCCTTACTTTTCCTTTTTGGCCCAGCTTTGTTGGGGATCTTCGCAGGGGTAGACTTGAGATCACATAGGCTCACCACTGCACAAGTGTGGGAAACTCCCTCAACACCCTTAAGTTTTTTGGTAGTAGTTTTGGGTTTTTGATCATCCTTAGGGATAGGGTGACTTTTCTTGGTAGGGCCTTTGGATTTGATCAGAGATAAGTTCATCTCATTGGGTGGCTCAATCTCTTCAATGCAGAAAACTAAAATGGGTTTCAGAGGGCATAAATCTAGATGAAAGTGGTAAAGCCAGATGAAAGTGGTAGAGTCTTAGGATAAGACCCTGGTGAAGCGATAGAGGAGTGGGTTCATTGGGATTTAAGGCAGAAAAATCCACACATTTTTCAATAGAACTTTCAAGGTCCAAGAGTAGATAAAAGGGAAAGCTCATTAAAACTTTATGCCTAAGGTGATTTAACATGGGAAAATGGTAATAGTAATAAGTCTTGTACCTTCCTTCCAAGGTGACATATTTCATCAATGCAAGATACACCTAGTTCCATGACTAAGGAAGAGCCTCTCGTTCAAACTTAGACTGATTGCACACAGGTTTCTCATCACCCAAAAATAATTTGTCCATACTAACATTTTCCTGGGTCTTCGAATGTTTAGGATACTTTATGCCAGAACTCTAGAGGCACGTCGCTTGTGCAATCACTTCCTCATCAATCGTAAAGGAGATGCCTCCCATAGTCACATGTCGATTCTTCCAAGAGTTGACAAATTGGGTGGACAGATTAGGGTCATGGCCCACAAGTCTCTCCATCAGAGGAGCAATACCACCTTCAACGCAAATATGCCAAACAAGCGGATCCTTGTGAAACTCATTGCAATTATTTGGCTCTATTCACACTCTACCCCCCCCCCCCATGATTCTGCACTACTCACAGTAAAACAAAGAACCCTGAAAAAACCAAAAATTTAGAGAAAATAGCAAGGTGAAAAATCACCCCCACATTAAGGCATTTAAGCCCCAAACGAAAATTTTTGGGAATCAAGCCTAAGGATAGATCACATGCATGAGCTAATAATTTCTTGGTAACAATCTTAGCATAGGATTTCATGAGTAAATTCTCACATAAATGACTAAGCACCAAGTAAATGATTGACAGAGAAGGATTTCCTTCCATGTAGCAAAAATTCAGAAATCTAGGCAGGATAGTCATGGGGACAAAATTAGAAATCTCTAAAAGGATAGCAATTAGAGGTTGGTCAAATTTAGTTATACCCATATAGAAGCTATAAGGCACCAAACCAAAATAGCAGGTAAGGAAAGGCCAAAGAGGAGTTTAGTTTCATAATTACAAGTCACATAAAATTCAAAAACAAAGAAATTGTAAATCTGCAATCTCAAAAGAATCCCCATAACGAGATTACGACAAGTATGGTCTAGCTTAGAGCTAATCAATCAATACTTGCCATAGTAAAAAATGATTTCCTTATTCCAAATGTGTTTTAATCTATTATTTTGAAAAAATCCACTTGGTATCCATCCCATCGATACAACTAATCATCCATCTCATCAAACCAATAAGACCACAAAGCCCAATGAGGAAGCTAGTGGACCCCCCAATAATCCAGCTGAGCACAAGTTGTGTTTCCATCTTGAGTCATGAAAGGGATTTGTTCCTTAACTATCATACTTTGAATATTTGGTGGAAGAAGACTTAAATCACACCAACATTTGGATAAATTCCAATGATAGCCAAAATTGGCTAAGGCGTCAACCACTTGGTTCCCCTCTCATTAGATATGACTAGCCACCTTTAATTTTAATTTAGCCACAAGCAATCTGATGACAAGAAGAATATCCTTAGTGTTCAACCATAGGAGTCTATCAAAATTTATAGCATCAATTATGGACTTAGAGTCACCTTCAATGTGTAGGTTCTCTATCCCCAAGGAAACCACAATTTGTATGCCCTTTAATAGTGCTCTAGCTTCCGCTATCATAGATGAATGTTGACCAATCCCCCTAGCATAACTGGCCACCCACTTACCTCTGTGATCTCTAATAACACCTCCTATGCTTGCTTTTCCTGGGTTTCCCTTAGCAGCCCCATCAAAGTTTAATTTAAACCAATCTTTGTCAGGGGGTTTCCAAATAGTGGCTCTCCTAGCTAGAATTTTGGAATTGTCATACAAGTTGGCATCTAGGTTCTAATGCCAATATTTAGCTATGCTTATTTCCAACTTAGTGGGCCCTTTATCTGGGGTTTTTCCTTTTAAGAGAGAAATATTTTCCTGAATGAGCCGAACTCCAATCCCAAAGACCTCTTTTAGATTCATCTCAGTGTTCTTGAATATTCTATTATTCTTCTCTTTCCATAAGCACCAAAAAATAATGGGAGGAACTTGATTCCATATTTCCCTAGTTAGTGGATGAGAAAAGGGTCCAGACCAACTCAAAATAAAGGATGTGATGTCCTTGCACATAATCCATTGTATCCCTAATCTTCCAAAAGCCATCTCCCAAACCTTAGTAGCAAAGGGGCAGTGTAACATTAGACGATCAATAGATTGTTCATTGCATTTACATAAAAGGAATTTTTTGGGGATCTGGAATCCCCTTTTCCTTAGATTATCCTAAGAAAGAATTTTTTATGACATACAGTCCACCAGAAAAAGTTCACTTTCGATGTCATGTATCTATTCCACATATTTTTCCATAGATTATTGGTCACCCCCTAAATAGTTAGTTGTCTATAAGCAGTTTTTACAATAAGATCACCTTGAATATCATGAATCTAGAAGAACTCATCCTCATGGATAGTAGGTGGTATCTTGGTGAGAGAGAGTAACTCTTGCAGCTTTCTGGCTAGGAGACAAAGATTAGGAGATAAAGGACAAAAAATACTAATGTCATTCCATTTCCTAGCTCTTATGGGTCCAAGAAGATAATCACTAATATATATACCAAACACATGTTGGGCCCGATCCTTAAGAAGCCTAAACTCCAAAGAATCCAGGGGAGAGTCAACCAACCAAGAATCTTCCTAGAATCTGATTTTGTTACCATTACCTATCTTCTATTTAATCTCATTCCTCAAAAGGTCCTGAAGACTACAGATTCCCTTCCAAACCAAGGAACCTGTAGGGTGAGCCTTCGAAAGGTAGTCAATTAATGACCTGTTCAAAAGGTATTTGGCATTCATTATTTCACACGAGTCCTTCCTATCCCTTAGATGATCCCAACCCACTTTGGCCATAAGAGATTAGTTAGAATTAGAAATGATTCTTATCCCAAGACCACCACACCACTTCGATTGGCAGACCTTATCCCATTTAACTAGAGCGAGTTTCTTTTTCTCCTTAGTGCCAAACCATAGAAAAGACCTCTGAATTTTCTCCAACTTATCAACAATATATTTGGGTATCTTAAAAATTGATAGGAAATAGATTGGGATACTTTGAAGAACAACAGAAAGAAGTTGAAGCTTACCAACATGGCTGAGTATAGAACCTTTCCACCCAACAAGTTCCTTTGAATCTTTTCAAGAATAGAATTCCAAAACTTAGTTTCTCTCAATTTATTCCTTATTTTTAATTGAAAAGTGATGCACTGATTCATTTACATACATGTCTTTTAACTTCATAAATCTTTATTATTATTATTTCAGATGTTTTCGAGGAACTTTATTTTATTATTTATTATGTGTCGACTATTTGGGTGGGTGCAAAAATATGGGGGGAAAAATTGTGGCCAAAATTTCAAAAATAATTTGATAGGCTATAACGTGAGTGTGTTATGGCTTGGTGTGACCAAGACAAAGGCTTGGTCATATCAATCCTATGATGCGCTCGTGTTATAATGCGAGTGTGTTATAGCTTATTAAAACAAAAAGAGAAAATGATAGCATTTCATTTTCTCTATGATTTTTGTTGTCCACAGCCAATAAACCCTTCATTTGTGTGCCCACATTATGGAAGGAGGTAAACTTGTGATTTCTTCATCAATTTGTTGCAATTTCATCACTAGGATGCCACCATGTTAATAGGGAGGTCAAACAAGTAAGCATTGTGTGTTTATTTTGTGAATTTGGCGTTAAATAGGTAATTTCAAGTTTTTTTTTATATTCATTTGTTTAATTTGTAGGAAATTTAAATGAACCTAAAAACCCTCCTCAAAATCCTGAAAAACCATAACAACAAGCACATGAATAAAATCCTCAACAACCACAACAACAAACTCCTCCACCAATTCCTCAACATCCTCTTGGCACTCAGCAAAATTAATGGGGGTAATTTGAAAACAATAAAAGAAAGATTGAGGAGTTAATCATGAGGTTGAACAATCCTATAAGTTTAATAGTGGAAAGAAGAATGCTTGTGAGTTCACGTCAAGACATGTTAAAACATGTAGATGAAATCAGTAAACAATTAAGTGGTTGGACTGATAGGAGGCAGGCATGGATGAATTTTTATGTAGATAAATTATTATATACATATGTAAAAGATGAAAAAAAAAAAAATATGATTTGTGCTCACTATTCATTGACCCACGCACAAATAAAAATCATGAACTTAATTCCAAGAGGTTTCTTATCCATTGGTTCCACCACCAAGGGATTAGGAACAATTTTTGGGATAGGTGGTACATTTTTTTTTACTATCCACCATGCAACAATTGCAAAGTACCCAATATTTCTTGAGGAAACTCTATTGTAAGTTCATCCTCAAAAAAATCCAAAACTATATTGATATGAGGGAATTTTAGGGAAGAGGTGGAGGGTCAACATAGGATAGATCTAGTGCATGACAGGATCCTCAGCAATAAGGGAGACGAGCTCTCACCAGGCCAGCTTGTGAGAATGTTGTTATTCCTTCCATTGTAAAGCAGAGTGCTGAGGTGGATAGTTTGTAGTCTATCAACTCTTTGAACCAGAGTACATCCAACATTCCATCTTGTAGTATAGTTCCATCTAAGGGAGTCTTGGAGGGGTAGGCTTGCATCCCATTCTTGTTAGGTTTGTAGGTTGGCTTGTACATATGATCCAATAGAAAGTCAGGAGGCTGGTGTGCAAGATATGTCTACAACTACGAAGATGGCAATGACAAATGAAATTTTGAATGAGGCTTTCAACACCAATACTCAGGTAAATGTCAGCATGTCTATTAAATTGAATTTATTAAATTTCATTTTTGAAATGCAAGATTAACTAATTTAGTTTAATGATTGTAATAAAATTTCAAGGTCATAGTGTTGATACTAGATACACTGACCCTCCACCTTTTATTACTCCACTGTATCTACCGTTGAGGTATGTAACTAGTAAAAAAATATAAATTTATTACATTTGAATAGCATTGTTATATGAATGGTATTCTAATATCTGATTTTGGATGTTGAATAGGCTAATATTGGAGGTTTCGTGGGAACACCTCCTAGTGCTAGTGGAGTTAGACAAACCTACATGTAGGTAATAGAATAAAGAGTTTAACTAATGAATTGTACTTAATAGATTTGTGTAGTTTATATTCATATCATTGATTTGGCATTGCATTGCACATCTTTTCAAACTCAAAGTTTAATACTTCACATTTCTAGCAACAAATACCCGATGCTGCTGATAGATGACAAAATTTTAATTACACTATAGTTGTTAGAAATTCAACATGAGCGCGATGCAATACTTCCACAGCATAAGCAATAACCAGTATTAGTTTCCAATACAGCTGCCATGGCATTCCATGATCGCTACCTTTTATTGAGGTATTTTTTTCCAAATAGTTCACTTCAAACGGTGATGATGTCAGCTGAAATGAGGCAGTGAATAATAAAGGAATATCATAGACACAGCTTGAGGTTAGCTTTAAAGGCGCTCAGAGGGCCGTGGCCCCCGCCGCGATGTCCATCATAAATTATGAGACCAATTTCTTTGAGTGGCTTGAAACAACCTACTACCTTTCGCGGGCAACACATTTTCCACATGTTCACCAATTTTTTGTCAAATAGTTCACTTTGTTGCTATAGCTAAAGAAGAAGGTATGCTTTTCTCTCAACAAACTATGGTTTCTTGGAAAAGAATCTATCAAAGCTATACATAGTAATCAATAAATATAATAAGGGTTTGAAATTGACCATGGTGATGGAATTTTCTCCATCAAATTATAACTTATTTCTTTGAGGAATTTTTTCAAATAGTCACTAATTTCGTTTCACATTTTCTATGCTACATGCTCATCAGCCACTTATCAAACAATTTCATTTCCTTGCTGCTATGGCTACAAGCTTCAAAAAGGTGTTTTCCAAACAAACCGGTGACAAAAATTCAATGCTAATAGTAAGGCAATATCATAGATTGGGTGAGTGAGAGCTAGGGCCAGTTAGGGTTCATGGTGATGGTTCTATCACCATGACCTCATTTCTTTGAGGAATTTTTTCAAACAACTCATCTCCTTTTCCATGCTACCACATTTTCCATACATGTATACCAAAGAATTTTATCAAATAGTTTACTTCCTTGCTGCTATGGCTAAAATCCTAGAAAAGGTTCTTTTCCCAAAAAAATATGGATGCTTGGAAAAAATTTATCAAACAATAATAGAAAGCAATAGAATAGAAAAGGAAGTGAGTAGTTTGAAAAAATGCTACGAAGAAATGTGGTCTCATGGTGATGGAATTCCATTCCATCACCATGAGAACACATTTCTTCAAGGAATTTTTTCAAACAAATCACTGCCTTTTCTATGCTACCACATTTTCCATACATGTTTACCAAAGCATTTTATCAAACAATTCACTTCCTTGTTATGGATAAAAGCCTAAAATAGGTGCTTTCCAACAAACTATGGATGTTTCAAAAAAATCAGTGAAAGCATAATAGTAAGCAATAACTTAGACAAGGTAGTGAGTAGTTTGAAAAAATACCATGAAGAAATGTGGTCTCATGGTTATGGAATGCCATTCCATCACCATGAGACCACATTTCTTCAAGGAATTTTTTCAAACAACTCACCGCCTTTTCTATGCTACCACATTTTCCATACACGTCTACCAAAGAATTTTATCAAACTACTTGTCAATCAGGATTTCACTCTAGCAAAAATTAACTCAACTATCCTATTGAAACATGGAAATACTCTCAAGTTGTGGGTGACCTATGGAAAGAACAAATCTCCAAAGCAGGCTGGTTCCCTTGGAAAATCACCTAAACTATAGAATTTTCTAAGGAAAAGGGTTTAGAAAGATAACTTGAAATGAAATCCTAAACCTAATGGTGATGAACCATAAATTTAACTTATTTCTCCAACTTAACTCACAATTAGTTCTCAAAACAATAACTTTCACAACCTCACATGAACATAAAACACAACATTGATTTGTGTGAAGGTTAAAAATCTAAACACAACGTGCAACCTATATCACATGAACTTTCTACACCCACAATTGCAATAATAGGACATAAAGAAGATTCAAGATTTAGAATCACAATGACAACATCAAACTATTATTTCAAAATGAGACAAAAATTTGAGATAGGAATGATTTGCTGCTTTTATTGAACTGAAGGAGTATGAAAATATAAGAATCTAAGTACAAATATCAAGCTTACAAAGCTTTCTGCAAGTGAGCAAGAAAGTAAGAAGCAAATCTGAACTAAGAAAAATTAATTGTTTCCCAAAATTATAGCTCCAAAGTGTCTCCAATAGTGAGAATGGAAAAATATACTTGAACTACGCCTCAAAATAGCAACCTCAAAGCTATTTTCGAGCTCCAAAGAAAAACCTCAAAATAAGTGCTCAAACTACCTCCAAACTGAATGAAAATGATGGAAACTTTCCTCCCAAAAGGGTCAATCCAGAAAAGACTCAAAAATTAGGCTTAAACTAAATAAAAACTAAAATAGAAACTTTAGTTTTCCCAGTGTTTTCCCATTTTGCCCAAGAAAACTCATATTGAAACAGGAAAGTTATATCAACATTTGCTTTGATTTAACTACATTTTAAAATAAAAAATATTAAGGGAATTTATAGCAACACTACCTTAATATTTTTTTACATTGTTGTAGTTTCAATGTTACAAAATAGAAAGCTCGACATATACTTGATTTTCTTCAAATATCAGAAAATAACTAAGGCATAAGGCCTAAGTTAACAAAATACATAGAGAGCCCATAACTATATGATTTCTTCAAAATCATAAGAAAAATTAAAGGTCACATAATCACATATGATTTTATCAAAAATCATAAAAGGGATCTAAAGCACATTAGTTTCTTTGATTTTTTCTCCAAAGGTTATGAAATAAACCTAAGGCATAAAGCCTAGGTATAACTCATATGTAAGACAAAATAATACTTCGAAAGTATTATTGGAGGCATTTGATTTTAAAATAATGTGATAAAAACCTCAAGCTCAAACTAGGAAAAAATCCTAAAAAAAACACTCAACCTCCTTATTTTTCACCCATCATTTTGCACTTGGTCTTTTGAGAAAAACTGGCTCTACTTGGTTGTCATGAAGGATTAGGCTTTGAGCTTGATTTTCCACCATTTTACTACTTCTGAGAGATCTCCATGGAGATTCTTGTAAGGAAAAATAGAGGTAAGTATTTTTTTGTTACAAAACTAATCATTAACTCCATTTTGAAGCACTTTTTGGTCTTTACAATCGTGGCCATGAACATGTTTCAGATGTATTCAAATCTCCACATTTGTTAATGCTTTTTTCTATGTCTTGAGGCCACCATTCATCCTTCTGGTTTGAGCTTTTGGAGACAACGTGTGGGAGAAACCCATGGGCCTACATGTGTTTTCTCATAGAAAATGAAAGAAGGTAAGCTCCTAACCTTTGAATATTGCATTATCACTTTATTTCCTATAAACACAAGCTTAGTTCAAGCTCAATAAAGGGCACAATAATGGAGAATATTTTATTTCTTGTGCAAAAATTTATGGGTTTCATTATTCTAGAAAAAGAGAGAGAAATCTAGAAAAAGAGAGAAATCCCCGCACTTACAGGTCATGGCCTTACTTTTCCATTCCTCTTTATTTTCTGCAAAATAAGCTCATTTCGAGGTTGAGCCAGAATAGGAAAATGATGAAATTCTACAACAATGAAACTCTTGCTTTCTTAGTTCATTTTTTTACATCCCTTATGAGGGCTTCCTTGCTTCTCATGGCCACGACTATATTTTCCTATTTATACTTAGAAACTAGAAAATAATGAAGTGTAACACTATTCTCTACACTTAGCTTGTCACCTTTCATTTATTTATGAGGCCTTCTACACTCCAAGGTTGCAGCTTCAGTGGGACACTATGCTTTGTTTCTTCAAACCCTCCTTGCTTGAAACCCTAATTCCACACTATAATGTTCTTTTATTGCTGCATTTCTTCTCATTTCTAAATGCGGTAAAAGAGGAAATATTGTTTACTTCTTTGAAGGAAATGAAAGCATCTTATGCTCTATTCTGGGTTTACATTTAGAAGTACATTTTGTGTGTCTTCTCACTTGCATTCTTCTTTCAAAACCCTTCATGGCTGCCACTGTATCCTTGTATTTCCATTCTATGGGTGTTTGTTCTCTAGTATGTTGAATGGAAAGGTGCATCTTATCCCTACATATCATGCTTTATTCTTTTTTTATGATAATGTTGTCTTTAGGCAAAATTCATTGTTTTACTTCACATTTGCATAAAAATTTATGATGCTCTCCATAGATTGCATAGATAGTTGAAGATACATGTTTTTTCTTGTGCTATGGCTTTATCAATTCTACTCCATTACTATTGCTCATTATTTATATTTGTAATGATGACTGGATGTTTTTCCTCTTGTGCTTTGCATTCCCATACATCTCTCTTCACTTGAACACTGCACTATGTGGGTGGGTCTCAACCTTGTCTTCAGTGCTTTATAAATGTATTTCATGTTGTTCTAGTTGTTTCCACATTATGTGAGCTTTGCTTTTCATTATTCCTTGACTCCTTTATGGCTCTCCCTCCACTATATATGCTTCAAGTAAGAAAACAACAACAAGAATTGTTGTATAACAACAATAAAAGATAAGAAACAAGATGAAACATTCTTGCAAACAAGACCTCTTCAATGAAGAATGATGCATTTAAATTTTCTTTTTGAACTTTATTTAGGAATTCAAATGAGCTCTTTTTCAGTTATGATTTTCACTTCATTGCTTTTCAAATTGGTTTTCATGAATGAGCAATGAGCTTGAGGCTCTTGTAGTCACTTTATGAGTTACTCCTTCAGTTGAAAATGTTTCTATTTGAGCATTATGAATATGAATTTCTATCTCATTCTCCTCTTGAGATTTAGGGGCAGCATGTTGGGCTCAACCCTTGTTGGAGCCCATTTTTTCACCACATGCTATGATGTCTTCAGAAATGTATCAGCAACATGATTTTCCCTATACCTACACAGTAAACAAACATGTTAGATAAAAAAATAGTGGAGCTCAATGCTCCTATGATGTTTTATTTTTTAGGCTCTCTTGCATACATCTGATGTTTGTTGACCTAATGCATCATAGGCATATATTATATTTTTTTTGATAGGGCACATAGGAAAATTCATATCTGGATCTCTAAAAAACTCTCTTATCATGTTGCAGGTTCACTCAAAGATTGGGAGCGAGGAGGAGCAAGCAATAATGAAGACCAATTGAAGACTTTAATCAAGCAATGGACATGTCTTTTCTTATATGCTTCTTTTCATTTCTTCCATCTTCAGATGTATAGGATATTCCTGTGCTATTTTATTTCAACTGCTTCCATGGCTTGTGTGGGACATTTGATTACTCCTTTCTTTCCAATGAATAGAAAAACAATGTTTTTGCAATCTTGTACATATTTCTTTTACAAAATGAATGGAACATTGTAAAGTGAATGCAATATTGCAAATTGAATGGAAACAATATCTTATAATTTATGTAGTCTCTTTTATACTGCAAAGTGTTGAATGACAAACTGGATTATTTTCCTTTTGTTGAAACACATTACACAATAACAACTGTACTCTTTCTTTTAAACTTAATGTATACACCTAAAAAATGGTCACATTATAATAAGTCTGGTAATTAATTAAATACAAGTTATTTAGTTAAATCTCTAATTCAATCTACATATAAATAAATTTAATTATAAATTTATATTGTTCATTTTCTAATTCTTCTTCTTAATTAAATAAGTTTAATTACTTATTTAATTTAATCACTTTTCTAATTCTTCTTAATTAAATTAAATAAGCTTTACAATTTATTTAATTTAATCATCACATTGCTTTATTTTAAATAAAGTAAATATTCTTCCTTTTTCCAAAATCATGAAATCATCTTTAAATCTTCTAAAAAATCACATTGCTTTATTTTAAATATAAAGTAAATATTCTTCCTTTTTCCAAAATCATGAAATCATCTTTAAATCTTCTAAAAAATCACATTGCTTTATTTTAAATAAAGTAAATATTCTTCTTTTTCCAAACTCATAAAATCATCCTTAAATCTTCTAAATATTCTTCTTTTCCAAAATCATGAAATCATCTTTAAAATCTTCTAAAAAGCCATCTCACACATAATTAAATATTTTTCAATATTTAATTAGAAACTTCCAAAACCACATGTCACATGAAATTAAATAATTTTATTATTTAATTAATGAATTATCTTCAACTACAAAACCAACGCATAACTAAACTTGAAAAATGGCAAGTTGCCTTCATTTTTGAGTGAAAGGTTTTGTGGGAAGGAAACATCTTCCTTCTTTTTCTCTAGCTTCCATCTTTCTTTCCAACTTCTCCATCTCTTACCGTTCATCTTACCAGACTGAATCTCAACCGTTGATCTTTTCCAACTAAGCTTTTGTCTTCAAAACTCTATAAATCTAACCTTTCATAGGCCATTTTTATCGAACATTCTTCAGACATCCTTATGCTGTCAAAATCATTCTTCTATCTTCCATCCATCTCCAATCTATCATCTTCATCAGGTTGTTATGCTGTAGAATTGAGCAACCAACAATCTTCCAACAGTCAACCTTCGAAATCTTGCATTCTTATGCAGGTGGAGAAGAGCCATGGAGGTCAATCAACTTTAGTTTGAAAATTGGTTTGCATGTTCTTTATTTATTTTTATTTTCATTCTAGTTTGTATTTCATGGTGCTTGATAGGATTTAATTAGTTTATTGTTTTCAACACATTTAAACCTATTGATTTTTCCCTATCTACACTTAAAATATGCAATGGATAAGCATAGTAGAAATGTGTTAGAATATTTTCACCTTACAATGGATATAAATTGCTTCAACTCTGCCAATTTGAGCTATAGGTGAAAAATTGGCAACATTTCTAGTGATTTCTATTGAATGTTTTCCTACTAAGCATATAGACCATTTTCCTTAAACAATTCATTGGGTGCAGAGTCAAATCTTCCCTTATCAAACTCAAAAAACTATGAAACCCAACTGCAAACTACTCCAAACAGTGGCAAAAAACCAAACAAAACCAAACTGGAAGCAAATTAAAAGGCCCTAGTGGCCAGAAAACATGTGTAGTAGAATTTAGGGAAAGAAAATAACTGAAGTGAATGTGCCATAAGCACTTATTAGCATAAAAATTCTAACTCTAACCTACACTACACAAATGAATAGACCTATTAGATGAAACCATTAACTAGATTTGTAATGTAGCTACCTTTCTTGATCAAGTGAATATGGTTTTCTTGCTTGTCGGAAGCCAACAAGCGTTGTGGAAAGGGTGGGTATTTAATGAACTTAGTCAATACCTCTTTAAGAAATAGAACAAACAAACATACCCACTAGTTTTGATTGAAAGTACAGTTGTTTTGAGGTGGATAGGTCATCTATCCCTCCTCTCCTTGTTGCTCATCTAATGCTTTCTGCTTATTTTTTTCCAGCTGGGCTAGATGTTGAATGAGACATCATCTTGACAAACCAATGTGCAAACAATAAAGGTTGATCTACTACTCTATTGCCTTATTACCCTTGTTTTCCTCATCATTCATTGGCTTGGGCTTTTTCTCATTACAAAAATTTAGCAGAGTAACAAGTTCTTTACAAGCTGAACAGGTAGGATCTTGACACTCAAGAATTGAAGTGTCCTAGAAGGACTGACTCTCTTCAATCAGTTCTCTCAACTATTCTTCAAGGGAGACCACCCCCAATGTATCTATGTTAGCTTCTCCTTTGTTAATTGACTCATCAACCATCACCCCTTTTTTCTCTATTTGAGTCATTCCTTCAATCTCCTAATTATGCTCTATTTTAGGCATGTTATCATGCATACCACACTCTTGAACTTCCACAACAATGTTGTCATCACTCATTTGTTCAAGGATCAACTCTCTGTCAATGTGGTTTTTGTGCTCTTGTTGATCACAACTTGTCACTTTTATTAGCTCACACATATTCTCCTCATCAATAGGAACAAATGAAGGTAGCTCCTCAAACAACTCAGTTGAAACATGTGCCTCTACATTTTTCTCTATTTCTACAACCAATTTTTCCTAATTTTCTAGATCTTCCTCATTGTTGTACCAGCTAGATACCTCAGAATAGTTATCAATATCTTGTTGTTCCAGTCGATCTTGGTTTTCCAAAGTCCATTCTCGCTCTTGATTTCCAACTATTGTGGGTATGAGCATGCTTTACTCTTCTTGGTCCACAAAAGAAGGTAGTTCATCAAACCAAAATATAGAATCCTCCTTCTCACCACCCCTTACTCACTTTTTATCAACTTGTTGTGTATGATTAACCCTGAAAAAATCCCCACCTTTCCAATTCATTAGTGGTACATCATGTTGTCCATATTCAGGATGAGAACTCTACTATTCTGAATTCTCTATTGTCACATTTTGTTGAACAACAACATTATTTTGCACCATTAAGCACTAATTTACCATGTAATTTGAGAAAATTGACTGATTATGTGGTTGGTTACCTAGAAAACACCAATCATACTCTTGTGCCATATTTTTTTGTATAGGTACGAGCTCTTTTGAAGAGTTGGCAACATTTGGGTTGTAAGGCTAAAAAGGTCTAGGATTAAAATTTCTTCTTGAACCTTGAGAATCAGCTTCAAAAGGTGTCCTACTTGGTTGATAGGGATTATGCTCTTGGCCAACTTGCTTCTTAATACTCACTAAATCATTCCCAAAATTCTTTAGTATATTTCTAATCTCTTGAAGCTCTTGAGATTGGGTTTGAACAACAATTTCTTGAGCTGCAACTTGATATCCTATGGTTGGAATGGGCAAGACAACAACTAAAGGTGGTAATGACATAGGAATAGGTGGTTGATCCTCAAGAAAAATTGGCATCTGAGGCCTTGGGGCTATTTTACCAGCTTGAATAAGGCTGTTTTATGCTCTAATAGCAATATCATAAGCATTAGGAAGAGTAAACCCACCCAGAGATTGAATCACCACAAAAATTTCACTATTTTATGCCTTTAGAAAATACATAAATGCTTGTTGAGGTGAAGGCTTTACTTTCATTGGAATCCTATCCTAGGTCCTCTAGAAATGGTAGTTAAAATATGACATATGCTCGTGAGGAGCTCTCTTGATGGTACTTAACTACTCCAACAAGGATAAATGATATGATTTTTCCTCAAGCTATCGATGTAAACCATCACCCAACTAATCCCATGTTGTGATCAAATTTTTTGAAAGGCCTCTAAACTAACACAAGGATTTCCTTTCAACGATGCAATAAAAAACCTAAGTGCTATGATCTCTTTAGTGACATTATGAACTGAGCACAAGGTGGCCACATCTCAGATGTGCTCAACTGGAGTGGTATGATCTTCTCTAGTGAAATATGGTAGACTTTTGAGGGCTGCAATAGGAATATCATCATGTTGAGCAAGATATAATGGGTTGCCCCCATTAAAATGTGAAAATGCAAACTTCCTTTCCATCATTGGTACTTTTACTAGTCTTCACTTCTCATACTGGTTACATTAGATCTGCATTGCAAACCAAAGAATGGAGTTGCCAGGTATAAACTTAAAACCTATAAAGGTTGGAAACACTGGTGCATATACCAGAAAAATAGCTTAAAATTTTGAAAAATTTCTTTGAAATAAGTTTCAGAGTCCCACCAGGCATACCTAAAACTATTACCAATCAGGGTTGCACCCTAGCCAAGATTAACTCAACTATCCTATTGAAACATGGAAACACTCTCAGGTTGTGGGTGACCTATGGTAAGAATGAATCTCCAAAGTAGGTTGGTTCCCCTGCCAAATCACCTAAACTAGAGAATTTTCTTATGAGAATGGTTTAGAAAGATAACTTGAAATGAAATCCTAAACCTAATGGTGATGCACCAGAACTTTAACTTATTTCTCTAGCTTAACTCATAATTAGTTCTCAAAACTATAACTTTCACAACCTCACATGAACATACAACACAACATTGATTTGCATGAAGGTTTAAAATCTAAACACAACGTGCAACCTATATCAAATGAACTTTCTACACCCACAATTGCAACAATAGGACATAAAGAGGATTCAAGAGTTGGAATCACAATGACAACATCAAACTATTATTGCAAAATGAGACAAAAATTTTGAGATAGGAATGATCTGCTGCTTTTATTGAACTAGAGGCTCGTATGAAAATATGAGAATCTGAGTACAAATATCAAGATTACAAAGCTTTCTACAAGTGAGCAAGAAAGTAAGAAGCAAATCTAAACTAAGAAAAACTAAGTTTTTCCCCAACTTATAGCTCCGAAGTGTCTCCAATAGTGAGTGATGGAACCCTCAAAAAAAAATTCTTATTCCATTTTAAACCCTTATTGCATTTTATATATGGTTATTATAATGAGAGTTTGGGTTTATATGAATTACTCATAGGGTTATTTTTGGTCATTGTTTCCCTCTTACCTGTTGCTAGTCATCCTTTCTAAAGATTCATATCATTCATCTGGTAATTGGTCTCTCTAAGCCTAGGTCTGGGCCTTATATTTTATAAGGATTTGGTGAAGGATTATTTTAAAAACCTCAAGCCTATTGTTCTCATGTTGTCCTAGGGAGTCCCCTTCTTTAAGAACAACTAATGAACATGTGTTAAAAAAGTTCCCACTTATGTCCCAATGGAATTCATAGCTATATCGCTTATCGCTAATGTATTCATTGGTTTACACCTTGAATTAGCGATGAGCATTGGATTAACATTGTCTCTTGGACATCGCTCATCGTTAATGGCTTTTTAGCCTTCAACATTGTAATAGTGATGGGTGATGCTTTTGTTCTTATTGCTCATTATGGATGGGCATAAAAATATAAACATTGTAATAGTGATGATCAATATCATGTGATTTCATGTATATTGCTTGATCGTGAATATGTTTTGAATACAAAGTTACACATTATCAATACGTGATGAGATTTAAATTTTGTAAATATTTTCATTGCTAATTACTTTCAAAACATATGAGGAGAATTAGCGATGAACAAAGGCCTTATGTAATAATTTAATCGCTCATCGCTAATTTGTTTTTGAACTTGAGTTCTAAATTAGTGATAAGTGATGGATGTCCTCTAAAGGGTTTTATCTCTCACTAATGTGATATGATATTATGAGCGATGAATTTTGTGATGTTTGTTTTATGCAAGTTATACGTGTCCAATTATGATGATATCATAATATCTCTTATTGCAGATGGAAGTCTCGGTACAAGGTTTGAATTAGTGATGTGCTACGAAAGGATGAATGTGACCAAGGGTCAAGCCACAAAACCAAGGGCTAGAGAAAATCACCAAAATGTTTACATCATTGATGAGGCCTCGAAAAGACAAAATAGATCAGTGACAAGTGATGGTCACTGCATAGAATGGGCCACGTGGTAAAATCCTAAGGATTTTGCATGAAGCAAAAGGAAAGCTTCAAGAATACTGAGGAACCATTGATGAAGTTTTAAAACAGGATAATCCAATAGACTAAGAATCACCACATAAATGCTTTCATCAAAATTTAGGATCAACAATGAAGTGATGAAGTGTATGAAGAAAGTTTCCCTCTAAGAAAAACTAGTCTTATGTACTTCGCCTATATTAATGAAAGCACAAATTAGGTTGGCAATACATGTTGATTGACAGATTGCAACACTTGAGCTGCCATCGCTATTTTCTATGAGTAAATTGCTAAGGACATAAAAAAACAAGGCTCATATCACGATGGATGAAGTTTTAAATGCTTTAAAAGAAATGGCTTAGATTCAATCTTGAGATATAAGTTATCAACTTGCTCACATAAGGAAATTTTGAGTCATTAATCTTGCATGCTCCAAATTTCCTATTTAATGCAGATTATTTGAGTGATCTTCCATGTCATAATTCATTTTGAAATGAATGAGGGTCGAAGGTTGATAAAGAAGTGTGTGGGAATTGAAATCTCTTGTGAAGTGTGTAGACATTCTAAGCAAGTAGGTCTGTCATGATGATTCGAGAGTCTAAGGGGTTGAGTTAATTTGAGCCTAATGGAGGTCTTGAAAATAAAAGTGGAATATATGGAGCTCCTGATACACCAAAAGGAAGAGTAGGATTCAAGAAATTCAAGGAGTATAGTACCAAGGAAATTTACCATCCGAGAGAGCAAATAGTTTTAGAATAATTAGTCAAACACATAGAGAGGAGGATGGTGAAACATAAAGAGAAGGCATGGGTAGAAAGTGAGCATTGTAAGGACTATCCAAAGGAATGCAATTATCCATGTGGTTTTTCTAATAACCCTTCAGAGAGTGATGGTGACACTGAATCAAAGGGTGACTATTATCCCCTCTCCCTGGTACTATCGAGGAATCATGACGAAGAGGTGGTGATAGTTTCTCTAGTCCCACCATGAGAAAAACATGGGAAAATATCCTCTGAGGTTGATGACTTAGAGTGATGATTATGACCTATTTTTGTTTTTGATGATACCATGCCCTTTCTGTTAGGATTTCCCTATTCAACACTCATGTTATTTCTTGTTTCATGTGTTGAGGTGGAATATTTTTGGTTTGGTATGTAGGAGAAGTGCCAAACTAGCTAACCTTGGTGGTGCGTATGTTGTATCTAGACTATGTACAAGTTTGTGCTAGAGCTACTATTGGAAAATATTCTTTGGTCAACAGGGATGAGGATTCAACATGGTTACAAAAAACTCTGCCATTCAAGGAGTTGGTGTTTCTTCATTCAAGGAATGTGGAATGTGGTCTTTTACTCTTCCATTTTCCTCAAAAGATTGCATGCAACAAAATAGGAATATCTCAAATTCTGGTACAAATGAAATGAAAAGTAAATGTAATTAAGCCTGATGCTTATTGCTCCCTTATCCTATAAAAGGGATTTCAGGGCTTATTTATAGAGGTCAGATTCTAAAAGTTTTAATAGGGTCCTAGGTAAAAGCTAAGGTTAGAAAAGGCACTTAGGATAGAATTCTAAAGTAGGCCAATAGTTTATCTTGGATAAGAAGTCATGTATGTAACGATCTTAAATGAGTTTTATAGAAATTACTGATATTGAAACAAATATCAATCAAGAAGTTGATACTCTCCTATGTATGTTCATTTCAAAGTCATGAATGAGAAATAATAATGGTGTTATCATTTGTCTTCAAATATTTCATTTGAATGTATTACTTTGTTTTCAACTTTGATTCAAGGAATTAATTAAAATGTTTAAATAATAGGGTTATAAACTTTGTATTGAATGGCTTAGGATTACTAAGAAGTGGATGTTTCTTGCACAGTGAGGTTTCGTAAATGCAAAGCAATACAAAAATGGTTTGTTTCTCCCTTAAATGAGTAATTTGTAAATTACTAATCCTCTTGTGTACTTGACTCCATTGTCCCAATTGATTAGAAACTAGTCATTTTTGTCAGAAAATCTTGCATAATATGAACTAGTGTTCTTGGCTCTAGACTTATGAGAAGACAATACTCAAAAATAGAAAATCTCTCCAAGGGTAGTAGAAGTGGAAGTAATTTCAATTCCTAGAAAATAGCTAATCCTTCATCTGAAAATCAGCCAAATCTTTAGTGAAATTGATTTTATCTGACATAAAAGGAATTAATCTATGTATAAATGTGTTACTAATTGATTATATTACACGAAAATGAAATTGGGATTACCCTCCTAGGTTTCACATAGCCTGAAGTGAATGAGTATGGATTTTAAAATCCTATGCTCATTGTGTTGGCCACTAACCTAATAGTTCTTCATCATAGGGGTTGGCTACCTCTTAGAGGATTGTTTGGTTTTGCTAGAAAAATCACCAACAGTGAGAATGGAAATTTTTTCCTGAACTGCACCTCAAAATAGCAACCTCAAAGCCATTTTCGAGCTCCAAATAAAATCCTCAAAATTAGTGCTCAAATCACCTCCAAACTAGATGAAAATGATGGAAAAATTCCTCCCAAAAGGGTTGATCCAGAAAAGACTAAAAAATTAGGCTTAAACTAAATAAAAACTAAAATAGAACTTTAGTTTGCTTAGTTTTTTCCCATTTCGCCCAAGAAAACTCAAACTGAAACAAGAAATTTCTACCAACACTTGCTTTGATTTAATTGCATTTTAAAATAACAAATATTAAGGAAATTTATAGCAACATTCCCTTAATATTTTTTCACATCGTTGTAGTTTCAATGTCACAAAATAGAAATCTTGACCTATACTTGATTTTCTTCAAAAATCAAAAAACAACTAAGGCATAAGGCCTAAGTTAACAAAATACATAGAGAGCCCATAACTATATGATTTCTTCAAAATCATAAGAAAAATTAAAGGTCACATAATCACATATGATTTTATCAAAAATCATAAAAGGGATCTAAGGCACATTAGTTGCTTTGATGTTTTCTCCAAAGGTTATGAAATAAACCTAAGGCATAAAGCCTAGGTATAACTCATATGCAAGACAAAATAATGCCTCAAAATTATTAGTGGAGACATTTGATTTTAAAATAATGTGATAAAAACCTCATGCTCGAAATAGGGAAAAAACCCTAAAACAAAACACTCGACCTCCTTGTTTTTCACCCATCATTTTGCACTTAGTTTTTTGAGAAAACATGGCTCTACTAGGCTGTCATGAAGGATTATGGTTTGAGCTTTATTTTCCACCATTTTGTTGCTTTTGAGAGATCTTCATGGAGATTCTTGCAAGGAAAAATAGAGGTAAGTCCTTTTTTGTTACAAAACTGATCATTAACTCCATTTCAAATCACTTTTTGGTCTTTACAGCCATGACCATGAACATGTTTCAGATGTATTTTAATCTCCACATTTGTCAATGCTCCTTTCTATGTCTTGAGGCCACCACACATCCTTCTAGTTTGAGCTTTTGGAGATGACATGTGGGAGAAATCGACGCCCTACATGTATTTTATCCCATAAAATGAAAGAAGGTAAGCTCCTACCCTTCGAATATTGCATTATCACTTTATTTCCTATAAACACAAGCTCAGTTCGAGCTCAATAAAGGGCATAATAATGGATAATATTTTCTTTCTTGTGCAAATATTTATGGGTTTTATTATTCTAGCAAAAGAGAGAGAAATCCCTACACTTACACTCCATAGCATTACTTTTCCATTCCTCTTTATTTTTTGCAAAATAAGCCTAGCTCGAGCTCAACCCAAAACATGAAAATGATGAAATTCTGCAACAATGAAACTCTTGCTTTCTTAGTTTGTTGTTTTACATCCCTTATGAGGGCTTCCTTGTTTCTCATGTCTATAGCTATATTTTCCTATTTATACTTAGAAACTAGAAAAGAATGAAGTGTAACACTATTCTTTGCACTTATCTTGTCACCTTTCATTTATTTATTAGGCCTTCTACACTCCAGGGCCACAATTTCAATTGGAAATTATGCTTTGTTTCTCCAAACCCTCCTTGCCTGAAACCTTGATTCCACACACTAGAATATTCTTTTATCACTCCATTTCTTCTCATTTTTGAATGTGGTGAAAGAGTAAATATTGTTTACTTCTTTGAAGGAAATGAAAGCATCTTCTGCTCTATTCTAGGTTTACATTTAGAAGTACATTTTGTGTGTCTTCTCACTTGCATTCTTCTTTCAAAACCCTTCATGGCTGCCACTGTATCCTTGTATTTCCATTCTATGGGTGTTTTTTCTCTAGTATGTTGAATGGAAAGGTGCATCTTATCCCTACATATCATGTTTTATTCTTCTTTTTTTATAATGTTGTCTTTTAGGAAAAATTCATTGTTTTACTTCATATTTGCATACAAATTTATGATGCTCTTGATACATTGCATAGATAGTTGAAGATACATGCTTGTTCTTATGCTATGGCTTTATCAATTCTACTCCATTACTATTGCTCATTCTTTATATTTGTAATGATGACTAGATTTTTTTCCTCTTGTGCTCTACATTCCCATACATCTCCCTTCACTTGAACACTGCATTATGTGGGTCTCAACCTTGTCTTCAGTGCTTTTTAAATGTATTTCATGTTGTTCCAGTTGCTTCCCCATTATGTGATCTTTTCTTGTCATTATTCCTTGACTCCTTTATGGCTCTACCTCCACTGTATATGCTTCAAGTAAAAAAAAACAATAAGAATTGATGTATAATAGCAATAAAATATAAGAAACAAGATGGAACATGCTAGCAAACAAGACCTCTTCAATGAAGGAATGATGCATTGAAATTATTTTTTTCACCTTATTTAGGCATTCAAATGAGCTCTTGTTCATTTATAATTTTCACTTCATTTCTCTTGAAATTGATTGTCATGAATGAGCAATGAGCTTGAGGCTCTTGTAGTCACTTTATGAGTTACTCCTTTAGCTAAAAATGTTTCTATTTGAGCATTATGAATATGAATTCCTATCTCATTCCCCCTCTTGAGATTTAGGGGTAGCATGCTAGGCTCAACCCTTGTGGGAGTCCATTTTTTCACCACATGCTATGATGTATTAAAAAATGTATTAGCAACATGATTTCTCCTATACCTGCATAGTGAACAAACATGTTAGATAAAAAAAATAGTGAAGCTCAATGCTCCTGTGATGTTTTATTTTTTAGGCTCTCTTGCATACATTTGATGTTTGTTGACCTAATGAATCATAGGAATATGTTATATTTCTATTGATAGGGCACATATGAAGATTCATATCTAGAGCTTTAACAAACTCTCTTATCATGATGCAGGTTCACTCAAAGATTGAGAGCGAGGAGGAGGAAGCAACAATGAAGACCAACTGAAGACTTTAATCAGGAAATGATGGACATGTCTTTTCTTATATGCTTCTTTTCATTTTTTCCATCTTTAGATGTGTAGGATATGCCTATGTTTTTTTAGTTCAACTACTCCCACAGCTTGTGTGGGACACTTGATTACTCCTTTCTTTCCAATGAATAGAGAAAAATCATTTTTGCAATCTTGTACATATTTCTTTTGTAAAATGAATGGAACATTGTAAAGTGAATGAAATATTGCAAACTAAATGGAAGAAAGATCTTATAATTTATGTAGCCTCTTTTATGTTGCAAAGCATTGAATGAAAAATTGGATTCTTTTCTTTTTGTTGAAACACATTGCATAATAATAACTATACTTTTTCTTTTAAACTTAACATATGCAATGGTTAAGCATAGCATAAATGTGTTACAATATTTTCACCTTAAAATGGAAATAAATTCCTTCAGCTCTTCCAATTTGAGCTATAGGTGAAAAATTGGCAACACTACTCACTTCCTTGCTGCTATTGCTAAAGGCATAAAATAGTTGCTTTCCAAGAAACTATGAATGCTTGTAAAAAATCTATCAAAGCATAATAGTATGCAATAAAATATACAACACAATGAGTAGTTTTAGAAAAAGCTTCAATGAAATGTGGTCTCATAGTGATGGAATGCCATTCCATCACCATGAGACTACATTTCTTTGAGGCATTTTTTCAAATAGCTAACCGCCTTTTATATGCTATCACATTTTCCATACATGTATACCGAAGTATTTTATCAAATAGTTCACTTCCTTGTTGCTATGGCTAAATACCTAGAAAAGGTGCTTTCAAACAAACTATGGATGCTTGGAAAGAATCTATCAAAGCATAATAGTAAGAAATAGCATAGAAAAGGAAGTGAGTAGTTTGAAAAAATTTCTCAAAGAAATGTGGTCTCATGATGATGAAATTCCATTCCATCACCATGAGACCACATTCCTTTAAGGAATTTTTTCTAACAGTTCACCACCTTTTCTATGCTACCACATTTTTTATACATGTCTACCAAATAATTTTATAATCAAACAATTCACTTCCTTGCTACTATGGCTAAAATAATAAAAAAGGTGCTTTCCAACAAACTATGGATGCTTGGAAAAAATCTATCAAAGCATAATAGTAAGCAATAGCATAGATAAGGTAATGAGTAGTTTGAAAAATTGCCTCAAAGAAACATGGTCTCATGGTGATAGAATGTTATTCCATCACCATGAGACAACATTTCTTCGAGGAATTTTTCAAACTACTCACTACCTTAAGAAAAGAAACTAGGCCTTTAGCCAAAATTCCCCTCAAAATTATTTTCAAGGTCCTCATCCTCATCCTCAATTTACCAATCCATGGAACCTTCCACCTTTTATTCCACATTTTCATATACCCACCCCTCCCTCTTCATGTCATGATCACCCTCCATCTCATAACCAGGACCACACTATACCATCCACCTCATCCCAACATAATACCATAGAGAAGGGAATAAACTATTTGAAAAAATACCTCAAAGAAATGTAGTTTCATGGTGATGGAATTCGATGACACATTTGTTTATAATGGAATTCCATCACCATGAGACCACATTTCTTTGATGCATTTTTTCAAATAGTTCACTACCTTCTCTATGCAACCACAGTTTTCATACATGTCTACCAAAGCATTTCATCAAAGGGTTCACCACCTTGCTACTATGGATATAATCCTAAAATAGTTGTTTTCAAACAAGCTATGGATAGGGAAAATAGTAAGCATGATAGTAAGAGATATAGTTCAATAAGTAGTCAAAATTTTGTTCATTATCTCATACACTATAAGCCATGATATGCATCACTATTGTAGTTTTCATGATTGAATAATTTGTTGTTTTATTTTTAGATGTTGCAAGAAAAAACACCTCCAAATGTTGATAGGGAAATGGAGATTTGTATTTCTACTTCTATAGACTCCTTGATTCCTCTCATGGGGGTATGTGGTAGATTACTAAATTTGAATTTACATTCATTGTTATAGCTGTTATTTAGTGAAAAATCAAACCATTATTGATTCATAGTTTAATTTCTTTTTGGATGGTTTTTATAAGGCTTTAGCATGCCACAACATGGGAATGGAAATATTTCCCTCTACAAGAGTGATTGTGTAGAGGTGATAAATGATTATTTTGTTAAATATATCCTTTTTATAATGTAATTATATATATTAATGTCTTTACTTGTTATTGTAATTGAAAAGGATTCATCAGGAACTAAACCATAGGATGAGCAGTAGGAGCACTCTTCGACCTTAGAATAAAAGAGTGACAGACTTATCACCATCTAGCCAACAAGAAAAGGGCAATATTTTATTTCAAGATCATGAAGGGCAATGAGTTGTCATTATAGGGCTCTTTGTTGTATGCCTATATGGAAAATTTTGACATATTTTGTATTGCATATATTTGACATTGTATGCCTATATGGCATTCTTGTAAGCCTATATTGCTATTTTGTATATATTTTATGCTTATATTGACATATATTGATGTATGCCTACATGGCTATTTGGTTAATACAAATCTTTTTTATCGATGGTGTTCATATTTGCATTATAAATACATGGTTCAATGGGTATGAGTTATGTGTATTCAAGTGTATACTTTACAACTTATGTGTATACATTGTGAGTTGTGTATTCTAATGTATACTTTGCAACTTTACATTTTTTTTCATGCATATACGTTGTAGTCATGCATATACTTTGTATTAATGTGTATACTATGTATTCATGTGTATACTTCAAGGATTATGTGTACTTGAGTACTTGTGCTTCAATTATTCACATGTATGCTTGAATTATTCATTTGTATACTTATTAATTGGTTAACCTTAACATTTCTCATTTTTTTCCTTCATGGTTTGTCTTGAATATTTATTGATTGATGCTAAACAACTTCAATATTTCCAAAAATTATTTACCAATGACATGTCATTTACTTATGTGCTAATTCAATATGGAATCCAAGGAATAATTTAAAAGGGATAAAGCTAGGAGAGGGAAGATAGATATTTATAGTGTAACCTATTGTACCTTCTCTATACAAACCTCTAATGGCTCTTGTATGATTTGTTATTCCGTTTTCTACTTTTCATATCCCATTTTCATAGGTGGATAATCACTTCTCTCAAATTTTTTTCTTCTCCTATTCTAGGTCCTCACCCTCACTTGTGGTATTCTAAAATAAGCTCTAGTTTATGGTGGGCACCCACTAAGATTCAATTTCTTCTAGGACGTATGAGCCGGTTGAACGTATCTCACAGTGATTTAGTGTGTTTGGGTGCAAAAGAGGACCATTCCTAGCATAAACATACCCATCTAGACATGTTGGAATGGTCTATTTGGTCATATGAGTTGTAGAATGAATGTTTCACCAATTTACAACTTTACACTACATGCATTTGATAACTTTTCCCTCAATTGATAAGTCATCACCACAAGAAAATGACTTTGAGATAGCAAAAACTGAGAGAGGTTATCTTAGAGGGGCCCAAAAAAATCATGTAGCCTCAGATGGAGAGTTTGTAAACATCATAGTTTTTGAGTAACAGATTATCAAAGATTGCTACCTTCTTACAATTTGGACTCTTAAGAGATTACACCACATGAACATAGCTCAGATTAATTTGACGTGTTTGGGTGCAAAAGAGGATCATGCCTAGTGTAAATGTACCCAACGCCACAAGAAAATGCCTCTGAGATAGAAAAAATTGAGATAGGTTATTGTAGAGGGTCCCAACATGATCCCATAGCCTTAGACGAAGAGTTTATACGCATCATTGTTTCTGAGTAATAACCTGTCGAATATTACAGCTAGTTTTCACTTTGGACTCTAAGGGATCACCAGTTGAACATGGATCAAAATGATTCAACATGTTTGGGTGTGAAATAGGACCATTCCTAGCATAAATTTACCCATTTGGATGCATTGGAATAGTATTTTTGGTCACATAAGATGCATCACAAAAGTTACACCACTTTGCAACTTTACACTGCTTGCATTTGAGACTTTTTCCATCAAGTGAAAACTAGACACCACGGGAAAATGACTCTGAGATTAAAAAAAATATTGAGAGAGGCTATTTTAGAGGGGCCCAATGCGATCCTATAGCCTCAAATAGAGAGTTTGTAAGAATCATGGTTTTCGTGTAATATCCCATCAAAGATTGTCGCCATTTTGTACTTTGGGCCCTTAAGGGATGTAGTCAGTTGAACATAGTTTAGACCGATCCAACATGTTTGGGTGAGAAAGAGGACCATTATTAGCATAAAAATACCCATTTGGATGTGTTGGAATATTTTGTTTGGTCACACAAGTTGTAGAACGAGAGTTGCACCACTTTGCAACTTTACACTGCTTGCATTTGACAACTTTTTCCATCAAGTGAAAATTGGACACCACGGGAAAATGACTCTGAGATAACAAAAACTGAGAGAGGTTATTTTAGAGGGAACCAACAAAATCCTATATCCTTAGACAAATTTTTTAAGCATCATGGTTTTTGAGTAATATCCCATCAAAGATTGAAACCATTTTTCACTTTGGACTCTTAAGGGATCAAAACGATCAAACTGGTTGAACGTAGCGAAAAAAAAATTAGCATGTTTTGGTACAAAGGAGGACCATTCCTAGTGTATAAATACCCATCTAGATGCATTAGAATAGTTCTTTTGGTCACACAAGTTGTAGAACGAAAGTTGCACCACTTTGCAACTTTACACTGCTTGCATTTGACACTTTTTCCATCAAGTGAAAACTAGACACCATAGGAAAACAACGAGATAACAAAAACCAAGAAAGGTTATTGTAGATGGGACCTACATGGTCTCTATTCCTTAGGAAAAATTCTCATAGCTGACATGGTCTCTGGGTAATAGGCCATCAAAGATTGTTTCCCTTTTTCCAATTTGGACTCTTAAGGGATTATACTGCATGAATGACAAATGTTTGAGGACAACAATAAATTTCAAAATTTTAGTAAATATCATTACAAATGTTTGAGTGTAGAAATAAATAGGTAGTAGGAAACTAGATCCCAAACTAAATTACAAATTTTTGAGGGAAGCCATGAATTTTTAGTTGGAAAACATGTCTGAAGAACTTGTGGGGTAATTGAGTTAATTCATGTTACTTGAACAACATCTAACAAGTCATACATGCTTCTATTATTTGCAAATGTGATTATTTTTATTTTTCCCATTTTTAGAGCAAGAAAAAATATGCTCACACTATAAGCACTCACATTATAACACGAGCACTTTATGTCTTGCTAAAACAATGACTACATCTCAACTTCTTCAAAATGTTCTTGTATATTATAAGAAAGTTGATTTTTATAGGTTTCTTTTCTCTCTCTCTTTATCCTTAGCCATCCATCCCCTGTAGCCATCTAGGTCTCACTTATCCCTAAACCCTCAAACCTAGACACCATGCCTTAAACCCTAATCCATTAAACCTTAAACCCTAAACCCTAATATCTCTCTTTGTCTCTCTCTATCTCTCTCCCTCTCTCAAGTCTCTCTCTCTCATTCACTCCTTTTATCTCTCTCCCCTCTACCCTTAACCCTCTACTCACTACCATTAACCCTTAAATCCTAAACCCTTAAACCCTACCCTCTACCCTCTATCTCTCTTGCACCCCCTCCCTCTCTCTCTCTCTCTCTCAATTCTCTCCCTCCTACCCACTCTCCCTCTTGTTGGAATATTGTGCCTCAATCTCACAGGCTGAAACCTCTAAAAGAGCCAAGTCAGTGTGACATCCTTATTGTATGGTTGACTAACAGTTATGCAACCTTGTAAAATGTTCAGGTCGCTGAGACATTGATGATGTCTTACCAATTGGTGCTATCGTTGTGACTCATTGTGTTCGTTGTAATCCTCTACCAAGTGGGTTGGTCTCACCAACTGTGGTTCATAGTGGTTATCGGGGAGACTTGTGGTGACAACAGTTATCGGGGAAAGGTATGAGCATTCAGTATGAAGTCTTAGGGATGTGAGATGTCTCACCGATAGTTATACACTTGGATTCATTGGAGTAACATGAAGGATTCAGTATGAAGTCTTGGAAATGGAGGTTTGTCTCACCGACGGTGTAGTCTGTTGTCAATATGACTCCTGGCGAAGGATGGTCTTGGGGTGACTTGGAACCTACAGAGTAATGTCTTAGTGACAGTGTAAGTCTCACCGATGGTAATACTAGTGTTGATGTGACTTTTGAACATCAGTATGGCCTCTTGGCGAAAGTGGTAGTATCACCGACTATCATGAGCTCGGTATGATGTCTCAACGATATGGTTGGTCTTGCCGGCAGTTTTTCTCGATGAATAGTGGTATGACATAAATATCTATGAGACTCTTGCTAATAGAGCTTCACAATATGGATTTGTGTTCAATATAACATATTTTTTATGGTCATGACTCTTGGTGATAATGATAGTCAGGTCTTGTGGCATCGAGGAGACATAGTCAATGTCTCACCAACATGCAAACACAATTTGAATGCTCTGACTGATTGGAAGACTATCCTACATGGTGTGACTTTGACCAATCAATTAGCAGAATGGGAACCATTGGAAGTTAGACTATTGTGGTCATCCCTATGAGGAATTTCAAAAAATAAGAGTGACATGGATATACTCAGAGATTGAAGTTGATGATCAGTTTGACGTACAGTTTAGTTGGATGAATGGTTGGATGAATAGTTCAATGAGTGATCAGTGTGAATTCAATTCTGAGAGCATTGTAGCTTGAATGTTCTATACAAGGTTGATCATTGTGTATGTTGCTGTAATTTAACATCAGAAAGATAAGTCTGATCTTTGTATGTAATTCCATTACTGTA
Source organism: Sequoia sempervirens (assembly GCA_007258455.2). Taxonomy (NCBI): domain Eukaryota; kingdom Viridiplantae; phylum Streptophyta; class Pinopsida; order Cupressales; family Cupressaceae; genus Sequoia; species Sequoia sempervirens. Next base: position 54,593,233 of record VDFB02105785.1, read on the forward strand.
ATACAAAGAGGCTTTTCTTAGTGTGGTGGGTTTTTCTCCCGTAAGGGTTTTCCCACGTAAATATGGTGTTCATGTGTGTATGTAAATTTCTTTGTTTTTGTTATTGCTTTCAAGTGTATCTTAATTGGACTGTAATTGAAAATTTAAAAGCACCTCTGCATTCTTCCCTGAGATTTTGACGTTAGGAGAGTTTTTTCCTCACCTTAGCTTTCCTTACAAGTGGTATCAGAGCCTAGCCAGTTGTGTTATCCTTGTGGGTACGTTGGGTTTTTTGTGTCAATTCTATTTTAGTGGGAGTCTTGTAGAAGTTTGGTAATTTGAATTATAGGTTAAGATGGCAAGCATGTTAGGATAGATTGAAATTGATAAATTCAATGGCAACAATTTTGAGTTGTGGAAACTTAAAATGGAAGATATGTTGGTTGATCGTGATCTTTGGATTTTTGTGTCTAGAATGAAGCCTACAAACATGAAGCAAGAGGATTGGGACCTTGCAGATAGAAAATCAAAGGGGCTGATAAGGCTCTGTTTAGCAAACTATGTTCTTCTGAATGTTCATGAAGAAAATACTGCATCTTCCTTGTGGAAAAGACTAGCAGCTATTTATCAGGGCGAGTCCTTGGTGAATAAATTGTTCTTGAGGAAGAAGCTGTACACTTTGAGAATGCAGGAAGGAGGGTCTGTTGCTGATCATTTGAATGCATTCAACATGTTGATTGCACAGTTAACATCTATCGGTGTGAAGATTGATGAAGATCATTGTATGTTGTTATTATGTTCTTTTCCAGATTCTTGGGATCACCTGGTGATGGCTATTGGGAGTACGACATCCACTTTTAAGATGGAATATGTTGTTGCTTCTTTGTTATCAAAATATATGAGAATAAAATCTCCTGATATGGCTAAGGAGGCTCTTGCTATTAGAGGCAGATTGAAAGAAAAAGGTAAGAAGAAGGACAAGAAGTCCAAATCCAAATCAAAAGGGAGATCAAAGTCTCCTAGCAAGAAGTCCAAGGTGAAGTGCTAGAATTGTGGGCAACCTAGTCATGTCTGAAAGGATTGTAAAGAGGAGAAAAAGAAGAAGAATTATTTCGATAATGATTCTTCTCAGAGTGATGCAGACGCCTTCATTACAGCCTTGGCTACACAGGCATTAGATGATGTCTAGCTGATTGATTCTGGAGTGTCTTTTCGCATGGAATCTCATAGAGACTGGTTCACAAAGTATGAAAATTACAATGGTGGAAAGGTGTATTTGGCAAGTGATTCATCTTTGGAATTTTTTGGCCATGGAAGAGTCAAAATTCAATTCCCTGGTGGAAGAGTGAAGGGAATCAATGATGTAATGCATATACTAGGTCTGGCTCGAAATCTACTTTTTGTTAGTAAGCTGAATGATATTGGAGTGCAAGTCATGTTCTCTGGAAATGGTTGTAAGATGACTAGAGGCTCAATGGTGCTAGCAAGGGGTGTTTGTATTGGTACCTTGTATAAGCTGGATGCACATGTTGTTCAATGCAATAGTGTCTCTACCAAGTCACAAAAAGCTACTCATGGAGGAAAAGAGAAAAAAGTTCCTAATGGTGTAAACTCTATGGAAGTTAAACTTCTAGTAGAAAAGACTATGCTTTGGCATCATAGGCTAGGCCACATTGGAGAGAAAGGTTTAAAAAAATTGAAGAATAAAAGCCTATTTGAGGGGCTTGATGATTGTAACCTCAAATTCAAGTTTTATGAACATTATATATATGGTAAACAACACCATGTTTCATTTTACTCCAGTCCTCACAAATCTTCGGGTTTGCTTGATTATATACATTATGATGTTTTTGGTCCAGTGAATGTTCCTTCTTTGTCTAAGTCAAGGTACTATGTATCGTTTATTGATGATTATTCAAGAAGGGCATTTGTCTATTTTTTGAAAAGTAAATCAGAAGTGTCATTCGGTTTAAGGAATTTAAAAACCTTGTAGAAAATCAGATTGGAAGAAAAATAAAATATTTAAGGATAATGGCGGTGAATTTTGTTCGATGAATTCAAGAGGTCTGTAAAGATCATGGGATTAAAAGACATAAAAACTACCTTACACTCATAGCAAAATGGAGTTACTTGAGTTCAATAGGGGCCGATGATGGAAAAGAGCATGAAGTATCTTTGGCTTGATGCTAGCTTGGAGGAAAATTTTTGGGTAGAGGTAGTTGCAACAAGATGTTACTTGATAAACCATTCTTCTAATTCCATTCTTGTTGACAAAACACCTTTGGAAGCATGGTCTAGAAAGAAGGCCTCTCTGAGACACATTTGAGTCTTTGGCTGCGAGGCATATGCACATGTGTCGAATGAGAAAAGATATAAATTGGAGTAAGGTTGTCAAATGTATTTTTATTTGAAAAAGGTTAGCGGTGGGTTTGACAACAAAAGTATTTATCTTTACGTGAGAGCAAAGCCTTCTACAGCAGATCTATAGTGAAGACAAGAGTAGAAAAACAAAAAGAGATGTAGTTGAAATTCTTGACCTGAAATAAAGAGAATTAGAAAATTCAGAAATATGCAGAAAGCTGAACAAAGTAGTTTTGGGATTCGATGAAGAAGAAGAACAACCGGCCTCGACAAATTAGAGGGAGGTCAACTCGTGAAGAAGAAAGCAACTTTAATAGGTACTTCGGGGTTCTTTTTGATAGATTCTACTTGTGCCTATACTTTAATTTCTAGCACTGATGAGCCTAGGACTATAAAAGAGGCATTTAGAATGTCTAATTCAGACTCTTGGTTGGAAGCCATGAATGAAGAAATGGCATCATTAGAAAAGAATGATGCTTGGAGTTTGGTTCCCTTTCCTAAAGGCAAAAAGTTGTGGGCTGCAAATGGGTATTTAAAAAGAAAATAGGTCTTGATGGCAGTGTGGAAAAATATAAGGCGAGGTTGGTTGCGAAGGGTTATTCCTAGGTAGAGGGAATTGATTATGGGGAGATTTTTTCTCCTGTAGCTAAGCTAACATCTATTAGATTACTTTTGTCACTTGCAACAACATATGACTTAGAGATCAAATAGATGGATGTGAAGACAACATTTCTTCATGGTGATCTTGAAGAAGAAATTTATATGTCCCAGCTTGAGCACTTTGTGGAAAAAGGTAAAGAAAAACTGGTTTGCAAGTTGAAAAAAATCTCTGTATGGATTAAAGCAGTCTCCTAGAATGTGGTACCATAAGTTTGACACTTTTTTATTGTCATTAGGATTTGTAAGATCAAAATTTGATCATTGTGTGTATTACAAAGCTGAAAGTGATCGAGTTCTTATTATTGTTCTCTATGTTGATGATATGTTGTTCATAGGCAATAGTAAGTTAATGATTTCTGATCTTAAGTCTCAGTTGTCTGCAAAGTTTGAAATGAATGATCTTGGCGCATCAAGGTATATTCTAGGAATGGAAATAACCAGGGACAAGAATAGTAGAAAACTTTGGCTCAGTCAGAGTAAGTATATCAAGACTGTTCTAGAGAGATTTTGCATGAATGATTGTAAGCAACTAGTTGTTCTAGTTTTGTAGGGAATGAAGCTATCTGTTGAAGACTGTCCTAAATATTCAACTGAGATGGAGGACATGACCAGTGTACCTTATGCTAGTGTGGTTGGCAGTCTATTGTATGCAATGGTCTGTACAAGGCAAGACATTGCCCATGCAGTGGGAGTACTTAGTCCGTTTATGGCTAATCCTAGAAGGACACATTAGGATGTTGTGAAGAGAGTGTTTAGATATTTGAAGGGAACTTCAGAATATGCTTTGTGTTACCATGGCAACTTGGTTGAATCACAGAGGAATCTCAGTATTCGAGGCTATGTGGATTCTTATTGGGCAAGGGACATTGATAGCAGAAGATCCACTAGTGGATATATTTTCATGATGAATAGTGGTGCAATTTGTTGGATGAGTGAGCGGCAAGCTATAGTCATTTTGTCCACTACAGAGGTAGAATACATGGCCGCAACACATGCCTGTAAAGAAGCAATCTAGTTAAAATTTTTGTGTTCTAACATTGGTTTTGATGTAGGGAAAATACAAATTTATTGTGACAGCCAGAGTGCTATTTGTTTGGCAAAGAATCCTACTTTCCATGCCAGGATGAAACATATTGATGTGCAGTATCATTTTGTACGAGATATGGTGGAGGATGGAAAGGTCTCTTTAGAAAAAGTGGATACTCTAGAGAATGTTGCAGATGCATTGACGAAGCCAGTGAGAATAGACAAGTTCAGATGGTGTGCCAGTTCAATGGGCCTTAGTACCCATGAATTTCAGTAATTTTGTTGTGCTCTAGAGGTGCATGTGTGATCTTTGTCAAGTGGGAGATTGTTGGAATATTGTGCCTCAATCTCATAGGCTGAAACCTCTGAAAGAGCCAAGTCAGTGTGACATCCTTATTGTCTAGCTGACTAACAGTTATGCAACCTTGTGAAATGTTCAGGTCACCAAGACATTGATGATGTCTTAGTGACTGGTGCTATCATTGTGACTCATTGTGTTCACTGTAATCTTCTGCCGAGTGGGTTGGTCAAGGAGACTTGTGGCAACAACAGTTATCAGGGAAAGGTATGAGCATTCAGTATGAAGTCTTAGCGATGTGAGATGTCTCACCAATAGTTATACACTTGGAGTCATCAGAGTAACATGAAGGCTTTGGTATGAAGTCTTAGCAATGGAGGTTTGTCTCGCCGATGGTGTAGTCTGTTGTCGGTATGACTCCTGGCAAAGGATGGTCTCAGAGTGACTTGGAACCTACGGAGTAATGTCTCAGTGACAGTGTAAGTCTCACCGATGGGAATACTTATTTCAATGTGACTTTTGAACATCGATATGACCTCTTGGCAAAAGCGGTAGTATCATCGACTGTCATGAGCTCGGTATGACGTCTCAATGATATGGTTGGTCTTGTCGATAGCTTTTCTTGATGAATATCGGTATGACATAAAGATCTATGAGACTCTTGCCGATAGAGCTTCACAATATGGATTTGTGTTCGGTATAAGATCTTGCTGATGGTCATGACTCTTGGCAATAACAATAGTCAGGTCTTGTGGCATCGAGGAGACACGGTCAGTGTCTCACTGACATGTGAACATAGTTTGAATGCTTTGACCAATTGGAAGACTATCCTATGTGGTGTGACTTCGACCAATCAGTGAGAAGAATGGGAACCATTGGAAGTTAGACTATTGTGGCCATTCCTGTGAGGAAGTTCAATAGATAGGAGCAACATGGATATACTCAGATATTGAAGTTGAAGACCGGTTCAATGTACAGTTTAGTTGGACGAATGGTTGGATGAACAGTTTGATGAGTGATCAGTGTGAATTGAATTTTGAGAGCATTCTAACTTGAATGTTCTATACAAGGTTGATCATTGTGTATGTTGCTGTAATTTGACATCAAAAAGATAAGTCTAATCTTTGTATGTAATTCCATTACTATAATACAAAGAGGCTTTTCTTGGCGTGGTGGGTTTTTCTCTCGTAAGGGTTTTCCCACGTAAATTTGGTGTTCATGTGTGTATGGAAATTTCTTTTTTTCTATTATTTCTTTCAAGTGTATTCTTTTTTTCTATTATTTCTTTCAAGTGTATCTTAATTGGACTATAATTGAAAATTTAAAAGCACCTCTACATTCTTCCCTAGGGTTTTGA
>VDFB02105785.1:54602660-54656555 GCA_007258455.2 Sequoia sempervirens
GTGGCTATATAAAAAATATACATAGTTTAAAGCATTATAAATTAACACCAGTTTTAGCAACACATAGTAGAACAACCAAAATTCACACAAGCTAGCTTCCTATTCTTCCATTTGATAACACTCTACTGAATTTTCCCCTTGATCTTCTTGCAGTGGCACACCATTCTAGTTTAGTGATGAAGCTTGCAATTTGACAGTCACATTGATATCTAGTAGTTGGTGAGAATTGTGATTCACCATTGGAGACTGAGGAAACATCTCTACACCACCTTGAGGGAACTCATCATTAGAAAAAAGGAAACTTCATGAAACTTTTGTTTAAACTTGTCAACAACATCCTCTCCAAATTCATGAGAATATTGATTAAGAGCTCTATTCAGAAAATTGGAATTGTTGAGTTCAAATGACATATTTAGTGCAACATAGGTTGACACATAACACCTTTTGTGAAGGAGAAAGGAGAAAGTGCTTTGGAAAGATTCCACCCAAGTAACCTTAGCCCTTTCAAAGATCTCAGGCTTGAGCACTTCTAATCAGAGCATCATTTTCCAAGAAAATCCCTCTAACTAATTTGATTGCAATTTTCTCCACTGATTCAAAATTTTGTAGCATATCCATAAATTGGAAATGAAAATGAAAATTAGATTGGAAGGGAAAATCAACCTCTATACATGTGGGTGTAATATTACTTTTCCAACAATTTTCTTGATGCACCTATAAACACTCAGACATTCCACTTTGAAAACATTCTTCAAATGATCTCGACAAATACACCCTAAGAAGGGATTTTCCCATGAAAGAACAACAAATGGAGCTCTATAATTCTTGGGAAAATACTCCAACTTTGACCCTATGCACAAGAAAGGTTATCTTTAGAATAAAATACACCCTAGACAACACATAGAACCCTATTGAAAATATGAGAAAACACCTCTAAAAAATAAGGCCTCTATAATTTTGTAAATCCCCACCCACAAATCCCAAAAGAAACCCTATTGTGAACTATTACAAGAAACAAATAGAGAGCCTACAAATAGATCTCAACACCTATAATTTCATGAACACCACCCATAGACACAAGTGGAACCCTTTCCAAGAAGAGATAAGGCATAAAAAAAAACCAACACATATAGCACCAAAAGCCCCACCCAAATACACTAGGAAGCTCTACTAAAAGCCAAGAACTACAAATTCCACCTAGAGAAAAACAAACTACCACCTTGAAAGGAATCCTTGAGAAGATAACTCAAAAAATCCCACAAACTTCACATTAAAATAGAGCATATACAAGATGACACAATCAAAGTGAGATGAATGAGCAAAGAATATAGCTAAAAATGACTATTTCCATTTTCAGATTAAATCCTTGCATTTTCTCATGATCTAGCACTCCCCTCAAATCCTTAAATTAATGGAAAGATGATTATGTATGTGTCAATTACAATACCATAAATACCTACAACTTAGGAAAAAAGGTTAGAATACTTTGCTAGATGTTGCTTTTGTATGAATCTTATCTCCTCATGCGTGAGATGCATAGCTACATCACTTCCCTAGTACTTCCTACTTAATAAAAATATGACAAGTATAACTTTCCTATGGTGACAAAATTTTAAATCTTTCCTATAACTAAAATTGTTAAGGATTCATAATTCAACTTAACCACTTTTGGAATTTTAAAATAAACTATGATTCGCATTAGGAACTTCCCTCTTAGACTTATTAAAATCAAAACCCTTCTTGAAATTTTGTGTCCTATGCAACCTTTTTTACTCTTGGATACATTCTTTCCATTGCTACTATATAAACGAATTTGGGAAATGAAGAGATGATGTTACTTCTTACTATTAATTCAAAATCCTAATGATCACAACTCATATTTCCCAAGTGGTCTACCAACTATTTGCCCACATGGTAATTATGGGATATAAGTACTGATTGGAACTTTGCAAAAAAGGGTTAAGTTTTCTATAGGATGTATCTAAGCTGCCAATTCTAAATTTTCTTTTCTTTACATGCATTTATAATTATCAAAGAGTCACCTTCAACATGATTTTATTTGATGCCAATCTTAAGTTCTAACTTTAAACCATGTAACATAGCCTAGTCCTCTACTAAGTTAATTTTTCCACAAGGAAGATGGATAGATTTAGCTTCTAATAATTCAATAACATAATTATGAATATAAATGCCTACTCCTGATGGTCTTGGGTTACCCCTTGACACACCATCAAAGTTCAATTTGTAGAAACCTAATTGAGGAGGAATCTATTTTATTATATATCTGTCAACTTGTTTTCATGAAAGGATGATGTAAACTACCTTTAAATGGTAGCATGATGTACTTCCAAAAATTTAGAATATCATTATCCTAGTTAGTGAAGAGAGGAGACACTTTTATGATTTTTCAAATTGGAATTTACTACCTCAGAGATTGCTTTCTCAAATTTTAGTTGAATTTTCTCAACAATTGAGCTTTCTTTTCTAAAAATTCTCTTATTCCTCTCCCACCATATATTACAAATCATAAATACTAGTACTATCTTCCAAATGAAAGAATAAAGAGATTAGTTAAAGAGAACAAACCAACTAGTAAAAAAATCCTAGAGAGTTCTAGGAAGTGTAAAAAAGAAATTTAGTTTTTATTTGATGAAAGACAAGTAGTCTTGTGAGTAAGAACATTGAACAAAAAAATGATCCATAGTTTTGAGGACCTCCCCACGTAGGATGCACTTAAATGGATATGTTATACCTAGCTTGGTTAGTCTATTTCTCATTAGGATCTTGTTTCTTAGGGCTAGCCAAGAAAAACTACCTTCTTTTAGAAGCACCATCAAATTCCAACAAAATGAGTATGCCCTCTGACTTTGAGACTTCATTCTAATGTTGATTAATGCTTTGTAGCCTTGTTTAACTATGTAATTTCAATTTTTTGATGGTTCCCAAATGAATTTATCCCTAGTATTTGATATAAACACCATTCTTCTCTTCAAGATGCTTTGTAAAAAAGAAATTCATTGGCAGGGATGGGCATAGATGAAACATATTTCGAAATTAAATTTCTTGCCATTTCATTAACTAATTGAACATAATCATTCAGCTTAGTACCCCAAATTTTATAAAAGAACCCCCTCTAAAATTTGTAGCTCTTGAAAAGTGTGTAAAGCTATTTGGTTGTTCCATGAGTCCCTCCAAAAATGAACTTCTTCCCCATCGTTTACTTCCCAAGATATATATGGGACAATGATATCTTTGCATGTTACCATAAAATTCCACATTACTAACCTAGTGGGAGGATTTGAGATTGTTAGGATTCTTGTTGGGTTTGCACTGTCAAGGTATTTTTCTTGTAGTATTTTACACCACTTCGAACTTGGATTTGAGTACATTTTCCAAACTAGATTTGCACCAAAAGCCATATTCCTTGCCATCAGATTATGCAAACTAGCTCTTCCTTTAAAATTTTATGGGTACATTTTTTCCAAGGAGATTAAAGGTAGTTTCCTTTGATCATCTATGTTACCCCTCCACATAAAAATTATGATTAGCTTCTCAATTTGTAAAAAAAATGCTTTAGGTGCTTTAAGAACAACAAGATAATAATTAGGAATTATAGCTAGAACAAATTGAATCAACAAGATTTTGCCTGATAAAGAGAGCCATCTAGCTTTCCATGATAAAATTTTGGATTTAATTCTTTCAATAACTTTCCCCTAGTATGAAACTTTATTTGCACCCATGAAGAAAGTTATACCTAGGTATGTGCATGTAAGCTTTGTTATTTGAAATCCCAATAATTTCACTAGTTTACTTTTGAAAACTTCACGTGTGTTGAAAATATAGATTTTGGAATGTTTTCATTTATCTTTTTCCCAGAAACATATGAGTATTTATCTAGGATTTCCTTTACTTGACTAGCTTCTTTAATAGAGGATTTACAAAATAATATGGTGACATCTACATGAAAGGAATGGGTGACATAAATTTTTATATGGGGGATAGGAATTCCTTGACAAAGACCTTGAGAATGTACCCTTTGTATAAATATACTCAATTCTTCTACCATTATGATGAAGAGGAAAGGGGATATAGGATCCCCTTGGAAAACCCCATTGGTTGAACTAAAAAAGCCAGCTAGAGATCCATTAATAATGACTAAGAACTTTTCCCTAGATAAACATGAAAAAATCCATTTGCACCATCTCTTACTAAAACCAAACTTTTTGAAAACTTACATCAAAAATGCCTAATCCACTTTTTCATATGCATTCATCATGTTGAGTTTGATAATAAAAGAGGCCAAGTTATTTTCCTTGATGGAATGTAATAACTCATACGTTACAAGGGCTCCTTCAACCGTTTCTTTTCTTGGAAAAAATAACCTTGTTCTTGTGATATGATTTTAGGTATGAGAGGTTGTAATCTAAGATATATTGCTTTTGTGAAGATCTTGTACAGAGTATTACAGAGTGAAATAGGCCTAAATTCTGCAAATGACTTGGGGTTCTTGACTTTCGAGTTTATTACTATGTTTGTAGTGGAATTTTTTTAGCATAGACTTAGTCTTTCTTGATTCTTCTATTTCCATTATCAAATCAAAACCAATGAAATCCCAACACTTTTGAAAGAAAATAGCTATAAATCCATTTGGGCCTAGAGCCTTATTAGGTGATTAAGAAAAAACTACCTTCTTTAACTCTTGTAAGGTAAAATTCTTCATTAAACAAACATTATCCTCTTCAAGAATTAACTTTGGAACTACTAACTATTCCTAGCTATTTACACTTGAATTTTGTGCTTGACTATCAAGGGAATTCAAAAGATTAGAAAAAAATTGACGCCTTCTTGTTGAATGAAAATTTCCTTAGTGAGTTCTCTACCCATGGAACTATCTTGGATTAGAAAAATAGAATTTATAGTTCTTTTTTTGGGTAGATACATGAAAGAACTTTGTTTTATGATATCAGTCTCTTAGCCACAATTCTTGAGACTTTTTTCTCCAATATATTTCTTCCCTTGCAAGTAGCTCAACCCATTCTACATGCAACTTCCTTTGATGTTCAAAGGTTGAAGCATCCAAATGTTCCAAAGTTTAGTTTATTGCTTGACATACATAAATTTCTTGCATAACTGATACATTTTTGACCCTCTAACATAAGGGGCACTTACCCAACATTGGTGAAGGACAAAAATTATGAATGCCTGAACTACATTTTTCAAATTTAAAGGATGACATTGTTTGTGGACACGAATTTGTGACTGATATGTTCAAAGAAATTGAATAATGATATCAACCAAATAGAGGTAATATATCATATGTTAAATTTTTTCCACTTAGTATCCAATTTGGAGAGGCCAAAAATCTTTCCAAGTGTTCAACAATATGTAGGAAGTGTTTTCTATGATTTTTTCGAGTGTATTTTCCCTTTTTAGGTTTTATATCAAGGCATTATCTTGAATGAAGGATGAAAATTGTTCCATTTTTTTTGGTGGTGGATAAATACCTCCTTTCTTCTCTTGAAGAGAATTTATTACATCAAATTCACCAGCTAGAATTGCCTTATCTACTCCTATGTCATCCAAACTTGTGTAGGTACACCCCAAAGAGTTTTCTTATCAGTTGTGGATGCTAGACCATACACATTTATCAACCAAAATTTCAAATAAAAAATTTGAAATTTTTATTAACTACTAGTTTTTTTCTTTTTTAACTGCCTCAACTAAAATTGTTTTAACATTCCATAGTGTAATAAGGCCTCTAGATGTACCTTTTGTAGATGAAAAAGTTGACTTCCATTTTTTCCTTTTTTGGATGGTAGAATCATACATTTCCTTAGAAATATTAGACTCTTGAAAAACTATGAGATCAACTCCACAAGTATCTAGTTGATGCTTGACCTAGGATCTTTTGTCAAGGGCATTAATACCCCTAACATTCCATGAGATTATCTTCATTGCAATTGAGGAGAGCAACATTATCTCCTCAAATGTTTTCTTGTAAGGGAATTAACATCTTATCCAATGTTTCTTTCAATCCTACCTCTATTTCCTCCTTTAATGTGGTCATGTGGGATTTTCTTCCCCCTTTACTAGGTGAATTCTTGACTAAAGTCTAAATACTAGGAAACTATGTGATGGAGAGGGTGTGAGCATAATAAAAATCACCCACTCCCCTATCTGTATACTTTGTATCTTTCACAAGTTCTTGAGGGTTGATATCCTCTCTATTGTAGGGGGTGTGGAAGCTATCTAAGCTAGCCTCTTCCATTTATATATCTTTTTAATTTTCATTTATCAGTTTACAACCCTCTAAGATAATTATACTATCATCTAGCTCCTTTAATTTACTTTCCTCTAATGTATTTGCAAAACTTAAAAGATCCAAAGTCTCAAACTAGAATGACTAATATGCTTCAGACTCTCTGATGTTAACTTCTTCCTCCATCATGCATATTGAAGGTAGATTTTGATGATGTTTAATATTTTCTATATCAAACATTAGAGCTTTAACAACCATCTCCAATTGGCTCATAGAAGTAAAAGAGATAGATGGGGTGTATAAATGGAGTGGTTGCGATTGGAAAATTATTTTCAAACATGTTGCATTTCCCTTTAGCTATAATTTAGATAAGGATACTATCATTGGTTTGATCCATTTAACACTTGTTTGATCCCATTCTTTGTTGTCTCAATAGTTTCTTTTTGACTCTGTGGAATGTAAACCTGTGTATTATTTGATGGGGGAGAAAACTTCCTAGAATCTTTCAAAGGTGATGATTTCTCTTTACCACTTTGTCCCAAATTAGATGGTTGAAATCTATTATCCTCCTTGTGGTGGAAATAAGCACTAACATGTCCTAGACTATGAAATTTAGAGCACACATTTTTAGGGAGTTCAATGGGAATATTTTAGATCCATTTCCCAAATTTAGATGTTATATGTATTTGACTAGGAAACTCCCTTGTGGCATCAAATAATATTCAAACCCTAAATTATTTTGTTGGATCTCTAAAAGAGATATAGTCATGCTTTAATAAAAAAACCCATGCGATTAGCAAGGGCTTCAAGTATCTTTGTCTCCCTATATTCAAGAGGGAGAGATTTCAGCTATACCTAGAAGGGAATAAATTTTACTAAAAAGGATTTTGGGTCAAAGTTTGAGGACCAAGGTTGAATTTATAACCCATAACCTTGAAATACCTATTATTGAACTCTATAAATTGCATCTCTTTGTGCTTTTTCATAAAAAAATAACTACAAAAAACCCTTCCCTTGATACAAATAGAATATGTCATTGGCTCCAGACCATGCATAAAAAATTAGAGCTCTCAAAACTTCAATATCAAGGGTAAGTTTCTAGAACTTACAAATAAGAACTTTCCCTCATAGATCTTGCACTTGTGGCTCAAGGGACTCATCAGAGAAAGTGATGCTGAGAACACATTTTTTCTCAATATTTGGATGTTGGATTGAGGTTTCATGTTGCCCAATCATTGGATTCTAGTTGGAGATTGCATTTGAAGTAGGAGATTTTGGGGAAAACCCCTTCTGTGCAACTTTGTGCCTCTACCCAATGGTTTTTTTTGCACCTTCTTCCTCCTTCCTAAATGATTCAATTTGTTTTCTTCACTTCCATGTTGGGAATCTCTTTGATCTAGTTTTCCAATGGTTCATGTTGAAACCTTTGGGAAAGCTAATCATTACACATGTTGCTCATGGGTCTTTCCATTTGGATTGAGGGGAGTGTCATGAAGGGACAAAGATGGGCCATTTTGAGGTAGGGAATCTTTTGATTTTTTTTTCTTTCAATTATTCCCTAGCAAATACATCATTTATTAGGCCTCTCTAGTCCCACTAGCTAAACCTTCTTGTCTTGGGGTAAACACCTTTCATTGGGTCTCCCCTACAAAAATATAAAATGGCAGTTTCTTTTCCCATTTTAACCTTTTGTGTGGACAAAATGGACCCTAGTGTTGGTAATGTTGCTTAGGTCTAACCGTGTACTAGTGTTGTCCTATTTGATGACACCCAGAGTAACCATGGAACCCTAAAAATCACCATTGCTTCCCTCCATTTTAAAAAAATACCCATTACCATAGCCTCGTGATCTCAGAGTTGATGCCATAATTTTGTTTAGAATAATAAGTACAAAATTATATAATTAAATTTGTTATTTAAATAATGTTGTACAAAATGATCAAACAAATTAATAATTTTACAATTGCATATTTAATTCTAAGTTACAATTAAATTTTTAAATAGTCTTATAGATTTTCTTTTTTGAGAAATATATATAGAATAATATTTTTTCTTATTTGTATAATTAATTAAATAATTTGTTACATTAATTAGATTTTAAGTTTAAATTTTGATTTAAAATCTTCTTAAAAAAGTATCTTATTGCAATTGATTTTAAAAAATTTATTTAATATTTATTTTTAAGTTTTAAGTTGAATATGCCAATTCAATTTATTTTAAAAAAGTAATTAGTACTAATTTTCAAGTTTACTTTATTTTTGAAAAAGTAATCAGTATTATTTTTCATCTTTAATTTATATTTACAAAAATAATTAGTATTAGCATTATATTTTTTATTCATGTTTAATAAACATTAAACAAGATCAAAACTAAACCATTCATAGTGTTTGGTATTTACAATGTCTCTAACTCACATTTGTGGGTAATGCCATTGTGCTTTGAACTACTACATTTATCACCTAACATAGTTGTAATAATGAAATTTATAGCTAATAAGTTATAAAATAGAAATCCTAGAGATTTACTTTAGGATTTGACACCATTCCACTAAAATATCATTTATAAATCAGGTTGGAAAGGGCACATGATTAACTTTCAACCTAAAAGGTGAGTCAATCAACCCTTTGATTTGAATTCTAAATGGGAATTTTAATGGGATATTGATGAAATGTAATGATATCATTGGATAACAATGAAAATTCACTCTTGTGATATGAAAGAAATAAATCTAGGAAATGAAAAACAAATTTAATTATTAGAAAAAAATTGAGTAGACTTGTGTTCACCTGTGATTTGAATTTTGATTTAATTTGATTGGACAAGGCTACCTAGGGTGCTCCTATCTGGATGACTAAAACTAAAATCATATTTCATAGTCCTCAAGTGTCTGATCAGAGGCTTGTTCCTTCCAAATATTATTGTCAGATCTTTGTCGAATGTCAAAATAATTGAGTTTCTATATATTGTCAAGTTGTAGGGTTTCAATGCAACAATGATAAGGTCTTCAATATTCCTTCAATCTTCTTTAGATCTATAACCCACACATTGAAAGAAAGAGGAATGGTTGTTCTATATAGGGGCTTGCCTGATTCAAACCCTGTGTTGGTGTTTACAGGTCCACAATGACAAAATTGATAAAATAGAGCTTATCCTTTTGAGGGATAGAGGCTAAATGATAAATGATTAATGAATAAAAAAATTGGATGTAAATCACCACTGAAATATGATTCCTTGAAGGATTGAAGTCATGCACATATCCCCAAGGCTTGATTTCAATTTGGCTTCAAGACCTACAAGTGTTAGTCTTCACAAATAAAATATATGCATAAACATGAAAAAAATTACATAAAAATTGACATAATATTTTAACAATGAAATGGTACAATAATCATATTCTTGATTACTCTTGAAGTATTATAATTTCTCTTGAAAGTGTTTAATCACCAAAATTCTCCTATTTCTTTCTTTTCCTCTTCTTCTTTCTTCTTAGTTTTCAAATGATGAAATGACTAGGTATTTATATGTAATAAATCTAAATTCCCAAAAATTAAATCTCGATAGCCAATATTTAGAATTTGAAATTCAAATAATAAATTGTCATTTCTAACATATTAAAATTTGGAGCCAAATTAGGGGGAAAAGGCCACCCAATGCACCTTTTCTAGGCCCTATTTTTAGGATGTTAAGCATCAAGGAAAAAGTATTTAATTCCTAATTTGAATTTATACACTTGATTCCTTGATAAATAATTAAATGGGCCATGGAATGCATAAATTAGGAAATTAGGAACACAGTTGGGTCCATGCACATAAGAGGGAGAAAAATCTAGTGTGAAATTCTCAAGGGTGACAATTTATGATGCTACATTTAGCCCCCACTTTGGTGAGAGTGTGAACTTATACTCAGACTCAAACTAAAATAGAAATATGTCAGAGAGAGGTTCTTCATCTAAATTTTGGATAGATAGGATGGAAATGAATCTAGGGGGAGAGCAAAAGCCCCCAAGATTCAAGATCCCATGGAAAACCAATATAAGGACAAGTAACACACATGTATACAATGCAACAATACAACACAATACATACATTACAAAAACATGACATAATGAAGAACACAAAAATAATATCAACTCAATATGCAAATGAAAAAAAGGAGGGTACGACAATCACCTACTAGCAAGCTCCACATAAATACTACTAGGATCCATACCAAAAATGTTCATGACTCACAAGCTAACAAAGTGTATTAACAAAAAATGTATCCCTTTTTCACTTAATTTGAGAATAATTAATAATAAAATGAGCCTAATTATACCCTGATTAAGTGTTGTAATTTTTTTTACACATTCACATTAAGTTTAGGGCCCTTTTAAACTAAAATGGACTTAATGGTGCCTTATTTAGGGTGTTGTAAACTGTATCCTTAAACTTTCACACTAATCTAGGGATTTATTAATTAATTGAGGTTAATTTTCCTTAATTGGCCCCTTTAATTCAAATCCAAGCCTAATTCATTGTAGATTTTAAGGTATAAAACCCAACATTCATAAATTCCATTACATAACACTTAGTTTTAGAAGGTGTGTGTCCTAGGTTAGTGACCTAGGACCCATTTTACACCCAGTGAATGGATTCTCACTAGGTTCTAGGAACCTATTTTCACATAACATTTCACATTTCCCAAAGTGTGTCCTAGGTGAGTTACCTGGGACCCATTCACCACATGGGTAATGGTTCCTCACTTAGACCTGGGACCCCCCACCCCTTGGGATATGTTTTTGGTGGTATTCTAATGATTTGAAATCCATGATTTAATGCCAGCTTGTGATATTTGAATTTCAGGAAGTAATGTTAAGATAAGTATAAATACAAGGCTATTTCACTTAGTTTCACCTAGCAACTTTATGAGAAAGTCCTAATAGAAATTTTATGAGATCAAGAGAAATTAAATAGCAATTTCAAGGAATTCAAGGGTAGATTTATAGAAGAATATTGTGAAAATCAAGATTCATTTCATCATGTCAAAGGCATAGTGCAACATGTATGTTGTTGAGCTAATGTGTTGATGTAGCATTCAAGATCAAATCAAGCATTTCAAAGATAGTGTTTACATCAAGATCATGATCAAGATCTACATTCATTGAAGTCACTTCATGCTAGTTTGCAGATTTATCCAAGGTTCAATTAAGGTGTGGTGAGTTGTGACATCGCATTTTTTTCATTCATCATTCCTTTATGCATTATTTTATTTCAAGGTTTAATTACCAAAATGGGGTTTGACCAAGGGAAACCCCTATTCCCTAACAAAACAACATTTTTCTCCTGTTTGAGGTGTGATTATAGGTTCTAGGTTGAAGATATATTAGATATAAGAATTGAAAAAGTTGTGAAAGTTGTGAAAGTTGCAAAGAAAGTTGTCAAATCATAGAAATTGAGCTACATAATTTATTTTCAGCTTTATAAAACTGCCCAACTAGGATTTGGGAGTGCAGACTGAGAGTAACATAACCCAAAAATTTATTTTCCATAGCCCTCGATAGGACCCATTCACCATAGGGAGAATGAGTCCTTAGTGAGCCATGAAAAAGCACCTTTTACAACCTGTACACAATGTTTGACCCACTTAAAACTTTCCTTTTGATTGCTATATATGTTAGGTTTAATTTTTGATACTCAATTACACATTATCAATTGCATAATTCCTCCCATAGATGCACTCCATTTCTAAGATAACATTCCATAATTAGGTGGGATATCCACTACCACCACACTCATCTTAAACTCTTTGTCTACGTGGGATTCTAATTTGTATGGAAATTTATTTATCACACCAATAATAGGGACTTCTCTTGAATGCATAGCATAAAACTTACCATGGGTGCTATCAAAATTCAGTCCTAATGCTTCCATCATTTTAGCTAGCATGATGTTGTTTGATGCCCCAAAGTCAATAATATAATTTTTTATAAAATTTTCCCCAATAATTAAAGTGAGGAAAAATGGATCTATCTTATCAGGACAAGGAGTGACTAAATTTCCTAAGAAAATATGGGGAATTTCAGTGATAACTCCCTCAACTTACCTTTCTTTCTTCACTCATTTTGGGTGGAGTGAGCACCACTAAATCATTAAAGGCTATAGTAGCACCATTAATAAGGGCTACTTCCTTCCACTTATGTTCCTCTATTCTCATCATTTCAAGGAAAGGCACATATACTTTTACCTAGCTAAGTAACTTAAGCATATCAACAAAAGTATACTTGGGTAATTCAATTGGGAGCATACCTTGTTCATTGTTGTTCTCCTTTTGTTGATTCTTTGTTGCCTCAGCCTTATTCTTATCATCCTTCTTTGTGACTTTAGGGTTTTTCTTCTGTGTCTTTATCTTCGTAGTAGGAGATTTGAATTCTTGAGTAGCTTTTGAAATTTCTACTCTTTTAGCCCAAATTTTACCTCCCTTGCCTTCTTTAGCTTTGACTACTTCCATTTTTTCATCATGATTTTTCTCTTTCTTTTTCACATTCTTCTCCTTGATGAAAAAACCAATAGGACTACCCTGTTCACCACCTACTATTTTGTTCCTTAAATGGTAGAAACTTTTGGCTTGGACAGCCAAGAATATAGTGTATTTCACAATCTCCTCATCTGAGGGTCTTCTTAATGACAAACCATCTTCTATCACTTCCAAATTATAAACCTTAAAATCACTATCAACATCCTCATCAGAAAGAACTTGTTGATAGTATGTACTAGCCATTTTCCTTTGATTATCTACATCTACTTCATAAGAATCCTCATCAGAAGAGAATTCACCGTGTGCAACATCAGAATCACCCATAACCATAAGCACATTAACATCCTCTTCATTTTTCTGATCATAGTCTTCAGGAACATCTTCATCTATTTCAACCATTTGTGCTACTACACATTGCTGAGAAGAGGATGACATGTTTCAAGTCATACACCAATGGTTATCTTCAACAAAAAAAATTGAATTCTTCTATATAGGATCCAGAGGGACTTTATTTTTGGTGTTTCTTCGATTATTTAGAATAGGTTTTCCATTATACCAATTGGTATTATATGGGTGGTCTTGCAACCAAGGAGGTCTTTCATTTATTTGATAATTTTTTGGTTGGAACCTTTCTTGTTTCACAATCTTATCATTTATTTTTTCATAAATTATAAATATTGTCCTAAATAGTTCCTCCTTTAGCACCCAAACTCTTATCTTCCTTTTTTCTACCTTGAAAAAGTTTTGCATCATCTCTTATACCAACTTTACTAGTTTCTCTACTAATATTCACAATATGTTCCACCATTTTGAAGGCTTCTCTCAATGACTAAGGATTCTTATCTAGCAGTCGACAACTCATTTTTGTATCAAAGCATTATCGTAATTTACCAAGTAGACATAGTCATTTAATTGTAGATGAGGAGGCAACCTCTTCCTAGCGTTTTGGAATCTAGTATTAAATTCAGCTACAGACTCATTAGAACCCTTAGAAATATTATTAAATTGATTCAATAAAAAATTGAACCATTCTTGTCACCATATTTCTCTTTAAAAACTCTCTTAAATCCCTCCCAAGAGCCAATGCTCTCGATAGGAAAACTTCTATACCACTCTCGAGCATCTTCAGTGAGTGACTGCATAAACAACTTCATCATGACATCTTCTGCTTCCACCTCAAAATCATCCATAACATTAGAAAATTCTTTGAGATGATCTTCACCACTCAAAGCAGTATTACCAGAGAATTTGACTAGAGCAAGTCTAAAATCCTTAGGGAAAGGGTTAGGGTAGCCAAGTATTCCAATAAAACAAAATTGTTGGTATCTATCTACTTGGAGTGGCCTCCTAATATTTTGATCTCTATTAATATCTCTTTTCTCATCATCACTTTTGTTGTCAGAGTGGCTACTATCTTTATCCTTTCCACTTTCACCATCACCGCCTCCTTTCGTACTTCCTACATCATCTTCAAAATAATAATATTATTCTTATTCTTTCCTCCACCTTCACCACCTTGATCACCACCACCACCTCCACTACGATTATATTCATTAGAATTATTCTTTTGTGACTCACTATTAGTAATTTCTAGAGCTTGAAGACTCTGGCATGGGTTTGTACATTTTAAGAAAAGCAATCTTCCTAGCCATCTCTGCATTAGAAGCTATTATTTCAGCTTTCTTCAAATCTTCTTGTAACTTTTTATTCTTCAAATGTAATCTCAATATCCTAGGATCTGGGGGTGCAGAAGATAGAGTTGGATCAACATTGGCCTTGTGTGTGGAGATTTCAGCAGATGAGGTATTGGTAGTAGTACTGGTATTGAAGGTAGTTTTCTTGGGTTGTTCAATGGGTCTCTTCCCAGGATCTACAAATGATGTCTTCTTAGTAGTAGTAAGAGGATTTGAGGCTTTAGTAGTTGAGATAGATGTAGTGTAGGTACTAGTAGCAAAAGTTCCCATTGAGACTATTACTTTAGGAATATCATTGGTCATTTTAGAAGCAAATCTAAAAAAAATTTCCTCAAAGGTCTTATGCCTAGCAGGATCTTCTCTCATTTTCTCCAATTTTTGTTTTCTAGCATCTCTCTCAAGTTGCTTAGCTATAATCCTATCTTCCCTATCCTTTAACTCCCTAATTCTATTCTCTTCTTCTTGGATCCTTAGTTTTTCTTCTTTATAGCTTTCATGTCTTTATCTATGTCTTCTACATTTTCTAGAACATCTCTAGGCTCACTTGGGGAAGGAGTATAGTAGGGTTGGTCAATAGGATCTTCCTCAAGAGAAAGGTGCACTTGTACATTAGGATACTCACCTCTTGGCTTAAAATTCTTGCCATTAAAAATGAAGCCAACGCCAGGGGTTAGAGGCTCTAAAAAATTCTTATTCTTACCCCAAAACTCCCACCTATCCTCTTCTCTTGAAATATTAAGCTCACTGTCAAACACTTGTTCAATAAGAAAACTTCCTTGGTCAATGTTAGACCCTTGAATTTCATGTGCCTTTTCATGAATACTTGCAATACTTACTTCAATATTAAATGTGGGAGATGCATCAATAGGAGAATCAACAAACTTACTCAATTCAAAGGTCTTCTTTACCTAAGTAGGTTGCTTCTCTTAAGCAGGTTCAGATTCTTCCTTCTGCTCAGGATGTTTCTTTGCATAACTTTTGGTCTTCTTCATGATGTTAGATGCGTCAAAATCTTTCTTATGTTATTTTTGAGAACTTGTCTTTAAACTGTTACTAGAGAACTCAGAGTCACCACCCAAAATGTTGGGAAATAAAAAGTGATTGCACTTTGACTTTGTACTTGTAACTTCAAATAAGATTTTAAACATAACCCAACACAAGGTGATAGAATGAAACTAGACTTGACGGATAAGATTGAGTATTATGTGACTAATGCAATAGAATTTAAACCAATTATTCTTCACATTGTAAAGAATATCATAAAAAACACTTGACTCTGACTATACTAGACCTGAACTAGAGACTTTGGACTTAGCTAGTCCCCAACAGAGTTTCCAATTTGTTGGTGATTTTTTAAGAACCAAACTTATCTCCAAAAATACGTATGGAATTTTCCATTTCCAATATTCAGTAGTCCAAAAGGATTGGCCAACAAATGAGTGGAAGCTTACAAAAATTCTACTCCTACACTTTGGGCCCTAAAAAACCTGAGAGTGTGATCCCACAATGTATACTCAATAATTCACAAAATTATAATCAAATACATTGTCAATAATAGATACTTCTCATAAAATTACTCAGCAACATAATGCATCAAATAAGTTGGCAGCTTATTTATCAATATCCTATAATTGAAGCATGAGAAGGAATAACTTCGACTTAAAACAACTACAGTGGTATCCATTTGAAAATTTGTAAATTAAAGTGATTGGCTAATGAATCAAAACAGAAACTAAACAAAAAATACTTTGCATGAACCACTACCTTTATCCCAAGAATCAGAGTCAATATCAACCTGTATAACTAGATAGCAACTCAATAATAACAACATACAGTCACAAGAAATACTACATTACAACACTTCCCTACTACATTCATGATCTTTATTACTTATAAAATATCCTAGAACCTGATTCTTATGAGTTAATGATATCATCCAAGCATTTACATTAATTCTTTCAATCAATAAGAAAGAATGAAATCAAACATTCATTGAGAAGCAATAGAGACAAATAAAAGGAATCATGTATTGCTTTCATTAATAACTCATAAAATGAGTACAAGGAGAGACAATAGCCATGAAATTGGTACTACTCTGCATTGTATTTTCTATACTGTTATCAAAATTACATACATAATACTGAAATCTAACTTAAGAAAAAAAATGTAAAACATACTTAGTATTTTCCATACAATTCACAGTGTCGATTGCAAAAAACAATGAACCCGTACTTTCTAGCACTGAATTCACTCTTATAGAAATGAAGGAGCAAAAAAATCCTCAAGCCAAAAAATACACATGTCAAAACCCTATTAGACTGTTTGGAATAAAGATTCCCTAGTTCAGTTACAATGCATTCCCAAGAGGTGGGAAACATGTGGGAAAATAAAAGAATTCTTCATTCGTTGTTGGAGATCTAGTCCAATTTTCAAAATGGGTACAACAAAATAGTTACCTCAAAATTTTTGCCCACGAAGACAAAGTGAAAGAAGGAAGCATGAAAGAAACATAAAAGAAAATTCAAGAGATGTGTCCATGTCTATAGCCTTGTGATTAATTCAACTTGAAGAAGTTGCATTATATTTTTTATACTTTATCAAAATCCTAATCTATACTAAATCCAGGATATATAGTGCATTCTAAACTATCTGTTATTCATCATGGTTGCAAACTTCAAAATTACAAATCACTAACTCGACAGCTTTTATGCGAGACCTCCCATTCTTTCCAAGTACCTACCCTTCCATGCTAGGAATTCATCTTCAATGGGCGAGTCAAAATTCATGACTTCATCAAAACTCTATTTATAAGGTGCATACTTGGTAACAATTTGGTTAGCTTCCTTATCAAATTCTAGTAGGATAGTCCCAACATGAACTAACATATCCATATTTCTCTTCAATGTCTCCATATCAAATCTCTAAAAAATTGACATAGCTTGATTCAAAATGACTTGATTTATTTCATTTTTCCACTCCTGTAGAGTCCTAATGCTATTATCATTTCTAAAAATGGATGGGAGAAGGCCATGATGTGATTCACAGAAGCATTTTACAAGCTTCTTTATTCTATTCTTCAATGATTCAATATTTCCCATGTATCCTTCAATCTTTCCTACAAGAACTATAGTAGGTTTAAAATTTTTAGGTAGATTGGGATCCTGCTTAACTCCAATTCCCATCAATATCAAATCTTGCTTCATAGGGATCCAAATTTCCATGAGTGGAATGGCTCTTTCTCTATCAATGTCAAAATTTCTAATAGCATCCACCATAGATGAATAACTTTAGTGAATAGTATTCAACTTGTTATTCACTCTTTTGTTCAAGTGTTCTAGCACTATTGTGACAATATTTGTATTACTCTTGAAATTCTCCTCATCATGATTATCGCATTTCTCTTTGTACTCATTCAACTACCTAAGAAAATCATCCCTACTGATATCCCCTTCAACCTATGGCCCTTCTGATGTGTTCGGTTCTACTATTGAAATGGGCACACTCCCCATGTTATGTGTCACAATGGGCAATGAAGAACTTGATTCAGTAGTAAAATCTGAGGGTATTGCTCCTTGTGAAGCAGTGGGGGAGACAATATCATTCTACTTAGGCTTTCCAAGTTGCAATCTTTGCAATATATCCTCCAATAATGCCACCTTTGTCTGCAACTGCATATTCTCTTGCTCAAGGTCTCCATATTTAACTAACAAATTATTGCACTTTGTCCTGAGATTATCCTTTTCTATAGTTAGAGATTCTATAGTGGCCCTTGTGAATTGTGCAATATAAACTGACAGATTGGTAGCTTTTATGGCCAATGTTTTTGACACTCTTTTTATTATTAGGCCTCCAATGTAGTTAGTTGCAGGTTCAACAATATCAGGCTTTCTTGTGCTTGGAGCTAAAGACCATATAGCCAAGGCTTCCAAATCTTCACTATAAGTAGACACCTATAATGAAGGTGCAACTTGTTCTTATGTATCATAGAGAGGCCTGTCACTTTTCTTTATTGTGTCAAAAGCTATGGTAGAAGCGAGATCCCATTCTAGTACCAACAAAATGCCACTAGTCCTACCCATTCTCGATCCTCCTTTGCAATCATTTTTTGGAATCTAGTTCTCATTTCATTTAACACCTTTTTCTAGATGATAGTATCTATAAATTATGGGTGAAGGCTCCTTTCTATAGCCAAAATTTTTACATATTCATCTCTTTTAGCCATGTATGCAAATTCCATAAAATCTTGAGTCTTTATAAATGAGTCATCATCTAAAAACCTTGCACATGCTTGAACCCACATATCATCCTTTCTATTGAGTCTAGTGAGATCAACTTTACTCAATCTTGTTTCCAATTGATGTGTTGTCCTTACCACAGGTGTAGTGGGTGATTCCTCTAGAATTTCATATTCTGACACAAATATCATCATTTGATCCTTCATCATCATAGTCCACTAGACTAGTGGCTTCAACCTTTTGTCTTTTCAATGGTGGCTCCCTTGGTCGTAATTCACTAGGTGGTGGGGAATAAATGTTTAGAATTTCAATCTCTATCAGCCTTGGTGGAGATTGCAGTGGTACTTGTGGCACAGGAGAAGGAGGATTGCACTCCTCTTGCTAAGGTGGAGTAGGGACTTCATCAATTTTCTTTGCCTTACTCTTTCTCCTTGCAAAGAATTTTATTCTTGGTTCCTCAAGGGCTTGTGATGTAGATTCTTCTCCCATAACTAGGATTTCTCCTCCACTTAGTCCTTCCATAAATGGAGCTTTCCCTTTATCTTTACCTATTACCCTTTTAGATTCAAGGTGACCCACTATTGAATCAAAATTGCTTGCTACATGCTCCATGTTTTGTATTATATCTTCAACATCTGGGAGAAATTTGACTTCTTGTTTTATTTTTCTCTGCATTTTATTGAATGCAATCCATATTGCAAGCCTTTTTTCCTACTCCAAAGTGTTTGACACATTTCTTATTACATCTTCAGGGTACTAGAAAATGTGGATAAATTTGGAGCTGTTGTTTATTTCTTTTAGCCAAGCCATAAAACCTTCAGGGTCATATCTTACCCTCTCAACTAACCTCTGCATGTAGTATGTTTTAAGTATATCAAGGATGTTATTCCAAGCTCCCTTGGTTATAAATAAATCAGAAAAAACAAGTGTATAGAAGAAAGAAAGTTTGTTTTCCTTGATTCAATAAGATTCCATTCTCTACACTTCCCAATTACCACATAACCTCAAGGAAACCAATTCTTTTTGGCACAAAATTTGGTATCAAATGAGGTGCTACCATAGAACCATATACTCTTAAGATAGTATAATCAAGGTATGAAATAAAAGCCCCCCAATTATGATGAACTCCTGGATCAGGATTTATCTCCTTGGGTCTTAAGAAATCATGTAGAGCTATGGGAATCCTAGGTAAACCCACAATCAAGACTCTCTTCAATTTAGAACCAAACAAATTCTTGAATGCCACATAGTCATTTGTGCTATCATCTTTGTCCAAGACTGTGGTCCAGCATTGCACAAGAAAATATAAGTCACCCACCTTTCTTTTTAAGACAATATTGTGCGCAAAGTAAACTACACCCTTAAATAGAAACATGTGCATCAATAATGAATACCAACTAAAATTCACTCCTAATTCACCCTTCTTCAACCTTGTCAATCCTTCATGCATTTTTTCTAAAAGAAAACCCGCATAATCATATATTACACAATATTGGGGTTGTTGGATATGGGCAGCCATATACATCCATGCTAGTGGCATTCTAGAGATAGGATCATAATGAATTGTTTGATAAATGAAATAAAAAATTCTTTTGAAGTAGGGAGAAAAATAGTTTACTGGGAAAGGATCTTTATTATGTGGTCCTATTACAATTTTTCATCCTGCAATTTTTGCTAAGAATCTCAACAGGACATGGACTCTAAATGAAATCTTGGTTTTATCATACCCTTGCTTAAGAGTTTCTTCATTCATGTTTTTCATTTCATCACTCCATCTAGTGAGCTTGAAAACAAAACCCAATTCCTCCTTAGTGATTATGACCATTTTTTCCCATCATATGTTTTTATAGTCCTTCTGACTGGGTCATAATTAGTAGCTATTTCCTTAAGAAATTCAACATCCACATAGATATTTGGCACAATTAACTTTCCCAGGTCATAATTCCAAGGGTTTCCTACTAGGATAACCATATTTCTATTCCTGAACCAGCTATAAAATAGTTCCCATCTAGTATAAGGAAATCTAACATCCCTGATAGAACATATTCTGTCAAACAGACCCTCTGCTACTTACGGACCTTGGGGAATCATTTTTCCTTTAGGTTTGTCACTAGTTGAAGGTGGTAATTGATCCATGAGGTCTTTATTTAAAGGTATTTTGGAGCAGACTCTTCCCATTTAGAGGAAAACACTTTTATTTTAGGAGCCATAACACAAAAGGTAATACAAGGCAGGGCTTATAGTTTTTCTGAACAAGGCCTACAAATTTTGTGTGGGTTTGACACAAATTATGCAAATGCAGAATTAACAAATTATTCTTTATGAATGTTAAAGCTTAAAATGATGAAACAAGAAAACCCTAATAGACTGAAGGCCGATAAACCACAACTTATCAATAATGTTGGAGAGAGGGCAATGATTCACTTACTAGTTTTCTTCACAAGTGGACAATCCTAGCTCTGATGTTAGAAAATGTTGAGAAACTACAACATGAGCTCCTTGAGTGTTTCGAGTATATTTTCAATGTGGAATTATGCCTTTAAGACAAATATTTAATAATTATGCAACTCCTTACTTTGGTAGATCAATGTCCTTTTACCTATTAAGGCCAGCTCGTGCAAACTAGAATGACTCACTTGCCCTCAGCTGAGTTTTGAATGCCAGTCATTGATCCTTTTAGGGTGCTAATTAATTGGCGATCCAAATTTGACCAACTTATTTTAAAAGATCTGACTGTTCATAGCCGCAATACTTACCAAATGATAGGAGGCCACATGGAACTACTTGTTAGCAGTACGTTGGCTCCACAATCTCTTTGTTGCTATAGCTTTGATCCATGTGTCCTTTTCCCCTTGCCCCTATGATTCATAACTCATGTGAAAATTTCATCAATAGGGAGATGAAGAGAGGCTTTGATTAGATTTATTGGATTCTTCAAGCAAAATTCTTAGTTATCCATAGTTCTATCCTTCATACAACATCGATGGCTTAGATTAAAAGATTTCAAGCACATGTGATAAATCTGCACTAGTAACACACACTTTATTTTCCATGCCCAGTGTGGAGGTTTTAATTAAATATTTTCCCATGCACCAATGCTTCCACATTCTTTGGATCACTCCATGTGGCAGATGCCTGCTTCCCCATTGGGAATCTAGAAAAAGAGATGGGGCCCACACGAGATAGTGGGGAGCAGTCAAGATTAACTCATGTCACCTACTATCAACCATTGATTCCATTTACAACTCAACAATACTAACCATTTGAAACCATCAGGCCCTATTGTTTGATAAGATATGTGGCAACCGCCTGCCAGTCCATGTGGTTATTTTAGTAGGAATGAAGAAAAAATGGGCACATGAGGAACAGTCTAGATGTGGCCACCTCAATTATCTCCCACTGTAGATTCTCTTCAACAACCACCTACATGCCTTATCAAAGATGTCAGGCCAACCAACCATCCAAGATAGATGACCTTTGCCTGTGAGCCCATATGAATAAAATCATGCAAAAAAAATAGAATGGGCACGCGGGGAACAATGGTGATCATCTACATCAATATTATGACAATTAAAAGTCCTTATATCTACACATGTCAGAAACTATTAATCATCTTAGAAAGGGACCCGACTAGGTCGATGAGAGTACACCCACAACATAAAATACTGAAGGCTTTTTAGTGGGAAATATTTAGCCCAACTTAGGAAAAATTAAAACCATAGCCCAACATACATCAACCAGTAAAACAAGACCAAAGGGCCGGTTACTCAATGGGTTTCGATGGCATAAATCATGACTTAAAGGACTGTGAACTAACACAAGGGGTCAACCAAAAAATAAAACCTTTGTGAGGATAGAAATCAAAGGGTTTTTTTTTTTAAATAAGACCTGAGTAAACTAAAACCATTACACAGTGTCAAGAGATGAAACCCATAGTATTCTAGAACTAAAAAAGACTTTGGAGATGGAACATGAAAATTTCTAATGAGTTCCATTAGTGGCTCCAACTGGGGACGTATGTCTCTTGCAGGCAAGGCGAGATCCTAGAATCTTAGGTTGAAGCAGATCAGAACTGGGGAATAAAACAAGAGGACCAAAACCAGGGAGCCACCTGGACTAGCTAGTAGGACTAAAGAAGACACAAAAAATGAAAACATGCCTATATATATAATGTAAAAAACCTATAGTTTACATGGATTTATAACATACCTAGGAAAAGTATGGTTTTAAGAACTGTCCATGTATCAGTAGTTCAAAAAGTTCACCTGTCAAACTTTGGAGGAAAAAAGAATCCTCACCATGTGTACTAGCTATCAGATAAGGACCAGTCCATAATGCTTCAAATTTCCCATGTTTTCCCTTGTGATGATCCCTTGCATTCCAGGCTAACACCATACTATTTACCTCAAATTTCTTGGGAGAAGCTCTCTTACCATGTAAATGCTTAACTTGCAGCTACATCTTCATATTTTTAGCATGAGCTTCTCTTCTAGTTTCAACCAGCTGCACCAAATTATTTATTTATTGTTGCATATTATTACACACATCTTCACCATATTCTTGCATGAAATTGTAAATCTTCAATAGGTTATTATGTGGCATTCTAGCATTTAGACCATATACCAAACCAAATGGTGAATAAAAAGTAGATTTCTTCACAATCACTCTATCTACCCAAAGTGTTAATTTCAGCTTTGAGTCCCAAGCCTTTTTATTATTCTCCATCACCATTTTGATAATCTTTATCAAGCTCCTGTTACTAGACTCATCCTAACCATTTCCTTGAGGATGGTAAGGTGAAGAATAAGAAACTTGTATGCCATGTTTATCACAAAAGTTTTTGAATTCCTCAAATCTAAAACACAACATTATTTGAGATGATCTTTTTAGGACTCCAAGCCTAATGAGAATGTTATTTAAGTGGAAATCCACCACCACCTTGCTTGTTTCCTTCTTTGTGGGTATTGCTTCTACCCATTTCGTGAAATAATCAATGGCAACAAGGATCCATGAATGCCCTCCACTAGACTTTTCTGGTATCTCTCCAATGAAATCAATTCCCCATTTTTTGAAATGGGCTTGAACTATCATAGGCCTAAGTGGTAGATTTACTAGAAACTTCAAATTTCCTAAAAACCTTTGACAAGTGTCACAAGTCTTAATGAGCTTGCGAGCATTCTTAAAAATAGTAGGCCACTAGAATCCTACTCTCAAGATCTTGTGGGTAGTCGTATTTGCAATATAGTGACCACCACACACCCCACTATACATTTCCTACAAGAGTTCTAGTGTCTTCTTTCCATCTATGCATTTGAGCAATATACCATCCAAGTTTTTCCACCATAGCTCATTGTTAATAGCCACATACTTGATGGAATGCAATTTCAATGTCCTTTTGTCATTCTCAGCCATGTCTTCAGGACACTACAAATTCTATAAATACTAGACAATTCTTCTATGCCATCTGCATGTTTGCATATCACAGATAGGTGCAACATCAATCAATTTTTTCTGATTAACCTAATTAGCCTCAAAATTAGTTTCTATCATGAACTTAGCTAGGCCCTGTCCTCTTACTAATTCAGTGATCTAAACATCAATGTTAAATTCTTGGATCTTATTGATCCATCTACACCTTATGCATGTAGTCTCTTGCTAAGTGAAAATATCCTTCACAACAGCACTCAGTACAAAAGCTATGATAGTAGCTCCCTATAGGCAAGTCCTAAAGCTATTTACAGCCTTAACTAGAGCATATGCTTGCTTCTCAGTTATGTCATATTTTAGTTCTGCATCTTGTAAAGACTTGCTAAATAATTTAGTGGGTTGTTCAAAGCCCTCTTGATTTTTTGTAACAAAACATCAACAATGGTATGAAAAGAAGCTAAAGAAAACATGTGCATTGGCTTGGAGAAATCAAAAGATTTCAATACTGGAGCCTCCTTAATAGCTTGTTTAATCTTTTTAAATTCTTGAATAGGATCCCCACTTCATAACACCTTTTCTCCCTTCTTTAGTATCTTGGAAATAGGTCTTGTGATTTTTACAAAGTTAGTCACAAACCTTCTCAAAAAAATATTTTTCCAAAAAATGATTGAATTCCCTTAACATTTTTTGGTTGAGGGATTTTATCTATGGCTGCTACTCTTTTAGGGTCTATCCTTAATCCATCTTTAAACACAATGTGTCCTAGGAACTTTCCCTCAGTTACCCCAAAATCACATTTATTTGGATTCAAATATATCCCATACTCTAGTGACCTGAAAAAATACCTTTTCTAAATTCATACAATGATCTTCCTCTTTCTTGGAGTAAGTGGTCAAGTCATCTTGATATACATCCATAAATAAATCAATGAAATCATAAAAATCTATGTCCATAGCTCTCTAAAAAGTGGCACCTACATTTGTTAAGCCATAGGGAATTTTGATATAGACATAGGTACCCCATGGAGTAGTGAACGCAGTCTTGTACTGCTCAAACTCCTTCACTTTTACTTGTTTATAACCTGAAAAACCATCCATTATTGATAGTAGCTCATAACCAATTACCTTTTATAACATGGCTTCCATGTTTGGAAATGGGTAATTATCCTTTAATGAGGATACATTCAGGTTCCTGAAATCCACACATAATCTTATGTCACCATTATTTTTTCTTACTGGTATCAAATTGGTGTTAAACATGCACAGGACAACTGAGAGGGGGGAGGTGAATCAGTTGTCATAAAATTCAAACTTAAGACTTCAACACTCATCACTTCCACAATCACACTATTCTATTATTAAGAAATAAAATGAAACAAAAATAAAAAAAAAGTAAATCAACATAATGAACACCAAAATTTTACATGGAAAATCCAATAAGGGAAAAACCATGGTGAGGGCTAACTCACAATATAAAGAGATTATAAAAATGAATACAGAGGCTCACTGCTAAGGGCTCACTACCCAGAAGGAGACTCACTATCCAATAGGAAGGCTCACTACCTACAGAAAAATTTGTAGAACAAGTTAGGCTATACAACCAAAATGAACTGAAAAGATGCACCTATCAAGTGTTGATGCAGTTCTGGTGATGTTGAATATATAGACTTAACACATTTAATATTTTCACACTTCTTCACTTTAGCATTCACAACTCAATCATCTATCTATTATTTTCTTCAAAACTGTTCAATATATATATACCTAATCTTCACCACAAGCATCAATTAGGTTGGCCTAATTAAATGCACTTCTTATTCATGAAAAGTATCAACTGTTGGCTCCAATCACTCACAAAATAATTACAAAAACAATTCAAACCTTCAACACGTTACATCATGTTGGCATAGACCAAAAATAGGTCGCACATATGTCCACATACTATATCACAATTAACTCAAGAAGTCAGCCAGGAATAGACTTCAAAGAAAAAAGGAAACCAATAGAATAATTCCACTACATCGTATGAGCACCAAAGCACATAATAATCTAATCATACATGCCTTCAACAATCATAAACAATCTCCAAAAACCGCAACCAGTAACTATCAATTGCGGAGAAATGCAGACTAAAATACTAGAGAGTGCACCAAAAATATCGGATCCACCACCAGAGGAGATAAACCAGTTGTGTACACTATTTTAGGGTACTAGACCGAGATTCCAACATGGTGGCATCAATGAAAACATATAGAAATTTTTTTCCATTCTTCCAACAATCTCCCCCTTTGTCATTGATGGCAACATGTAAAAAATTTCTCCTTCAATCTCTCCCCATAACTTTATATTCTAACTCTCTCCATACTCTTAACTCTCTCGCCCTTTGACATCAATGGCAAAGGGCGACAAAAAAAAGAGGTGTAAACATGGTGACATCAAAATTTCAAAAAGAATTCCAACTCTTCAAACATTCAAAATTTAAGTGAAGATGATGTTCTTCACCTGAAATACCTTCTTGTACCTCTCTTTGAGAGCTGGATACAAATTCTTCTAGTTGAATATAGGTGAATCCATTCTTGTGCACGTACTTTCTAATAAAGCCAACATAGTGAAAGAAGATGACCAATTTGTAGAGGAGCACTATTTTTCAACATCTTCTACGTTAGTAAGTATTCTAGAAAGATGGTCTAATTAGACCTTAGCAATCTCCTTAAGGAGCTAGAAGGTCTTCACCACATCATCTCTTTGTCTTTGTACAATGATCAATTCATCTTTTAATTCACCAACTCTTAGTATTTTCTTCCCTTCTTTATCTTCAAATATATCAAAATTCTTTCCAATGTTGTTCACTTCAGATTCAATCACTTCAATTTTTCTTTTGAAATTATCTATTGTTGCAAGCCAACAAAGACAATATTTGTAAATATATGATATTTCTTTAATGTAATTTTTTTTTCCATGATCAGTTCAGATAATCTCTACTTAGCTTTACCACATCTCCTTTCAACCAAGGTTTCCAACTTGCGTCCTTCTGGACCTTCAAGCAACATTCTTTCTTCAACAATCTCAACTAGATTTTCTTGTAAGGAATAAGAAACAACTGATACTTCAATACCTTTCTAAAGTAGATATTCTACCAAAGCATCATCAATATTCAGTCTATCAATAGGAGAGGTTGCATTCCATAATTCACCAATATTCTTCATCTTTCCCTTAACCATCATAGATTGGATGTCATCAGGATCAAAGGACTCAAATCTAGTTAGGGATTATTTCTCCTTTTCTTTTGAAATTTCAATGATATCTTTAGTTATAACTTTTCTCTTCTTC
Source organism: Sequoia sempervirens (assembly GCA_007258455.2). Taxonomy (NCBI): domain Eukaryota; kingdom Viridiplantae; phylum Streptophyta; class Pinopsida; order Cupressales; family Cupressaceae; genus Sequoia; species Sequoia sempervirens. Next base: position 54,630,118 of record VDFB02105785.1, read on the forward strand.
AATTTTGGAGGGGAATCACTAATGACAACCTCCAATTCTATTTTATCAAAGGAAGATCCCACTTCAAATTGACTCGATGCAGATATACCAAAGATTTTTTTTTTTTTTCAGGGATGAGAAATATGATCTGCACATACTTACATTATCTTCCAATGACTAGATATTTGTAGACTTTCTTTCCAATAGGAATACTAGATTCCCACACAACATTATCATTTCCCAGTAGGGAACTCAGAAATTAAAACACCAAGCACACCAAAAAAGATCTAAAATGAAAGGGATAACCCTCAACCAACGACATTCAAGCAATTTCAAGTAGATTTTCAAGTAACAAGATGCACAAATCAAACTGCTTGTTCTCCTTAACCATCATATGAGCAATGTGTATGAAAATAGCCGAAGTTGATTTTTCATGATTTCTGAAATATTTTTTTTAAGAAATATCATACGCAACATACCTAACAGCTAAATCTGAAAGTGTATCTATCAATAGTGATTGAGGGTCTTTACTAATGCCAGTCAATTCCTCCATGTCTTTGTACTTCACAGTTTTCTTTCCAAGGAGTTCTCCAATACTGCATAAACTAGTAATCACTTTGATTTCTTCTTTCGTGATTAAGTAGGGTTTTTTTGATACAATATTGTTGCTCTTGAAATGATTCAATAGGAAAAAAATACTCTTTATCAGTAAACGATGAAAATTCTCTCCACAAATCCATACCTAGGGTCTTTATGTTCTGTAATTCATTTTTTCTCAACCCTAGTTCTATTCCTTTCATCTTTCTATGATTATATTTTTCTAGTTCAACCCCTTTCAGCTTCAGAGGGATAACACCACTTGATCCTCTATCCATTGCTATGCTTTCTTAAATTTTTAATCAAATCTTCTTCGATTTTCTTCTTCCCATTTTTGCAAACTAAGAAATGTTTCCAGATTACCCAAGACAATCTCTTCGAATTCCCTTCATAATTTCTTCAAGATCACTTCAAGATCACTTTAGGACATCATTCAAGTTCTTTAAATGCTCAATTTACCAAGAAGACTCACAAATTTCAGCTTTTACATCAATGAATTTACCTTAGAATGCATTAAATGTGGTAGACATCAAAAAGTTGCTAAAAACATTCTTCTTAACACAAAAAGCCCTAATTTGGTGTACAAATCATCATGACAACATACTTTCTTTTGCTTCTTTTTCAAAGGTCTTTGAATATTCATTCTTCATATTTCGACCTTGAGCCAACCTCTAACACACCATTCTTCCAAGGGGTTTTTATAATTTTTTGATAATGCTCCCCCTAAGAACATGCTAGGTCTAATTTCCTAATAAGTCATTTGTACCAAATGAGGGTACAAACACATCAGTAGCTTCAGGTTTTTCTTCTTATTTCTTCTTCCATACCTTATTCATCTCTTGCTTCATTTCTTCTTTTTCGATCTTCTTTACCAATTCACTCTTCTCTTTCAGAGTAGACTTCTTTCCCTTCTTACTTCTACAAAATTTTGAGACATGTCCAGGTTTGTTGTAGTTATAGTAGACAACACTTTTCTAATTATCCTATCCTCCATTATTCTTCGATCTACATTGATTTGCTCTATGTCCAAATTTATTACATGTATAGTAGTAGCCATTAAAGAGTTGATTCATTCTGCCTTCATTAAACCTATTCCTTATTACTTGATTGATCATTATCATCTGAGATCTGCATTCTATAGCCTTATGTCCAATCTTCCTACATTCAAAACATTGTCCGGTCAAGGGACTAGAAAAGTAGTTCTTCTTGCTCTTGTATTCTGTTGCTCTGTGACCATATTTGTTACAAGAAAACCAAAAACCATTGAAAGAGGGATGCCTTTGTGTATTAGACTATCTCATAGGAGGTCTCCTTGAAAAATTCCTTGAATTTATTTTTTGATTTCCTTTTTCTTGACTCTTCTGATTGTTCATTTTATTCTTCACATCTTTAGTACTTTCATTGGTATCAATTCCCAAACCACCTTTGTCTTTACTTGGTTTCTGTTCTACAAGTAATTCTTCAAGTTTACCTAAGCTAGATCTAAAGTTATTCTCACAGAGTTTTACCTTCTCTAGTTCCACTCTTAAGTTTACTATCTCCTAGTCAAGTCTAGAGCATTCATCAAACTTGTTCTGCACCATTGTATTTAGACATTCTTCAATCCTCTTCTTCTCTTCTACTGTCACCTTCAGTCCAATTATCTCTTGTTTCAATTGTTCACTCACTTCTCTATGTATTTCCTTGAATTTCTTCAATTGTTCTTTTAGTTTCCAAACACATTCATTTGCATCATCCAAATTCTCTTTTAGATCTTTGTTTTCTCTTTCCACTTTATAAAGATCCTCAAGAGTATTTTGAAGCTCTCTTTTATCATCCATTTAACCAACCTTCAGGATCCTCCTTAAGTGATTAATCTCTCCACCAAGGAACCAAAGCTCTAATACCAATTGCTAAATAAGCTCAGGACAACTAAGAGGGGGGGTGAATTAGTTGTCACAAAATTCAAACTTAAGACTTCAACACTTATCACTTCCACAATCAAACTATTTTGTTATTAAGTAAGAACATGAAACATAAATAATAGAAAGTAAATCAACATAATGAACACTATATTTTTACTTGGAAAACCCAATAAGGGAAAAACCACAATGAGGGTTAACTCACAATATAAAGAGATTATAAAACTAAATACAAAGGCTCACTACCAAGGGCTCACTGCCTACAGAAATGACTCACTTTCCAATAGGAAGGCTCATTTCCTATAGAAAAAACTGCAGAACAAGTTAGGCTATACAACCAGAGTGAACTGAAAAGATGCACCTATCAAGTGCTAATGCAGTTCTGATAATTCTCAATATATAGACTTAACACATTTTATATTTTTCACACTTCTTTACTTTAGCATTCACAACTCAATAATCTTTCTATTATTTTCTTCAAAAAATTTCAATATATATATATACTTGATCTTCACCCTAAGCATCAATTAGGTTGACCTCATTAGATACACTTCTTATTCATGAAAAATATCAACTATCAACTCAATCATTCACAAAATATTTCCAAAAACAATTCAAACCTTTAGCACGTTACATCATGTTGGCATAGACCAAAAATAGGTCACACATATGTCCACATACCATATCACAATTAACTCAAGAAGTTGTCTAGGAATATACTTCAAAGCAAAAAGGCAACCAGTAGAATAATGCCACTATGTCATACGAGCACCAAAACACATAATAATCTAATCATACATTCCTTCAACAATCATAAAAAAAACTCCCAAAACCAAAACCCGTAACTGTCAATTGTGGAGAAATGCGAAAGAAAATACTGAAGAGTGCACCAAAAATACTGGATCCACCACCGGAGGAGATAAAATAGTTGTGCACACTGTTTTAGGGTACAAGTCCAAGCTGCCAACTTGGTGACATCAATGACAAAATTCTTGCAAACTTCTCCATTCTTCCAACAATTGGATACCCATGAAGAGTGTCTAATGGGTTTTATAATACCAACATCTCTCAAATTAACCAACTCCTCTTGCATCTTGGGAGCTATAGTAGGATTAATGGGTCTCTTCTTTTTCCTGAAAGGTTTAGCATTCTCCTTCAGAGGAATTTTATTTTGAAACAATTCCTCTTTGTAAGCTTCTAGGCCATCATATGACCAAGAAAATACATGTTTGTATTTTCTATGTAAGGTAATTAACATTTCCTTCGCCTTTGGCTTCATCTTCTTTCTTACATAAACTTTATTAGGGGCATTTTTAGTCCCCAAATTTACTTCCTCCAGGTCATCTTGGTGAGTAGTAGATGTCTTGGTCTTGCTTTTGTCTTGACTATAAAAAACCCTTTCAAGTGCTACAAGGGCTTTGGGGATTTTATTTATTTTTAACTGAATAATTTATTTTCCAAATATTGTATCCTTTCCATCAATATTTTAAAAAAATCCACCAAAGTCAATCTCCTGACCTTTATATTCATCAACACAGTTCAAGAATCTAAGAATATCCTCATCATCATTGAAGATCCACTAGTTGTGTACATTGTTAGGAATGGAATGCCTTGTCTATATCTCAACCTTAGAAATTCCTATGAAAGTTATATTATTGGGTTTCAATGCAATGTTAGCAAGTAAGTCAACTACTATGTTATGTCCTCTTTCCATCCAGTTGATTCCAAGAGCATCAAACTACTCAATGGAATCCCAAACAACATTTCTGTACAACTTTAGTTTTTTATTCTTGTAGGCATATTAGCTCTTACTTGGGATATCACAAGCTCGGAATCACCGACCACCATTAACTTTCTTGTTTTGTGCTTCTCATCTAGTCTCAACCCCAATAATAGAGCTTCATACTCTGCCACATTATTTGTACAGACAAAGGACAATGTGAAAGAAAATTTATAAGTACTATCACTAGGTGATACTAATAATATCCTTGCACCAGACCCTTCTTTGGAACTTGCACCATCAAAATACATTTTCCAAAGTCCATTTTTCCCAGACAATCTTACAACTTCATTTTATATCGATTCAGGGAACCTATCAATTTCTCTTGGTAATCCTTCCATTTTGAAATTACTAATGTCATTTTCTACAAAAATAATTGTATCATCCTCGGGAACATGCTCCAACATATGTGTGACTCTCAATTCTCTCATCACCTGAACAACCTTACCATTTATGGGAAATTTGGCATAAGACATGTCACATTGCATACTTCCTCCCATAGATGCACTCCATTTCCGAGATAGAAACATTCCATAATTAGGTGGGATATCCACTACCACTACACTCATCTTAAAATATTTGTCTGGGTGGGCCACTAATCTATATGGAAGTTCATTTATCACACCAATAATAGGAACTTCGCTTGAGTCCATAACATAAAACTTACCATGAGTGCTATCAACTTTTTGTCCTAATACTTCCATGATTTTAGTTGGCATGATGTTGTTTGATGCCCCAAGGTCAATAATATAATATTTTATAAAAATTTCCCCAATAATTAAAGTGAGAAAAAATGGATCTATCTTATCAGGACAAGCAGTGACTGAATTTCCTAAGAAAATATGGGGAATTTCAGTGATAACTCCCTCAACTTCCTTGTCTTTCTTATCTTTTTTACTCATTTTGGGTGGAGTGGGCACCACTAAAAAATTATAGGATATAGTAGCACCATTAATAAGGGCTACTACCTTTTTCTTGTGTTCCTTTATTCTCATCATTCCAAGGAAAGGCACAAATACTCTTACCTAGCTAAGTGAAACATATCAACAGGATTATACTTGGATAATTCAATTGGGAGCATAACTTGTTCATTTTTTTTCTCCTTCTATTGATTCTTTGTTGCCTTAGCCTAATGCTTAGCATCCTTCCTTTTGACTTTAGGGTTTTACTTCTATGTCTTTATCTTCACAGTAGGAGATTTAAATTCTTGAGTAGTTTTTGACTTTTATACTATTTTAGCCCAAATTTTATCTCCCATTCCTTCTTTAGCTTTAATTGCTTCCATTTTTTCATCATGCTTTTGCTCTTTGTTCTTAAAATTCTTCTCCTTGATGAAAAAACCAGCAGGACTACCCTATTCACCACCTACTATTCTATTCCTAAAATGGTAGGAACTTCTAGCTTGGGCAGCCAAAACTATAATGTATTTCACAATCTCTGCATCTGAGGGTCTTCTTAATGACACACCATCTTCTATCACTTTCAAATTGTAAACCTCAATATCACTATCAACATCCTCATCAGAAAGAACATGCTGATAGTATGTACTAGCCATTTTCCTTTGATTATCTACATCTACTTCATAAGAATCCTCATTAGAAGAGCATTCACCATCTGCAACATTAGAATCACCCATAACCATAAGCACATTAGCATCCTCTTCATTTTGTTGATCACAGTCTTCAGGCACATCTTCGTCTATTTCAACCATCTGTGCTATTGCACATTGCTAAGAAGAATATGGCATTTGGCAAGTCATACACTAAGGGGTATCTTCAACAAAATTTCCTAAATTCTTCTATATAGGATCCAAAGGGACTTTATTTTGGGTGTTTCTTTGATAATTTAGAACAAGCTTTCCATTATACCAACTAGTATTATATGGGTGGTCTTGCAACTGAGGAGGTCTTTCATTTCTTTAATTATTTTTTTGGTTGGATCGTTTCTTGTTTCACAATCTTATGATTGATGGTTTTCATAAAATTGTCAAGCTTGTCCTCAATAGCTCCTCCTTTAGCACCCAAACTCTTATCTTCCCTTTTTTCACCTTGGAAATTTTTTGCATCATCTCTTCTGCCAAATTTACCATTTACTCTACTAATATTCTCCATATGCTCCACCATTTTGAAGGCTTCCCTCAATGACTAAGGATTCTTATCTAGTAGTTATAAACTCATTTTTGTATCAAAATCATTAGATTAATTTACCAAACATACATGGTCATTTAATTGTAGACGAGGAGGCAACCTCTTCCTAGCCTTTTGGAATATGGTATTAAATTCAACCACAGACTCATTAGAACCCTTAGCAATATTATTAAATTGATTCAATAAAAAACTTGAATCAGTTTCATCACCATATTTCTCTCTAAATACTCTCTTAAATCCATTCCAAGAGCTAATGCTCTCGATAGAAAAAATTCTATACCACTCTCAAGCATCTTCAGTGAGTGACTACATAAACAAATTCATCATGATATCTTTTGCTTCTACCTCAAAATCATCCATGACATTAGCAAATGATTTGAGATGATCTTCACCTCAAAGCATTATTACCAAAGAATTTGACTAGAGCAAGTTTGAAATCCCTAGGGAAAGGGTTGGGGCAGCTAGGTATTCCAATGAAACATAATTTTTTGTATCTATCTACTTGGAGTGGCCTCCTAGTATGTCTATCCCTATTAATATATCTTTTCTCATCATCTCTTTTGTTTTCAGAGTGGCTACTATCTTTATCCTTTCCACTTTCACCATCACCACCTCCTTTCTTTCTTCCTTCATCATCTTCAAAACAAGAGTTATTATTCTTATTTTTTCCTCTACCTTCACCATCTTGATCACCACCACTACCTTCACTAAGAGTATATTCATCAAAATTATTCTTTTGTGACTCACTATTAGTATATCTAGACCTTGAAGACTCTAGCGTGGGTGTGGAAATTTTAGGAAAATCAATCTTCCTAGCCATCTCTACATTATAAGATATTATTTTAGCTTTCTTCAAATCTTCCTGCAACTTTTCATTCTACAACTATAATCTCAATATCTCAATATTTATGGGTGTAGAAGACGGAGTTGGATCAACTTTTGCATTGTGTGTGGAGATTTCAGTAGATGAGGTATTGGTAGTAGTACTTGTATTGAAAATAGTTTTCCTGGGTTGGTCAATGGGTCTCTTCCCATGGTCTACAAATGATGTCTTTTAAGCTGTAGTAAGAGGATTTGAGGCTTTAGTAGTTGAGATAGATGTAGTGTAGGTATAAGTAGTAGAAGTTCCTATCAATACTATTACTTTAGGAATATCATTGGTCATTTTAGAAGAAAATATAAAAAGGTTTTCCTAAAAGGTCTTACGTCTAGCGGCATCTTCTCTCATTTTCTCCAATTTTTGTTTTCTAGCATTTCTCTCAAGTTTCTTGGCTCTAATCCTATCTTCCCTTTCCTTTAACTCCATCATTCTATTCTCTTCTTCTTCTTGGAGCCTTAGTTCTTCTTCTTCTATAGCTTTCATGTATTTATCTATGTCTTCTTTATTTTCTAGAACATGTCTAGGCTCACTTGGGGCAGGAGTATAGTAGGGCTGGTCAATAGGATCTTCCTCAAGAGAAAGATGAACTTGTACATCAGGAGACTCGCCTCTTGGCTTAAAATTCTTTCCATTAAAAATGGAGCCAACTCTCGGGGTTAATGAATCTAAAAAATTCTTATTCTTACCCCAAAACTCCCACCTATCCTCTTATCTTGATATATTAAGCTCACTATCAAACACATTTTCAATAGGAAAACTTCCTTGGACAATGTTAGACCATTCAATTTCATGTGCCTTTTCATGAATACTGGCACTACTTACTTCAATATTAAATGTGGGAGATGCATCAGTAGGAGAATCAATAGACTTACTTGATTTAGAGCTCTTCTTTACCCAAGCAGGTTTCTTCTCTTTAGTAGGTTTAGATTCTGCCTTCTACTCAGGATGTTCCTTTGCATAACTTTTGGTCCTCTTTATGATGTTATTTGTGTCAAAATCCTTCTTCTTACATTCTTTTTGAGAACTTGTCTTTACACTAGTACTAGAGAACTCAGAGTCGCCACCCAGAATGTTGGGAAACAAAAAGTGATTGCACTTTGACTTTGTACTTGTAACTTTGGAAAATATTTTAAACATAACTTGACACAAGGTGACATAATGAAAAAAGATTTGATGCATAAGACTGAGTATGATGTGAATAATGCAACAAAATTTAAACCAATTTATTATTCTTCACACTATAAAGAATATCCTAACAAACACTTGAATTTGGTTGTACTAGACCCAAACTATAGACTTTGGACTTAGCTAGTCCCTATCAGAGTCACCAATCTATTGGTTAGTTTTTAAGAACCAAACTTATCTCACAAATTACCTATAAAAATTTTCATTTCCAATAATCAGTACTCTAAAGGGATTGGCCAACAAATGAGTGGAAGCTTACAAAACTTCTACTCCACTTTGGGCTCTATGAAACCCAGGAGGGTGATCCCATGATGCATACTTAGGAATTCACAAAATTATAATCAAATACATTGTCAGTAATAGATACTTCTCATCAAATTACTCAACAACATAATGCATCAAATAAGTTGGCAGCTTATTTATCAATGTCCTATACTTGAAGAATGAGAAGGTAGAACTTCAAATTAAAAAAACTACAGTGGTATCCATTTGAGAATTTGTAAATTAAAGTGTTTGGTTGATGAATCAACACATAAACTAAACCAAAAATACTTTGCATGAACCACTACCTTTATCGCAAGAAGTGGAGTCAATATTAACTTGTATAACCAGATAACAACTCAACAATAGCAACATATAGTCACAAGAAATACTACATTACAACACTCCCCTACTACATTCATGATCATTACTACTTAAAAATATCCTAGCACATGATTCTTATGAGTTAATGATATCATCCAAGCATTTACATTAATTATTTGAAGATCAATAAGCAAGAATGAAATCAAGCATCCATTGAGAAGCAAAAGAGATAAATAAAAGGAATCCTAGATTGCTTTCATTCATAACTCATAAATAGAGTACAAGGTGAGACAATAGCCATGAAATTGGTATTAATCTGCATTGTATTTGCTATACTATTATCAAAATTACATATATAATATTGAACTCTAACTTAAGACAAAAAAATCTAAAAAATACTTAGTATTTCCTTTAAAATTCATAGTGTTGATTGCAAAAAAAAATGAACCCCTAATTTTTGGCCCTGAATTCCTTCTTATAGAAATGAAGGAGAAAAACAAGCCTCAGGCCATAAATTACACATGTAAAAACCCTATTGGACCACTTGAAATAAAGATTCCCCAGTTCAATTACAATGCATTCCCAATAGGTGGGAAACATGTGGGAAAATAAAAGATGTCTTCATTCGTTGTTGGAGATTTGGTCCAATTTTCAAAATGGGTACAACCAAATAGTTATCTCAAAATTTGTGCCCACACACACAAAGTGAAAGTAGGAAAGCATGAAAGAAATAGAAAAGAAAAGTCAAGATATGTGTCCACGTTTGCAACCTTGTCATTAATTCAACTTGAAGAAGATGCACTATATTTTCCATACTTTATCAAAAGCCTAATCTATACTAAATCCAAGTTATGTAGTGCATTCCCAATTATCTGTTATTCATCATGGTTGTAGACTTCAAAATTTCAAACCACTAACCCACTATCTTTTATGCCAGACCCCCCACTCCTTCCAAGTACATGCCCTTCCATGCCAAGAATTCATCTTCAATGGGAAATTCAAAATTAATGACTTCATCAACACTTTGTCTATAAGGTGCATACTTGGTAACAATCTGGTTAGCTTCCTTATCAAATTCCAGTAGGACAGTCTTAGCATGAACTAACATATCCATATTTCTCTTCAATGTCTCCATATCAAATCTTTGACAAATTGACATAGCCTAATCTGAAATGACCTGATTTATTTCATTTTTCCACTCCTATATAGTCTTAATGCTATTATCATTTCTCAAAATGGATGGGTGAAGGCCATGATGTGATTCATGGAAGGATTATACCAACTCCTTTATTTTATTCTCCAATGATTCAATATTTCACAAGCATCCTTCAATATTTCCTACAAGAATTACAATAGGTTTAAACTTTTTAGGTGGATTAGGATCCTACTTAACTCCAATTCCCATCAATATCAAATCCCACTTCCTAGGGATCCAAATTTCCATGAGTGGAATGCGTCTTTCTTTGTCAATGTCAAAATTCCTGCTAGCATCTACCATATATGAATAACTATAGTGAATAGTATTCAACTTGTTATTCACTCTTCTATTCAAGTCTTTTAGCATTGTTGTGACAATATTTATATTACTCTTGAAAGTCTCCTCATCATGACTATCACATTTCTCTTTGTCTTCATTTAGATTCCTAAGCAACTCTTCCCTATTGATATCCCCTTCAACCTATGGCCCTTTTGATGTGTCAGGTTGTACTATTGAAATGGGCACACTCCCTATGTTATATGGCACAATGGCCCATGAAGAACTTTCTTCAACAATAAACTCTGGGGGTACTACTTCTTGTGAAGTAGTGGAGTCAATATCATTTTTCTTAGGCTTTATAGGTTGCAATATTTGCAGGATAACTTCCAATAATGCTACCTTTGCTTGCAACTTCATATTGTCCCGCTCAAGGTCTCCATACTTAACTAACAAATTATTTCACTCTATCCTAAGCTTATCATTTTCTATAGTTATAGATTCTACAGTGGCCCTTGTGAATTGTGCAACATGAACTGACATATTGGCAACTTCTAATGTTGATGTTTCTGGCACTCTTTTTATTATTAGGCCTCCACTATAGTTAGGTGCAGGCTCAACAATATCAGGCTTTCTTGTGCTTGGAGTTAAAGACCATATAGCTAAGGCTCCTCAATCTTGATTATAAGTAGGCCCCTGTAATGCAAGTGCAACTTCTTCTTTTGTATCATAGAGAGGTGTGCCACTTTTCTTTATTGTGTCAAAAGATATGGGAGAAGCAAGATCCTATTTTGGTAGTAGAAAAATGCCACTAGTCCTTACCAATTCTCGACCCTCCTTTCTAGTCATTTTCTAGAATCTAGTTCTCATTTCATTTAACACTTTTTTCTAGATGATAGTATCTTGCAATTGTAGGTGAAGGCTCCTTTCTATAGACAGAATTTTTACATACTCATCTCTTTTACCCATGTATGCAAATTCCATAAATGCTTGAGTATTTATAAATGAGTTATCATCTAAAAACCTTGCACATGCTTCCACCTGCATATCATCCTTTCAATTGAGTCCACTGAGATCAACTTTACTCAATCTTGTTTCTAATTGATGTGTTGTCCTTACCACAGGTGTAGTGGGAACTCCCTCTTGCATTTCCTATTCTAACACACAAATATCATCATTTGAGCCTTCATCATCATCATCCACTAGACTAGTGGCTTCAACCTTTTGTCTTTTCAATGGTGGCTCCCTTGGTGCCAATTAACTAGGTGGTGGGGAATCGATGTTCAAGATTTTAGGCTTTATTGGCCTTGGTGGAGATGGAAGTGGTACTTGTGGCATAGAAGGAGGCTTGCACTCCTCTTGCTGAGGGGGAGTAGGGACTTCATCAATTTTATTTTCCTTTTTCTTTCTCCTTAAAAATAATTTTATTCTTGGTTCCTCAGGGTATTGTGATGTACATTCTTCTGCTATAGCTAGGATTTATCCTCCACTCGGTCCTTCTATAAATTGGAGCTTTCCCTTTATCTTTACCTATTACCCCTTTAGCTTCAAGGTGACCCACTATTGAATCAAAATTCCTTGCTACATGCTCCACATTTTTATTATATCTTTAGCCTCTAGGAGAATTTTGAAATCAAGCTCTTCTTGTTTTATTTTTCTCTGCATTTTATTAAATGCAATCCATCTTGCAAGGCTTTTTTCTGCTCCAAATTGTATGAAACATTTCATATTACATATTTAGGGTACTAGAAAATGTGGATAAATTTTGAGCTCTTGTTTCTTTCTTTTAGCCAAGCCATAAAACCTTCAGGGTCATATCTTACCCTCTCAACTAACCTCCACATGTGGTATGTTTTAAGTATATCAAGGATGTTATTCCAACCTCCCTTGGTCATTACAAAATCAGAAAAATAAGTGTACAGAGGAAAGGAAGTTCCTTTTCCTTGATTCAATAAGTGTCAATTCTATACACTTCCCAATTTTCACATAACGTCAAGGAAAAAAAATCTTTCTAGCACAAACTTTGGCAGCAAATGAGGTGCTACCATAGAACCATATACTCATAAGATAGTATAATCAGGGTATGAAATAACATCCCCCAAATTATGATCAACTCCTAGATCAGGCTTTCTCTCCTTAGGTCTTGAGAAAACATGCAAAGCTATGGGAATCTTGGGTAAACCCACAATCAAGACTCTATTTATTTCATAAGAAAAAAAATTCTGGAATGTAACATAGTCATATGTCCATTCATCTTTTTCCAAGACTATGGTCCAGTATTTCACAAGAAAATCTAAGTCACTCACCTTTCTTTCCAAGACAATATTGTGCCCAAAGTAAAGTTTTGTAATTTTTTTTACACATTCACATTAAGTTTTGGGCCCTCTTAAACTAAAATGGACTTAATGGTGCCTTATTTAGGGTGTTGTAAACTGTATCCTTAAACTTTCACACTAATCTAGGGATTTATTAATTAATTGAGGTTAATTTTCATTAATTGGCCCCTTTAATTAAAATCCAAGCCTAATTCATTGTAGATTTTGAGGGATAAAAACCAACATTCATAAATGCCATCACATAACACTTAGTTTTAGAAGGTGTGTTTCCTAGGTAGTGAACTAGGACCCATTTTCCACCTAGTGAATGGATTCTCAGTAGGTCCTAGGAACCTATTTTCACATAACAATTCACATTTCCTAAACTGTGTCCTAGGTGAGTGACCTAGGACCCATTCGCCACATGGGTAATGGTTCCTCACTTAGACTTGGGACCCCCCACCCCTTGGGATATGTTTTTGGTGGTATTCTAATAATTTCAACTCCATGATTCAATGCCAACTTGTGATATTTGAATTTCAGGAAGTGATGTTAAGATAAATATAAATACAAGGCTATTTCTCTTATTTTCACCTAACAACTTTATGAGCAAGTCCTAATAGAAAGTTTATGACATCGAGAGAAATTCAACAACAATTTCAAGGAATTCAAGGGTAGATTTATAGAAGAATATTTCAGCAATCAAGATTCATTTCATTGTGTCAAAGGCATAGTGCATCATGCATGTTGTTGAACTAATGTGTTGATGTAGCATTCAAGATCAAATCAAACATTTCAAAGACAATGTTTACATCAAGATCATGATCAAGATCTACATTCATTGAGGCCACTACATGCTAGTTTGTACATTTATCCAAGGTTCAATTAAGGTGTGGTGAGTTGTGACATCGCATTTTGTTCATTCATCATTCCTTTATGCATTGTTTTATTTCAAGGTTTAATAACCAAAATAGGGTTTGACCAAGGGAAACCCCTATTCCCTAACAAAACAACATATTTTTCTCCTTTGAGGTGTGATTGTAGGTTTTAGGTTGAAGATCTATTAGATAGAATAATTACAGAAGTTGTGAAAGTTGTGAAAGTTGCAAAGAAAGTTATCAAATCACAGAAATTGATCTACATAATTTATTTTCAGCTTTCTGAAACTGCCCATCTAGGATTTGGGAGTGTAGACTAAGAGTAACAGAACCAAAAAATTGATTTTTCATAGCCCTAGATAGGACCCATTCACCATAGGGTGAATGAGTCCTTTGTGAGCCTTGAAAAAGCACCTTTTACAACTTGTACAAAATATTTGAACTACTTAAAACTTTCCTTTTGATTGCTATATTTGTTAGGTTCAATTTTTGATACTCAATTACACATTATCGATAGCATACTTCTTCCCATAGGTGCACTCCATTTCTGAGACAACATTCCATAATTAGGTGGGATATCCACTACCACCACACTCATCTTAAAATTTGTCTTGGTGGGATGCTAATATGTATGGAAATTCATTTATCACACCAATAGCAGGGACTTCTCTTGAATCCATAGCATAGCACTTACCATGGGTGCTATGAATTTTCAGTCCTGATGCTTCCATTATTTTAGCTGGCATGATGTTGTTTGATGCCGCAAAGTCAACAATACATTTTTTTACAAAATTTTCCCCAATAATTAAAGTGAGAAAAAATGGATATATCTTATCAGGACAAGTAGCAACTAAATTTCTTAAGAAAATATGGGGAATTTTAGTGATCACTCCCCCAACTTCCTTCTCTTTCTTATATTTTTCAATCGTTTTGGGTGGAGTCGGCACCACTAAATCATTATAGGGTCTAGTAGCACTATTAATAAGGGCTACTGCCTTCTGTTTATGTTCCTCTATTCTCATCATTTCAAGGAAAGGAAAAAATACTTTTACCTGGCTAAGTAATTGAGACATATCTATAGGAGTATACTTGAGTAATTCAATTGGGATCATACCTTGTTCATTGTTATTCTCCTTCTATTGATTCTTTGTCACATCAACCTTATTCTTATCATCATTCCTTGTGACTTCATGGTTTTTCTTATGTGTCTTTATCTTTGGAGTAGGAGATTTGAATTCTTGTGTAGCTTTTAACTTTTCTACTCTTTTAGCCCAAATTTTATCTCCCCTACCTTATTTAGCTTTAACTGCTACCATTTTTTCATGATAATTTTTCTCTTTATTCTTGACATTCTTCTCCTTAATGAAAAAACCAACAAGACTACACTATTCACCACCTACTATTTTTTCCTCAAATGGTAGGAACTTCTGGATTGGGAAACCAAGAATATAGTGTATTTCACAATCTCCTCATCTGAGGGTGTTCTTAATGACACAACATCTTCTATCACTTCCAAATTGTAAACCTTAATATCACTATCAACATCCTCATCAAAAAGAACTTGTTGATGGTATGTATTAGCCATTTTTCTTTGATCTACATCTACTTCATAAGAATCCTCATTAGAAGAGAATTCACCATCTACGACATCAAAATCAGCCATAACCATAAGCACATTAGAATCCTCTTCATTGTTATGATCACAGTCTTTAGGGTATCTTCAACAAAATTTCTCAAATTCTTCTATAGAGGATGCAAAGGGACGTTATTATGGGTGTTTCTTTGATTATTTAGAATAGGCTTTCCATTATACCAACTAGTATTGTATGGGTGGCCTTGCAAGCGAGGATGTCTTTCATTTCTTTTACAATTTTTTAGTTGGAACCTTTCTTGTTTCACAATCTTATCATTTATCATTTTCATAAAGCTATCAAGCTTGTCCTCAATAGTTCCTCCTTTATCACCTTAACTTGTATCTTCTGTTTTGCACCTTGGAAAAGTTTTGCATCATCTCTTTTGCCAACTTTACTAGTTTCTATGCTAATATTCTCAATATGCTCCACCATTTTGAAGGCTTCCATCAATGATTGAGGATTCTTATCTAATAGTCGATAACTCATTTTTGCATCAAAATCATTACAGTAATTTACCAAGCAGACATGGTCATTTAATTGTAGATGAGGAGGCAACCTCTTCCTAGCCTTTTGGAATTTGGTATTAAATTCAACCATAGACTCATTAGAACCCTTAGTAATATTATTAAATTGATTCAATAAAAAACTTGAATTAGTTTTATGACTTGTCACCATAATTCTCTCTAAATACTCTCTTAAATCCCTCCCAAGAGCCAATGCTCTTGGTAGGAAAACTTCTATACTACTCTCGAGTATCTTTAGTGAGTGACTGCATAAACAACTTCATCATGACATCTTCTACTTCCACCTCAAAATCATCCATAAGATTAGCAAATTCTTTGAGATGATCTTCACCACTCAAAAGCATTATTACTAGATAATTTGACTAGAGCAAGTCTGAAATCCTTAGGGAAAGGGTTAGGGTAGCCAGATATTCCAATGAAACACAATTTCTAGTATCTATCTACTTGGAGTGGCCTCCTAGTATGTCTATCCCTATTAATATCTCTTTGCTCATCATCTCTTTTGTTGTCATGGTGGCTACTATCTTTATCCTTTCCACTTTCACCATCACCACCTCCTTTCTTTCTTCCTTCATCATCTTCAAAATAATAATATTATTCTTATTTTTTCCTCCACCTTCACCACCTTGATAACCACCACCACCTCCACTAGGATTATATTCACCAGACTTCTTCTTTTGTGACTCACTATTAGTATGTTTAGAGCTTGAAGACTCTCGCGGGGGTGTGGAAATTTTAAGAAAAGCAATCTTCCTAGCCATCTCTTCATTAGAAGCTATTATTTCAACTTTCTTCAAATATTCTTGCAACTTTTCATTCTACAACTGTAATCTCAATATCTCAGGATCTAGGGGTGCAGAAGATGGAGTTGAATCAACATTGGCCTTGTGTGTGGAGATTTCAGTAGATGAGGTATTGGTAGTAGTACTGGTATTGAAGGTAGTTTTCTTGTGTTGGTTAATGGGTCTCTTCGCATGATCTACAAATTATTTCTTATTAGCATTAGTAAGAGGATTTGAGGCTTTAGTAGTTTAGATAGATGTAATGTAGGTATTAGTAGCAAAATTTCCCATCGAGACTATTACTTCAGGAATATCATTGGTCATTTTAGAAGAAAATCTAAAATGGTCTTCCTCAAAGGTCTTACACCTAGAGGGATATTCTCTCATTTTCTCCAATTTTTATTTTCAAGCATCTCTCTCAAGTTGCTTGGCTCTAATCCTATCTTCCCTTTCCTTTAACTCCCTCATTCTATTCTCTTCTTCTTGGAGCCTTAGTTCTTCTTCTTCTCTATCTTTCATGTCTTTATCTATGTCTTCTTCATTTTCTACAACATCTTTAGGATCACTTGGGGTAGGAGTATAGTAGGGCTAGTCAATAGGATCTTCCTCAAGAGAAAGGTGCACTTGTACATAAGGAGACTCACCTCTTGGATTAAAATTATTTCCATTAAAAATGGAGCCAACTATAGGGGTTAGAGGCTTTGAAAACTCCTTATTCTTACCCCAAAAATCACACCTATCCTCTTCTCTTGAAATATTAAGCTCACTGTCAAACACTTGTTCAACAGGAAAACTTCCTTGTTCAATGTTAGACCCTTCAATTTCATGTGCCTTTTGATGAATAATGGCACTACTTACTTCAATATTAAATGTGGGAGATGCATCAGAAGGAGAAAAAACAAACTTACTTGATTCAAAGCTCTTATTTACCTAGGTGAGTTGCTTCTCTTTAGCAAGTTCAGATTCTACCTTCAACCCAACATGTTTCTTTGCATAACTTTTGGTCTTCTTCATGATGTTTGATGTGTCAAAATCCTTCTTATGTTCTTTTTCAGAACCTGTCTTTACATTGGTACTAGAGAACTTAGAGTCGCCACCCAGAATGTTGGGAAATAAAATGTTATTACACTTTGACTTTGCACTTGTAACTTAAGAAAATATTTTAAACATAACCCGACACAAGGTGACAGAATGAAACAAGACTTGATGCATAAGACTGAGTATGATGTGACTAATGCAACAAAATTTAAACCAATTATTATTCACACTGTAAATAATATCATAACAAACACTTGACTCTGACTGTACCAAACCTAAACTAGAGACTTTGGACTTAGCTTGTCCCAAGTAGAGTTGCCAATCTATTGGTAATTTTTTAAGAACTAAACTGATCTCTAGAAATACCTATGAAATTTTGCATTTCTAATAATCAGTACTCCAAAGGGATTGGCCAACAAACAATTGGAAGCTTACAAAACTTCTGCTCCTACACTTTGGGCTCTGTGAAACCCAATAGTGTGATCCCACAATGCATACTTAGGAATTCACAAAATTATAATCAAATACATTGTCAATAATAGATACTTCTCATAAAATTACTCAACAACATAATGCATCAAATAAGTTGGCAGCTTATTTATCAATGTCCTATACTTGAAGCATGAGAAGGCATAACTTCAAATTAAAACAACTACAGTGGTATCCATTTAAGAATTTGTAAATTAAAGTCATTGGTTGATGAATCAACACAAAAAATAAACCAAAGACACTTTGCATGAACCACTGCCTTTATCCCAAGAAGTGGACTCAATATCAACCTATATAACTAGATAAATACTCAACAATAGCAACATACAATCACAAGAAATACTGCATTACAACACTTCCCTACTACATTCATGATCATTATTACTTACAAATATCCTAGAACCTGATTCTTATGAGTTAATGGCATCATCCAAGCATTTACATTAATTATTTGAATCAATAAGCAAGAATGAAATAAAACATCCATTTAGAAGCAATAGTGACAAACAAAAGGAATCCTAGATTTTTTTCTCTCATAACTCATAGAATGATTACAAGGAGAGATAGTAGCTATGAAATTGGTATTAATTTGCATTGTATTTTCTATACTGTTATCAAAATTACATACATAATACTGAACTCTAACTTAAGAAAAAAAACCTAAAACATACTTAGTATTTCCCTTACAATTCACATTGTCGATTGCAAAAAACAATGAACCCCTACTTTCTGGCCCTAAATTCTTTCTTATAGAAATGAAGGAGCAAAAAAATCCTTAGGCCAAAAAGTACACATGTTAAAACTCTATTGGACTACTTGAAATAAATTTTCCCCAGTTCAGTTACAATGTATTCCCAAGAGGTGGGAAACATGTGGGAAAATAAAAGAAGTCTTCATTCGTTGTTGGAAATCTGGTCCAATTTTTAAAATGGGTACAACCAAACAGTTAGCTCAAATTTTTTTCCCATGAACACAAAGTGAATGAAGGAAAGCATGAAAGAAACAGAAAGGAAAATTCAAGAGATGTGTCCACGTCTATATCCTTGTCATTAATTCAACTTGAATAAGTTGCACTATATTTTTCATACTTTATCAAAATCCTAATCATTACTAAATCCAAGCTATGTAGTGCATTCCCAACTATCCATTATTAATCATGGTTGTAGACTTCAAATTTTCAAATCACTAACATGCCACCTTTTATGCCAGACCCTGCACTCCTTAAAAGTACCTGGCCTTCCATGCCAGTAATTCATCTTCAATGGGCCAGTCAAAATTCATGAATTCATCAACACTCTGTCTATAAGGTGCATACTTGGTAACAATCTAGTTAGCTTCCTTATCAAATTACAGTAGGATAGTCTCAGCATGAACTAACATATCCATATTTCTCTTCAATGTCTCCATATCAAATCTCTAAAAAATTGACATAGCCTGATATGAAAAGACCTGATTTGTTTCACTTTTCCACTCTTGTAGAGTCTTAATGCTATTATGATTTCTCAAAATCAATGGGAGAAGGCCATGATATGAATCATGGAAGGATTTTACTAGCTCCTTTATTTTATTCTCCAACAATTCAATATTTCCCTTGTATCCTTCAATCTTTCTTACAAGAACTACAGTAGGTTTAAAATTTTTAGGTACATTGGCATTTTGCTTAACTCCAATTCCCATCAGTATCAAATCCTACTTCCTGGGGATCCAAATTTCCATGAGTGGAATGGCTCTTTCTCTGTCAATGTCAAAATTACTAATAACATCCACCATAGATGAATAACTATAGTCAATAGTATTCAAATTGTTATTCACTCTTTTGTTCAAGTGTTCTAGCACTATTGTGACAATCTTTATATTACTCTTGAAATTCTCTTCATCATGATTGTCACATTTCTCTTTGTACTCATTCAACTACCTAAGCAACTCATCCCTATTGATACCCCCTTCAACCAGTGGCCCTTCTGATGTGTCAGGTTCCACTATTGAAATGGGAACACTCCCCATGTTATATCACACAATGGCCAATGAAGAACTTGCTTCAACAGTAAGCTTTAGGGGTACTACTTCTTATAAAGTAGTGGGGGAGTCAATATCATTCTGCTTAGGATTTCTAGGTTGCAATCTTTGCAATTTATCCTCCAATAATGCTACCTTTTTCTGCAATTGCATATTTTCCTACTCAAGGTCTCCATACTTAACTACCAAATTATTGCACTCTATCTTGAGATTATCCTTTTCTACAGTTAGAGATTCTACAGTGGCCCTTGTGAATTATGCAACATGAACTGACATATTGGTAGCTTTTATGGTCAATTTTTTTGACACTCTTTTTATTATTAGGCCTCCACTATAGTTAGTTGTAGGTTCATCAATATCAGGCTTTCTTGTGCTCTGAGCTAAAGATCATATAGCCAAGGCTTCCAAATCTTCACTCTAGGTAGACACCTATAATGCAAGTGCAACTTCTTCTTCCTTATCATAGAAAGGCCTACCATTTTTCTTTATTGTGTCAAAAGCTATGGTAGAAGTGAGATTCCATTTTGGTAGCAACAAAATTACACTAGTCCTTACCAATTCTTGACCCTCCTTTGCAGTCATTTTCTAGAATCTAATTCTCATTTCATTTAACACCTTTTTTCTCGATGATAGTATTTAGAAATTATGGGTGAAGGCTCCTTTCTATAGCCAGAATTTTTACATACTCATCTCTTTTAGCCATGTATGCATATTCCATAAAAGATCAAGTATTTATAAAAGAGTCATCATCTAAAAACCTTGCACATGCTTCAACCTTCATATCATCTTTTCCATTGAGTCCAGTGCAGTAAAATTTACTCAATCTTGTTTCCAATTGGTGTGTTGTCCTTACCAAAGGTGCAGTGGGAACTCCCTCTTGCATTTCCTGTTATGACACACAAATATCATCATCTGAGCCTTCATCATTATATTCCACTAGACTAGTGGCTTCAACCTTTTTCCTTTTCAATGGTGTCTCCCTTGGTGGTAATTCAGTAGGTGGTGTGGAATCAATGTTCACAATTTTAGGTTCTACTAGCCTTGGTGGAGATGGTAGTGGTACTTGTGGCATAGGAGAAGGAAGCTTGCACTCCTCTTGCTAAGGGGGAGCAAGGACTTCATCAATTTTCGTTTCCTTACTCTTTCTCCTTACAAAGAATTTTATTCTTTGTTCCTCATGGACTTGTCATGTAGATTCTTCTCCTGTAGCTAGGATTTCTCCTCCACTTGGTCCTTCTATAATTGGATATTTCCATTTATCTTTACCTATTGCCCCTTTAGCTTCAAGGTGACCCACTATTGAATCAAAATTGCTTGCTACATGCTCCACCTTTTGTATTATATCTTCAACGTCTGGGAGAAATTTGAAATCAGGCTCTTCTTGTTTTATTTTTCTTTGCATTTTATTGAATGCAATCCATCTTGAAAGCCTTTTTTCCTACTACAAAGTGTCCGACACATTTCTTATTACATCTTTAGGGTATTGGAAAATGTGGATAAATTTGGAGCTCTTGGTTCTTTCTTCTAGCCAAGCCATAAAACCTTCAGGGTCATATCTTACCCTCTCAACTAACCTCTGCATGCGGTATGTTTTAAGTATATAAAGGATGTTATTTCAACCTCCCTTGTTCATTACAAAATCAGAAAAAATAAGTGTAGAGAGGAAAGAAATTTTGTTTTCCTTGATTCAATAAGTGTCCATTCTCTACACTTCCCAATTACCACATAACTTCAATGAAACCAATTCTTTCTAGCACAAACTTTGGCAGCAAATGAGGTGCTACCATAGAACCATATACTCTTAAGATAGTATAATCAATGTATGAAATAACATCCCCCCAATTATGATCAACTCCTAGATTAGGCTTTCTCTCCTTGGGTCTTGAGAAATCATGTAGAGCTATGGGAATCCTGGGTAAACCCACAATCAAGACTCTCTTCAGTTCAGAAGGAAAAAAATTCTAGAATGTCACATATTCATATTTCCTATCATGTTTGTGTAAGACTGTGGTCCAGTATTGCACAAGCAAATCTAAGTCACCCACCTTTCTTTCCAAGACAATATTGTGTCCAAACTAAACTGCACCCTTAAACAAAAACATGTGCATCAACAATGAATACCAACTGAACTTCACTCCTGATTCACCCTTCTTCAACCTTGTTGGTCATTCATGAATTTTTTCTGAAAGAAAACTTGCATAATCATATACTGCACAATATTGGGGGTGTTGGATATGTGCTACCATATACATTAATGCCATTGGAATTCCATAGATAGGATCGTAACCAATTTTTTGACAAATGGAATAATAGGTCCTTTTGAAGTAGGGGGAAAAATAGTTAACTGTGAAAGGCTCTTTATCATGTTGTCATATTACAATTTTTTGTCCTACAATTTCTGCTAAGAATCTTGGCAGGACATGAAATCTGAATGAAATCTTAGTTTTATCATACTCTTGCTTAAGAGTGTCTTCATTTATCTTATGCATATCATCACTCCATCTAGTGAGCTTGAAAACAAAACCCAATTCCTCCTTAGTGATTCTGACCATTTCTTTCCCATCATATATTCTTATAGTCCTTGTGATTGGGTCATAGTTAGAAGCTATTTCCTTAAGCAAGTCAACATCCATATAGAAATTTGACATAATTAACTTTCCTAGGTCACAATTCCAAGGGTCCCCTATTGGGATACCCATATTTCTATTCCTTAACCAACTATAAAATAGTTCCCATCCAATATAAGGCAATCTGGCATCCCTGATAGAACATCTTCTATCAAACAGACCCTTTGCTACTTACAGACCTCGGGGAATCATTTGGCTTTTAGGTTTGTCACCGGTTGAAGGTGGTAATTGATCCATGAAGTCTTTATTTAAAGGTTTTTTGGGAGAAGAAGCTTCCCCTTTAGATGAACACACTTTTATTTTAGGATCCATAACACAAGAGGTACTATAAGGTAGGGCTTTTGGTTTTTCTAAAATAGGCCTATGGATTTTGTGAGGGTTTGACACGAATTGTGCAAATGAAAAATTAAAAAATTCTTCTTTATGAACATCAAACCTTAAAATGTTGAACCAAGAAAACCCTAACAGACTTAAGCTCAAAAAACCACAACTTATCAATAATGTTGGAGAGAGGGAAATAATTCACTTACTAGTTTTCTTCGCAGGTTGACAATCCTGGTTTTGACATCAAAAAATGTTGAGAAACCACAACATGAGCTCCTTGAGTTTGTCGAGTATATTTTGAATGTGGAATTATGCCTTTAAGATAGCTATTTAATAACTATGTAGCTCCTTACTTCGGTAGATCAATCTCCTTTCAGATTTTAAGGCTTGCTCGCATGAACCAGAATGGCTCACTTGCCCTCAGCTGAGTTTTGAATGCTAGTTTTTGATCCTTTTGGGGTGTTAATTAATTAGTGATCTAGATTTGACCAACTTATTATGAAAGATCTGACTATTCATAGTCGAAATACTTACCAAATGAAAAGAGGCCACATGGAACTACTTGTTAGTAGTACACGAGCTCCACCATCTCTTTTTCACTATAGCTCTTATCCACGTGCCCTTTTCCCCTCGCCCCTGTGTGTCATAACTCGTGTACAACTTTCAACAATGGGGATATAGGGAGAGGATGAGATTAGATCTCTTGGATTCTTCAAGCACACTTCTTAGTTATCCATAATTTTATCCTTCATACAACATCAATGGCTCAGATTAAAAGATCTTCAAGCACATGTGATAAATCTGCATTAGTAACACACTTTATTTTCCATGCCCAATATGGAGGTTTCTAATTAAATATTTTCCCATGCACCAATGCTTCCACATTCTCTAGATCACTCCATGTGGTAGATGCCTTCCTCCCTATTGGGAATCTAGTAGAAGAGATGGGGCCCACATGGGACAGCGGGGAGTAGTCATGATTAACCCGCTCACCTACTATCAACTATTGATTCCATTTACAACTCAGCAATACTAACCATTTGAAACCATCAGGCCCTATTGTCTGACAAGATATGTGGCAACCACTTGCCAACCCGTGTGGTTATTTTAATAGGAAAGAAGAACAAACAGGCACATGGGGAATGATCCAGATGTGGCCACCTCAATTATATCCCATTGTAGGTTCTCTTCAACAACCACATGCATGCCTTATCAAAGATGTTAGGCCCACCAATCATCCAAGATAGATGACCTTTGCTTGTGAGCTTATATGAATAAAATAATGTGAATCAAAATAGAACAAGTGCACGGGGAATGGTGGTGATCATTGGCATCAATCTTACTATCTACACATGTCAAAAACTATTAATCCTTTTAGAAAGGGACCCAACTAGGTCAACGGGAGACACCCACAACATAAAATACTTAAGGCTTTTTAGTGGGAAATATTTAGCCCGGCTTAGGAAAAATTAAAACCATAGCCAAACATACATTAACTGGTAAAACAAGACCAAAGGTCTGGTTACTCAATGAGTTTCGATGACATAAATTATGACTTAAAGGATTGAGAACTAACACAAGCGGTCAACCGAGAAATAAAAACCTAGAAAGGATAACAAATCAAAGGGTTTTTTATTAAATAAGACCTGAGTAAACTAAAAACCTTACATAGTGTTAGGAGATGAAACCCATTAGTCTTCTAGAACTAAACAAGACTTTGGAGATGGAACATGAAAATTTCTAATGAGTTCCATCATCTCCTACTTGTGAGAATGATTTGATACAAGATAAAAAAAGATAATCCAATCATTAAAGAGTCCCCTACTTGTGATGATGTAATTTTAGAAGAACCAACCTTTGAATGTCATAAACATCTAGTTTGTAGCTCTCCTAAAAACTCTTCTACTGGGGAACATATGATGGTGGAAGAAAATGAGAACATTGACACATGTCTTTCAAATAGTAGTGATGTGTTTTCCTTAAATGAAGATAATGAAGTGACATTAGACTCCCCTTCACTAGAAAATCATAAAAAATAAGGATAAGTATGGTTAGGTTATGAACATTAGAACTTCCTTGAGTCCTATAATTCTTAGACCTCCCACAAATCCTTTAATAATTGGACCTCCTAAGCCTCAAATTATCATTTATCCACCCTCACAACAACCGCAAGTTAAAAATAAACTCATTCTTATCTTAGAACCACCTAAAAGGAAACTTGATAATGATAATGTTTTGCACCAACAGAGTTACAATACCATTGCTCATACATATAACACTAGGAATAATTGGCAACCAAGAAAAACAACTCCAACATCTCTCCCATTGCCTCAACCTATCATGCCTAGTGCTCCTCATTTTCCCTCACATAGTGGAAAGGAGTATGATCTTGTTGAACAACTTAAGAACACACCTGCTAAGATATCCTTATGGGACCTCATTCAAGCTGTAACTCTAGTCAACTTAGACATTACATTCTATCAAGATGAGTTACATTTTTTAGAAGAGCAAAAACAAAATGGAGCTTTCATGATAATATCTTATGTTAATCAAATAGTGATAAAGAGAACTCTTGTTAACAATGGTTTGGCCCTTAATGTGTGTAGTGTGAGCCTTTTGTAAAAGATTCATATGAATAAGAGTGACATTATCCCTGACTCTTTGTTTATCCAAGGGCTTGAAAATATAGGAAAACAACTTCTTGGAGTCATCACATTACCTATTAATGTTGGGAAGGTTACGTTACAAACTCCGGTCCATGTTATGCCTCACGACCTTTCTTACAATCTCCTCTTGGGGAGACCATGGATTCATGAAATGAATGGAGTGCCTTATACCCTTCACCATGTAATGAAATACGTCTATGACAAAAAAATTTACACACTCAAGGCTGATCCTGAACCTGAAAGTTGTTTAATTGTGGAGAAAGAAGGACGAGATCCTTTGAAAGTGTTCATCCCAACTACAAAAGTGGAATTCACGAAGGAAGAAAAACATGAAAAGAACATTGATGAAGTCACTAAGTTGTTAGAAGATGATTGAGGTTCCTTATATTTCACATCTACATTCATGGGCAAATACAAGATCATAACAAAAGTGTCTAAAAAGGGAAAAGAAAAAGTGGTAATGTCATAACCAAATTAGAAAGCATCCACTTCAACCACTTTTAGAGAAGAAGCATATTACACATTTTTTTTTGATGAAATTGATTATGAGAAACCACCAAATCCAAAAGAAACAAAAAATATTTATGGAAGAGGTTATGAACTTATGAAATAACTTG
>VDFB02105785.1:54656655-54723736 GCA_007258455.2 Sequoia sempervirens
ATATATAAGAGCTAGCATGGGATGTGGACAACATGCACTAAGTTGGCTCGCTTGTGATGTATTGAGTTATCTTTGGTATTACATTTTGGGGGAAACCCCTTATTTGTGATGTAGTTTCATTCAGGAACATATGACTTGGCATAGGGATTTTTGAGTATGCTCTCATGTCTCATATTGTGTGGTCTCACAAAAATACCCAACAATGTAAGGCTTGGGGACCCAAGTAGAAAATAAATTAATGCTAATGGCAGGTGTTGGTTGGTAAAGGATCACTGGAGGCTCATGTTAAGGTGAAATTCTTTGAAGTAATTCATGATCTAAGTGTATTGGGTGTACCAGATACTGGGTACTAGAAATCTAGGTTGGTTGGAATGTTTAATGTAAGGTTTGGTAAGTTGTTATGATTCAAAAGTGAAGGTCTGAGAATTGTGAAGGTTTCGGTGGTAACCGAGGTTTGGGAAAAAAAATTTGGTAAAAAATTGAAGTTTTTTGGGTCAAGTACCTGGTAACAATGCAAGCATGTTGAGTGTTAAGGTTGATTGTAAAATTTTTCCTGAGAGTTTAAAATGTCTAATGGCTCCCTTAAAAGCATAATTACATGAGAATGTATTAAATGCGTGTTATTTATGATTTCATTTAAAAGGATGATTTATTAATGATGGTTTTGTTTTAATGAAAATTTATGAATGTTTTAAGAAGGGATTAATATATGGAATTTTATGTGTAGGAGAAATAAGATGTTGGAATATGTTTCAGTATGGATGGTCAAGAAAATTTGGGTTGCAAGAAGAACTGTTGATATTTCTAGGTTTGGTGGTGCAATCTAAAAGCTCACATGAGAACAAAGTCATCGTAAAGGAATGTCGGATATCATAGAACTATGAATCCTGGTATTATGAGTATGGTGAAAGAGTGTGCCTAGATTTGGAGTGATTTACTTTCAGTTGTTTTACATATGAGCCTAAACCTGAGTGTAGCAACCAATAGTGCTAGTGGATTTGAATAACTAGTTCCACCTGATCACTCTAAATATCTAGTAGAGGAATTTCTTGTATTTTGTTTGAAAAATCTGCTCAATCTGGGTTGATTTCCTAATCAAATTTTAAAGACATAAGTTCAAAAGTTTCAAAGTGTTGAAGAAGGTTGGCATCTATTGACTTATTCAAAAGTTGTCTTTCCAGTTGTCATGTTTCATGTGCCTTGTTTCCATTTGTCCCTTGGATTTCCTCTCATGTGCTGGTTAAATTTCTTGAGTGCCTTGTTCTTATAAAAGACCAGGAGATGTTTCATTTTAAGTTAAGTTCAGAATTTGTGGATGTTGGAGAACCAAAACTTTTTCAAGTTTTGTTCCTTTTCCTTGTTTTTGTTCTATTTTAGGTTAAAAACTTGTATGTTTCATTATAAGTTAACTAATATCAGAGCTAATTTTAAAGTTATTTCCTGATATGAAATCTTATGTAGCTTATTGTTTGTTGTGATTAGACAAGAATATGTGCTATGTCATTTAAGGGTGCATACTAACACTATCCGATTGCAAATAATCCCTCTTTTCTTTAAACTCTTACATCATTCTATGCCTAGTTGTGAAGCAATCTAGTGACACATGGAATGGTTTTCTCTAGTTTGGTTATTTCTCGAGGCATGTATGGATAATAGCTAGGAGAAATTTTACTTTTTAGTAACATTTTTAAGCTTTGTTTTAGAATAGATGCTTATATTTCATAAAATATTCCAAAAGGTAATGAATGCATGGAGTTTTATTACAAATCTTTTGATTCCATGAAATTTTTGAATTCTTAATGCTAAATCTACTTGGATGAATGCAAGTTATTTGAAATTCATGAAATATTGTTGTAAATTTGTTGATTTCATGAAGTTATTGAATGACCGGACCAAGATTATTTTCATATCTATATGATACCAACCAATATCTTAAGGGTTTTTTAACCCTCGTGTTTAATAACATTATCACAAAAAACCTTAAGCGAACCTAGTGCATCAATACCTGACATAAATAAGCCCTGGATCAAGCTGAGTTAGCCTTGGATTTAGGTTTTCCCAGTGGAGTCTCTCTAGAAAGATAGGTTCCCATGGTGTCTTTGTGAAAATTTATCTTTATATTGGTGTGTGACTAACATTTGTGTCAACAAGAGTAGCACTAGAAGGAGGGAACCCTCTGGTATCTTTGGAGTTGGTATTGTTGTCCCAAATCCAAATTGGAAATTTTCTTGTGAGGTGAAAGCCTAAGCAAGTCTATTGTGAGGAATAGAATGGAAGTTGATAAGCTCTAGAAAATCCTTAACTAGAGGATTTATTCCTTAAGTTTGTTCACATTTGGTAGGGTTATCAAGTGTGGGATTCCTGATACAACTGATCATAGTGAAATTGACTATGAAATTTTTTAGCTAGCATAAGTATGGTCACCTATAGTGTAATTTTGTTAATGGAGACATCCTTAACTATGAGAAGGAACCTTTATTGGAAAGATGTGTGAATTTTAAGAAGATTCCTAACCCTAGTGAAACTAGAAATATTATAAATTTAACTAGTAGACCAAATAGATTCATTAACTGTAATTGTCATGAGGAAATTCAAGAAATTTTGTAGGAAAAGAAGCAAAGTCATCAAGATTTAGAAAAAACATGTTTGAAGTGTGAATGTGAAAGGAGTGATTCATCAATCTTCACACACATGGAAGGTGATAAAAAAGAGAAAGAGCAGGGAAAAAAAGCAGGAGACACTTGATTTTGGCCCTTAATTACGAATCTACAACCTAAAAAGGAAGAGATTCTTGATTTTTCACATAATACAAAGTATCAAGTTTTTTACTTTCTCTCTTTCTGATGATGGTTTGAATTGTATTAATATCTGGTCTAAAAAAATGAATAGTGATATTGAGATCAAATAAAGGACCAAGAACTAAAGGAATCTTGGAGGGAAAGAAAATCAAGAAATGAATGTAGTCGTTCATGGAATAGAGAAGAGTGAAATGGAGAACCATGAACAGAGATAAAAGGAAGGTACAATATCGAGAAGACAATGAAGGTGTGTGCAATCAACCATTAATGAGGTCATTTCCATACATTTTAGTCAAATTATTGGTAAGTATGTATTCAAATTTTTGTTTGTAAAATGTAGAAAATTTCAAATAATTCATCACTATAGTAGGTTATCCAAAATTTATTTGACTAAATTTAAAGATAAGCCTGCTATAATTCATACAAAGATCATTATGGAGATAGTGATAGAAATTAGGGTAAATTTCTTAATTATGGTCAGTCGCCTGATTAGGATAAATTTTAGTTAGTTAGGTTAATTTTCTTTAGTATGGTTTGTTTCTTGTTTCCTAGTTTCGTTCCTAGCATTAGCTAATTCTACTTAAGCTAAAACACATGAGAATTGAATTCTTAAAAAATTTCACTATAAATTGGGAAAAAGAGTAAAAACATTTAGAATAAATACACTCTTGAGTATAGAAAAAGAAAAAAAAATAATATATTTCGTACATACATGGAAAATATAAAATTCTCATCATAAAGAGAAAAAAGAGTTAAAAGGAGTCACGCTAGAACAATGGGTAGGTTGGTCAGTCAATTTGGGCTACTTCATCCATCAGGAGTGTGTACCCTAGGTAAGTGTTATCCCTATGGTCATCAATGTTGGGGGTATGCAAATTAGTAAGGAAAGACCAAAGAGGAACTACTTCCCCTTGCTCCAAAAACCACAAAATGTCATCAAAAGAAGGGATTTCCTTGGATGGATGAGCGACAGAGAGAAAATGGTCCAAGTTCCCTAGAAAGTCAGGTTGTACTATCATCACTCCTATAGAAAAAACTTCAACTACCAAGAGGCCGAGGTCCAAAAGTGAAACTACAAAGAGTGAAGCTAGGTTTGAATTTAGCTTGTAATATGCCCTATAATTCACATAAGTTTCTTTGAGAACCATGCGCAAGAATGATTTAGTGGAGGGAGTCTAAAGAAAGAAAAATTTCCAAGCCTTTGGGTCATAATTCGCCCAAGGAAGCCATTCTAGTGATGAACACAAGTGAGGAAAATAGGAGCATCCATAGACTAGAAGCAAGAAAGAACAAGCAGAGTGAAAGGAAAATTAAAGAAACTGAAAGAAGTGAAGAAGTTGAAGGAAAGTGTGGAATTTATAAAAAATTGTGAGAAATCTAAGGTACATAGTTGCCTAGATAGAAAATATTAGGAATGCAAGTTGACGTGAAAGCATGACACTTTTATCCAAATTTAAAAGTTAAATCAAATAAATTCTCATGAAGCCGGTGGCCATTGATTTGAAATTTTCCAGAACGAAGATCATGAATTGAGTAAAATTAATATTTTAGAATTAAATGGTGGTCATTTTAGTTTATTTTATCAAGTCGTATTAATCATGAAGATGTACATGTGTGCTTTTCAGAAGGAAAATTAAATAGGTGAGGTGGCATATGTCAACATGTGGAGAGCTTGGAGGAAGCAATACATGCATGTTAATACATGAAAATTAAATGCAGAGTATGATGGTCGGGCTTAGGTATAATTAGGACAAGTCTAATGCATTAATGTTAATGCAGTGCCACTAAAATTGAAAATTCTAGCCAATTTTTTTTTAGTGGGTTGACGTAAAATGGAATGGAAGGGTCATGACTAACCTCTCTAAATTTAAAATTAATTTTATGATTTGATAACTTGCTGCTAAATTCTAACTTATGTTTGGTTTTTTGGGTAGATAGAGAATTGTAGCTAGTTGAAATTTGGTATAAGGATGGTAAAATTTAGTTGGAAAGTTGCACATACAAGGAATAATTAACCAAGTCTTTTGGGAATTGGTGAAACGATTAATGGATTTGCATTGAGTGAAAAATAAAAAAAGTAACCTTTGCTACCACTGTAATTCCCAACCTAATAGCAAGCTTCATTTCCTTTAAGTTGAAGAAAAAGAGCTTACAAAGAAATATCAAATGAAAAAATGAAAAAAATGAATATAAAAGAAATATCAAAAGAGAAAAAAATTCAACTCTTTAGGCTATCCAAATATCTCTACTGAGGCTATAGATGCTTGACTGGCAGTAGAGCTATGTTTGGGGGAATTATAGAGATAACCTTGTTGGCACTATGGATGCTTGATTGGTAGGAAGGCTTTATCCAAGGTTGGCTTTGGAGGATTACTAAATTATGTAGTTAAATTTCAATGAACTAGTTTTTTCACCAAGTTATGGAGACAAGAATTAATCAATGCACACACTGATACTTTTTGAAGGAATTTTATAATTTTAATGTTAAAATTCAAAGGTAAGGAGCTATTATTGGGAAATATGCATAAGTTATAATTTATTGTAGGAAATCTAGTCCTGAGTTTTCTTTAAATTTGGTATTTTTGGTTGGAAGTTGTCATGTGGTCTCACAACATGCCTCAAGAATGTAAGGATTAGGGACAAAAGTAGAAAAAATAGTGCTTATGGCAGGTGTTGGTTGGCAAAGGATCACTAGAGGCTCATGTTAAGGTGAAAGTATTTGAAGTAATTCATGATCTGAGTGTACTGGGTGTCAAGTGTACTAGATACTAGGTACTAGAAAGAAAGGTTTGTTGGAATCGTTAATGTAAGGTTTGGTAAGTTGTTAGGATTCAAAAGTGAAGGTCTGAGAATTGTGAAGGTTCTGGTGGTAACCAAGGTCTGGGTAAATTTTGTTCTGGTAAAAAGCTAAAGTTTTTCGAGTATTGGGTGCCAGGTAAAAATTCATGCATGTTGGATATTAAGGTTGATTGTAAAAAATTTCTTATGATTTTAAAATGTTTGGTGGCTTGCTTAAAATCATAATTACGTGAGAATGTATTAAAAACATGTTATTTATGATTTTCTTTAAAAGGATGATTTATTAATGATGGTTTTGTTTTAATGGGTTTTATAAATGTTTCAAAAAGGGATTGATATATGGAATTTTATGTGTGTAACCTATAAAAATGGGTGAATGATGATGATGTATTCAGACCCACTTCCAAAGATATTCCACTCAAGGATAACGCTAGAGATCTCAATGCAAAAGAGAGAGAGAGAGAGAGAGAGAGAGAGAGAGAGAGATCTTGCAATAGTGTTGTCCTAGGGAATCAATGTGATCTAATGAGGGGTTCACCACCAAGATTAAAATTGAAAAAGATAAAGAAATGTAATGTGAAATGAAAATCAGTAATTGAATGTAAATTAACTCCAAATGACCTAGAAAGATGAACAAAATGCAATAGAAAATTGTAAAACATGAAGTGTGCACCTCAAAAATTGATGAAGGTAGAATGGAGGTTTGGATCACTTGAAAATATGCTATCAACATTGATTGGGACTAATTCAACAAGCCGAACAAATTAGTCCAGTTTTTGGGAAAATGTGTAGGAACAAGTTTCTGCCAAAAGGGTGTCTAGATCTATAAAAATATTTATCAAGCCTATATAGTGTGACTCACTCACCACTTGTGGTGAATCCCTCCACTTATTATTTTTTGGAAGTTCTAAACCTAATTTTGTTCCTCTTAGTTTGATCTTCTCTTCCTGATTGGTTTTTGGATATGAAACTATAAATTGTCACCTGTATGTCTTCTCCAAGTCTCTCCAAGGCTTGATGACAACTTTAACAATTTTAATCACTCGACAACTTTTCTCCAATATTTATCCGTATGAAATATGCAACCTAAATGTGCAAATCACATGAAAAGGAGAGGAAAAACTATTGTGGGGTTAGTGAATAGGGATTTTCCTTGGTCAAACCCCTTGTTGGTAATTAAACCTTGAAATGAAAGCAAATGTGAATGGAGAATGATGAATGAACAAAAGACAATGTTGCAACTCACTAAAACCTAGTAGTAAGGTGCTACAACTATTCTTGAAATGGATACAATGGTTGTGGTTATTGACTCATTGCTTGAATGAAGTTTATCTTGCTTGAAACACTTGCTTGAATCATAAACCCTACATCACAATTGTTAGCACAATAACAAACATGATGAATGCAATCTTTGACATGATGATTGGCACTTGAATTTTGCTCTAAAATTCTTGATAATCTACCCTTGAAGACTCTTGAATGATCTTGTGAATGCTAAAATTCTCTTGTGAACTCTCTTGAATGATAGGTGAGAATATGATTGAAACAACCTTGTATTTATACTTGATTATGCAAGAATTCATGAAATTACAACACTACAAGCCAACATCAGATCTAGGAGAGTAAAATCCTACCAAAAATTTGAATTAAATTTAAATTTTGGTCACACAAGACTCATTCACCCAATGTGGTGAATGAGTCCCATTAGACATAATGTATGGGACCAAAAATGAAAAGTGCTTAGAAATGTGTGAAAACCGATTTGGGGCCAAAAGATCCAGGTAGGACCCATTTACCGAAGATGGTGAATGAGTCCCAAATCCCCAAATCTGGGCCACATAGGCCAAAAACACCTGAAATATGATTAGTTACAAATTGGTGTTGGGATTATCATTGAAAATATGCAATAAATGAGGCTTGTGGATACAAAATGGGTTCAATTAAATCATAAGGAAGCTCAATTATTAATGAAAAGAATAGAAAAGTGTGAAAGTGTGTTACAACACTTTACAATGCTCCAAATAAGGAAAGATTAAAGTTTCTTTTGATTAAAAATAGGTTTATTATGTTTAATTATTTGATAAAACCCTAGACAAGTGTGAAAGTGTGTTACAACACTTCAAAAAACTTTAGCAAGGTGCCATTAAAATTCATTAGTTCACAAGGTCCCAAGACTTAATGTGAATGTGTCAACCACATTCCAACACTAAATCCAGGCAACATTAAGCAAAAATTACAAGGAGGGCTTGAACAAGCCAAAAAAAGTAGAAGGGTTACTTTTTTGATGACTCCATCTAGTGCCCACTTTAGTGAGAGGATGAACTTTCTTCAAATTCACACAGTAGACAATCACGCATCAAGAGGGGTTTAAATGTACCAATGCCAATAAAATGAGATAATGATCAAGAGGGGTGATCAAGCCACTAGGATCAAGATCCCATGGAAAACCAACATAGGCACAAAGGAACACACATAAGAATGATATAAATAACAACAACAAAGCACAAACATTCACTATGAATGATAAAAGAGAAACAAATCAAGCTTTGACCATTTGTCCATCTCAATGTGGATCAGATTTAGGCTGTTTTCACTCAAAAAAATGTATACTCACTCTAGGGCAATGAAATTTTAGGCTGTTCACTGGGTGAGAAGTCCTAAAAGGTGAGAAACATACACTCATGGCTGGTATGCACTCACACACACACAAGTGACTATAAGGAAATTCATGCCTCGGTTGGGCTTCCTACTCAAACCATACCAAAGTTATACCCCCTGATAACTTTAATAAGGCGCCACAAAGAATGATTTTTGTGCTTCATGAAACAAGCAAAACTTGGTATGCTTGGAGCTCATGAACAAATAGGATGGATCTACAGGCATGCAAGTTATGTTATGCAAGGTGGCCATGTAACAAAAATGAAAAATACAACATGCAAAGAATGTTCAAAGGATTTTTTCTTAGTTCATGCAAGGTCTTTAACTTAGGGAATATTGTTCCTAATGTCTCCAAGAGAGGACCAATCAAAGAATAGAAAATTCACAACTTAGGGGATGCAGTGTGTTGCATCAAGCCACTAAGAGGAATGTAATATGCTAAGAGAGATCATGATCTTGAAGGAAATCACACCTAATGTCATCCACAAAGTGACAAAAACATCATATGAAGAAAATTGCACCAAGAACCATGAAAAAGGAAAATGCAAAAGAATAATGCCAATGTATGCCCTTAGTTTAAAGGAATTGCTTAACACCATACTGTGAGAAATTACTTTAAAGTAGAAAATGAAAAATACAAATAGAGAAGACATGAGAGACAACTTGGAAAGCCCTATTCCAAGTCATATGTTTCCAAGTAAACCTATGTCATGTAAGAGAGAAAGAAAAGAAGGGTTTTCCCCAAAATGAAAACACCAAACAGTTTAACATGGAAGAGACATGAATGTCTCAATGCCTTGCGTCATCCCCAAAAGGAAAACACAAGAAAAAAGAGAAAGAGAGAAAATGAAAATGAAAATGAAAAGGAAAAAGAAATCATTTTGGGGAAACATGGAAGAGACATGGAAGAGACATGAATGTCTTGAAACCTTGCATCATCCCTAGAAGGAAAATACAAGACAAAAAAGAAAAAGAGAAAATAGAAAGGCAAAGGGAAAAAAAATCCTTTTGGGTCAACATGGAAGAGACATGAATGTCTCAATGCCTTGCATCATCCCCTAAAGGAAAACACAAGAAAAAAATGAAAAGTAAAAGATTGACAACATAGAGAAGAATGAAGGTACAAATAGAGGAATGTCAAAGAGAGAGAGAGAACATCAAATAGAACATCACGGGGGATCACATTACACACATGCAATCAAACACAAAATAAAATGAAAAATAAATGATGCAAGATGTGAGTAAGGCACAAGCGAGTCAACCTATGAGCAGGTCATCCACCCCCCAATCATGTTCGTTGTATACCAAAGCAAAGAAACTAGCCAAAGGGACCAGAGAAAGTTCCAAACTAGGATAAGTACCAAGTTCAACACTCTTTGTAGGAGATTTTTCATCTAAGCTCATGGAAGAGGAAAATAATGTATTCAATTCATTATGCACATCTTCATCAATTTTAGCAACCTCGTCATCATCATCCAAGTTGATCACAATAGGAGGTCGAAGGATAATGTCCATAGAAGATTTCAAATTTTGTTGTGGTTGTTGTATTGTATTTTTTTGTTTTAGGCGGGGGTAGAGTCATCATGCATTGCTTCGGTCAAGTTTTGCTTTTTATTTTCTTTGTTTAATTTGTCATGTAACTTGCAAGAAAGGGCATGACATCCATGCATATGCTCTCTAGAACTACTATTTCTTTTAGTTTTTTTTTCAAGTTGTGTTTGAGTAGGATTGGGCTCATCAATCATGGGCTTCTTTTCTTCCCTAAGGTGAGGAATAGAAGAAACCACAAGAGGTGGTTCAACAAATTTCTCTTTGACTTTGTATACCTATTTTGCTCTAGGAGGTGTGGCAAGGTTGTTTTCACCGTCTCTTGGTCATTTATAAGATGTAGGTGAAGGTTCTATCTTAGGTTGGTCTTGGTTGCTTGGGACTTCCTTAGGTTCAAGCATAGTTTCATCAAGGATGGTGGGTTGAGAGGTTGACGGAGACATGTTTTGAAGACACAATTTGACTATCTTCTTTGCTTTGAATTTTTGGTAGGATAGGAAAAAAAAGTATTCTTGTGGCTTTATAGGTTCCATGTGCTTAGGCCAAAAGGCATCTAGAAAAAATTTCCTTTGGATGACAAAGGGTTGAATCCACTATGGTGAACAGTGAGTATTTCATTGTTAAAGGGTAACTTTAAGAATTTATGTACAACTGAATGGAAAAATTTCATGGAGCGAAGACATGGATGGCCTAGCTTCACACAAAATTGGTTTGAATAAAAGATGATGGAGATTGTGACATATAATATTTTTAGTCCTATTTGCAATGGTAAGGTGATCAATCCCATCATAGGGCATGAGAAACCATTGTGTGTCTTGATCCATGCTTTCAACTTATCATATATATCTTGATAGAGCTCATGCAAAAGTAAGAAATCCTTGGTGATCACATTCTCTCCATAGGAGGGATATATTAGTATCCCATTAGTGGGCTTGTCATAGATATGATTGAATATGTAGAGAGGACCATTGGGTGCATGTTTAATTATATCTTTGGAGGAGAAAGCAATGTCAATATGACTCTTAGTTTTTCCCTTATGAGGAATGATGTCTTTCACCCCTACCATTTCATCTATATGACTAATATTATTTGGAAAAAAATAATTGTTATCATCATCTATATCAACATTCATCACATCATTCTTTGTAGTTTCATTGGCTTTGAAAAATGAAATATTATGTTTTGTCATTGGGTTGGTGAAAATTTGCAAATTTTGATTAGGAGGGGCAACAGACTTATTTGCTTGATCACTAACACCTCCAACAAAAAGATGAATGGAATCAATGAGGTCTTGTACAAGATTTTTAAGATGCTTGCAATGTTCTATGTCATGCCCATTTTTTCGGTGATAGTGGCAATAGGGATTTGTTTTAAAGCTCGGGGGAAAAGGATTATTAGGGTCAAGTGTTTTGATGAGAGGCAAGGTAATCATGTTCTAAAATTTGAGTCATTGTGTTATGAAGGGTATCAGGAAAGGGGGTGAACTGTCTCTTTGGGTCTCCATAGCTAAAGGGTATTGTGGCTTTGACAACAACTACTTGATTATTGGCATTGTAAGTTGTTTGTTGAGAGGGATTAAATTGAAGGGAACCTTTGTTCTATTTTCTAAAAGGTTGGGAATTCTTTTGGTTTACAGGCTTAGATTTCTCAATTCAGCTAGAAGTGGACTTTGTATCTCAACTACTAACCAAGTTTTGATAATCACAAAGGGCAGTACACAAATGCATGAAGGATTGGAATTTCATCATGGTCAACTTATCTTGAATTTTACTTTGCAATTTTTTTATGAACATCTTTTGGAGATGAGGGTCACGGACCTTGACATCGATTTGGGAATAGATCGATTGATAGTGTGAGATAAAGTTAGTTATCTTTTCTTATTATTTTTTCTTGCATCTCATCAAATCAACCAAGGTCATTTTGGGAGTCATATGCATTTTTAAATGGTTTATAAATGCATCAACAAGTTCATTGACTAAAAAAATTGAGTTATTCGATAAAGAAGAAAACCATTCCAAGGTTGTATCTTTTAAGGACCTAGGAAAAAGATTTTCCAACAATTTATCATCAAGGACAAAGTCACTACATAAGGCAGTATAGGAATTAACATGGTTAGAAGGATCTCCCTTCCCTCCATATTTCTCAAATCTTGGCACCTCTACACCTTGTGCAATTGATGTTCATAGTATCTCCAAGGATAGTGGACTACTTTTGACATAATATGTGGGTGGGCCATTTTGGCTTTGGTTTATGGTGGAAATTTGTTTTTGAAGGGATGAAACATTTTGGAAGAGTTGAGCTATGAGTGGGTCATTGCTTGTGTTATGAGATGGAAGTGAAAGTGGGGAAGGAGTGTATGTGTTCGTAGGCCAAGTGAATGGAATGATTATAGGTGGTAAGGTGGTAGGATATATCACTTGCAATGCCACATAGGAACTAGAGATGCTAGTAGGAATACCTAAGGAAGGAATCACATTACTAATTTGTTGCATTGTTGTTGTGACTTGAGGGTTGGTATAGGTAGGTATTGAGTGTATTATTTTGGGAGGAACAATTTGAGTTCCTCCTTGACTTGTTACATTTCTTTTTGGAAAAGGATAACTAGTGTTTGAGGTGAGATGTTTCCCAAAGATTTGCACTACGTTTTTCACAAGGTCAAGTCTTTCTTCACTGTCAAGCATGTGATGAATGTTATCTATAGTAGGGATGGAAGTAGTTGAAATGTTGTCATTTTGTGCTTGATTTTTTAGGTGTGCTAGGTCCTCATGAATGTGAATTATGTTTTATTGTAGGACACTATCATTCTCTATGTCAACTTGCATCACACTACTTGAAGGGAAAGAGTTGTTAAAGGTATTGTCCATATCTAGTGCACTAGTGTCATTACCAGGAGTGAAAGAGCTTGACAACCCAAGATTCACAATGATTGTGCTATCATAGGATGACATGAGTCTCGAACTTTGTCTCACCACTGTATTAGAAATATGACATAAAATACTCATGCAAAGGCTACTAAATGCAAAGTGAATGAAAATGCAATGTAAGCTAAGAACAATGAAATGCTTATAACTAAAATTTTGGAAATTGAAACAAAAAAGCAATAACAACAAATAGAAACTCAAACAATGAACTGTACATTCCAAAAAATGTAGTGAAAAATATGTTGAGGGACTAATTCGCCAAGGGTGGCGAATGAGTCCCAGTGATAACTTTTTTGAATTTTTTTAGAATTTAAGAATTGAATTTTATTCCTTTTATGTTTTTTGATCTATGTCTAAGATGAAAACGCATAATTTGAATGATTTTCAATGAAATTAAGTGCAAAAATTCAAGTTAAATGAGCTTTCACTAATGCAAGATTTGAAACCCTAGAATGTAAATTAACCAATGCAAACCTTAATGCAATGTTAATGCAAGTTAAATCTATGATGTAAATGAACTCCAAATTAGAGTTTCAATGTCCTAAATGCAGGTTCACCAAAATGGAACCTATTAAAATGGGTGAATGATGATGATGTATTTGCACCCACTTCCAAAGATGTTCCACTCAAGGATAGCCCTAGAGATCTCAATGCAAAAGAGAAAGAGATCTTACAATAGGGTTATCATAGGGATTGAATGTGATATAATGAGGGGTTCACCACCAAGTTTAAAATTGGAAAAGATAATGAAATGTAATGTGAAATGAAAAACCCTAATTGAATGCAAATTAACTCTAAATGACATAGAAAGATGAACAAAAAGCAATAAAAAACTGTAAAATAAAAAGTGTGCACCTGGGAAACTGAAGATAGCAGAATGGAGGTTTGGATCACTAGAAAATCTACTGTCAAGGTCGATTGGGACTCATTCACAAAGTTGGGCGAATCAGTCCGGTTTCTGGGAAAATGTGTAGGAACAAGTTTCTACCAAAAGGGTGTCCTGATCTGTAAAAATCTCTATCAGGCTTGTACAGTGGGACTCATTTGCCACTTGTGATGAATTAGTCCACTTCTACTTTCTAGAATTTTTAAACCTAATTTTGTTCCTCTCGGTCTACTCTACTCTTCCTGATTGTTTCTAGATATGAAATTGTAAATTGCTACCTATAGGTCTTCTCCAAGTCTCTCCAAGGCTTGATGACTATTTTAGCAATTTTAATCACTTGAAAAAAAAATTCCAATCTTGCTCCTTATGAAATATGCAACCTAAATATGAAAATCACATGCACAGAAGAGGGAAAAATGTTGTGGGGTTAGTGAATAGGGGTTTTGCTTGGTCAAACCCTTGTTGGTAATTAAACCTTGAAATGAAAGAAAATATGAATGGAGAATGATGAATGAACAAAAGACAATGTTGCAACTCACCAAACCCTAGCAATAAGGTGCTACAACTATGCTTTAAATGGATGCAATGGATGTGGTTCTTGACTCTTGCTTGAATTAAGTTGATCTTGCTTGAAACACTTGCTTGAATCATAAACCCTACATCACATTTGTTAGCACAATAACAAACATGATGAATGCAATCTTTGACATGATGGTTGGCACTTGAATGTTGCTCTAAAATGCTTGATAATCTACCCTTGAAGACTCTTGAATGCTCTTGTGAATGCTCAAATTCTCTTGTGAACTCTCTTGAATGCTAGGTGAGAATATGAGTGAAAAAAACTTGTATTAATACTTGATTATGCAAGAATTCCTGAAATTACAACACTAAAAATCGACATCAGATCTAGGAGAATAAAATCCTCCCAAAATTTTGAATTAAATTTGAATTTTGGTGGCACAAAACTTATCTGCCCAAGGTGGAAAATGAGTCCCATAAAACATAATGTATGGAACTAAAAATGATTTTTTTTAGAAATATGTGAAGTTTGGGGTCAAAAGATCCATGTGGGACCCATTCACCCAAGGTGGAAAATGAGTCCTAGATCCCTAAATATGGGCCACACAAACTAGAAACACCTAAATTATGATTGGTTATTGATTGGTTTAGGATTATACTCAAAAAGATGCAATAAATGAGGCTTGTGGATGCAAAATGGGTCCAATTAAAGCATAAGAGAGTCCAATTATTAATGAAAGGCCTAGAAAAGTGTGAAAGTGTGTTACAAAACTTTACAAAACTTCAAATAAGGAAAGATTAAAGTTCATTTTGATTAAAAATAGGTTTATTATGTTTACTTATTTGAGAAAACCCTAGAAAAGTGTGAAAGTGTGTTACAACACTTCACAACACTTTAGGAAGGTGTTGTTAAAATTCATTAGTTCACAAGAGCCCAAGACTTAATGTGAATGTGTTAACCACATTACAACACTAAATCCAAGCAACACTAAGCCAAAATCACAAGGAGGACTTGAACAAGCTAGAAAAAGTAGATGGGTTACTTTTTTGGTGACTCCATTGAGTAGGAGAAATAGGATGTTGGACTATGTTTCAATATGGATGAACAAGAAAATTGGGGTTGCAAGCAGATCCTATGATATTGCTAGGTTTGGCGATGCACTCTAAAAGCTCACACGAGAACAAAGTTTTTCACAAAGAAACGTCAGATACAGGAGAACCGAGAGCCCTGGTATTACAAATACAGTGAAAGAGTGCACCTAGCTGTGAGGAAATTTACTTTTGAGTGTTTAAAGTTTGAGCCCAAACCTACGTGTAGGAACAAAAAGTGCTAGTGGATTTAAATAACTAGTTCCACTTGATCACTCTAAATATCTAGCCAAGGAACTTCCTACATTTTTTTGACAAATTTGCTCGATATGGGTTGATTTCCTAATCAAATTTTAAATACATAATTCCAAAAGTTTTAAAGTACTAAAGAGGGTTGACATCCGTTGACTTATTCAAAAGTTCTCTTGCTAGTTGTCATGTGCCACATGCCTTTTTGCAATTCATCCCTTGGATTTCCTCTCATATGCTGGTTAAATTTTGTGAGTTTCTTGTTCTTATAAAAGGTTGGGTGATGTTTCATTTTAAGTGAAATTTAGAATTTTTGGATGTTGGAGAACCAATTTTTTTTCAAGTTTTGTTCTTTTTCCTATTGTTTGTTCCATTCCAAATTAAAAGCTTGTATGTTTCATTAGAAGTTAAATAATATTAGATTCAATTTCAAATCTATTTCTTGATATGAAATCTTATGTAGCTAATTATTTGTTCCTATTGGACAATATTGTGTGTTGCACCATTTAAGGGTGCATACTAGCACTATCTGGTGGCAAATAATCCCCCTTTTCTTTAAATTCTTGCATCATTCTATGCCAAAATGTGAAGCAATCTAGTGACACATGGAATGGTTTTCTCTAATTTGGTTATTTATTGAGGCATGTGTGGATAATACCTAGGAGAAATTTAACTTTGTAGTAATTTTTTTTATGCTTTGTTTTAGAATAGATGCTTATATTTCAAAAAATGTTCCAAAAAGTAATGAATGAATGGAGCTTTATTACAAATATTTTGTTTCCATGAAATTTTTGAATTCTTAATGCTAAATATACTTGGATGAAAAAAAGTTATTTTAATTTCATAAATATTGTTGCAAATTTGTTGATTTCATGATGTTAATGAATGATCAGACTAAGATTATTTTCATATCTATATGATACTAGAACCAATATTAAGTGTTGTTTACACCTTTTTTTTAACAAAATTATCACAATGAACCTTGAGTGAACCTAGTGCATCAAGACCTAACATAAATGAGGCTTCGGATCAAGCTAAGTTAGCCTTGGATTTAGGTTTTCCTAGTGGAGTCTTTCAAGAAAGATAGGTTCCTGTGGTGTCTCTGTGAATTTATCTATTTGTTGGTGTGTAACTAACATCTGAATCAACATATCCTTCTACTTTAAAGTGGATTTCTCATAGAAATGGTGTTAGAAATCACTTTAAAGTGGGGGCATACATTGACACTCATTTTTCTTTGCATGATTTTCATAATTCTAGTGATGCGTCCTTTTCTTGGTTGTGTCATTGGGTTTGATTTCCTTTGAGCATGAAATTTATTTGAATTTTCCTCTCTTGAAGATGTTAGGCATGATGTTCCCTAAGAATATACCTTACACGAACTAAGAAAAGTCCCTTTAAACAAACCTTTATTCACACATTGTTCATAAGCACTTAGCATAACACAACTTGTTAGGCCTTGTGAAGCTCAAAGTTTCATTTGTTGTACCCTATTGAAGTTATCAGAGGGATAGCTTTTCTATGGTTTGTATGATGAGAAGTTGACATAGAGGCATGAATTTCTCATTGTATGGTGAGAGCCAACACAAAGGCATGCCTTTCTCACTAAGCCACTAGTTGGGAAAACTCACCTAGTTGACAGCCTAAGGTTCCACTACCCCTTAGTGAGTGCTCATTTTGGACAAACATCTGAGTCCTGATCCACATCGATTTGGATAGATTATCGAGGCTTGATCCATTCCTTTTAATTTTTGTTTTATTTTTTTTATTTTTCTTTCTTTTATTCTTTGAAATTGTATGATTGTTTATCTTTGTCATTGCTACATACATAAGTGTCTTGAATGCCCACTTTAGTATGAGTTTGGCATGGGATCATACTCTCACTAAAGTGGGGGTAAAATTTATTAACAAAAAAAGTATCCCTTTTTCACTTAATTTGGGAATAATTAATAATAAAATGAGCCTAATTATGCCTTGATTTAGTGTTGTAATGTGTTTTACACATTCACATGAAGTTTACAGACCTTTTAAATTAAAGTGGACTTAATGGTGACTTATTTAGGGTGTCATAAAAATTTTCACACTAATCTAGGGATTTATTAATTAATTGAGGTTAACTTGCCTTAATTGGACCCTTTATTTCAATTCCAAGCCTAATTAATTATAAATTATGAGGGATAAAACTAGACAATCATAAATGCCATTACACAACACTTAATTTTAAAAGTTGCGTGTCCTAGGTTAGTGACCTAGGATCCATTTTCCACCTAGTGAATGGGTCCTCACTAGGTCCTAGGACACTATTTTCGCATAACATTTCACATTTCCCAGAGTGTGTCCTAGGTGAGTGACCTAGGACCCATTCCCCACATGGAAAATGGGTCCTCACTTAGACCTAGGACCCCCCCTTGGGATACGTTTTTGGTGGTAATCTAATGATTTGAAATCCATGATTCAATGTCAGTTTGTGATATTTTAATTTTGGAACTAATGTTAAGATAACTATAAATACAAGTTTATTTCACTTAGTTTCACCTAGAAAATTTATGAGCAAGTACTAATAGAAAGTTTATGAGATCAAGAGAAATTCAAGAGAAATTGCAAGGCATTCAAGGGAAAATTTATAGAAGAATATTGTAGCAATCAAGATTCATTTCATCATGTCAAAGGTATAGTGCATCATGTATGTTGTTGAGCTAATGTGTTGATGTAGCATTCAAAATCAAATCAAGCATTTCAAAGGCATTATTTTCTATCAAGATCATGATCAAGATCTACATTCATGGAGGCCACTTCATGCTAGTTTGTAGATTTATCCAAGGTTCAATTAAGGTGTGGTGAGTTGTGGCATTAAATTTTGTTCATTCATCATTCCTTTATGCATTGTTTCATTTCAAGGTTTAATTACCAAAACAAGGTTTGACCAAGGAAAAACCCTATTCCCTAAAAAAACAACATTTTTTCTCTCCTTTG
Source organism: Sequoia sempervirens (assembly GCA_007258455.2). Lineage (NCBI taxonomy): Eukaryota > Viridiplantae > Streptophyta > Pinopsida > Cupressales > Cupressaceae > Sequoia > Sequoia sempervirens. The sequence continues at coordinate 54,675,096 of VDFB02105785.1, forward strand.
AGGTGTGATTGTAGCTTTTAGATTGAAGATCTATTGGAGAGAAAAATTGTGAAAGTTGTCAAAGTTGTCAAAGTTACAAAGAAAGTTTTCAAATCACAGAAATTGAGCTAGAAGATTTATTTCTAGCTTTCTGATAGTGTCCCACTAGGATCTGGGAGTGTAGACTAAGAGGAACAAAACCTAGAAATTGATTTTCTAGAGACCTAGCCAAGACCCATTCACCATAGGGAGAATGTGTCCTCATTGAGCCATGAAAAATCACTTTTTAATATAGGTACATAACATTTGAGGGTATGTGCAGGATCATCATGGAAAAAATAGGCCCTTAAGTGGCAAAAAAATTAGAAAAATTAGACTTAGGAAACTTGACGTAAAAATTTGAATAAGTTATCTATATTATTTCAAAAATATGTAAGAAAAGATTTTGTAGAAAATTGAATGTAGTTTCTAAATTGCTAGGTTTGTTTTAAAAAAAAGAAATCTATTTGGTGAAAATTTGAAATTTCAATGCAGTAGTACTTAAGTTTCAAGGAAAAAATAATTAGGTGTCTGTCTGACCACCCTAGCCACAATAAAATGATAATATTTTTTTATAAAATTTTAGATATAAGTAGAAGACTCATGTCCCGATGTGATGCATATTTTTTTAATTTTTTTCCAAGTAAATAATTAATTATGAATTTTTATTACAACTTTTAAAAATATAAAAATCACATGTCGACCACCTTAACTTGGTCAAAACTTCATCAAATTCTTTTTTCTTTTTTAATCCTATAGTATGCGAAGCATAGAATGTGACGCATATTTTGGATTCAAAAAATGTGATACTGTTTGAAAGCTATAGATGTTTTTCAATCGGTCTTTCAATTAGGACGTTAGTTGTAATTTGAATAGAAAATGAATAATAATTACTTATTAAATTCAAAGTAAAGCATAATTTATATTGGTGGAAAGTTGAGCATCTCCTTTAAAAACCCTTTTCGTTTCATCAATTTTGGGTAAAAAAAATTCGTCAGCCACATACCCATCATATTGCCACTTTTTGGCCCATCATGATCTTGCACATACCCTTGACCCTCTTAAAACTTTCCCTTTGATTACTATATCAATCAGGTTTATTTTCTAATAATCAATTACACATTATTTCTTACATATTGAATGAATTAGAGTGAAAATGGGTTCATCATTTTGTTTCATTATGGTGAACCTTTTTTCCTCCATTTCACAATGTTCATTATTTTCTAGGTGAATTGTGAATGAAAGGAACCTTGGGCTGGTGAAGTTTGATATTCACTAGGTGAGCCTTTCTAAAAGCAGTAGAAAAATGTGAAACACGCAGGGGCTTGTGAGGACCATTTTTTACTAGATGTGTACCCATGTCAACTATACCAAGAATTATAACCCTCCTAATTTTGATAAGGTCCTACACAAATGATCACAATGCTAATCCAACACATCACTAAGTCCAACATGTGTGAAAAAAGTGAAGAACATAATCGAATGTATGCCCCCACCTTAAAGTAATTGCTAAACACCTTACTGTGAACAATTGATTTAAGGTAGAAAAATGATAAAATCAATTTGATAAGGTCATGAGGTCTTGTTTGGAAAACCCTATGCCAATGATATGTTTCCAAATAAAGCTATCTCATGATTAGGGGTTACTCCTAATGAAATTCCATAAACAACACATAGATGATCGCATAAAGGATCTACAAATATGAGGTTAGTATACATATTTTCTATAATAATATAAATTAGCATGAAATTGATATCATTCCCATAGATACTTGCGGAACTATGAACATAATGGAAGAGTGAAACATAGAGAGAACCCTTCTTTTGGGTTAACATGGAAGATACTTAAATGTTTCAAGGGAAGAAAAAAAAGTTTATGACATATAGAAGAATGGAGGTACAAATAGATGAATGTCACATCATATTCATTTTCTTTGTATCCTTATGCCAATGGAGCATCAAGGGTCATCCAAAGAAAACTCAAAAATATAAAGACATGCCAAGAAAAACCATATGAGAAATTGCATGTAAAAGAAAAAAAAAAACATATAAACAAATAGAAAGGGTACTACATGTTGGTGTTTTTTCTTGTAAACCAGGTTTGTCTCCTAATCTACCTATGGAATTGCCAATTCCAATCAAGGGTGGCTTAGAGGACCTGGACCAACTGACAAGGATTTTAATAATAACCTCCTACACTTCGGGCTCTGCAAGACCCAGGAGGATGGTCCCTATAATGTGTTTACGATCTCTACACCAAATTCATAAACAATCATTAACAATTCACAGATAATCCCATGAATAGCTCAATAGAATAGGATACCACTAAAATGAATTGGCCCTTCACTAGTAATATCAACTACTTGGAGCATGAGATGACTACAACATTATTCTATAACTTATGATGGTCATTTTATTTGCAATTTGGCGGCAAGCCCTAAGCAAAGACATATAGATGCAAGGTTTCACAAACTCATACAATTTAGATCAGTGCCATATACCATTGGGGAGTCAAATTCACAAACATTCATGATTCAACAATAGATTTAAACACTTAGCACTCATTATCCCTGACACTATTGCATTACAATAGTGTTAATTTCTATCCCAGCCCAATACTTCTTACTAAATCCCTTTACAAGCATACCCATCCATGATTCCATCCAAGCATTTTAATTAATTCTTTGAATTAAAGCCAAAACAAAAAACACACACATCAGAGCAAATGAGATGAACATCATAATCCTTGATTATTCTATTCAAAATTATGATATGTTTGTACAGAGGAGAAACTTGAGCTTGAGACATAACATCATAGCTTAAATGCTAGTATTGTTACCAAACATCCAATCTTCATAAGTTTAAAACCCATTACAAGATAACCCCAAAACTAAAATGCCTTAACATTCAAAAAAGTTCTTACAATTTTCTCTGCAACTATACCTAGACTCAACCTTCAAAAATATTTGACTTGCCAACCACTTTTCCGGCCTTGAAATCCTTCTTATAGAAATGAAGGAGCAAACAAGCATCAAGCCAGAAATTACACATGTCGGGGGTCAATTGGACCGCTATGTGCCAAATCAAAACTATGATAAAAACCACCAAGTCCTAGAGAATCTTTTCGTTGATTCCACTCATTACACAATAGCCACAACATTTGTTACACTTCAAAACCTGTGCCCAAAGCCTCCCTGGAAACAAAACAAAAATCAGTTATAATATAACCGTTGAGCTATCAGTTGCCAGTAATAGACACCTTTTCACTCCTCTTCAGTTAAGTACTTGTCCACCCAATTCTGATATTCCTCATTTGTTGGCCAATTAAAATTCATCACCTCCTTCACCTTGGTATTGTAAGGTAACAATTTTACTACAACCTGATTGGCCTCCCTCTCAAATGACTCTAAGAATATGCTAGTATTAATTATTTTATCCATGTTGCTCACCAACAAGTCATGGTCCGAGTCATCACAAATCAATTTGATTTGTGCATTAATAATCTCTTTTTCCCTATCTTACCATTGTTGCAATGTCTTAATATTTCATGTGCATCTATTATATCTGGCAGAAAAGTGTCATTCCAATCATCAAAACTCTTTACAAGTTCTCTAATTTTCCTACTCAAATCATCAGGTAGGGCCTGGAATCCCTTCAATGATTTCACAAACATTTGAGTAGGCTTTAATGACTGGGTCCTGTTACTTGCATCAAATCTGGAAGCCTTAAACATAACATCTAAATCAATGGCCTGAGGGATCCATTTCTCAATCAGAGGTAGAACCACTTCTCGATCTCTGTTAATGTTTTGTATTCCACCTAGGAGTAAAGAATATAGAGAATGTACAGCTAGAAACGTAGAATCAACCTTCTCATTTAAACGCCTCAAAACGGTGTCAACCACCTCATTGTGTTTAGCTACATAACCATCCTCACTTGCCCTTAGGGAAACCTGTAATTCTATTATTTTATCCATCATCTGCCTTTTGGAAGGATCTACAGAGTACTCAACTTCCTCTTCAACTAGCCCTAGTGCAGGGCTATCAGCATGTATCTGAATTGGGGATCTAGGAGTATAAATGATTGGGATAATAGGGGAAATGACCCCGAAGTAGTAGGTAATGCTCTGATAGCAGGGACATTGGAGGATTCTCCCACCTTCCCATATCTTAATCTATCTACTTTAGATTGCAGCTCAATATTTTTTTGTTGCATTCTAATATACTCCCCAATTATTGCATTGTACTTTTCCATCAGGCTTTTCCTTTCAACTTCTTCTCTTTCAGTAGTTTTCTGGGTTAATTTGGCCACATTCAGTGTCAGGCTTGTGGCTTCTATTGTTGATGTTTCATAAGCTCTCTTGATAATGAGCCCACCCCTTAGATTTGGGCTAATATTAGCCACATTTGGTTTTCTACCCTGAGGTGCCAATGCCCATATGGCCAAAGTCTCATATTCCTCACTAAAGGTAGAGCCTTGTAGGGCTGCCTTGACTTCTTCTTCACTATTTTTCATAGGATGCTTGGATTGCATAATAGCATTAAATGCTACGGCATCAGCTATGTCCCACTTAGGGAGAAGTAAGACACCAGCCTAAGTTACAAGTTTCCTCCCTTCATCAGGAGTGATGTTCTTGAATTGCTCCATTAACTTGGCTTTGACTTCATTATTATTCTCCTGGTCAGACCTATCAGGTCTTGATTCCCTTCTTCTCTTGCATTTATCTTGATATTCTTCAAATTTCATCCTCCAAATTAACTGGAAGAATACAGGAGTTTTCAGGAAGCCATCATCATCTAGGAATGCCCTACAGGCCACCATCCTGGTGTCCTATACACACTCCCCCTTTATATTCATATTAGTTAGCACCAATTGTGCTGATCTAGGAGGGGCTGGGATACCAATCTGCATGTCCTGATCAGTTATGATTATTTCATCCTCCAAAGCCTCTTGTGACTCCTCAACTTTTTGCCTCTTAAGGTTTGGCTTTGATGGTAGTTCTATAGGGTCATTTCTAGGTGGTGAATCTAGATCAAAAATTATTATCTCTCCAGGTTTCCTGATCCCATGGCCCAGTTGTGATGATGTTTTCATTATTTGTTTGCCCTTTTTATTTTCTGCCTCTTCATCACTGCTATCATCTCTCTTCCTCATGTATAAAGGCATGTCCACTGGTGGTTGATAAGTCAGCCTTTCCTCCAGTCATTGACTTCTCAAGTCCATTTCCAAATTGACTCTCTTGGTTCTCAAGGTACTCATAATTTCTTTAGAATTATTCATCAAGAAATCAATTCTTTTGTGAAATGGAGTGAACTCCGTCAGTGGATCATATTTTGGATCTAGTTTATGTACCATAGTGAACATTTTCTCAGAAGCAATCCATTTCTCTTTATTTAATTCCTACTGGCTCAAATCAAACTCATTTCCAATGAAATCCTCAAGAAAATTAAAATATGAGCAAACGTGCCACCCATAATTCTTTGCCTGAATAGGGAAAAGAATCCCTCAGGGTCATGCTGCCTCCTAGATCCACTCTTCAAATGGTAATCATCAAAATATCTGTCAAAATGAACCCATCCTCCTTTGGAAAATACAAAGTCTAAAACAACAGTATAATCAAGGAACAAAGTCCCTTTTCCTCTTCCTATCAAATTATCATCATGAATGCAACCTAGTTGCCACATGACCTATGCCAATCCCATCCTTGATGGTACATTATATGAGAGAATATGAGGAGCTCCCTGGAAACTATAAATCCTAAGGACAGTGCTTACGGGGTATAGAATAATGTCACCCCAATTATGACACACCTTCAAATCAAGCCTCCTTACTTTGGGTTAGAGGAAATCGTGCAAATCTTAAGGACTCCTTGGCACATTCACCATCAGTCTAGCTCTAAGCTTGGAAGCAAAGCAGTTATCAAACTGCACAAAGCTGGCACCTCCCTTATTGTAAGACAAGTCTGTACTCCAAGCTTGCATTGGTAACTTTTCTCCATTCGCCTCCTGCCTCAACTCCATTTTCTCTGAGAAGAAGTCAACATTCTTATACAAGAACATATACATCAATAAGGAGTACCAAAAGAAAGGAGTACCATTGTCCCCTTCATGTAACTTCAACAAACCCTTATGTATCCTTTCAGCAAGGAAAAAAACATAGTCGTATACTATAGAATAGTTAGGATGCTGAATTTGAGCCCCCATGAACATATAAGCAATGGGCATCACGGTATTAGGGCTAAAACCTAAAATTTGGAAAAGTGAATAAAAAGTTGCCAAGAAATTATCAACAAAACAATTCAACCTGAAAGGTTCTTGGTCAGTTGGGCTGATGTGAATTGTTGAACTACTCGGTCTAGCTAGATGAGGAGGAAGCAATTTTGATCTGAAAAGAGGTTGTAACTTGGCATACTCCTACTTCATTTCCTCAAGGTCTATCCAGACCAAGAATGAACTATATTCAATTAAATCGAAGACCTGCCGAATCTCATTTGCATTTATATTCAGTAAAACCCTACCATCATTATCCCTGATAACCCTTGTGATAGGATCATATTGTGCAGCCACTGCCTTGAGTAGGTCAACATCATGAAATACATTCAGTACCAAAAGTTTTCCCATATCATATCTCCAACCATTTGAAAAAATATGAGACACATTTCACTACCCATACCATCTCCTAAACATTTCCAAGGCTGTCATTAGTATGCTAGCATTTGCAATATTAGGTTTTATATCTTAATCCCTCTCCTAATCCTATCCCCTTCATTAGGATCAAACCCCTCTTCTTGTCATTTGTTGACAAAGGGAAAGTGTCTAGAAAATCATCATATAGATTCCTTTGCAAATAATCAATAAGGCTAGAATGCTGCTTTAGTGGTGCCATTTCAAACAACCAAGGCTTCTCTTAATATCAAATTTGTGCATAAACTAGGGCTACCCAAAATGAAATTACAGTAGAATTTTACAATTTCCCACAATTAAAAAGAACTAGTAACCCTAGAACCTTAATCAAGAAGACACTTGACCAACACAACACAACCCTCCACAAGAATTACATTCAAACAAAAACAGCGATAAAGAAATTAACTCATAGAATTTCGCACCGAAATTTCACACCTTGCACAAAATCAAACCCTGCTGTAATTTCTCTAAAAAAACCCTATCTCTAGCTCTAGACTACTTTGGAAACACTTGAATTCCCTTGTGGTGAAGATAGCCTAAAATTTAATACTTAGAATTTATGAAAAATAGCCTATAGATGTCTCGTCTACCATTAAAGCTTACTTGCATGTCATGCCAACGACTTCAATTGTATTTTATGCAATATTAAATCTTCGCCATCGATCTCTTATTTCTGTCAGATCATCGAATGGTCATCTTAAAAAAAGAAGCTGACATTACATCCACGTCATTAACAAGGGCCCACCATAATACGCAGCACCAAAAGAATATACGTGGCACCCGCCTGCAATATCGTGATCATTAAACTCCTTTTAGTTTAGGATCATGCGATGGCGGGCAACCGTTGATTCCCTTCATCGGTGATTGCAATCATACCTAATCAGGAACAACATTAATACCTATTTGTCAAGCAGATTTTTCACCAAGGTTAAAACATCAGCATTGATTATAAACACGTGCATCTCACATGTGGTTTAGTAACCCGCTCTATAATGCACTAAAGTCCGATGCACATATTAAACACTTTATTCACTCTTTTTAGTATCAAAAATCCTGGGACACGTGGCGCCTGCCTGGGATATCATGATCACCAAATAGCCAGCGGTGGTGCCATTGGGAGATCGTGGGGAATGGCCAGGATCAACTGCAGGGAAATCGATGGTCATCAAAATAACCCCTGCAAAACATTAAAGTTACTTAGAAGAAAATAAGGGGAAGGGGACACTGCCTAGGGCAATGATAGTCGATGAATCAATGTTGTTTTAAAAGAATAGAGCATGGACTGACCCAGACCTTAGTAAATAAAAAGGGGCCAGTGAAATATTTAGCATTTTTATTAAAATGGGCCAGGCCTAGATGATTCAATGGGACATAAGTTGTTTTTAAAAAATCCCTCCCAAAAGGTAACGACAGAAAAGACCAAACCCAAAGATAGAACACCAAGGTTTCATGAAAGCAAAGCAACATTCCACCCCCAAGTACCCTCCGAATAATCAAGACAAACCAATAATAAAAGGAAACCGAGGACTTAAATTTGAGGCTCCATCAGTGGCTCCAGTTGGGGACATTCATTCCACTGGAATGAACTGAGAATAACAGAATCTTAGGTAGAGCAGACCAGTTGTAGAGAAAACCAAAAGGATTATCTAGAAAAAAAAATCCGACAAAAAGAAACCAACAACAAGCCAATATACAAACCTATATACAAACCTAAACCTATTGTTCATGGAAAAAAATACCTCAACTGAAGTATATCTTCAAGAATTGTCCATGAACTAGCAATTCAAGAATATCACCTGTCATTTCTTGAAGGAAATATGAATCCTCCCCCCACTTGTCAATTATCAAGAATGGACCTAGCCAAATTGCATCAATTTACCATGTTTCCCCTTGTCTTCCAACCTGGCGATCCACATCAAAACCATATCTCCATTCTGGAAAGTTCTTGCAATTTTCCTCTTGTCATACAATTTTTTTACCTGCAACTATAATTTGGCATTTCTTATTTGAGCTTCCCTCCTGGTTTCATCTAGCTCTATGAGAGCTTCCACTCTCAGTTGCATTTCATCTTCTATCTCATTATCATACATCTGGAAAAATCTATACATTTCCATGAGGTTATTCTGGGGCAACCTTGCATTTATCCCATAAACTAAATTAAATGGGGCACATCCTATTTCCTTCTTCATAGTCACCCTGTCTGCCCAAACTGCTAATTTTAATTTAGAATCTCATGCCTTCTTATTTTGATCTAAGATCCTCTTGATAATCTTCATCAAGCTTTTATTGCTTGATTCCACTTGTCCATTTCCTTGTGGGTGGTAAGGTGATGAATAAGAAACTTGGATGCCATATTTTTCACAAAATTCCATATATTCCTCAGATCTAAAACACATTGCATTGTCTGACACAATCCTTTTAGGACATCTGAATCTAGTCACTATATTATTCATTAAGAAATCAATTACCACCTTACTAGTTGCTTTCTTTGTTGGAATCACTTCCACCCACTTGGTAAAGTAATCAGTGGCCACCAATATCCATGAATGGCCCCCACTTGATTTGCATGCTATCTCTCCTACAAAATCATCAGTTCATTGCTGGAATGGAGATTGAACTACAATCGGTTTTAAAGGTAAGTTACCAAAGAAGTTTAACTTACCAGAGAAACGCTAACAAGCATCACATGTCTTCACTAATTGATGTACATCCTTGAAAATAGTAGGCCACCAGAACCCAGTCCGCATTATTTTGTGTGTAGTAGTTTTGGCCATATAATTCCCTCCATAAACTCCACTATGCATTTCATTCAAAAGTTCCTTTGCTTGCTCCTAGTCTACACATTTTAGCATAAAACCCTCTCCATTTCTCCACCAGAGTTTTCCTATTATGATAACATACTTTATAGCATGTAACTTCAATGTCCTCTTTTCATTCTCATTCAAATCATCAGGACATTTCATCTTTTGCAAGTAATAGATCACACCCTTGTACCAATCAGAATGTTCCATGTCACACATGTATGGTCTCTCCTCTTCTTCAAGCAATTTTATCTTATTTGCTTCAAGATTACATTGGGTCATAAGTTTGGCCAACCCTTGTCCCCTCACTAACTTGGTAATTTGAATGTCAATGTTGAATTCTTGGGTCCTATTAATCCATCTACATCTTCTTCCTGACACTTCTTGTTGTGTAAAAATGTCCTTCACAGCAGCATTGGGCACATAAGCAATTACGGTAGCTCCCATCAAATAGGTCCTAAAATCTTTGACTACTTTTACTAATGCATATGCCTATTTTTCATTTATGTCATACTTGAGTTCTGCAGCCTTCAAGGATTTACTGAAAAAAGATATGGGTTGTTCAAAACCTTCAGTATTCTTTTGTAATAACATAGCTGCAATTGTGTGGAAAGAAGCAAATGAGAAAATCTGAAAAGGTTTGGAAAAATCAGGGGTCCTCAACATAGGTGCTTCCTTAATAGCTTGCTTGATATCATGGAAAGCTCATACTGATGCTTCTTCCCATTCGACCTTGGCCCCTTTCTTAAGCATCTTAGAAATAGGGCAAACCACTTCAGCAAAATTTGTAACGAATCTTCTTAAAAAATTTATTTGCCCAAAGAAAGACTGGATTCCCTTGACATTTCGGGGTTGCAAAACCTTATCTATTGCCATTACCCTCTCTGGATCAATTTTAACTCCATTCTTAGAGACAATATGTCCCAACAACTTTCCTTCCCTTACTCCAAAAGTGCACTTCCTGGGATTTAGGGATATACCATATTCCAATGCCCTAATGAATATTTTCTCAAGATGCTCACAATGACCATCTTCCTTCTTGGAATATGCCGTTAAATCATCCTGATAAATCACCAAGAACAAATTAATGAAATCTGAGAATGCCACATCCATGGCTCCTTGGAAAGTAGCCCCTGCATTTGTTAGACCAAAAGGAATTCTCACATATACATAAGTCCCCCAAGGTGTAGTAAAAGTTGTCTTAAATTGTTCAGATTACTTAACCATGACTTGGTTATAACCAGAAAACCCATCCATCATGGACATTAACTCACAGCCTATCACTTTTTGCAACATGGCCTCCATATTTGGGAATGGATAATTATCCTTTAATGAAGACACATTCAAATTTATGAAATCCACACATAATCTAATATCTCCATTCTTTTTTCTCACGGGCACCAGATTAGATACCCAAGATGAATGTCTAATTGGTTTGATGATTCTAGCATCTCTTAACTTAGTAAGTTCTTCTTGCATTTTTGGAGCCAAGGTGGGATTAATAGGTCTCTTCTTTTGCCTAAAAGGCTTGGCATCACTACTCAAAGGAATATCATGCTGAAACAAATCCTGCCTATAAGCCTTAAGATCATTATAAGACCAAGCAAACACATTTCTGAACTTTCTTAACAAATCAATCAACATCTTTCTCACCCTTGGTGACAATTTCTTTCTATTATACACCTTTTTTGGTAATGCAACTATCCCTAGGTTTATTTCCTCCAAGTAATCAGGATGGGAAGCAACACAAGTAGCCTTAGTCCTATCCTAGTTTTCAAACACTCTTTCAAGAACAACTAAACCCTTAGGAATTGTGTTAGTTTTTAACTGAATAACTTCATTCCCAAACACAGTATCTTTACCATCAATATTTTCAACAAAAGCTCCAAAATCTATTTCCTGTTTTTCATACTCATCCACACAATCTAAAAAACTTAATATATCATCATCACTGTCAAAAACCTGCTAGTGCTTAATATTATTAGGAACATATGGTCTGGTTTGCACTTCAACCTTTGAAATTCTAGAATAAGTCATGTCATCCAGCCTTAGTGCGATATTTGGTAACAAATCTGCCACCTTATTGTGACCTCTCTCCATCCAATTTATCCCAATAGCATCAAAACTTTCCAATTCATCCCAAACAACATTTCTATACTATTTAAACCTTTTTTTCTTTGACACATATAGGGACCTGACTTGGGAAATCACAAGGTCAGAATCTCCAATCACTTTGAGCTTCTTGATCCAATGTTTTTGAGCCAATCTTAACCCTAACAACAATGCTTCATATTCAGCCACATTGTTAGTGCATTCAAATAACAGGGTGAAAGAAAATTTGAAAGTTTTTCCACCTGGTGACCTCAACAACACACCTGCACTAGATCCTTCCTTTGAATTAGCACCATCAAAAAGTATAGTCCACACATCATTATATTCTGACAAAATTTCAACTTCTACATCAATTGGTGCAATAGGCTTATCACAATTACTAGTGGATTATTCGGCCTTGAACTCATTTATGCCACAGTCAATAAAACATTTCAAATCTTCGGTCAGACCATGCTCAATCATATGAAGTACCTTTGATTCTCTTTCAATCTTGACATCTTTTCCATCAGTGCAAAAGGTAGCAAATGACAAATCACATTGTATGTTGCCTCCCATTGATGCACTCCACTTTCTTGATAATAGCATTCCAAAATGAGGGGGAATGTCCACAACTAAAATAGTCATGTCCAAAACCCTATCAGGATATTGGGTCAGTACATAAGGCAAGGCCTTGATGGTCCCAATAATAGGCACCTCTCTCGAATCCAATGCATAACATTCACCTTGAGTAGTAACAACTGTCAAGCCCATTGCTTCCATAATCTTTACTTGCATAACATTATTTGATGCTCCTGAGTCTATCATGCAATTCCTCAGAGTTCTCCCATTTATATCAATACTCAAGAAAAAAGGGGTGATGTTCTCCAAGCACATATTGATAGAATTCCCTAGGTACAAAGGGGGAATTTGAGTTACAATTCCCTCCAACTCTTTCACTTTTATTTCTTCTTTTTCCCTAGTTTCTTTACAATTCCCTTGTTCAACTTTACTGCTAGGAATTCCAGTAATCAAGGCTATTGTCTTTTCTCTATGCTCCTCTATTCTCATCATCTCGAGCCAGGGTACAGTAACTTTAACTTGAGACAACACTTGAAAAATATCCACAGGTGTGTATTTTGATAGGTTAGGAATCATACCATCATTAGTTTCTTTCTTCTCCAACTATTGTTTTCCTTCAAGTTTCCTTTGATTTTCCTTGGAATTGAGTCAGCAGATTTGGCAATCACTTTGGTTTTTACCAATAGAGGAGTAGCACCTTCACTGGGCTTTTGGATCTCAGTCCTTTTTGACCATATCTTGTCATTCTTGACATCCTTGATTTTGACATCATTTTTGCTATCTTCTTTAGCATCCTCACTCTTGCCCTTTTGTTCCTTAATGAAAAGGCCAGCAGGTTTGCCCTGGTCACCGCCCACAGTCCTATTTCTTAACTATAATGTACTTATCATTTGAGCAGCCATCTCTTCAGTTAACTAGGCAATCTCATCTTTTGATGGTCTTCTTAAGGATACTGGATCCTCATCATGTTCCATATTGCAGGCATGGTGGCCACACTCACCTTCTTCATAAAAAAAAACTTGTTGATGGTATAATTCACTTTTCTGTCGTTGACTATTCACATCAACCTCTTGTAATTCCTCATCAGAAGAAAACTCAACCTCATCAATATATGACCGGGCCATACAACAACCTACATCATCTTGCTTGAAATCAGGAGTCTGTTGTCGAACATTCTCTTCTTTTCCTTCAGCAACAATCAGCTGAGCAACACCACAATAATTCTAATCATGTGGGTGTTCACACACCACACACCATGGTCTATCTTATGCCAGATTTATAGAATGCTTATGCAAAGGATTTGGTATCTGTTGATCAGTTTTAGGCTTCTGGACAGGTAGTATTGGTTTTCCATCCTTCCAATTTGTATTGTAAGGATAATTCTGCAATCTAGGAGGTTTGTCACTTCTGTTATACTGCTGCTTATCACCTCCAAGACCCTTCTCTTGCTTATCAACAATATATTTTATATCTTTCAAAGTGCTAAGGACCTTATCCCACTTCTCATCATCTTTAATGCCTGCAGTAGAGACTTTCTCAGTTTTATCTCTAGGATTCTTCAAAAGGGTAGGTTGTTCCCTCCTACCATACTTTCTAGAAGCTCTCCTATTGCTTTCAATATTAATAGCTGGTCTAAAAGCATCCCTCACGGTTTGAGGGTCCTTGTCTTTTAGAAGATATGCCATTTTAGCATCAAAATCATTGAAATAAGTAGTTAAACAAACATTCTCATCAAGCTTCATCACTTGAAACAACTTATACATTGCCTTTTGAAATCTAAGGTTAAACTCTATTGTAGGCTCATTAGCTGATCTTTTTATAGTATTGAACTCATTCAACATAAACTAGCATTTTTCTTGTCACCATATTGTTCTTTAAAGCATTTTTCAAACTCCTCCCATGAACCAATACTGGCATTCGGTAAACCCCTATACCAATCCCTTGCATCTTCTGTCAAAGATTGGACAAACAATTTCATCATTACATCTTCATGTTCTACCTCATAATCATTTAACATATCTATGAAACCTTTCAAATGCTCCTCTGCTGAAAAGGCATTATTCCCAACAAATTTGTTCATCTTTTCCCTTAACTCATCAGGGATAGGGTTTGGGTACCCGGGAATACCATCAAAAAATATTTTTCTATATCTTTCCAATTGTATAGGTTTCCTTTGCAATAATCCATCAACTTTCTAAGGGTTATCACCCACAACTCTATTCCGAGGTTTAGAACCACCTTGATGTGAATTAAAAAATTGGGTTGCCTGAACCTTTGGGTCAGAATTATTTGTGATATTCTCTTGAATAGGTTTAGGATCATTTTTCAAAATCTCGTGATGACCTGATGAAGTTGTGGCTTGTGCAACTTCATCCAAACTTGTCATTTTTAGGAAACTTATTTTCCTTCTCTTTTCTGCATTTGCAGCCTCCATTTCAATCCTTTCTAATTCTTCTGCTAAAGCTTCCCCTTCCCTTCTAGCCTTTTCTAAGGCAGCCTCTACTTGTGATGATACATGTGGGAGAGGATATTTTTTAGGCTGGTGGGAAACCATCCTTTCATTTATCTTGATCCCTTCAGCTTTCTATTTTCCCTTGTCTGCAACAGGTTTAAGATTTGGATTGTCTGATTGTGACATAATAGGGTTTAAGGGTTTTGGATCTGTTGGATTTGGTTGGACCTTAGCTTGACCCTTCATACCCACTTTGTACATTGGCTTCACTTCCTTATCAACAATTTGTTGTACAAAAGGACCATTTTCTTCTAGGTCTAGTTTACTTTGGTTCAGGAGTTTCATAGTTGCCAACTATCTAATTAACCTATCCCTTTCAATAATAGCACTCACCAAGTCTACTTCCTTCTCTTTGTCCTTCTTTATCCTAAGCTCAACCTGATTTTGGATTTCTTGTCTCAAAGAACTAATATCCCCAAAAACATCTTTGGGGTCAGGAAAAGTTATATCAGAACTTGATGTCTCGCTTAAATCTATCAAATCTATTCCCTCTTGTCTAAATAATAAAGGGGTCCCATCATCATTAGCAGGAGGAGGAGGCACATCACTGGTGCATTCTTTGTGATGGCCTTGACTTCTACTCCTACTTCTTCTCTTAATATATTGGACATTAACAGGCCCTTTATTATGACATGTTACATCCTCTTGAACATGTGTATTAAACAATGCATCAAAAAATCCACAGCTATCTAATTCAGAATGTCTAGACACATGCTCAAAAGTCTTAGGGATAGGATGTAGAGGCTTACATGTACCTTGATGTATAGGATTCTGGGACACAGGAGCGACATTGTTGGTTTTTGGTTTCTTCTTTATCCAGTCTCTCTTCTTTGTTTTAGGAAGTTCACCTTCCAACTTGGATTTCGAGTGGTTCTTCATGAATGACCTGGTACTTTTCATCTCTCTATGCTTGTTCAAGGATCTTTCAACTTGTATAAAACTTCAAATAAAGTGCACACTAGTGCAGATACTGTTAAAGTTGCCACCTAATTATCTTGGGAATATCCACTATTCAAAAACACATGATAATACCTTAAAAGATCATCAGAACTTATCGTACTGACAATACACAAGACACATTGCACGATGTATATGCAACTTTTGAATGAAAACACCTAATTGGATAAAGAAATACAATGCCCAGGGCTCAACCTTCAAATCACAAAAATACTATGGTAGACTCTATGCAAAATGGATAACCGACCCACTGACAAGAAAAATTCAAGCTAATGTCCCCAGTAGAGTCACCATTTTTTTTGTGTTTTTTCTTGTAAACCAGGTTTGTCTCCTAATCTACCTATGGAATTGCCAATTCCAATCAAGGGTGGCTTAAAGGACCTGGACCAACTGACAAGGATTTTAATAATAACCTCCTCCACTTCGGGCTCTGCAAGACCCAGGAGGGTGGTCCCTATAATGTGTTTACAATCTCTGCACCAAATTCATAAACAATCATTAACAATTCACAGATAATCCCATGAATAGCTCAATAGAATAGGATACCACTAAAATGAATTGGCCCTTCACTAGTAATATCAACTACTTGGAGCATGAGATGACTACAACATTATTCTATAACTTATGATAGTCATTTTATTTGCAATTTGGCGGCAATCCCTAAGCAAAGACATATAGATGCAAGGTTTCACAAACTCATACAATTTAGATCAGTGCCATAGAACATTGGGGAGTCAAATTCACAAACATTCACGATTCAACAATAGATTTAAACACTTAGCACTCATTATCCCTGACACTATTGCATTACAATAGTGTCAATTTCTATCCTAGCCCAATACTTCTTACTAAATCCCTTTACAAACATACCCATCCATGATTCCATCCAAACATTTTAATTAATTCTTTGAATTAAAGCCAAAACAAAAAACACACACATCAGAGCAAATGAGATGAACATCATAATCCTTGATTATTCTATTCAAAATTATGATATGTTTGTACAGAGGAGAAAATTGAGCTTGAGACATAACATCATAGCTTAAATGCTAGTATTTTTACCAAACATCCAATCTTCATAAGTTTAAAACCCATTACAAGATAACCCCAAAACTAAATTGCCTTAACATTCAAAAAAGTTCTTACAATTTGCTCTGCAACTATACCTAGACTCAACCTTCAAAAATAGTTGACTTGCCAACCACTTTTCTGGCCTTGAAATCCTTCTTATAGAAACGAAGGAGCAAACAAGCATCAGGCTAGAAATTACACATGTCGGGGGTCAATTGGACCACTATGTGCCAAATCAAAACTATGATAAAAACCACCAAGTCCCAGAGAATATTTTTGTTGATTCCACTCATTACAAAATAGCCACAACATTTGTTACACTTCAAAACCTGTGCCCAAAGTCTCCCTGGAAATAAAACCAAAATCAGTTATAATATAACCACTGAGCTGTCAGTTGCTAGTAATAGACACCTTTTCACTCCTCTTTGGTTAAGTACTTGTCCACCCAATTATGTTATTCCTCATCTATTGGCCAATTAAAATTCATCACCTCCATCACCTTGGTATTGTAAGGTAATAATTTTACTACAACCTGATTGGCCTCCCTCTCAAATGACTCTAAGAACATGCTGGTATTAATTATTTTATCCATGCTGCTCACCAACAAGTCATAGTCCGAGTCATCACAAATCAATTTGATTTGTGAATTAATAATCTCTTTTGACCTATCTTACCATTGCTGCAATGTCTTAATATTTCCATGTGCATCTGTTATATCTGGCAGAAAAGTGTCATTCCAATCATCAAAACTCTTTACAAGTTCTCTAATTTTCCTACTCAAATCATCAGGCAGGGCCTGAAATCCCTTCAATGATTTCAAAAACATTTGAGTAGGCTTTAATGATTGGGGCCTATTACTTGCATCAAATCTGGAAGTCTTAAACATAATATCTAAATCAATGGCCTAAGGGATCCATTTCTCAATCAGAGATAGAACCACTTCCCGATCTTTGTTAATGTTTTTTATTCCACTTGGGAGTAAAGAATATAGAGAATGTACAACTGGCAACGTAGAATCAACCTTCTCATTTAAATGCCTCAAAATAGTGTCAACCATCTCATTGTGTTTAGCTACATCACCATCCTCACTTTCCCTTAGGGCAATGTATAATTCTATGATTTTATTTATCATCTGCCTTTTGGCAGGATCTATAGAGTACTCAACTTTCTCTTCAACTGGCCCTGGTGCAGGGCTATTAGTAGGTATCTAAATTAGGGATCCAAGAGTAGAAATGATTGGGATAATAGGGGGAAATGACCCTGAAGTAGTAGGTAATGCTCTGATAGTAGGGGCATTGGAGGATTCTCCCACCTGCCCATATCTTAATCTATCTACTTCAGATTGTAGCTCAATATTTTTCTGTTGTATTCTACTATACTCCCCAATTATTGCATTGTACTTTTCCATTAGGCTTTTCCTTTCAACTTCCTCTCTTTTAGCAGTTTTCTGGGCCAATTTGGCCACATTCAGTGTCAGGCTTGTGGCTTCTATTGTTGAGGTTTCAAAATCTCTCTTGATAATGAGCCCGCCCCTTAGATTTGGGCTAATATCAGCCACATTTAGTTTTCTACCCTAAGGTGCCAATGCCCATATGGCGAAAGTCTCATATTCCTCACTAAAGGTAGAGTCTTATAGGGCTGCCTTGACTTCTTCTTCACTATTTTGCATAGGATGCTTGGATTGCATAATAGCATTGAATGCTACAACATCAGCTATGTCCCACTTAGGGAGAAGTAAGACACTAGCCTGAGTTACAAGTTTCCTCCCTTCATCAGGAGTGATGTTCTTGAATTGCTCCATTAACTTGGCTTTGACTTCATGATTATTCTCCTGGTAAGATCTATCAGGTCTTGATTCCCTTCTTCTCTTGCATTTATCTTGATATTCTTCAAATTTCATCCTCCAAATTAACTGCAAGAATATAGGAGTTTTCACAAAGGCATCATCATCTAGGAATGCCCTATAGGCCACCATCCTAGCGTCCTGTACACACTCCCCCTTTATATCCATATCAATTAGCACCAATTGTGCTAATCTAGGAGGGGATGGGATACCAATCTGCATGTCCTGATCAGTTATGATTATTTCATCCTCCAAAGCCTCTTGTGATTCCTCAACTTTTCGCCTTTTAAGGCTTGGCTCTAATGGCAGTTCTACAGGGTCATTTCTAGGTGGTGAATCCAGATCAACAATCATTATCCCTCTAGGTTTCCTGATCCCATGACCTAGTTGTGATGATGTTTTCATTATTTGTTTGCCCTTTTTATTTTCTGCCTCTTCATCACTGCTATCATCTCTCTTCCTCATGTATATAGGCCTGTCCACTAGTGGTTGATAAGTTGGCCTTTCTCCCAGTCCTTGACTTCTCGAGTCCATTTCAAAATTGACTTTCTTGGTTCTTAGGGTACTTATAATTTTTTTGAAATTATTCATCAAGAAATCAATTCTTTTATGAAATGGAGTGAACTCTATTAGTTGATCATATTTTGGTTCTAGTTTATGTACCATGGCCAACATTTTGTCATAAGCAATCCATTTCTCTTTATTTAATTCCTGCTGGTTCAAATCAAACTCATTTCTAATCAAATCCTCAGGAAAATTGAAAATATGAGCAAACCTGCCACCATTAATTCTTTACCTAAATAGGGAAAAAAATCCCTCAGGGTCATGCTGCCTCCTAGATCCACTCTTCAAATGGTAATCATCAAAATATCTGTCGAAGTGAACCCATCCTCCTTTGGAAAATACAAAGTCTGAAACAATAGTATAATTAGGGAACAAAGTCCCTTTTCCTCTTCCTATCAAATTATATTCATGAATGCAACCTAGTTGCCACATGACCTCTACAAATCCCATCCTTCATGGTACATTATACGAGAGAATATGAGGAGCTCCCTGGAAACCATAAACCCTAAGTACAATGCTTATAGGGTATAGAATAATGTCACCCCAATTATGACACACCTTCAAATCAGGCCTCCTTACTTTGGATCGGAGGAAATCATGCAAATCTTAAGGAATCCTTGGCACATTCACCATCAGTCTAGCTCTAAGCCTAGAAGCAAAATAGTTATCAAACTACACAAAGCTGACACCTCCCTTATTGTAAGACAAGTTTGCACTCCAAGCTTGCATTAATACCTAACCAGGAACAACATTAATACCTAACCAGGAACAACATTAATACCTATCTGTCAAGTAGCTTTTTCACCAAGGTTAAAACATTTCCATTGATTATAAACACGTGCATCTCACATGTGGTTTAGTAACCCGCTCTATAATGCACTAAAGTCTGATGCACATATTAAACACTTTATTCACTCTTTTAATCACCAAAAATCCTAGGACACATGGCACCCGCCTACGATATCGTGATCACCAAATAGCTAGCAGTGGTGTCATTGCGAGATCGCGGGGAACAACCAGGATCATCTGTAGGGAAATCAATGGTCGTCAAAATAACCCCTGCAAAACATTAAAGTTACTTAGAAGAAAATAAGGGGAAGGGGAAATCGCCTAGGGCAATGACATTCGATGACTCAATGTTGTTTTAAAAGCATAGGGAACGGACCAACCCAGACCTTAGTAAATAAAAAGGGGACAGCGAAATATTTAGCATTTTTATTAAAAGGGGCAAGCCCTAGACGATTCAATAGGACATAAGTTATTTTTTAAAAACTCCTCCCAAAAGGTAACGACAAAAAAGACCAAACCTAAAGATAAAACACCAAGGTTTCATGAAAGAAAAGCAACATTCCACCCCTAGGTACCCTCCGAATAATCAAGACAAACCAATAATAAAAGGAAACCAAGGACTTAAATTTGAGGCTCCATCACTACACATGCAATCCAATCTAAAGAAAATCATCTACATCCTAGTCTTGTTCATCATATATGGAAGGTGGAGAACTACCCAAAGGGACTACAAAATGTGTCGTACAAGGAGCATTGCCAGGTTCAACATGTGGTAAATCTCTCTCATTAGGAGGATCATCATGGTTTATCCCATTTAAATCCATAAACTTTGAGAACAACAAAGGTAATTAAGTATTTACTTGTTTATCAATCTTAGTATCTTCATTTTCATCGTCCAAATTTATCATAATGGGTGATTTAATGACAATTTTGAACTTATATGTTCTTGTTTCATTTTTTATTTTGGTGGGGACATGTAAGGTTCATTTGCATATTTTGGTGAAGGTAATAACTCATCATGGTTTTTTTGGATAGGTTTTTGATCATCAGGTAATTTATTATTCTTTTCAACCAACTAACAAGCAATAGCATGAAATCTATTCCTATGTTCCTTAGAATTTTTATTCCTTCTTGTATAGTTTTGAATTTTTGAGGGGGTAAGTGTAGTGTATTAAAATGAATACCCTTGCATTTTCACACTTGTTTCGACCATCCTTGCTTTATTTACCATCATTTATGGCTTAATTGGTCCTATTTTGTGCCCACAAGACCTATGAATTATACCTTTTTCTAGCTAATCCCAATATTCTCCAATGCATAAATGATAATTTAATGACTCCATTACTGTGCCCCTAATTTTTGGGTTGGGACTAAAATGCCACCTAAGGCATCTTTGTCCCCCAAAGGTCTAAGGAACTTGATTTTGAGGTATCTTAATTGGGCCCCTTTTGGTGCATGTGCCCCAATTTTTTAAGACTTGGGACTAAGATGCCACCTAGGGCATCTTAGTCCTCCTTGAGTCATTTTTAGGATTTAATTTCAAATTCTGGCAGGATTTAGCCTCCTTTATTTAATGAATTCATATGACGGCTTGGTGTGATGTAATTTTGGGATATTAAGCATAAGTAAGTATAAATACAAGGCTCATTCATTCATTTCAATCCAAGTATTTTGTGAGAGCTTTCATAATATAAAATTGAGTTCACAAGAGAATTTAAGAGCTATTGTATCAAGCATTTGGAGCAATCATCAAGATTCAAGCATCATATCAAAGAGCTTTCTTGCATCATGTGTGTTGTTGTGCTAACATTTGTGATATAGGGTTTTGATTCAAGCAAGTGATTCAAGTCCATATCTTTGGTTCAAGATCCACATCCATTACAGCCATTTCATATAAGTTTGCAAACTTTACAACAAGGGTTTTGGTGAGTTGTAGCATTGCATGTTGTTCATTGACCATTTCCTTCATTATTTCTATTTCATTTCAATGTTTAATTACCAACAAGGGGATTGACCAAGGAAAACCCCCATTCACTAACAAATAATTTTTTTTTCCCATCTTTTACATTTTTGATTGCATATTAAGGTTGAAGTCTTGAAGATTAGTAGGAGTGCAAAGTTGCAAAAGTTGCAAAGTTGCATTACAAAGTTGTAATCTTCATGGAAACTAACCTATAGACCATATCTACAAGATCCAAAACCTAAGATCAGAAAGGAAATAAGTGCAGACCTTGGAGCTCAAGATCACATTTAGAGTTTTCAAAAATTTAGGGTGAGACTAATATGCCACCTTGGGTTTCTTAGTCCTCCAAGGAATATTTTTCAAAGATTCCTTCAGATCTGGTTCCAACATCTGAAGACTCTTTATTTGCCTTGAAAAATAGTAGCGAGACTAATATGCCACACTAGGCATCTTAGTCCTCCATAACACTTTTTGACAACATTTTTACATTTCCAGACTTCCCAAGTACACACATACTATCTCCCTATTGCATAATTTCATTATTTTCACTCCATTTAGCTTGCATAACTAGGGTTTGTAAGTTAAGTTTTTTCTTCAGAAAGGAAGAGAGTGCAGAACTTGGAGCTCATGACCACATTTAGAGTTTTAAAAAATTCAGAGTGGGAAAAATACGCCATCTTGGGTGTCTTAGTCCTTCTAGGAATATTTTTTAGAGATTCCTTCAGATCCAGTTTCAAAATCCGAAGACTCCATAGTTTCCCCAAAAAATAGCAACGAGACTAATACACCACTATAGGTGTCTTAGTCCTCCAATTTTTTGTCCACAAGCCTTATGAATTATATCTTTTCTGGCTAATCTCAACATTCTCTAATGCATAAATGATAATTTAATGACTCCATCAGTGTGTCCCTAATTTTTGGGTCAGGACTAAAATCGTCTTTGTCCCCCAAAGTTCTTGGTACTTTGATTTTGAGGTATCTTAATTGGGCCCCTTTTTGGTGTCTATGCCTCAAGTTATAAGGACTTGGGACTAAGATGCCACCTAGGGCATCTTAGTCCTTGAGTCATTTTTAGGATTTAATTTCAAATTCTGGTAGGATTTAGCCTCCTTTATTTAATGAATTCATATGTCGGCTTGGTGTGATATAATTTTGGGATATTAAGCATAAGTAAGTATAAATACAAGGTTCATTTGTTCATTTCAATCCAAGTATTTTGTAAGATCATTCATAATATCAAATTGAGTTCACAAGAGCATTCAAGAGCAATTATATCAAGCATTTGGAGCCATCATCAAGATTCAAGCATCATATCAAAGAGCTTTCTTGCATCATGTGTGTTGTTGTGCTAACATTTATGATGTAGGGTTTTGATTCAAGCAAACAATTCAAGTCCATATCTTTGGTTCAAGATCCATATCCATTGTAGTCATCTCATACAAGTTTGTAGACTTTACAACAAGGGTTTTTGTGAGTTGTAGCATGGATGTTGTTCATTCACCATTTCCTTCATTATTTCTATTTCATTTCAAGGTTTAATTACCAACAAGAGGTTTGACCAAGGCAAACCCCTATTCAATAAAAAACAACAAGTTTTTCCCATCTTGCACATTTTTTATTACAAATTTAGGTTGAAGTCTTGAAGATCACTAGGAGTGCAAGTTGTAAAAGTTGCAAAGTTGCATTACAAAGTTGTAATCTTCACGAAAAATCACCTACATGCCATATCTAGAAGATCTAGAACCTAAGATCAGAAAGGAAGCAAGTGCATGCCTTGGAGCTCAGGACCACATTACGATTTTTTAGACATTCAGAGCAGGACTAATACACCACCTTGGTTGTCTTAGTCCTCCTAGGCATATTTTTTAGAGATTCCTTCAGATCCGGTTCTGACATCCAAAGACTCTGTATTTTCCCTAAAAAATAGCAATGGGACTAATACACCACTTTGGGCATCTTAGTCCTCCATAGCACTTTTTGAAAATGTATTTTTACATTTCCAGAATTCTCATTACATTTCTAGACTTCCTAGGTACACACATACTATCTCCTTATTGCCTATTTTCATTATTTGCACTCTTCATTTAGCTTGCATAACTAGGATTTGTAAGTTAAGTGTTTGATTGTCTTTTCCAAGTGTTTGCTTGGTGGGGAACCCCTTTAAAGCTAAAAGAACCCCTTCCTAGGTCCTCCTCCTCATTTTGAATTGACTCACCTTGTGAGGTTGTTACTCAATACAATTGGGACTCCTATGACATTAGTGAATGATTAGTGGAGAAAGAGTGATATTTCTAAGGTATCGATTTTTCAACCAATCACTAAGATCAGGTTTCTTTGCCATTGGTCTATTTTATTCCCTTAGGGGAGGGACTAAAGGGACCAATAAGTGTTGGGAAACCACTATGTCCTTAGGTTTATAAATTTATTTCTCTTTTAGAGGCACAAAGGTGATTATGCAGTTGTCTCTTGGTCTCTTATATGATATTGGTGGAGGAACTACATTATACATGCCTTTTGTACTTGGGAGGGTATTTTCCTTGGACATGGGTTAGTCCACAACCTATGGGGTGGGAGGAACAACCATAGACTGATCATTCTCAAGTGGGATATTGCTAAGGGATAATTCTATTATGCACTTTGTCTTAAATTTGTGATATGAGCTAAAAAAAAATATTCACAAGGCTTAATTGGTTCCATAGGTTGATTCTAAACAATAATCTAGTGAAATATTTCCACATGAAGCCAAAGGTTTAAAGCCACTATGATGAATTATATATATTTGATTCTCAAATGGGAACTTTATACACTTGTGGATTATCGATAGGATGAAACTCATTGAGCATATCCATGGATATCCTAGCTTCACATGGAATTGGTCCAACATTGGGATGATGGTGAAGGATACATCTAGTTGTTTGGGTCCAGCTTTGATTTGAAGAGTTATTGAACCTATCGCAGGGTGAGCAAAACCATCATGAATTTTTAACCATGCATTTAGTTGTTCATAATAATCTTGATAAAGTTCATGCACAAAAAAAATTCCTCAGTGATAAAATTCTCTAGACAGATAGGATAAATGAGTATCCCTAGTGTAGGTTTTTCATTAATATGTCTAGCGATATAGAGAGGACCATCTTGTGCATGTATAGATGCATCAATATATGTGAAAAAATTTCAAGTAACAAAGTGGTTTGGCCCTTACGAGGTTGGACATCTATTGTATTAACCATATTGTATAGACCATTCTCATCATTCATATCATCACAAGCTTGTGTAAAGTTGGACATATGATTTGGCATATAATTTATGAAAAATTGCAAATTTTGATTGGGTAGAGCTATAATTTTTTTCCTTTATCATTAACATCATCCAATTGGATGTGATTGGAAACAATGAGGTATTGCACTTGATTTTTAAGATGCATACACTATTTCATGTCATTTCCAAGTGTACAATGATATAAAAAAATGATTTTGATTTGAAGTTTGTAGGTAAAGGTTTAGTCGTGTCAATGGGTCTAATTAGAGGCAACTGGATTAGGTTCTTACTTATCAATTGTAACATGATAAAATGATAAGAGTCAATAAATTGGGTAAATTATCTATCTCTTAGCCTAAATTGATAAGGAGTTAAACTTACAGCTACAACCTATGGCTCATTGTTATTAGTTGTTTGACATGTGTTTATTTTGATAAAGTTCTTATTTTTCTTCTTAAATGGTTGATAATTGTTTTGAGGCATAGATTTAGATTGATCAATAGGAGTTGATGAAAGTTTCTGTTCATATTGAACAATTGATATCTGATATGCATGAAGAGTCATATTGAAGTGTGTAAAGGATGGATATTTTATCAACAATATCTTATCCCTAATGCTAGGTTGAAAATTTCCTATAAACACCATTTGGAAATTGTTACCGAGAAGATGATAGGAGATTTATGAATAAATAAATTGCTATTGTCCTATAAAGTATGTCATTTTTTCTTTGGGTCCTTTTTTGCAATGTACTAAATTAGTTAATATTATTTGAGGTCCTATGTTTTCTTGTAAATGTTAGAGGAATGCATCGATAAGTTCAGTGAATGAAATTATCAAGTTGTTTTGTAATGAAAAAAACCATTCCAAGGTTGTGTCTTTTAATGACCTAGGAAAAATCTTAGCTAGGAGATTATCTTCAAAAATGAAATCACTACATAATACCATAAAATTTGATAAATGACTATTTGGGTCTCTTTTTCCATTATAATTCTTAAATCGGGGTATTTTTTTCTTTTGAGGTAGGGGTGTTTTCAAAATTTAAATTGATAATGGGATCCTTTTGAGATATTGTGGTGGTTTTACATTTTTTTTTGGATTCAATGTGGAGATTTTTTGTTAATTTTTTTTAATGTTTTGATAAAGTTGATTTATGATTGGCTCATTTTATGACATGTTATGGGAGTTCGATGAATATTATGGGACTATGCAAATGTTTGGTGGACTACTATGTTGCATGTTTATGAGAGGTGATGAATATTGAGGTGTTACATGGTGGAACTCTCAAATTTTCATGTTCCACTAGTATGAAATGTCCTTGCTTGAGTGGCCTCTTGGTCTACGATGAAACAATGCTTTAGGGTTTTATGTTGTGGGGTTGCTTTTCTTAGCATATTTTTCCCTTTTCTAAATCCTTTTATTTTTGTCTAACCCTTTGTTGACCTTTTATAGTTAGTCTCCAATCGGATTAAAAAAACTTAAGTGTTTTGTATTCATGTCTTGAATGGCCCCTTGTGGTTAGTTTCCCATTTCACCCATTGCATAATATTGCCTTCTTATTTCTAGGTCCGGGGATTTAATATTTAATAAGGTTGAAGATCTTAAATATTTTTCCTTTACATCCTTTGTTAAAAATAATCTTAAGTCTTTTAAGGCCTTGTCCCTCGTTCTTCCTAGTCAATCCCACTTTCAAAATAATATACAAGCATGTGCTAATTACCCTCACTTAAGTTCTCACTTACCTCTTTGCATATCACCCATCATGGATTGTTTCATCATTGCTTGCCTTGAATCAACAATGTGCAATGAACATTTCCTTTTGTATCGCTCATTGTGGATGGGTGTTGGACCTTGTGTTTCCTATTAGTGATGTGCAATGTGAAATATTTCTTGACTATCACTAGCTACCTTTGTATTTCTAATTTCCCAAAAGCTTTAAGTTCTAAATCAGTGATGTGTGATAACCTAATGGCCCTTTGCATTTACTATCTCATTTCTTATCACAGATCATTTCTCGCTTATCCTTTTTAAATCAGCAATGGGTGATGAAGTCTATTGTCCCAATGTTCCATCACTAATTTGAAGTGCTACTAAGGGCAATGCTTGTATTACCATTCATCTTGTAATGTGGACACATGGCCAAATATAGCTTTTTCACGACTTTTTTTCCATCACTGATCTAATTCAAGTGTTAAGATATGAATATATGATAAGCGATAGGTGAAGAATAAAGTCAAAGGAGGACCCAAATCTAACATCTAATATCCCATCACGTATATGGTTCATATTGCTGATAGGATACATAAAGGAAAAGGAATATGAGTGATGAGTGATAGATTGTTAGGTCCTATTTCCATCATGCCACCTAAAGCTATCATGGTTACAAATGGAGATCTAAGAAAAATATCAATGATGAGTGATGGAATATCTAGTGGAATGCTCCCCTCATTGCTAGGCCTTAAGGCATCATGAATTCATTCATATAAAATGAGATCAAAATAGCGATGTGAAATGGCTTTCAAGTAAAAGGTGACTAAGGAAAATAAGGGCGATGTAGATAAATATAAAGGAAACATTGAAAGTGAAAAGAAAAGGAGCGAGGATAAAGGAGAGCCACTGATGGTGTTCTAAATAAAAAGATCAATGGCCATAATTTGAACTTAAACGACTAAATGTCAATTCACTCACGCAAGATTTCTTTTAGGGATTAATGGTGTAGACGCTCCATTCCTTTTGCATAAAGAATTTTTTTGGCTCATTTGTCCTCACAATTGAAATTGTTTGAGTAGAAGAATTGGTCAATTTTGAGTAGAAAGGCACAAGGAGCTCAACCGAAAAGTTGCAGAGACTTTGAAGAAATTTTTTCTCCTGGGTAAGCAAGTAATTACACCTCTCTACACCAATTGTGTTTGAATTAAGTTGGTTTAGGGGGTTTGTGAAATATTCTAAAATCTCTAGGCTCTTAGGGTTTTCAAGGGTTTGGATATAATGCAAGTTCAATTGGGTTGTTGAGAATTCTGCGAGGTCTAGGAGGGTTTTTGTTCTACAATTTTGTTTCTTGAGGACATAAAATAGTATGTGCCTTCTATAAGTTGAATGTTCATAAACCCTAGTTTTGTTACACTATAAAAATTTATGAACCCAATGAGTCTAGCACTAAGCCTAAGAGGAAACCTAAGCATAAAAGGGTTAAGAAACCAAAACCCCAAGATGAAAAACCAACACCTAAGCCAGATGTTCCTGAGGCATCTACAAAGTCCAAGGGAGAAAAGAGAAATCTTGCAAGATTTATTGAAGGTGAAGCCAAAGATATCACTAATGGAGGAACACAAATTGGAAAGAGTCTCACAGGGTAGGTTGTAGTGATTAGTAGATTGATTGATAATGCTGGTGTAATTGGAGAAATTTCTCAACCATGGAGTGGGTGGGAGTTGTTCTTGTATGCTTTCAATAGAAGATATGCCAAACATCCAACCTATCACTTATGGGGTTTCAATCTTGGAAGGCTGGTAGTGCCAAATGTATTTGTTGAAGTAGATTTAATACTAGAGTTGGCAAGGAATTATGATGCCAAGTATAGAAAAATAAAAAGTGAGAACAAAACAATACTCCTTGACATAACAAGAGACAAGATTGTGGAGGTGTTTAAGATGAACCCCAATTAAATTGTCGACATCATTTTTTTTCTAATTTATGCAATGAGTATGAATAAAATAGATATGGATATAGAGGACATGTGCTTTCCAAGCATATGAAGGATGAAAAAGGTGGTTTCGGTCCCAAGGACTTGGAACCTTTTGAATGTGAAGATTTTTCCAATTATTTCAAGAACATATACTACTGCTTGAATCAAGTATTGGCTCATAGTTTTGATGCAAGGTGTAGTGTTAAAAAATGTCATCGGGGATATTTTCACACTTTTTTGGGCCCTCCTTGAAAAATTGAGCCTAATTTTTCCTTGATTTACTCTTTCAATGTGGTTGACACATTCACAATAGGTCTTGGGCCCTTGTGAACTAATGAATTTAAATGGTGTCTTGCTAAATTTTTGTGAAGTGTTGCAACACACTTTCACACTTTTCTAAGGTTTTATCAATTAACTAAACCTAATCAACCTCTTTTAAGTCTTAATATTTCCTTATTTTAAAGTGTTGTGAAGTGTTGTAACACACTTTCACACTTTTCTAGGATTTTGATTAATAATTGGGATTTCTTATGCTTTAATTGGCATTAATTTGCATCCACAAGCCCCATTTAATGTATCATTTCAAGGATAATCCTAACACAAATCATTACCAAATCATAATTTAGGTGTTTCAAGCTTGAATGACCTAGATTTAGTGATATAGGACTCATTCACCACCTTGGACAAATGAGTCTCACCGAGGTTTTAGGGTCCCGAATCTGGTTTCACAACTTTCTAAGAATTTTTGAAAATGATCCCAAAAATTATGCCTAATGGGACTCATTCACCACCTTGGGTGAATGAGTCCCATTTGGCCCAAAATCAAAATAATTTATTTTTTGGCAGGATTTTATCCTCCTGGATTTGTTGTTAGCTTGTAGTGTTGTAATTTTTAGAATTCTTACATAATTGAGTATAAATAAAAGTTTCTTTCATTCATTTTACACCTAGCAAGTTGAATGAGAATTATAATAGAAATTTTGAGTTCACAAGAGCATTAAAGCATTCTCAAGAGCATTCAAGAGCATATTATCAATCTTTTTAGAGCACAATTCAAGCATCAATCATCATGTCAAAGGTTTCATGCATCATGTTTTTTTTGAGCTAACAATTGTGGTGTAGGATTTCATGATTCAAACAAGAATTTCATTCAAGATCTATCACCTTCAAGCAAGAGTCAAGATCTACATCCATTGGAGCCATCTCATACATATTTGCAACACTTCATTACTAGGGTTTGGTGAGTTGCAACATCTCATTTTGTTCATTCATCATTCTCCATTCATATTTCATTCTATTTCAAGGTTTGATTACCAACAAGAGGTTTAACCAAGGAAAAAACCTACCAACTAACCCAACAACATTTTTCCCTCTCTTTTATGTGTGATTTGAAGGTCTAGGTTGCAGATTTTTCAAGGAGCAAGATTGGAGAAAAGTTGTGTTAGGTCTCAAAAATGTAGGTTTGAACCACGAGAGGTTGCCAATCTCTCACAACATTTTTGGCTAATGTACAAGGCCAAATAATGAGTTTGAACCTTCTCTTCAAGCTATACTAGACCTAGGTAGGTGCACCTTTATAATTGAAGCAGATTTAGGGTTGAGTGCTTCTTCCTAAGAAATCTATCCACAATGGAAATTGGGAGAGGATGAATGAAGTCCTAATTTGGTATGAATTGTATACACAATATCAAGGTGAGATATAATATGTTCAGATAAAAAATGTAAAAAGAAAATGGATTAAACTAAAAGATGAAATGGTATGAGACCAGTGCCTTATTGGGTGTAAGGAATCTAATGAAAACCTAATGAGGGGCCTATACTTGGCAGAAATTCTAATTGTTTGGCATATAAATATTAGTTTATAACTTGTATCAACATGCAAGACTATAATTACTAGACTCTTCATAATGATCCAAATGAAACCTTTGAATTACTATAACTGACCAAAAGGATTTAATCTTTTCCTTGAAAAGAACCAATTAATCAATCATACATATACAACAAATGTGCACTGATAAATTGAGTATATGCCTAATATATCAATTTAACTAATAAAGAAGTATCAAACTTGGAGACAATCTAATATTATTCTTTAATTAACTCAACAAACAATTGATACTAGTGTAATGCCACCAAATCAGAAATTTTCCATTGACTTCATCAAAATTTATACATGCATCTGAGTCTTTTGAAATGTAGACATCGTATCCTACTTGCTTCTTATTTTATTCTACCTAATATAATATATCTCCCTTTTGTTCTTGGTCTCTCGTATTTATATGAGAGGCAAAACAAGCTTCAGACCAAAGGTCGTGTCTTTTAATAAAAAGTATAATTAAGAAATAGAGAAATAACAAGAATAACTAAACAACTAACACATGCTCCAGTCTGTTAATCTTTGAGTAAGAAGCTTGTGGCTATCTAAGAATTTTGCAAAGCTCTTACTTTATGATAGATTCTCCCTCATGATGTTTCCCATAAGTCTTCATTCGAGCCCATATATTTTTCTTGCCACTTTCTTATCGTTAAATCATTCGGTCACTTGAATTCTTAAGCAGCAGTAAGATTGGCAAGATGACTTTTCCATCTATTATCGAGCAAGTTTCTCACATCTACTACAAACTTAGTATATCCATGGTCCAACACCATCATCCCATCGAGCAGAGTATTGAATTTGTCCAGGATATTATCTCCATCATCTTGTACGTGTGTTAAGCAGTGAGAAACCATTTGATCAAACTCGTTCTTCCATTCTTCTACTCCTTTTATTTGATTATCATCTCTAATGACTGGAGGACTAAAAGTGTGCTTTATGGAGTCAAATGCATTTTACCTACTCTCCAATTTATTCTTCATATCAGTCAAATATTTATGCTCTTCAACCACTCCTTTCATCATTTCCTAAGTTGATTTTAACCTAAGAGGCGCATCTAGATCCCTTTGTGTTGCTTTGCATAGAGTGGTTAAAATGTGGTAAGAAAGTTTCCACCTTTTCTAAAGTTCATCTAGGACAGGGGAATTAACATTGATCTGCTCCAAATCTTTAACCAGATTGTTAAAGCTTTCATGTACCCCTCCTATATTTTCTTTTAATGCCCCAAATCTATGCTCCAATATCTTCCTAAGAGTATCCAAGGTGTGGTGCTTGATATCCTCCATATTATGTTTCTTCAACTAGTTAATTTCATTTTTCATCAACTGGATCTGTGGATCCTCAACTTATATAGGTGGATGATAAAAAACCATCTCATCTCCCCTCACTATTGCTTCCTATTGTAATTGTTGTTTCAATTTAACATTTTCAATAAATAATTTATTAACTTCATCATTTGACATTTTCAATCCTCTCATACTTAGTCAGTTTTCTCTCCATGTTTGCCACTACATCCTTAGCAAACATTGTTGAGTGCATGGTGATAGTTCCAGCCTCTATCGGAGTTGTGTCCTTCATTGTCCTAACCATGGTAGATCCTCTCATCTCTTGTACCACATCCAAGAGCCTAGGTTTCCTTGTATTCTTCTGCTTTGTCCATAGGGAAAGGGTTTGGGTGGTAGGGTTATACCCTGTTCCTCACACTCCCTCCTCTGAATCAAACTCTGCAACCAACATTGGATCATCTTGCACTCTAATCTAGTCCAAGAGAAATATTGTGGATAACTCTATCCCTGGTATGATTAACATATTGCTTTTCAAAAATATTTCTCTGGCCTCTTGGGGAGTAACATTAATATTGTCAATGTTCAACTCTACCAATGTTTGGGCTTGGATTCAACCTATTTTGCTTCATCAACCTCTATGAGATTAATTTTTAACCTTTCATCAACTTATTGCATTTTCATTTTAATCCAAAAATCTTTAAATTCTCTTGTGTGAATGAAATTATCATCCTCCACGAACCTTAGAGAGGCAATTACTCTCTCATTATCTTGAAATCCATCTACTGATTCTTCTGATATCCTGATCTTAGGATCATGGGGCTCTTGAATTTTTTGATGCTCTACTACCTCTTTCAACTTAGCTAGAGTTACAACTACTTCACGTTCTTCATCACTTGAGCCATAATCGACTAACGATTCAGGTTTTTGTTTTTTGGTTAGGGATTCATGAGTGGGAGATGGAGAAGGATGTACAGGTGATGGGGGTTGTGCACGGGACATGGATGCCTCTTGTTATGGTGGTTGAGGTGAAAGAAGTGGAATCAACCCTTCATCCTAATCCATCTTGTAAAATTCATCAAACTTTCCAAGGAATAACTACATCCTTTTCAAAATATCAGGTTCATTAGCATAGAACCCCTTAAATTTCTTATTTTTTCCGCTTTTCTATTCTTCCCATTTCATGATTATTAACCATATTTTCCTTGTCTGAAATACATCATCAAAATACACCAAGTTTCTTATCAAATCCTCTTCAAGATCAAATTCATGGAATTTGGCCTTCTTTGTGAGAAATTTCCTTCTAATCATGTTCATGTATCCCTCTAGGTCACATACTCTTACCTTCCCAGACCTGAGGGGATAATTGACCCTCATAAATCTTTGCAATTCATCTAACATGTCTGACCTAATAGACAATTCCTCAAACATTGAAAAATTAGGAAAAAATGTTCATTTTCTTTGATTCCTCATTAATTCATGCTCCATGTAGAGCATTTTCCATATAAACTCCAACAAAAAAATTCTAGTAGACACACGTGTTGGAAAAATATTTGGTGCCTGCTCACAACCATACACCTTGATGATGGTATGTTGTGGCATCAAGAACCAATTGGCATAATTATGTTTGAAATCTTGATTTGGCTTGTATTGCATGGGCCTTATTATTTTCATTAAAGACTATGGCATCCTAGGTGTTGAAAAACTAAGGGAAGAAACAATTCTGACAACAAAGTCATCTCGAAATATAACAAAATTAGATTCCTTGTACCTACTATCCCATATGTAACACCAGTTCTGTACAGGGAGCTTAACTTTGTCTTATTGTGTGCATAGCTTCATTCTCCTAGTCCATTTTGTTTCATTTTGATATAAAATTAGATGGAAAAGTAAAGAATATTTTCTAAAAGATATGGGAGCCTTAGCCTCCCTCACTTCTCTCAACCCTTCATGAATCTTTTCTTCAATTATGGAAGCAAAATAAAATTCAATATTCAACTCAGGATGCTGAATAATCATGGAATTCCTCATTAGCCCTATTGACATATTATCTTTTGCGTCTACTCCAAGAACCTGACACAGTGCATGATATGTATTCTTAAAATAAAACTAAAAATTTGAAATTGGAAAAGGTTTTGATTTAGAGGGGATGGGAAACACTTTGTTGTTATCACCCCTTTTCATGTGCAAGAGGAGCTCATCACTCCTATAATTTTTTCTAAGCCTTTTGTATTCCAGTTCCAATTTCCCCAAATCTACTTCTGTAACCACTTGTTTGTTTGGGTTGAAACACTCAATAATGGCTTCCCTCAAAACATCTACTAAACACCCACCATTTGGGAGCCTAACAACCTTTGTTGGTGCATGGTATTTACTGGCTAGAGCTTTAATTAGTTCAATATCCACGAAAACATTTGGAACAATAAAATTTTCCAGGTCAAGAGTCCATGGGTTTAATGTTGGGACCTTCTCATTTTTATTCTTGTAGAAATACCAATATAGATTCCACCCATACAAAGGAATAATTGGGTCCCTACACCCTTGAGCTAAATCCCTAGAAAATTTCTTAGGCCCCTTATCGAATGACCTGGGTAGTAAATTAAGCAATTGGAACTATAAAGGGGTTTTCTTAGGTTCATCCTTCCTAATTCCTACTTCTAATTTCTTTGGTGCCATTGCTTAAAAACAAAGGGTGATGAATTGAGCTTACCTAAAATAACTATTTTCTTCTTGAGAATTTCTTTTTACTCCTACACCACGAGCTTGTCCACACTTAGCTTTTGTCATTATGAGTGAGAAATTTTAATATTGCTTGTTTATTTCACACTGAGCTACATTAATTCTCAAATCTTAAATTCTCATCATTCAAATCTTTCATTCTGATCTCAATTCATATTTTGAAGCCGATTGATGTGATAGGTCCGCTTTAAATGTTCCAGCAGCCACCTACCGCCTTACTTCACAACACTTTTCATCTCCTTGCGGTATCACGATACATAATGTTACTTTACTTCAGTACACTGCACTACTGTGCACCCTTCTTGTCTCCATCATAGTACCATGGTATATCCTTAATTCATACCATACCACTTCACCACATGGTCAACCTTCTTCCTTACTGTGGTATCACGGTGTCTTCCTATCATTTTAGTTAGTACACCGCTCTACCGTGGGTCTTATTTTGATCCTCCGTGGTACAAAAATTTCCTTCCATCTTATCTTTTCATCATCCTCCCATGGTACAGTGTTCTCCTTGTGCTATTAGTGACCTTTATATCACTCTACTGCGGGATGCATGTCATCTCTTCACGGTACATCGGTGGAAGGGTATAGTACAGTATTACTATGATCTATTTGGTAAGAGGCTGCAGTAATGAGGTAAGAGGTGAAGGCCATGTAGAGTATTCATTAGGGTAGTGGTATGGAGGTAAAAGGAAATTCTAGCTATGTGAAGGAAAATAGAGTGACTTTTTATGAAAATGGTGGTAAAAATTCCTATTTTCCATTGATAAAAACTTTGAAATTTTATCAAAATTTTGGTTCTAACAGTGGCTCCAGTTGGGGATGAGTGATTTACCAATCACTGCAAGAACCTAGAATCTCAGGTTGTAGACTAGGACGTCAGAAATTATGAAATGATGGAATGAATGGGATGGATAGGGATATGGAGATGGAAATGAACCTACACTATTGTACAAGGAAGAAAAAATAATTTTTTTACAAGGGAAATCTAGGATTGTCCATGTACTAGCAAATCCTAGTCCCTTTTCTGATTTCCCTAAACTACTATTCATGGAAAAAAATGTTTTAAGAGGTTTGTCAAGAATTGTCCATGCACTGTCAATCCTTAATCCTCTGATATTTCTTAGGAAAAGAAATGTTTTAGAAATTTCCCATGCACTAGAAATTCTTGCTCCTCACTAGACATGTTCTGTAAAAAATAACATTCCTCTCCTCCTTTCCCAGTGATAACAAAGGGCCCCAACCACAAGGCTTTGAATTTTCCATCCTTTCCCTTATCCTGATATTTGGAATTCCACATCAGTACCAAATCACTCACTTCAAATTTTCTACTTTTGGCCTTTTTATCAAAAAGATACTTCACTTGAGATTGCATCTTCACATTTGTTGTTGAGATTCTCTCCTTATTTCATCAAGTTCTGCAAGCTGCTCCATTCTTTCCTCCATTGGCTCTGGAATGTCTATATCTTCCTGAAAGATAAAATTGTAAACTGGTAACAAATTTTGCAATGGAATCCTAGCTTGTGTTCCATATACTAGTTCAAAG
The DNA here is from genome assembly GCA_007258455.2 of Sequoia sempervirens. Lineage (NCBI taxonomy): Eukaryota > Viridiplantae > Streptophyta > Pinopsida > Cupressales > Cupressaceae > Sequoia > Sequoia sempervirens. The sequence continues at coordinate 54,711,351 of VDFB02105785.1, forward strand.
GGTGATTTTCCAATCACCTTCTTCACAATAACCCTATTTTCCCACACCACCATTCTTAGCTTTGAGTCCCATTCCTTCTTGTTCCCATCTAACATCCTCCTTATAATCTTTAGAAGAATTTTATTACTGGACTTTTCCTAACCATTTGCTTGTGGGTGGTAAGGGGTTGCATAAGAAATAGTAATGCCATATGTACTACAAAAATATTTAAATTCATCAGACCTAAAACATATCCCATTGTTTGTGATTAATCTCATTGGAGTTCCAAATATGGTTATCATACTCTCTATTAGGAAATTTATTACCACTTTACTTGTTGCTTGCTTTGTTGGGATGGCCTCTACCCAATTAGTGAAGTAATCAGTTGCCACCAATATCCACTTATGTCCCCCACATGACTTCTCCTAAATTTCTCCAATAAAATCAATTCCCCACTGATGGAAAGGGGCTTTTATTTGTAAGGGTCTGAGTGGCAAGGATCCCAGATATTTCATCTTCCCTGAGAACTTCTAGAAAGCTTCACATCTTCTTACGTATGAAAAAGAATCGTTAAATACCTTAGGCCAATAATAGCCTGCCTTGAGAATCTTGTGTGCAGTTGTTTTGGCAAAGTAGTGGCCTCCACACACTCCTTCATGCATCTCCCTCAAGACATGTCTATCCTCTGATTCATCTAGACACAATAATAATACTCCATCCTTGTTTTTCTAAAATAAATCACATTCTATGAACACATATCTAGATGCTTGTAGCTTCAAAGTTCTTCGCTAGTTATCATTTAGTCCTTCAGGGCATTTCATGTGTCTAAGATAATACACAATATTCTTATATAAAGGAGTATATTCAATGCTTGCAACTGTACTTCCTTCATTTTCTACATTGCATGTTTGATTTTCTTCGATGTTAGTCTTTGCCATCAATTTGGCCAAACCCTGTCCCCTCACTAATTTAGTAATCTGAATCTCCATATTGAATTCTTGGATTTTATTAATCCATTTGCATCTCTTCCCTGTTACTTTTTTCTATACTAGAATATCTTTCACAGCTGCATGTGGGACATAGGAAATCACTTTGGCTCCAACAAGATCTAAAAGCCTTTGTATCTTTGACCAGTGCAAAAGCTTTCTTTTCCATAATGCCATACTTCAACTCTGACCCCTGTAGTGACTTGCTGAAAAAGGATATAGGCTACTCATGACCCTTATCATTCTTCTATAACATGACAGCTGCTGTAGTATGGAATGAGGAAAATGAAAATATTTTAAAAGGTTTGGAAAAATTAGGAGACTTTAGGATAGGGGCTTCTTTGATGGATTTTTTGATAGATATAAAAGCTTCTAAGGCTTCTGCAGTCCAGTCTATCTTTTCTCCTCTTTTCAACAATTTGGATATGGGTTTAATAATCTCAGCAAAGTTTGACACAAATCTCCTAACAAAATTAATCTTCCCAAAAAAATATTGAATGGCCTTGACACTCTTAGGAATTGGGATTTTATCTATGTCTTCTACCCTTTCAGGGTCTATTCTAATTCCTTCTTTTGACACAATATGCCCTAAAAGTTTACCCTCTGTAACAACAAAGTGACATTTTTTAGGGTTTAGACTAATACCGTATTCCAAAGCCTTGATGAATATATTTTCCAAGTGTTCCACATGATCTTCAGCCTTTTTTGAATAAGCAGTAAGGTCATCTTGATATACTACCATTATAACATTGATTAGATCTACAAATGCCACATCCATGGCCCTTTAGAAGGTTTCCCTTGCATTTGTGAGACTGAATGTCATTCTCACATAAACATATTTCCCCCATGGGGTGGTAAAATTTTTCTTGTACTGCTCAAATTCCTTAAGTTTGACTTGATTGTAGCCATAAAATCCATCCATCATTGACAATAACTCACATCCTGTTTATGTAATATAGCTTCCATGTTAGGGAGAGGGTAATTATCTTTGAGGGAAGCAATGTTTAAATTCCTAAATTCCACACACAGTCTAATATCCCCATTTTTCTTTCTTGTTGGAACCAAGTTTGAGACCCATGTTGAGTGCCTAATGGGCTTGATAATACCCCCATCTCTGAGTTTTGCCAGTTCCTCCTACATTTTTGGTTCCAGAGTTGGGTTGATGGACCAATACTTTTGTCTGAACATTTTTGCGTCTGGTTTCAGTGGGATCTCATGTTGAAATAAATCCTCGCTATACACCTTGAGATCCTCATAGGACCATGCAAACACATGCTTGTATTTTCTCAACAACACAATCAACATATCTTAATTGTTGGACTTATTTTCTTTCCAATATATACCTTTTTGGTGCTAACTCAGTCCCCAAATTGATTTCTTCAATATCTTCCATTTTGACTAGTGTTTGTTTTATGAAGGATCAATCATTTCCATCATATACTCTTTCCAATGCCATAAGCCCTTTTGGAAGCTTGTTAGTTTTAAGCTACATGACCTCTTTTCCAAATACAGTCTATTTTCCATCTACTTCCTCCACAAAAGCATTAAAGTCAATCTCTTGAGCCTCATACTGATCTATGCAATGAAGAAATTTTAGGAGGTCGGTATCATCATTAAAAACTTTCTAGCTATATATATTGTTAGGGATGGCATGTCATGTTTCAAATTCAATTTGAGATACTCCAGCTAGTGTAATATCATCTCTTCTCAGAGCTACATTAGCTAAAAATTATGCCATTATTTTTTTGACCTATATATCCACTCAATGGAGAAAGCATCAAATAATTCAATTGTATCCCATACAACATTCCTATATTGCTTTAGTCTTTTGTGCTTTGTAGCATATTTTGACTTAGCTTTTGAAACAACTAGCTCGAAATCTCCTAGAACAGCTAGCAATTTGATCTTATCTTTAACAACCATGTTTAAACCAGTTAGCAAAGCTTCATACTTTGCTATATTGTTTGTACATTCAAATGCCAAAAAAAATGAATATTTGAATGTAGTCCCTTTAGGTGAAATACAAACTATCCCTGCTCCATTTCCTTCTTGGTTGCATGCTCCATCGAAATACATTTTCCACACACCATCATGATTTTTAGAAACATGTTTATCAATTGGATCAACATTGATTAGTTTAGGTTGGGTTGGTTCTATCCTAAAACTCCCAAAATCTACATCAAAAATATAATTCAATTGATCTTGAGGCACATAGTCTACAATTTGATTCACCCTTGGCTCCCTATACAACTTGGCCTCTTGACCATTCACTGGTATTGTTGTATAAGATAGGTTGAATTGCACATTCCCTCCAATTGATATCATCCACTACCCTGACAAAAGCATCCAAAAATGAGGAGGGGTATCAATCAAAATTATGTCTATATTATAGGTTGCTTGTAGATAAGCAGCCAATTTCACTTCAACATCTTTCATAACACCCACCATTGGAATAGGTCTACTACCCATTGCATAGCATTTTCCACCATTACTATCTACCCACATGCCTAGTTGTTTCATGACTCCAACTGGCATAATGTTGATGGAAGCACCACAGTCTATCAAACAATTCCTCACTAGTTTTGTATTTATAAGCAATGTAGTAAATAATGGTTCAACTGATGGAGGATTTGTTAGTGTATCCCCTAGACATACCTCAGGAATATTCACCTTTTCTTGCTTATTATTTACCTTGTTAGTTCCTTTATTTTTAACAATCATGTTTTTATTATTCCCACTAGATATCAATTGAATGGCACTATCCCTATACTCCTTAATTTTCATCATTTCAAGTAATGGGATAGACATTTTCACCTGGGATAAAGCTTGTGTAAAGTCAAAGGAGGTACCTTCTGATTTGATCATCTTCTTTTGATCCAATGATTCTCCTTTGCTTTTCTCTTTTTCTCTTTTATCTGTATCATCAAGATTTTGTTTATTTTTATGAAACTCTTTGCTTTCTTCCTTCTAAACATGCTTCTACACACTTTTGTTAGGTTGCTTATTTTATGTTTTCTTTGGTGCTCACTACACTTTATCTTTCACAAATATCCCCCTTGGGACACCATCATCTTCATTTATTGTTCTATTTCTTAGCCAATACTTTATTTTTGCTTGTTCAACTATAGCAATGGTTAGCATTTTTATTCCCTCTTCTGTTGGTCTTCTTATATTACAATGAGGTGGTGTACCAGTAAGGTATTGTTCTTCATTATTTTCTTCAAAATCAGAAAAAACCTATTGTTTGTCCATATGGATATTGTATCTTTGGTTTGCAACATCATATTCATAACCTTCCTCCTGTAAAGATGAATACCTTTGTTCAATGGGGTGAATGGTGTGAGAGGTTAGATAAATTGTGTGATCTTATCCTTCATTATCTACTAGTACCTCTTCTTCTTATATTTTTTGAGCTACAATACAATGATCTGGGGAATGTGGAGCATCACAAATTCGACACCAAAGACCATTGTTAGCCATATACGCTGCTCTTTTTTTTAAAGGGTCAAGAATTTCTTTACTTCTAGGTCTAACCATCACAGGCTTTCCATCTTTCTAGTTTGTATTATAAGGCATGTCATGTAACCTTGACCTTTCATTTTTGTATGTGTTTTCCTCCCTATGCTGAGGATTATTGATTTTTTGGGGGACCCTAGGATTGTCTCTCTTACTGATCATCCCAACAACCTTTCTATTATTTTCAATGGTCAGTGTTGTTTTCTACACTTTAGCTAAATCTCTTGGGCACCTATTTCTAAGTTCATATCCTATTTTTGGATCAAATGCTTTCAGATAAATACTCAATACTGTAGGATCTGCCAATTTTGACCCAGGTGGTATCTTATTTTGTAATTTGTTGAACCTTCAGTTGAAGTCATAAATCGACTCATTTTGATGTTTTTGGATGGTTACTAATTCATGGAAGGAAAAATATGGTGCACATTGGTTCCCACACTATTCAAGAAATTAATCCTAAAATTATTGAATGGAATCAATAGAGGTTGTTGGTAAACTATTAAACATATCCCTAGCTTCCTTAGTCAATGACATCATAAATAGACTCATATGCACATCTTCATATTGCATTTATAGATCTTGAATAAAAGAATTAAAACTCCTTAAATGATCCTCAATGGTGATTGTGTTGCTTCCTATAAATTTTGGGACAAGGCCTCTCCAACCACTATCCATAGGCTAAGGATATAGTTGAAATTCTGCTAAGTTAAATTGTCTAATCATGGTTGTGTATTGCTGAGGGGGTGGGTTGTGAGGATGTTAATATTGGTACAATGGATTGTAGTGTTGTGCATGAAGAGGTGGCATATATTGTTGGCCATGAGTTGGTTGAGAATTCAGATGATGTGATGCATTTTTTGGTGGAACATTTGGTTGTATGTATTGATTTCCTATATGATATTATTGTGCTTTTTGTGGGTTTGAAGGTCATGTATTGTTATTTCCTTGTCTATGAGCTGGTATATATTTAGGGAGGTTATCCATCTGAGCATTAATTTGAGCTTTCTACAATTTCAAATCTTGGAGCTCCTTTATTGATTGAATCTACCTATGTTCAAATTATTCTTTTGATTTTTCCACTTCTTTTATTTCAAATTCCAAATGTGCATCCAATTCTGCTTGAGTCATGAATTCATAATTTGCTTCAGGGGTTGCAGGCTCATTTTGATTTCCTTCAATTCTATGATCATATTTCTATTAATTCCTGACTCTTTTAGCCTCCACTTCTGTGTTGAATTCCTCTTGTTTAAGAGGATCTAAATTATAAAAGGGATTCCTTTTCTCTTCAGGAGTATGAGGTTCTCTAGCTGAACTATTAGTCCATGTATCATAATGATCATATGTCTCATAGTGTGGTTTTGATGTTTTGTCCTTATTTTTCATGCACATGTCATCAGACACTTTCTTACCCTTATCATTCTTATTCATCCATTTATTGTTATCACTGGGACCTCCCTTATACTGGAACCTTCTACCATGCATGTTGAGTTGATGTGATGTTCTAATATGTACTTTGTTTTATCAGAGTCGCCACTCACTTTAAAAGTGAGAAAATGTTATAACTTCTTATTCCCAGTGGAGTCTGTGTAATATTTTTGACTCTATGACAAAGGCCGTGAATTTGAGTTTAGTTCCCCAATGAAGTCACCAAACTGTTAGGTCTCAAAAATGTAGGTTTGAACCACGAGAGGTTTCTAAGTTCTCGCAATGTTTTTGGCTAATGTACAAGGCCAAATAATGAGTTAAAACCTTCTTCTCTTTAGGCTCTACCAGACCTAGGCGGGTGCACCTTTATAATTGAAGTAGATCTAGGGTTGAGTGCTTCTTCCTAAGCAATCTATCCACAATGGAAATTGGGAGTGGATGAATGAAGTCCTAATTTGGTATGAATTTTATATGCAATATCAAGGTGAGATCTAATATGTTCAATTAACAAATGTAAAAATAAGATGGATTAAACTAAAAGATGAAATGGTATGAGACCAATGCCTTATTGGGTGTATGGAGTCTAATGAAAACCTAATATGAGGGGCCTATACTTGGTAGAAATTCTAATTGTTTGGCATATAAATATTAGTTTATAACTTGTATAAACATGCATGACTGTAATTACCAGACTCTTCTTAATGATCAAAAGGATTTAATCTTTTGCTTGAAAATAACCAATTAATCAATCATACAGATACAAAAAATGTGCACTGATAAAATGAGTATATGCTTGATATATCAATTTAAATAATAGAGAAGTATCAAACTTGGAGACAATTTGATAATATTCTTCAATTAATTCAACAAATAATTGATACCAGTGTAATGCCACCAAATCAAATATTTTCCATTGACTTCATCAAAATTTATAAATGCATTTGAGTCTTTTGAAATGTAGACATCGTATCCCACTTGCTTCTTATTTTCTTCTACCTAATATAATATATCTCCCTTTTGTTCTTGGTCTCTCGTATTTATATGAGAGGAAAAACAAGCTTCAGACCAAAGGTTGTGTCTTTTAATAACAAAGTATAATTAAGAAATAGAGAAATAATGGGAATAACTAAACAACTAACACATGCTCCAGTCTGTTAATCTTTGAGTAAGAAGCCTATGGTCATCTAATACATGTGCAAAGCTCTTACTTTATGAAATATTCTCCCTCATGATGTCACCCATCAGTCTTCATCTAATCCTATATACTTTTCTTGCCACTTTCTTAATGTTAAATCATTCAGCCACTTGAATTCTTGAGTAGCAGTAAGATTGGCAAGATGACTTTTCCATCTAGAATCGAGCAAGTTTCTCACATCTACTACAAACTTAGTATATCCATGGTCCAACAACATCATCCCATCAACCAGATTATTGAATCTATCTAGGCTAACATCTCCATCACCTTGTATGTGTGCTAAGCAATGAGAAACCATTTAATTGAACACATTCTTCCATTCTTCTACTCCTTTTATCTGATTATCATCTCTAATGACTGGAGGAATGAAAGTGTGCTTTATGGAGTTAAATGCATTTCTCCTACTCTCCACTTTGTTCTTTATATCAATCAAATATTTATGCTCTTCAACCACTCCTTTCACCATTTCCTAACTTGGTTTTAACCTAGGAGGGGCATCTAGATCCCTTTGTGTTGCTTTACACAAAGTGGATAAAATGTGGTAAGCAGGTTGCCACCTTTTTTGAAGTTCATCTAGGATAGGGGAATTAACATTGATCTGCTCCAAATCTTTAACTAGATTGTTAAAGCTTTCATGCACCCCTCCTATCTTCTCCTTTAATGCCCCAACTATGTGCTCCAATATCTTCCTAAGAGTATCCAAGGTGTGGCACTTGATATCCTCCGTATTATGCTTCTTCAATTGGTTAATTTCATTTTTCATTAGCTGGATCTGTGGGTCCTCAACTTGAACAGGTGGATGATAAAAAACCATCTCATCTCCCCTCACTATTGTTGCCTACTACAATTGTTGTTTCAATTTGACATTTTCAATAAATAATTTATTAACTTCATCATTTGACATTTTCAATCTTCTCTCATACTCAGTGATTTTTCTCTCCATGTTTTCCACTACATCCTTAGTAAACATTGTTGTGTGCATGGTGATAGTTGCAACCTCTTTTGAAGTTGTGTCCTTCATTGTCCTAACCATGGTTGATCCTCTCATCTCTTGTACCACATCCAAGAGCCTAGGTTTCCTTGTATTCTCTAGCTTTGTCCATAGGGCAAGGGTTTGGGTGGTAGGGTTATACCTTGTTCCTTACACTCCCTCCTTTGAATCAAACTCTACAACCAACATTGGATCATCCTACGCTCTAATCTGGTCCAAGAAAAACACTTTGGATAACTCTATCCTTGGTATGATTAACATATTTCTTTTCAAAACCATTTCTCTGGCCTCTTGGGGAGTAACATTAATATTGTCAATGTTCAACTCTGCTAATGTTTGGGCTTGGATTTCAGCCTATTTTGCTTCATCAGCCTGTATGAGATTGATTTTTAGCCTTTCATCAAATTGTTGCATTATCATTTTAATCCAAAAATCTTTAAATTCACTTGTGTGAATGAAATTATCATCCTCCATGAACCTTAGAGAGGCAATTACTCTCTCATCATCTTAAATTCAGCTATTGATTCTTCTGATATCCTGATCTTGGGATCATGGGGCTCCTAGATTTTTTGTTGCTCTGCTACCTCTTTCAACTTAGCTAGAGTTACAACTACTTCACATTCTTCATCACTTGAGCCATAATCGACTAATGATTCAAGTTTTTATTTTTTAGCTAGGGTTTCATGAGTGGGAGATGGAGCAGAAGGATGCAAAAGTGATGGGAGTGGTGCACAAGATGTGGATGCCTCTTGTGATGGTTGTTGAGCTATAGGAAGTGGAATCAACCATTCATCCTGAGCCATCTTGTAAAATTCATTAAACTTTCCAAGGATCAATTACATCCTTTTCAAAAGATCAGGTTCATTAGCATAGAACCCCTTAAATTTCTTATTTGTTTCCCTTTTTTGTTCTTCCCATTTCATCATTATTAAGCATCTTTTCTTGGTCTGAAATACATCATCAAAATACACCAAGTTTCTTATCAGATCCTCTTTAGGATCAAATTCATGGAATTTGGCCTTCTTTGTGAGCAAGGTCCTTCTAATCATGTTCATGTATCCCTCTGGGTCACATACTCTTACCTTCCCAGACCTGACGGGATAATTGACCCTCATAAATCTCTAAAATTCATCTAACATGTCTAACCCAACAGACAATTCCTCAAACACTAACAAATTAGGAAAAAATGTGCCTTTTCTTTGATTCCTCATTGATTCATGCTCCATGCAGAGCATTTGCCACATAAACTCCAAAAGAAAAAATTCTAGTAGACACAAATTTTGGCAAAATATGTGGTGCGTGCTCACAACCATACACCCTGATTATGGTATGTTATGGCATAAAGAACCAATCGGCATAATTATGTGTGAAATCTTGATCTGGCTTGTACTACAAGGGCCTCTTTATTTCCATTAGAGACTGTGGAATCGTAGGTGTTGAAAAACCAAGGACAGAAACAATTCTAACAACAAATTCATCTGAAAATATAACAAAATTAGACTCCTTGGACCTACTATCCCATATGTAACACTAGTTCTGTACAAATAGCTTAAATCCCTCTTCTTGTGTGCATATCTTCATTCTCCTAGTCCATTTTGTTTCATTTTGATATAAAATCAAATGGAAAATTAAAGAATATTTTCTAAAAGATATGGGAGCCTTAGCCTCACTCACCTGTAGCAACCCTTCATGAATATGTTCTTCAATTATGGATGAAAAATAAAATTCAACAGTCAACTTAGGATGCTGAATAATCATGGCCATCCTCATTAACCCTATTGACATATTATCTTCTGCATCTACTCCAAGAACTTGACACAGTGCATGATATTTATTCTTGAAATAAAACTAAAAATCTGAAACTAGAAAAGGTTCTGATTTTGAGGAGGGGATGGGAAACACTTTGTTGTTATCACCCCTTTTCATGTGCAAGAGGAGCTCATCACTTCTATAATTTTTTCTAAGCCTTTTGTATTCCAGTTCCAATTTCCCCAAATCTACTTCTATAACCACTTGTTTGTTTAGGTTGAAACACTCAATAATGGCTTCCCTCAAAACATCTACTAAACACCCACCATCCAGGATCCTAAAAACATTTGTTGGTGCATGGTATTTATTGGACAGAGCTTTAATTAGTTCAATATCCACAAAATTTTTTGGAACAATCAATTCTTCTAGGTCAAGAGTTTACAATTTTGAAATTGGGACCTTCGCATTTATATTCTTATAGAAATACCAATATAGATTCCACCTAGACAAAGGAATAATTGGGTCCCTACACCCCTAAGTTGAATCCCTAAAAACTTTCTTAGGCCCCTTATCGATTGACCCAGGTAGTAAATTAAGCAATGAAAATTGTAAAGGGGTTTTCTTAGGTTCATCCTTCTTAATTCCTACTTCTGATTTCTTTGGCACCATTGCTTAAAAAAAAAGGTTGATGAATTGAGCTTAGCTGGAATAACTATTTTCTTCTTGAGAATTTCTCTTTACTCTTGCACCATGAGCTTGTACACACTTAGCTTTTGTTGTTATGAGTGAGAAATCTCAATATTGCTTGTTTATTTCACACTGAGCTGCATTAATTCTCAAATTTTAAATTCTCATCATTCAAATATTTCATTCTAATCTCAATTCATATTCCAAAGTTGATTGATGTGATAGGCTCACTTTAAATGCTCCAACGGTTGCCTACCACATTACCTCACAACACTTTTCATCTCCCTACAGTACCGTGATACATAATGTTACTTTAATTTAGTACACCACACTACCATGCGCCCTTCTTGTCTTCATCATGATACCGTAGTATATCCTTAATTTATACCATACTGCGTCACCACGGTCAACCTTCTTCCTTACTGTGGTATCGCAGTTTCTTCCTATCATCTCAGTTAGTACACCACTCTATCGTGGGTCTTATTTTAATCCTCTGTGTTACAGTGGTTTCCTTCCATCTTAGCTTTTCATCATCCTCCCAAGGTATAACAGTCTCCTTGTGCTATTAGTGACCTTTATACCACTCTACCACGGGATGCATGTCAACTCTTTGTGGTACAATGGTGGAAGGGTATAGTACCATATTACTGTGATCTATTTGGTAAGAGGTTGCGGTAACAAGGTAAGAGGTGAAGGCCATGTAGAGTATTTATTAGGGTAGTAGTATGGTGGTAAAAGGAAATTTTGGCTATGTGAAGGAAAATAGAGTGACTTTTTATGAAAATGGTGGCAAAAATTCCTATTTTCCACTGATAAAAACTTTGGAATTTTATGAAAATTTTGGTTCAACAAGTTGTCAAAGTGCAAAAAATTTTCAAAGTTGTCATCAAGCATTGGAGAGCATTGGGGAACACCTACAAGTTGTAAATGAGGGTTTCAAATCCAGAAATCAATCAAGAAGGGCACAACAGACAAAGAAGAGCAAGATCAAACTTTGAAGCTTCAAAAAACCCTAACTAGATGAATTCACCACTTCTGGTGAATGAGTCCTAGTTTTAGTCATTTTTTTTTTTTTGCAAATTTAGATACCCATTTGGTAGATTCCTATTTTCACATAGAAACCTAGATTTTGGACTAATTCTCCTAGCTTGGAAAATGATTCCCAGTCATCATTAAAGTCAAATTTTCTAGTATTTCAGAGCTCCTTCCAATCATTACTAGATTCCTAGCTGTGCATACTACTTTCTGTAGTTTTTTGTTTTGTTTCATTTGCACTTCTAGGTCATTTTGTAGGTCATTGCATTGAATTAGGGTTTAGTGTTGTATCTTTCATTTCATTTATCTTTTCCAAGTTCTTACTTGGTGGTGAACCTCTTACTAGTTTGCATTCAGCACCTAGGGCAACCCTCTTGCAAGATCTCTTTCTCCTTTGCATTGAGATCTCAAAGGTTTGTTCTTGAGTGAAAGTGAAGATTTTCATTCTAGGTCCTGAACCCTAGAAGAAGAAAACAATTTTCCACCTTTCATTTTGGTGAACTTGCATTTAGAACATCATAATTCTGATTTGGAGTGCATTATAACCCTATATTTGGCTTTTATTAGCATTGCATTAGGATTTGTATTAGTTAACTTTCATTCTAGGGTTTCTACTTTTACATTAGTGAAAGCTCATATAGCCTACATTTTTGCATCTCATTTCACTGAAATTCAAACAAAATCTGCATTTTCATCCAAGATACATATCATAAAACATAAAAAGCATAAAACTCAATTAAAAATTTCTAAAAATTTTGAAAAAAAATTCTCATTGGTACTCATTCACCACCTTGGGTGAATCAATCCTAGTGTATATTCTGCA
>VDFB02105785.1:54723836-54798412 GCA_007258455.2 Sequoia sempervirens
GTTGTTGATACCCTCTCAAATCTTGACTCCCATTGGAGAGATTCTAAGTGTTGGAGGAATATGGGGAACCTACCACTGGGAATAAAAGGTATCATCCTCAAGGAGCAAGGGAATTTTGTTTATCATGATGACATCTAATCTTATGTTCATCATGGTTTATTGGGTGGTCCACATATTTTCCTTTTGGGTGATGTCGATGAAGATGGATGCTGAGGTGTTTAATCTATGGCATAATTTGAATATTGGGGTGGAGATAGAAATTACAGAGCTAATTATGAGGAGTAATGGGAAGTACAATGGGGTATCGACCAAGTTGGGTCAGGCTTTACACAATCTTTATTTGTGGTATTGTCTTAGCCTTTGCATATCCTTTAGGAATTCCAAATTCAAATTTGATGTGACTAATAATTATGATGTGAAGCTCTTGCCTTGTCTTATCAACTCTGCTAAGAAGCTCCTAATTTTTTTGGTAGATATTTAGGGAAGTCTAAATTTGGCCCCATGGCCAACCATCATCAGTACTTGTTATGGAAATGTGGAAGGAAAACCTCCTAATATCATCATTTTTCATAAACTTGGCCGTAGGTGTTTAAATATTTTCATTAATGGGCTCGCAGAGATTACCTTTTAGGATTTAACTCCTGAAGCATGTGTCTTGCATACCATCTTGATTTCCCAAAGCCTTCTTGGTTGGATTAAAAGAAGAAGTGTTTGGGTGACTTCTCAAATTAAAAAAAATTAATCTTTTGCTCTCACAAGTTTCCTAGTTTTGTAGGGTGAAGGGTAGTGAAATGGGTGGCGATAGGGTGAGGATGAAGCTAGAAAATTGTGGGGAATTTCATAGGGACCCACTGGTTTGGCACATTTGTGTTGAAGGAAGTCTACCACCTTTAATGTAATGCTTGGTTGGTCATGATATGAGGATGTTGACACATTCATGAGCTCTTGGAAAGATAGAAGGGTTGCGTTGGGTAGAATTTCCTTTAAGGTCAATCAGGAGGTGATTGCTCAGGTGATGGGGCTCTCCTATACTAGGAAGAAGTATCCTAAGCACACCAAGGCTTAGGACAATGAATTCCTTAATGCCTTCTTTAAAGGGAATGAAAAACCTGTCCACTCCTAGTTTGGATTTGAAAGAGAAGCTTTCCCTTGGCCATAGGAATAGGTCTATCTCACTCTCATGAAGTATGACACTTTAAAGGGTAGATATAAAACTTTGTATTATTATCATTTTCCTCTTTCAAATTACCTCCACCATAAATTTTTTTTGAGCTTCCCATTTTTCTTACTCGCTAATTTGGAAAGCTCCATTAAGAAATGCTTAGACTCTGCTACCCAAAACCCTAAGGATTCTCCTCCCCTATCTCTCCACGAAGGTGTCATCTTGAGGCTTTATCATTTTAACCTCACTCTCTACCTATCCAAATCCATTTATGCTATCCATATTGCAGAAATAAAACCCCCTACTCAGACTAATATCTCTTTGGCTGAGTCTACGAGACCCAAAAGGAAAACCCCTCTAGGGAATATTGAAGCCCCCAAGCCTAAACCACTTTCCAAGGAAAAAATGGGGAGTGTGGGGCTTGCTCAATTGAATTTTGTGGCTAGGCTCTGTGAGCTCAAATCAGCCCTTGGCAAGTCTATTAGCAAACCTATAGCCAAGAAAAAGTGATAGAAGAAGGAAAAGGTCTGGTAGAGCTGCCAGTCACTGACTGCAACTAAAAGAATGTGGTGGGAAGAAACTCCAAGGGGGATATTGTGGTTGCTACAATGGTGGAGATAGGGGTTGAAAATAATAGCATTAGGAGATCTTGGCAGATTGGAAAAATATAGCAAGAAGGTGCAGATTAATGAAATTTCTACTGATGAGTGGTCGGCCAACAAGGGCAATCAGAATGAGGAAGATACAAAGGAATAGGAAGAGGAATTTGTTGAAGGGCCTAGCCACTTTTCTAACCTCAGCAAAATTCTAAAGGATAATTTGACTTCACGGTCCTCTGAACCCCAGGCAATGGAGCAGGAAGACATAACAAAGAATATGGAAAAAGGGGAGGATTACTATATGCTGCTGGAGTGGGTGGAGAAGCTCAAGAAGAAGTTCACTAGTCTAGCTTGGTTCATGGTCAAGCTGGTCCACCGTACAACTAACACCCTTTCTACTATTCTAAAGGATGAAATGGATAAGAAGGATATGGAGGAAGGCCCCAACTGGGTTTGGGAGGATGTTTGCCTCTGTTCTCAAAATTGGGAGAATGCTAGCTAGTCTTCTATTGATGTGTCTTTTTTTTTGGGTTGTTCTTTTGTCAGTGGTTTGTTTGCTATTACTGTGTTTTTTTCTTGGTGGTTTTTTTTATGTTCTATGGACTTGATCCTCTTTGGACCCTTAGGCTTGATGTGTAAAGGGTACAACACCCTATAAATATTTTTTATCTTATCAAAAACATGAATCAACAACTCAAAGTGAAACAACAACTCAAGCAATGCATGATGTTTCCACACATTCTCTGCAACATGAAACATCTATATCTACAAAACAACAAGAACAAGCACCTTCCATGGATATTATCATAAGACCCCCCATTTTGATTAACTTGGATGATGATGATGATGAGACCACTAAAATTGATGAAGAAGTGCATAATGAGCTGAATTCATTGTTTTCCTCTTCTATGAGCTTAAATGATAACAACTACCATGATCCTCCTAAAATGAGTGACTCACCATGTGTTAAACCTAGTGATGTTCCTAGTACAACACTTGTTGTTCCTTTGGAAAGTTATCTACCTTTTGTATATGATGAACAAGATTGGGATGTGGATGACTTGCTATAGGTTGAATCGCATGTGCCTTACTAGTATTTTTCTTTTCATGTTCTTTTGTTTGATTTTATGTTCATAATTTAATCCCCCATATCATTCTATTTGACATTTCTTTATTTTCATTCCTCTATTTGTACCTACATTCTTCTATTTGTTGTAAAACTTTATTTTTTATTTTGTCTTGTTTTTATCTTTTTAGTATGATGTAAGGCATCGAGACATTTAGATCTCTTCCATGTTGACCAAAAGTATTTACGTTGTTTTCACTCTCCATGTTTCATTCTTCAAATTCCATGAGTTATTTAGGGGATGATGACATTTTCGAGCTCTATAATATCATTTTAGCAAAAACATATGTTGAACTCAAATTTGTGGATCCCTTGTGTGTTATTTTGGGATTTCAATTTGGGGGAAACCATTCAAGAAGGTATTCAAGCTATATTTCAAGCAAAAAAATCCACATCCATTGAATCCATTTCAAGCAATATCAAGATCAGTAATGCATATTTCTAAAGGTTCATTTGAGGATTTGGTGAGTTGCAACATAACACTTGTTCATTCATCATTCCTTTCAAATTTCATTATTTCAATTCAATATTTAATTACCCAAACATCATTTGACCAAGGAAAAACCCCATTCACCAAAAAAAAAACAATTCTTCCCTCTTGTGTTTGTGTCAAAAAATTTAGGTTGAAGAAGGATTGAAGATCTTTTGAAGTGAAAGATTGGAAAAGTTATCAAATTTTGCAAAAGTTGTCAAACTTATCATCAATTCATTAAAACTCACTTATAGATCTTATTTATTACTTTTTAGCATTGAAACCCAAATCAAACAGAAGCTACATATTAACATTAGAGGCTCCTAAAAGTTCTTTGAAATCCTTGACAAAACACCCATTAACCCATGGGAAAATGAGTCTCCAACAACCTTCCAAAAATACCTTTTGGTGATTGGTAAACAATCTTCTACTCTTCTTAGATCTGTGGAAAGTTTTCTATTTTTTTTAATGTTGACCTTTAAATTTTTGTTTCAAGTTTGAATGGGAATAATTGAGTATATTTTCTATTTTTTTAGTTTTTCCCCCAAAAATGTTGTTCAAGTTGAAACCCCTTTCCTCAAGGATAAGGGAATCAATAGTTTCCCTCATTGAGTCAACTCATCTAAGGGTTGTAAGTCAATTCTTTGTGTGGATCTCATTTCCTAATAAATAGTGAGAAATAGTTCTATATGTTAAATTGGTTAACACCCCTCTAATAAACCTTATTTTTCATTGTTTCAATATCATCAACCACTTGGGCTTGATGCCCACCCACAAAGGTTCATGTCTATTAATTATGTGTGCATATATCATATATCCTCTCTCATTCCACTAGATGTGTTGCCATAATCCAATTTTTAATTATCTATAACATATTCACTTGTGTCCTCCAATTCCTAATATCTCTCACCACCTACACCTACACATTTAATGAGTTAGGAATATGCTATAAAAAGAAATTGAATCACCTTGTGAGATATGTAGCTCTCAATAATTTAATCATGTCATTTAATGATATAACATGACTTTTATGTAAAACTTATATAAAACATATCCTCATTTACCCAACCATACAAAACTCTGTATGGCTTCCATGTAATATTTGCTACCATAAATTGATTAATGGATCACCTATAAAAACCATTCTTCCTTAAGTATGTTTATTGACCACCTTACATAATATTCCACTCATATTCTATTGAATCATTTTCTAATCATGCTTCTTACACCCCTTCAAGATATAAAATTATAATATGCTCCCAATCCTACTACTACAATAATATCCATTCCCTAATGCTCCATCCATCTTGACAAATTATTAAGCATAATTTTCTACATAAATGCACCAACATGCATGGAACCCATACATGTAATGTGTGTTTCTCCACCATGCTTATCACCGTGTTTTTCAATCCCACCATGAATAATTTTCCAATCTTATCATCTAGAAACATGTTAATTACAAATTTCATTAACACAAAGTGTAGCTAATATATTTTGTAGTGTAGAAAAATGTATCCCTTTACATTTTCAAACATTTTTGGACCATCCCTGCTAAAGTTGGGATTCTATATGCTTTATTTGATCTTATTTTGTATCCACAAGCCCTATTTAATGCATCTTTATGAGGATGATCCTGACATATATCAGATAATTAATCCTAATTTAATGGTTTTGGTTTGTATAGCCCAATTTTTTTGATTTGGGACTCATACTCCACCTTGGGCATATGGGTCCCACCTAAGTTTTGGGGACTAAACCTGAATTTAACATAAAACTAAAAATTTCTTGAAATTTGTGTCCCAATCTTAACCTATTAGGACTCATATGCCCTAACTAGCATATGAGTCTCACTTATCTTGGACCTATTTTAAATTCAAATTCTTGGTGGGATTTTATTCTCCAAAATCTGATGTTGACTTATAGTGATGTAATTTTGAGAAATTTGGCATAAACAAGTATAAATACAAGGTTATTTCACAATATTCTCCTAGTATGTTTACAAGTCATCTAGCAATTCAAGTGAGAGCATTATAGAGCATTCAAGAAAATTCTAGAGTGATTATCAAGAATTTTGAGCAATATTCAAGTATCATGTCAAAGTTATCATACATCATGTTTTTTTTGAGCTAATATTTGTGATGTGGGATTTTATGATTCAAGCAAGCATTCAAGTCAAGATTCATAGCCTTCAAGAAAGATTCAAGATCAAAATTCATGTTAGCCATTACATACAAGATTTTAGCCTTCTATTCAAGGGTTTGGTGAGTTGCAACATTGAATATGTTTTCATTCATCATTCCTCCATTCTATTTCATTTCATTTCAACGTTTGATTACCAAAACAGGGTTTGACCAAGGAAAAACCCTATCCACTAACAATTTTTTTTTTCACTCTCTTTGATATGTGATATGTAAAGTTAGGTTGAAGATTCATTGAAGAGAAAGATTAGAGAAAAGTTATCAAGTTGTCAAAGTTGTCACCTTACTTGTAAGACCATGAAAATTCACCTACAAGTTGCAATTCAGTGTTTCAAACTCACATATTTGAAAGGAGAGAAGCTACAATAGAACATTAGAGGATATCAAAGTTTTAGATCAACCTTTATATTGGGACTAAATCACCACTTGTGGCATATGAGTCATAGTATATTATATTTCAAGCATTTTCTGTAGATGCCAGTTTAGCAGTTGTAGATTCATATTCCAGTTTGAAACCCTAAATTGGGACTAAATCACCCCTACTAGTGTATAAGTCCTAGTGTGCATTCAAATTCAAAATTTTAGGAATTTAGACCTTGTTTTATTCCTCTTTATTTTTCCAAATACACCTTTGTACTATCTCAATTTACTCTTCTAATTTGATTTCATTTCTAGGTCATTTACTTAAGTGTTGCATAACATTTACATTTTTGGTCTTAGGACACCCTATTATAGATCTATTTTCCTAATTCCATACTGAGACTAAGATCTCTAGGGTTTCCTTTAATAAAACTTGAGGGAAATAGGTAGAGGGACCCTAATCCCCCTTTATTTCCATCTCCCAAAAGATAGAACACTATTTTCTTCATTACATTTTGGTGAACCTAGCCTTTGGACACCTTATTTTTAAATTTGGATTACATCATAGTCCTAGATCTAGCTTATATTAACTTTGCATTAGGTCTTGCATTAGTTAATTAACATCTAGGGTTTCTAAATCTTGAATCAGTGGAAGTGAATATAGGTTGCATTTTTGCATCTTGCAACATTGAATTTCACTTGAAATATTTAATTACACATAGTCTAGACAACATTCAAACCAAAAAACCTAACATTCACTTAGAATTTAATGAAATTAGTGTTAAAACCCTCATCTAGGGCTCATACACCCCTTTGGGTGATTTAGTCCCAATACATGTTTTACCTGATTTCTGGGTATTCTGTGTGGACTGTTTTGCAACATTTGAACCCTTGAAAAACCATAACCAAGACTCATACACCCCTTTGGATGATTTAGTCCTAGATCAGACCTAAAACTACTATTTACAACATTGAAAACCTCATTTATACACTTCTTAGGCTTGTTGGTAGCCTATAGTGTCATTCTGGAAAGTTTCAAAAACTTCTATTTTATGTATCTAGGTCAAATCATGCATGTAGTGTAGTCATTTTTAAAGCATTTCAAAAATCATTTTAGTATTAAAATATCATATCTGTAGGACATTTGTTTACATTTTAGGAATAATGAATAATTTAGATAGCTTACTTTTTCATGTTAGCATGTTTTCTTTTCAATCATTTAGTGTTCATAGAGTATCACATGGCTTGTATGATTCTATTTTCCCTACTCATGAGTATAATCTAGGAAAACAAAATAAAATCTTTGATAAGCATGTTGGATACCCTCCTAGTATCTATCAGATTTTTAAGAATGTCATAACACAAGAGGATGCAAGCGTAGACAATCATAACAATCATAATTGTTCTTCTCCTGATACCTCTCCTACTAGTGATGAAGGTATCTTGGTGAAAGAAGATACAATCATTGAGTGTCTTGATTGTCCCTCTTCTCCTCCCCTATGGGAAGATATTAGGAAATAAGAAGAAAATATCATTGAAACATTTCTTAACACCTCCCCTACTTGTGAGAATGCTTTGATGAAAGAGGATATAATCATGAAAAATCATGAAAAACACATTTGTGAAGAGGATATGTTGGGTATTAAGAGATCCAATGATTGAGAATTATAGCATTATTTCTATCATTTCTAATGTCCCTAACATTTGGAAGGGTTTATTTTAACAAAAGGATCCAATCATTAGTAAACAAGAAAATCGTAGTTATCTTTCTCTTGATGCCTCCCCTTTTTGTGATGAAGTTACTTTACAAAATATAATTATGGAATGTTATGAACCTCTTGAAAGCTCTCCTACTAGGGTAGATATTATCACACAAGAGAATGAGACCTTAGATAAAAAATGATGAAATCATGGAAAACCTTAACACATATTTTTCCCTCTCCTAATATCTCTCCTAGTTGTGATCAAGATATTTTGGTCTCAGAGGATCAAACCAATGAAAGTTGTGAGAATCCTATTTATCTCTCTTCCCCTAGGGAAAATATTATTGAACAAGAGAATTACATCATTGATAAGCAAGAAAATACAACCATTGATAGCTCCATTATGATGAAGTCATTTTAGAAGAACCAACCATTGAATGGCATGAACATCTAGTTTGTTTCTCTACTAAAAACTCTCCTACTAGGGAAGATATC
This sequence comes from Sequoia sempervirens, assembly GCA_007258455.2. Lineage (NCBI taxonomy): Eukaryota > Viridiplantae > Streptophyta > Pinopsida > Cupressales > Cupressaceae > Sequoia > Sequoia sempervirens. Next base: position 54,731,955 of record VDFB02105785.1, read on the forward strand.
AAGGTGGAATAAAATGATAACATTGGAACATATTTTAAATAATAGTGATGTGTTGCATTCAATGAAGATGATGAAGTGAAATTAGACTCCCCTTCACTAATAGATCATGAAAATAAGGACAATATTTTTGATGTTATGCACATTAGATATCCCTTGAAGCAATATCCAATGGATGAACTTATCATTTATCCACCCTCACAACAACCAAAATTTTAAAATAAACTTGTGCCTATATTAGAATCACCTAAAATAAAACTTGATAATGATAATGTTTCACAACAACTGAATTACAATACCATTTATCATATATATAACAAAGTCTATAGAATCAAGGTTGACCCTTAACCTGAAAGTTGTTTGCATGTCGAGAAAGAAAAATAAAAGCATATTGAAGAAGTCACAAAGGTATTCAAAGATGCTTTCAGTTCCTTTGATTTCATACCTACATTCATTGGTGAAGACAAGATCATAAACAAAGATTCTGAAAAAGGGAAAAGAGAAATAGATAATTTCAATACAAAATTCAAAAACATCCACTTAAACCACTTTAGAAGAAAAGAAAAAATACACGAGAAACTTTGATAAAGTTGAACAACTGCTCAATTTGAAAGAAATGAAAAAGATTTATGGAAGAGGTTATGAACTTATGAAACAAATGGGTATAGTGGAAAAGGATGTGGTGCTAGAGAACATAGCATCTGAGTCCCTATAGAGTCTCACCTGCAAGAAACAACTATTGGTCCTGGTTATTGTCCTTCGAAAGAAATTAAAAAAAAAAAAAAAAACTTCACTCAACATCAACACTCTTACAAAGGATTCTTCTAAGACAACTTTAGGTTTGGTGCATCCTAAATTGATAGATACTACATGTAGGAATTTTTCACTAGATATGCATCAATAACAATAGGTGTTGCTCCTTTCCATGCAATAGTTGTAGGATCATATAGCATACTCACTATTGCATGTTGTACATTCATTGCAAATCATTTCCTTCTTTCAAGGAGTGGCATATCATCATTCATCTCAACTCATCCTTTTCCTGCACATAGTGGGGGAAAGAATTAGATAGCCTTTTCCTAGTTCGACACTTGTTGTTGTCCCTTTGGCTAGTTTTTTTCCTTTTGTATACAATAAACAAGATTGGGATGCAAATGATCTGCTAATAGGTTGACTCACATGTTCCTTACTAGTCTTGTCTTTTATTTTCTTTTCCATGTTTCTTTTATGTGATTGAATGTGCGTAATGTGATCCCTCATGATGTTTCATTTGATGTATCTCTCTCTTTTTCTGCGCATTCCACTATATGTACCTACATTATTCTCTATGTAGGTACACATTTATCTTTTCATTTTTCTTGTGTTTTCCTTTTGGGGATGATGCAAGGCGTCAAGAAATTTATGTCTCTTCCATGTTGAACATAAAGGTTTTTCTTTTTCTTTAATATCTTTGTTTCATTCTTCTTGTTCCATGAGTATTTTGAGAATGGTGATAGTTACAAACTCCCTAAAAAAATTATAGCAAAGACATACTGACCCTGAATTCATGGATCCCTTATGTGATTTTGGTATTTTATTTTGTAGGAAACTCCTTTTCATGATGTAGCTTTGTTTGGAAATGTATGACTTGGCACAGGGATTTCCAAATAAGCTCTCATGTCCTCTATATTGTTAGCATTGATCATTTGCTACATTAAAGTAATTGCTCACAACATGGTGTTTAGTAATTTATTTAAAGTGGGGGCATACATTGGAATTATTGTTTTGCATTTCATGTTTCATTGTGAGGTATTATTACTTCATGTGATGTGTCTTTCACTTTCTGGTTACATTGGGCGTGATTTCCTTCAAGAGTGTGATCTCTCTTAGCATATTATATTCCTCTTAATGGTTTGATGTGACACACTGCATCCCCTATGTTGTGAGTTTTCTGTTCTTCGATTGGTCCTCTCTTGGAGACATTAGGCACAATATTACTTAAGTTAAGACCCTACATGAACTAATAAAAAATCCTTTGAACATACCTTACACTATATTGTATTTATAATTTTTTTATATAGCCACCTTGCATAACACACTTTTCTTTCCTGTGGAGCCATCTTGTTTGTTCACGAGTTTCAAGAATGCAAAGCTTTTCTTGCCTCATGAATCTCGAAGTAAATTTTTTTGTGGCACCTTATCAAGTTTATCAGGAGGTATAGCTTTATTATGGTTGTACATATGGGAGAAAAACTTAGGCATGACTTTCCTATAGCCACTTTCTTGTCTATGTGAGCACATACCAACTGCGTGCATATGTGTCTAACTGGGGGCTCACCTAGTGAATAACCTAAGGCTCCACTATCCCTTGTGATCATGTGTTTGTTTGCATAGTGGACATTGTGTTCCATTTGTAAATATTTTTGGACAAACAACCTAGATCTGATCCATAGCATGCAGGACAAACAGTCAAAGCTTGATCCACCGCTTTTAGTTTTTACTTTTATTTTTCTTTATCTTTGCCTTTGGAAATGTATGCTTGCACCTTGTTCTTACTCCTTATATTATTTTCATCTATGTTATTTCTTGGGGGCTTGATCATCCCTCTTGATCATTGTCATCCCATCTCACTAGCATTAGTACTTTTGGACCCCTCTTGATGTGAATTTCTCTACTTTAGTGTGAGTTTGAAGCAAGGTCCTCCTCTCACTAAAATAGGGACTAAATGTAGTGTAGAAAAATGTAGCCCTTTACATTTTCACACTTGTTTGGACCCTCCCTACTAAAATTGGGCTTCTTTATGCCTTATTTGGTCCTATTTTGCATCCACAAGCCCTATTTAATGCATCTTTCTGAGGATGATCCTGACATATATTAGATGACTAATCCTAATTTAATGATTTGGTTTGTATGACCTATATTTGGTGATTTTGGACTCAGATGCCACCTTGGGCATATGGGCCCCACCTATGTTTCGAGGCCTAAACCTGAATTTAACATAAAACTACATATTTCTTGAAATTTATGTCCCGAGCTTAGCCTCCTAGTAATCATACACCACAACTAGCATATGAGTCCCACTTAGCTTGGACCCATTTTAAATTCAAATTCTTGGCACAATTTTATTCTCCTAGATCTGATGTTGGCTTTTAGTGTTATAATTTTAGGAAAATTGGCATAAACAAATATAAATACAAGGTTATTTCACATATTTTCTCCTAACATGTTTACATGTCATCTAGTAATTCAAGTGAGATCATTATAGACCATTCAATATCATTCAAGAGTGATTATCAAGTGTTTTGGAGCAATATTGAAGTATCAAGTATCATGTCAAAGTCATCATGCATCATGTTTGTTTTTGAGCTAACATTTGTGTTGTAGGGTTTGATGATTCAAGCAAGCATTCAAGTCAAGATCCATATCCTTCAATCAAGATTCAATATATACATTCATGCTATCCATTACATAAAGGATTGTGGCCTTCTATTTAGGGATTTGGTGAGTTGTAACACTGCATATTTTTTCATTCATCATTCTTCCATTCTATTTCATTTAATTTGAAGGTTTGATTACCAAAATGGGGTTTAACCAAGGCAAGCCCCTATCCACTAACAATTTTTTTTTCCCCTCTCTTTGATGTACGATATGAAAATCTAGGTTGAAGATTCATTGAAAAACAAGATTGGAGAAAAGTTGTGAAGTTTTCGAAGTTGTCACCTTACTTGCAAGATCACAAAAAGTCACCTACATGTTGGAATTCAATGTTTAGACTTGGAGATTTGACAGGAGAGAAGCTACAGGGAATATAAGAGGATATTAGAGTTTCAGATCAACCTTGATACTGGGACTACATTGCCACTTGTGCATACGAGTCCTAGTATACCATATTTTAGGCATTTTCTATAGATCCCGATTTAGTAGTTCCAAATTCCTATTTTGGCCTGAAACCCTAAACTAGGACTAAATCGCTCCTACTAGCATATGAGTCCTAGTGTGCATTAAAATTCAAAATTTCAAGAGTTTAGAACTTGTTTTGAGCTTCTTTATTTTTCTAAGTGCACCTTTGTACTTTCCTAGTTTATTGTTCTAATTTGAGTTCATTTTGAGGTCATTTACTTAAGTCTTACATAACATTTACATTTCTTGTCTTTCCAAGACTTTGCTTGGTGGTGAACCCCCTTTTAGTCTTTAATCACACCCTAAGACACCTTATTGCAGATCTCTTTCCCTCATTTTCATCCTGAGATTAAGATCTCTAAGGTTTACTTGAATGAAACTTTTAGGAAATTGGTAGTTCTATCTCCTATAACATAGAGTGACAATTTTCTAGGTTTCAATTTTATGGACACATGCATCAATTTCTATGGTCATACCCTGCATATGCAAGTACCCTCTCCTTAATAGTTAACAAAATAATCCTTGGATATCTATTTCTCACTAATACAGTTCCATATTTAATAAATTGAGGTCTAAAAAACCATCTAGAAGTCCTCCAAAGTCAATATCACCTCTATTGTTATGACCTATAACTCTAGTATTTTGAATCTAATTTCTCTATTAGTACTTTAAATAGAGACCTATGCACCTATGATATATAGTTCAACCCCGCCACCTCTATCAAACTATAGCCATCCTTGTTAATTATCAACATTAATCTCATAAATGTTAACCTCCAATTGTTACAATTTCTAACAAGATCATAATAGCAAAGACATGGTACTTCCACAAAAATACTTGCACACAATGAGCCTAATTTATATTATCAAAGAGATTGATAAAAGAGTTAATTAAAATATACAATATGACCTTGTCTAAATAAGCAAGGTAGTGAAGGTAGTCATATCAAACACAATGAGTGACTAACCCTTCAAAGATGGAACACTTGTTAATTAACATGAAAACTTTCCTAGTGTGTGGAAAGTGACCATACAAAAGGTGTCTCATAAAGTGAGAAAACTTGTCTCAACAACATGAGGTGAGACAAAACTCTAGAAGTACTCTAAGTGAGCTTAAGTGTAGTGTGAATAGGAATCTACTAAGTAGGCTAAAATATAACTAGTTTAATAATACCTCTTTTCACACTAACAACCCCCTTAAGCGATACATAGGGAGTAAGCTAAACACTAAAAATATTAGACCCAAAAACAAGGCCTAGTAAGGTACTCATATACAATAATGATCTCTCACAAATGGAGAAAAAGGAGAAAACCCAATGGGAACAAAAATACTCCCCAAAAAAGAGAAATAGAAGGATAAGACCTCCTAGAAAGATGTCCTATGAAGATAGGAACATGATGATGAAGAACACCTGTAGCATGTCAAAGTTGTAAACTCTATCCAAGATGAATTGGTGTTTTTTGGAATCAATGAACCTCCATGAAATTTAGATCAAGAGAAGAGATACAAAATACTGCATGAGTGAACATATGGAACACTCCTCAACCATGAATACATAGATTCTTGCGAAGTTGAAAATACATATATAATGTTATGATTCTAGAGTATTTTCAATAAACACATGAGTGACATGTAGTACACTACTAAAATATGAATAATGGTGCTCTACATAAGTACTAGAATCTCACAAAATATAATCTATGAAATAATCTCCCATACGAGAGATAAACATAGAATTTCCTCCACTAATCCATTGAAAGAAGCATTAGCATAACACTGTTATGATTCCCTCTTAATGTTGAGAAGAAGTTTAAGAAAACCAACTGAAGGTGGTCATAGAAATGTGTAGAGGAATTTAGACCCAAAATTAGGTCCAAAAGATGTACAAGAAACTAAAAAAGGGTGTGTGTCAAGACACCCACATATGAGGTGAGAATCACGGGGATCCATTGTTGTGATGGAAAACCAAGAAACACATGCACGAGGCAAGAATCACAAGGATCCATTATTGTGATGATAAATCAAGGCACTATAGAGTCCCCCATTACATTTTATAATTCAATGTAAGTAAAAAATTCCCTTCCTAAGGAACAGATTCAACTTTTTTGGCACTTTATATGAGTGAAATTATAAACTTATTTGTTGTTTTGAGTTCTATTGATGGGTGTTTTATGCACTTTCTCAACATAGGAAGTGCACAAGTGTACTACCTCTCTTGAAAGGAAATCTCCAACAACAAGTTGTTGAAAATCACCCCAAGGTCTCTCGGGTGTCAGGTCATGACATGAATGTAATTTCTTAATTGATGTTTGATGTGATTTTGCTGGTAATCACAGGGAAGAATTACAGAGTTAAGTTGGAGAAAAGTTGAATCTTAAAATGGAGTTCCTGAGATGGGAATTTAGTGTGTAGTTTGCTACAGGTTCGAACAACAATCTTAAACTCCTATTTTATCTTAAGATTTGGCTTTACAATGTGCAATGAACCTTAGCATAGGTTACTTATTAAAAAAAAGGAAAAAAGGGCAGGGAAGAGAGGAGGTTCCTAGATTTGAAACTAGCAATGAACAATTATCATGCAGGGTTCTACTATGGATAGCTTCCTTAAAACAAAATTTCACTTAACTAGATTAACTCACAGTATCATGAAACTTGTGGAAGCTTCTAAGGACTGCAAATATTCAACCATTTATTCACCATAAACATGCATGAATAAAAGATAGAAGTTTGGAGCAGCTTTCAATCTAAGTCCAGACTAACTTTACATAATTGTATACCATCAATAAACAACACAAAGTATGGACAAGAAATACATTAACACAGTATAATGCTACACAATCATTGAACAACATTAATTAATCTATCAAAGTAATCTAAAAACATGAAGAACAACAAAGTAAATCTATCTAAATCAACTAACTATGAGAGATGAACCACGTAACATGCAATAGAAACTCAAGAGTCCACCAAAAGCCAGTGAACTTCTATTAAAATTTTTGCAACATGCCTTTACAACAACTCAACTCTCTCTTGAAAATGAGAGGAGACCTGCTATTTATAGAGTTCAAAGAGAAAAATGAATGGACAAGATTTATTTGCATTGTGTGGCCAAGATTCACTACAAATTAGGGTTTCATCTACCTCTAGATATATTACAATTTAAAATTACATCTTTGTCTTTTCCCTGTTTTGTCCTTATATGACAACACTGTAGCATTTTTGTCCTCTAGCTAATTTCCTTTGTTGCAACTATTCTGTGAGGAGGTTTTCATCAATAATTGGGTTTCCTTCCTACTTCTTCAAAGTGGCATACACCATGAACTTGTTGATTAATGCTTGGAGCCTGTCAATCTCCATTATATTAGATTGGAGCACCTAGTAGTTACATTGCTTGGATCGGCCTGTGAGTGTATCCCAATCTCCATCATACTTAGTTGTGTTGTCCCTGACCTATTTAGATTGGGAGAAAGCCTGAGCAGCGAAACTCATAAAATATATGGTAAGCTCACCTGACATTCCATCTTACATCTTCTTATGGAAATAAGGCTTTATCTTTTTTGGATCAATCTTGATGGTGGGCATGTCATAACCTATCATTAATTTCAAATATTGAACATAATCTTCCCTAACATCCTTTACCCAATCAATGTTAGGTTCCACCTTGTAGAGCACTTGTTCCAGTATCTCTTTTCAATGATAAAATTATAGCTTCCATGCATCCACCAGCTAGTGATCATCCTCTATCAGTGCAAGTTCCTTTTCCCACATTTTTTGAGGCAACTTGAGGATGGCCTCAATTATAGGATAGGTGGACCTGTATATTTTTGGGAAGTCAGTGCAAAAATTCCTCGTGCCCTCTAGGTTTCTTTGTACTTCTAAGAATTTATTTTTTGTCCTGACAACACGATTGATGCCCATGTTTCTAACATATAGGACTTGTCGAAACCAATCCTTTGTAGTCTTAGTCCAGTTCTTTCTTTTCTCAAGTTTGTCAAAATTTTCCTTGTATAACAGTTGTGGTGGATCCAAGGATGTCGTGGGAAGCTCCTTTGTGAATGACCATTGTTTAATTTAGTCAGTCAAATCAGCCACCTGTGCTTTTAGTTCTTCTTTGGAGATCTTGTCCTTGTGCATTTGATGCACCACTGTAGTGACTCATTCCTAGAGGTGATCTATCTTTTGATCTCTAGTGGTTGTTCCCAAGCTAATGGTGGAGATGTTATAACTTATTTCCTCTTTATTCACCACTGGGGTGGCTACTTGTATGGTTCTAGATCCAGAGGAATGCATGGTCAACTAGGCTCTGACCTTAGGTTTCTTTTCTTTCTTCATGCTGACTTGTACTCGAGCTAAGATAGCCTCGAGTCTTGCCTTGGGATCTCTGGGAGTCAGAGTATTCTTCTCTAATCATGATCACCTTCTTCTTCATCCTTCCTGACTTCAATCTCTTTATCACTTGGAGCTTCTTGCTCCATCCTCGTATCTTCTTCTTCTTCTTCTTCATCAGAGTCTCAGATGAACACTATATCCTTGATCGGGGACTTGGTGGGTGTGTGTTTCTTGGGGCTGTCTTCTTCTTTGTAGGTATTTTTCTCTTCTTCAGCCTCATGCTTATGTTCCTCAGGATGTCCTTTTTCTCTATTAGACTCTATCTTTGGATTACCCATTTCAAACTCTTCTTCAAGTTTATCTTCTTCTTTATTCTCCTATTCCTCATGCTGAGGTGGTACATCTTTCTCTTTCTTTTCTTGCTCTTCTTGCTCTTTTGAGAGAGACATTTTTCCACCAAGCTTGGAGCTTTCTTCTTGTTCCCTAGTTGGAAGTTTGGTACCTTCTTCCATTTTTTCACTTGAATAATTTTCTTCTTTAGGAGGTGGTTCGTCCATTTCCTCTCCAACATTATTTCCTCCATCAAAGGGTTGCCTTCCACTTCCTCTCTAAAATATTTGAGTTGTTGGGCCAACTCTTCTTTGAGGTTTACATCAAAGGTCTCTACAATGCATTTGGTGTCATCCTCTTCTTCATAACCCTCAGAGGAGTCTGTTTCTTCTCCCTCACGAACCACCTTATCAATTTGCAAATGTTGGTGCTCTGGGTGTTCATGGTAGTCATCTGCTTCCTCCTTAATCCACTTAGTGGCTTCCTTTTCTCATCTTTCCCACTCCTCAAATATCCAAATTGTGGCCTTCATTTTTGGTGGTTTAGTCAGACGAGTTGAGGTAGAAATGTTGGGAAGAACCTGTGCTAGGGCAGCTTAGATAGCTAGATTCATAAATACTTTAGAAAACTCCATAGGAATATTTTGCATATGTTGGGAGAATGCCTCTAGAAGTGAGAGCGTAGTCATTTGTATTATTGTTGTGGCCAGGGGTAGTGATGTAGTTGGAGATATGGAAGTAGAGGAATGCAGAGAGGTGGTGGTGGATGAAGATTCAACGGTTACAACCTTCATGGTGGATGGAGAAGAGGAAAGGTGGAATGAGATATCCATTGTAGGTAGGGAAGTAGCTACCATCACCTAAGAAGTAGGCGGAGGGGAAAAAATAGTGGAGGCAGCAGGTGGAGATTTTGGTTGCTCAACCTCCATTTCTTCTCCCTCATGGAGTAGATCCTCCTAAATGGTAGGCATCTCCGTGAAATTTCTTGATCTCTTGTGTTTCTTGGAAGGTTCTCCCTTCGAAGCCTTTCTGGCATACACCTTAGGATTGGGTTGTTTCTTAGCGGCCTCTTTTCTCTTCCTTGACCTAGTGGATGGAGAAGATTTTGAAGTCTCTCTTGATGAGGCAATAGCTATCCCATTGTCTATTTCACTTGTTGGCTTGTTCTCAATCCCCTCATAGGTCAAAGTGACCCCTTGCTATTTCAATTGGGAAATTCGCCCATCAATCCACTCTTTTGTTCGGGCCTCGACGAGCTTGGTTAGAATGTTGAGGTTGTCAACCTCCTATTCATCCCAGTCAATCAATGGCAGCAAGAGATTGGCAACTACATTGTACCAAGGATCTATCATTGTATTTTCATCTTCTTCTACTTGATCTGGTACTAGGAACAAGTTGACCCATTTCACAAAATACATTGTCATGCACATATAGTGTCTCATTCACACTTCATTATCATCTTTGCAATTAGCCCAAAATTCCTTGACACTATGTAGATGGGAATATTCAGGTCCAAGTGCCTTCTTAAGTTTTCCATAGGGATCCATCTGTGGCTAGATAGTGTGGAACCTCAAATGGCATTCCGCCAGTTCCTTTTCTGAATTATTAGCACACTAAGAGGTATGGGATTCATATAGCCCTTGGTCAAAGGAGAGGGGATAAGGCATCCCTGCCTTATGCTTGCCACTCAAAAGGGTGTGTGAATGTCATAGCTTCCGAGAGAATTCTAGCAGTATTATCTGGTCATTGGGATACTGAGGCAGCTTGTATGGTCTTTCTGAAAAGCCTTTGGCACAAATGTAGGTGAACTTCAGATATTGGATGAATAATAGTGTTTCAAAAATGTATTAGCACTATGGAAGACTCTCCTCTTGAGGTCACCCTCGAGCAATCTAACAATATGACCTATGAAAGTGTCATTAACCATGCAGTAGTCCCTCTTGAAATTTCTGAATTGTAGTTGAGGGTACTTGTCATAAACTTTTCGTTCCCTACCTAGTTCTTCATCCCGAGCTCTGAACAAGCCTCTATACTGCACTTTTTTGGCCAATGAATAGACCAAGTAAGATGTCATGTAAAACCTAGAGGTTTTCTAACAACCATAAATTACTCATGGAAGTATTCACTGATTATGCCTACCCATTAGAATTTGGCTTCTCCATGGAGAATCTCTTCAATGAAGTATAGCATCAATTCTTGGAAGTAGTCCGCAGTGGGAAGGCCCATTACTCTACTTAGTAGGGTCACCAAATCATGGTAACCCTCATAAAATTCACTACAAAAGAGCACTAGGGGTACCTTTGCAGTGTTTCCCCTCTTCTCCTTCAACTAGTACTAATTGATAAGCATTTTACACTTGAGGGGGTCCTGATCCCACATAGCCTTGCCATCATCCATGGTTGGGAGTTCCATCTCCCCAAAGGTAGCGATATGAAAAGTCCTCGTTATTTCCTTAGTAGACATGTCAACCAACACATTTCTATCTCTATCTAGTATGGTTCTAGTCTCCTCTTGGTATGCCTCTCTACAGGCCATAATAAGCTCAGGGGTGATGAGGGTAGGAGGAAAGCCCGCAACTTTAGCCAACCCACTACTTTTGATATTTCTTGCATTCTTTGTTTTAGGTCTGATTCAGACCCTCTGCTTGAATTCATCGATGTCTATATGTCTAATGTTTGTGTTAGAGACCTCCTTCTAGGTTGAGGTGACCTTGGAGTTCCTAGGTTCCCCCTGGAACTTATACTTCATCTAGTCTTTTTCGTCCTTTCCACGAGGTGCCTTAGTTTTCTTTCCTTTTTCTTTCTCTATGGCCGCTCCCGAAGGTCCTACACCCAATTCCATATATCCTACGGGAAAAAGAGAGGTGAGCACAATCAAGCACAAAAACATGGGAGCATTAGCCAAAACCCCGCAGACGGAGTTAGATTGGATAATTCAACATTTGAGAAATCTAACATATCTTTTAGATTGGCATTAGCATTTTATAGGAGGGAGTTTGGACAGTTCAGGCCCCAAGAGTTAGACTTCCCTAGCCTGACAGTTGTTTTAAAGTTGTTGCAGGAGGGACAACAATTAGGGCACGATGACCCGCCTATCCTGACCGAACTTGGGAAATTTGAAGGGTTCACTAAGGGGAGTGCCCTATTTCACCATATGGCTCAAAGTTAGTTTGGTGATTAGAGAGCATTGAGATCCTTATTTGGACGATCAGAACTAGAAGGAGACTTGGTTGCTTGATGTTTGTTGTTAGGAACAGCTTTGGTAGGATGAAATTCTCGAGGTAGAAGCCCTATGAGCAAGACCTGTGGCTTTGGAGGGCAGTCAACACAATCTCCTATCGCTCGAGCATCATTCACTCATCTTTAGGCACTTCTGGTCTGAGAAGGAAGAAAGCCACTAGGTGTTTGTCGCTTAAGGATGGTGGATGACATACAGAGCTCCAATGGGAGAAACCCCAGGAGTCAGGTCTAGATGATGGCATGGCCATTTACCTTGTGTTTATTTTTTAATTTGAAAGTTTTGCGGCCGAGGTGAGGTTGGGTTCTGGAGGCCGAGAGGTCAAGAGAAGTTTTCCTCAAAGTTGCACTGATGATGTGATGGAGTCCCGATCACGAAGACCCGACACTAGGGGTCCGAAGGAGGTTCAACACTTGGCAATTTTTACTATTTCATTCAAACAACTGCGATGGAACCGGGACCCAGAGGGTGGAAGGTAATCACTTGGAAGTCGTAAGAGACAATGTTGTGCTCACGAAGTCCTAATGAAGGAAACCTCGGGAAAACAACCTGCCAAGGTTCATTAGTCATGTACTTTTTCATTTTGGCGGCCATGATGGGGTTGGGTTTCAAAGGTCAGAATGTTGGATGATGGTGGCCGCAAAGAATAGGGAGGTTGACATGGCGGCCTGTGGATGGAAGTTTGTGAGGTAGGGTCTAGAGGATACTAAGCACCTGGTCATTTGTTCATGAAGTTAACCAGCGAAGGAGTCGGGGTCTGAAGCATCAGAAGGCCGAGATTAGACTGCCACCTAGAATAGTGGACTATGAGCGGTGCCCTTGGGGTGGAGTCCTATGGGTGTGGACTTGGGCAGCTTCATTGAGCTTCGTTTAGTTTGTGAGAGGACCAAATTTCAACGGTGAGAGGGTGGAGTCCTCCTGTGATGGCGGACCCAATAGAGAGGTTCACCGTTTGCAAGTTTAGTTCAATTTCCAATGGTGACGATGGCGATGAGGAGTCCTAGGCACACAAAGCATGAATGCTCTGGCCAAAGAATGGCATCGAGAGGACACAGTCCTGCCACCACTAAGTTGGTTGATTTCAATGGTTTTTCAAGTTTTTGTCATATGGGTATTGGGTGCCTTATTTTTCTCTATCTAGTTCATGGGTTTTTCCTCCTTTTAATTTATCATTTTTTACAAAAGATCAAGGAAAACATGAAGTAGGGCATGGGTGGAAAACTTGCCTCAAGAACCTAATGAAAGAAGCAAAAGATCAACTAGTAAACACACTGGATCGGTGTTGCACTCAAGGGGCTCAGAAGCGGTGCGGGGAGATGGCTCTAGATCATTTTGACCTCTTTATGCTTAATTGAAAAAGTGATAATGACAGCTCAAATTAACTTATTCATAGGAAATAGGGCACTAAATGTAGCCATTAAATGCTCGTACGGAAGACCAAAATTTGGTAAGCTGCAATTTGAAAATGGTTGTGGGAGCATCGGGGTCCGATGGTTGGAACGCTATCAAGTGAAGGACATTTGAGAGTTCAAAAATAAACAGATGGCGTTAGGGAGATTGGGCCCCAACAGGAATAATGATACCAATGGAAGGTTATAAGGAATGACCTTAGGATGATGGAAACTTGGGAGGGGTGGCTTGGCAAGGTGGGCCTAATGGGTCCGAAGGATGTTGACTTTAAAGGACTAAGGAAAACACCTAATGGTAACCCACAAAGACTTAGAACCTAGAAAATTTGAGGGGGGTGAAACATGGTCAACTTAAGATGACTTCCCAAAGAGCTTACTTACCATTTTGAACACCAAACAGGGGGCATGCAAAATGAAGTGGCAACAAAAGTGACCTAGCGAGGCAAAGGAAAGAGAGGGTCCCCATTCTGAACGGGGCGTGTGTGTTGAGTGCACAACAAGTTCTTAAGAGTTTATGTCATTAGGTAGACAATGATGACATACATTAATAATTTCTTTTAAACCTAAAAAAAGTGACCAAAACTGAAAATGAAAACCCCCATTATTAAAAAATGATCCCCCCTTCCGCCTATTTGAAAGTTATTGTAAAATGAAAAAAATGACCTTTTACAAAGTTTGGAAAAATAAATGACTCCCTCCCTTTTACAAAAGTCAATAATTTTGACAAAACTATTAACACAAAATTGATGGTTTACAATGTCTAGTACCTAACAAAGATAACTTTTTTAAAGAAAAAACAATAATGAGTAGTGTGATTGTGACAAGATCATGGACTTTCAACTAGTTAAAAGCAGGTGTGAATCTTTCTTTGTTCATGATGTGGATTTCTAAAAAAATATGAAAGTGCATTTATAAATTTGCATGTTGATGTGCGAATAAATAGAAACTTGACTAAGTTAAAATAAGAGTCATGCCAATGAGGTAGCCATATGGGGTTCATTGTGGGCCTAACACTTGGTTCTACAAATGGTTGTAGATTTAGAGGTCACATGGGGTAGGCACTACTATAGATGGTGTGAGACTCAGTTAAAGGGCGGATAAGATTTCTCTCTTTCATCGCAAAAAGAGATGCAAATGTGTGAGGCATGTGGGCCACATGGAAGTCTAAACGAGAGTCTTTGGAATGACTCCTTCACACCTCTTCACTCCTATTTTTCTTCATAGAATCCTTTGAGCAATGCTTTCTACCTTCAAAAATTCTTTGGTAGCAAAAAATTTTTAACCTACAACTATGACTCCTTTCGTATGCAAAGATATATTGTAAAATAACATTTCCCTTCACAAAAGAACTCTCATAGATCCACCTTCAACACATATCTCCTTCACAATGGATTTTCGCCCTATAAAAAGTATGAAAATGCTTTTGAAGGCCATTATTTGGTACAAGAGCATGACATGTTAGTGTTGGAAATATTTAATTTTTTGTTTGATCCCTTCTCACGTCAACTCCCCTGTTACACCTAGTTGTCTAGAGCTTTCAATGACAAGTTATTTTTTGGGATCTTCATCCTTGTTCTACTCGTGACTCTAGAATTTAGTATTGTAGGAAAATTTGAATTTCCAAAATTTATTGTATTAGGTAAGTTTGAATTTTGAGGGGGAATTTTTGAATGAAGACAAGAATGTTCAAAAAGAAGGAATGTGGTACTTATAAATTCAATTGCAAGTGATTTGCAAGGAGAAGAAGTTGTAGCAACAATAGGAAAGAATATTTTGTACAAGGAGCAACAAATAGCTCTAGATTATTCTGTGTGTGTGCAAGGAGCAACAAATAGTTTCAAAGTGTTCAGTGTGTGCAAGGAACAGTAGATAGCTCCAGATGAATAGGAAGAAGAAGAGAGAGCTCTAAGAAGCTCCAGTTTGTTTTGTGTGTGTGCAGCTCCAGATTGTTGTAAATCAAATTTTTCATTAGCAGTTTGTAGTTTCAAGTTTAGAAATCTTTTTATAATTGTTATTTTCTAAGTTAATAGAACAAACAAGTTTTTTGGTTATTCTTCATTTTATTTTGGTATTCCTAGTTGATTAGGAAACATAGCAGCAACTCTGTGCATTTTATTTGTGTTTGGGATTTAGATATTCCCTTCAGATTGGTATCAGAGCTTTTCTAAATCCTTCAGATTGATATTAGAGCCAGAAGGCCCTAAGTCTTGAGTGAGTTGGGCATTTTTTTTCTAGGTGTCAAAAATTTGTTTTGTTGGAGACATGGTATGAGAAGAGAGTAAGAGTTGGTAGTAGCCACCACCATTCAATGGACAAAACTATGATGTTTGGGAAAAGAAAATGAAGACCATAATGGTTGTAAATGATTTGTGGGAGCTTGTGATCAGTGGGTTCAATGATGTGAGTGATCCAGTAGCATATGCAGTCCTCACAAACAACCAAAAGACCTAGGTGAAGGAGACAAGGAGGAAAGATGCAAAAGCATTGAGTCTGAGTGAAGCAACCTTGACAAAGGCCATTTTTCCTAGAATAGCAGCAACTAACTATGCAAAGGAAGCCTAAAAAATCCTCCAAATTAGCTACAAAGGGACTGATAAAGTCAATTTGGTGAAGCTCTAGATGCTTTAAGGAGATTTTGAGACTCTCCAAATGAAGGAAATTTAGTCTATCTCATACTTTCACACAAGAATCTCTAGTTTGATAAACCAGTTGAGGATGAATGGAGAAACCATGGAAGAGCAAAGGATTACGAAGAAAATACTTAGAAGTTTACCCATAAAGTTTGATGCAATAGCAATTTCCATTGTCCATTGATGAGCTAATGGGTTCCCTACAAACCCATGAGCAATGCCTAAATAGGTCTACAAGTTCTTTCCATGAGCAAGCTTTCAAAGCTTAAGTCAATGCAAGAGGCAAGGGGAGAGGTAGAAATAGCTCCATTCGGAGCTTAAGAGGTAGAGGTATAGGCAGATCTAGATGTAAAGGTGTTGGAGAAGATAGCTCAGGCTGAGCACATAGCCAAGAGGAAGTAAGTAGCTCTCAATCCAGCTTCAAAAAAGCCAAGAAGAACAACAACTTGAGCCAAAAGTATGACAAGAGCAATTTTGAATGTTATTACCATAATTTTGTTCATTATGCAAGTGACTGCTGAAAAAGGAAACATGATCAGTCCAAGCAAAGTGCAAATGTGGTTGATGAAAAAGTGGCTGAAAGTAATCAACAAAAGGCCTTCATCATATGCAACCTTGTTGAGCAAGGAAGTGATGAGGTATGGTTCTTAGATAGTGGATGTAGCAACCACATGATTTGTAATGAGATTTTATTTTCTTTCATTGATAAAAATGTCAATTTTGAAATAAAAATGGGGAACAATGAAATAGTTCTATTTGTGGGAAAAGGGTCTATTTTGTTTCACACCAAGCAAGGTGAGAAAAAGGAGATTGACAATGTATATTTTTCCCCTATTATAAAGCACAATCTCATGAGTATTAGAAAATTGATCCAAAAAGGATAAAACATGTTGATGGAAAAGGGTGAATGCATTATCTATGAGAAGGATGGAAGCAAGAGAATAATTGTAGTAGTGCTAATGATAAGGAATAGAATGTTTCCTTTGAGGTTGGAAAGGTGTTTCTCAGCTCATTCCACAGCTGAAACCTCTAGGCATGGAAAATGTATAGTAGTATAGTAGCAAGCAACCTTCAAGACAATCATTCAATACCCTTCTAAGGTTTGCAATCTCAAGTATGGAAACTTAGGCTATGCTAGTTTGAATATTTTGTCAAAGAAGGGTATGGTTGAAGGTTTTCTAGCCATTGTAGAGCCTAGTGGTAGATGTCGAGCCTACATTTTAGGCAAGCAACATAGGAAGTCCTTTCAATTAGCCAATTCTAGAAGGGAAAGAGCACCATTAGAGCTAGTGCACACTAATTTGTGTGGCCCTCTATAAACAATTTCTTTTGGTAAGAGCCAATATTTTATGAACTTCATAGATGAATACAACCATAAGACATGGGTTTATTTCTTACAACATAAATTTGAAGCATTTGACAAGTTTAAAGTGTTTAAGGCCTAGGTTGAAAGGAGAGTGGAAATTTTATCAAGGTTCTAAGGTCAGATAGAGGGGGGGAGTATACCTCCAATCAATTTGTGAATTTTTGAAAGAAACATGGCATTAAGAAGGAGCTAACAATAGCCTATAATTTGCAACAAAATGGAGTGGATGAGAGAAAAATCAAAACCATTGTGGAGATTGCAAGAAGTATGCTTAAAGCCAAAATACTCCCAAATAAATATTGGGGTGAAGCTCTAGCAATAATAGTATATTTGATAAATAGAAGTCCTACAAAGGTAGTTTGTGACAAGATTCCATAAGAGGCATGGAAAAAATGCAAGTGGATGATTGAGAACTTAAGAATGTTTAGGTGTGTGGCATATGCACTTGTGCCAAAAGAGAAGAAAAAGTTGCATGACAAGGGTGAGAAGTGAATCTTCATGGGCTATAGTGAAGATTCCAAATCCTATAGGCTATATAACCCAGTCATTAAGAAAATAGTTATCAGTAGAGATGTGGAGTTCTTAGAGGATGAGTCATGGGATGATTGATAGTTTCTGACAGCTCTGTACCACTCTCGATAGCTCCGAGTGATGAAGGAAAATAGTATGAACTACAGCAAGATGATGTTATGGATCCCATGATAGCTCTTGATAGCTCTAGACTGGTCTAGACCAACTCTAGACCACTTCGGAATAGTGCACAAATAGGGTCTACTCAACAAAGAAGAAACAATAGTAAAAATTCAAACCCCACTCTCATCTCCCTAATGCCAAGAAATACCAAGAGTCTAAGGGAGATCTACCAAAATGAAAGGTATGATGAAGAGTTTGATGAAAGTATGAATTTTGCATTATTTTATCATAGTGATCGAATTTATTTTGAGGATGTTGTGAAAGAAAAGAAATCATGTGAATCTATGGATGAGGAGATGGATGCAATAGAGAGGAATAAAACAGGGGATCTGACTAATTTGCTTCCCAAAAAGCAAGTTATTAGATTGAAATGGGTATTGGATTGAAATGGGTCTTTAAGACCAAAAGCAATGCTGATGCAAGAATAGAAAGGGATAAGGAAAGATTAGTTGTCAAGGGATACAAACAAAAGTTTGGGAGAGATTATGATGAGACATATGCTCTAGTTTAAAGGATGGAAACTGTGCAGGTAGTCATAGCAATTGTATCCGAACAAAAATGGAAAGTATTTCAAATAGATGTAAAGTCAACTTTCTTAAATGGAGTGTTGAAAGAGGAAGTGTATGTGGAGTAGCCACCTAGTTATGAAGTTTCAGGTCAAGAAAACAAGGTATATAGGCTATAGAAATCTCTTTATGGGCTAAAGCAAGCACCACGAGCATGGTACAAGAGGATTGACTCATATTTATTGAGCAATGGCTTTAGCAGAAGTGATGGTGAGCCCACTCTTTACATCAAGGTAGCTGATGCTAAGATTTCAATTATTGTCTTGTATGTTGATGATTTAGTTTTCACTATGGATAATGATTTCCTCATTACTAATTTTAAAGAGGCCATGAAAAGAGAGTTTGAAATGAAAAACTTAGGTCTCTTCAGGTATTTTCTAGGCATAGAAGTAAAAAAAATGCATGATGGTATTTTTATCTCTCAAGCAAAGTATGCAACAAACATTTTGAAGAGATTTTGGATGCAAGATAGCAAGATTTCCCCCACACCAACAGCCATAGGTTTGAAGTTAAGGAAGATTGCAACAACAATGTGAATCCGATGATGTATAAAAGTTTTGTTGGAAGTTTGATGTATTTAACTAGGCCTAATATAATACATAGTGTAAGTCTGATTTCCAGATTTATGGAGAGTCCAAAAGAGTTACATTGGAAAGCGAGTAAAATAATATTGAGGTATGTGAATGGAACCAAAGGATATAGTATTCTGTATAGTGCATAATTTTTTTTTGGGTTGGTTGGTTACATAGACAATGACTGGGAAGGGAGTGCGGATGATAGAAAGAGCACATCTGGATATGTGTTTCGCATGGTATTGAGAGTCATTTCATGGGCTTCCAAGAAACAACCCTTAGTTTCCCTATCTACAGTTGAGGTTGAGTATATAGCAGAAAATGCAACAATGTTCCAAGCTATTTGGGTAATGAGGACCTTAGCAGATTTGAAGGAAGAACAAGAGGATGGAACAACTACATTGTGTGATAATGTTTCATCAATAGCTTTGACAAAGAATCTAGTTTTTCATGGAAAAAGAAAGCACATTGAAATCAAGTATCATTTCATAAGATAATTAGTTGAGAAAGGTGAAATCAAAATGAAATTTTGTAGGTCTAACAAACAACTTCCAGACATTTTTACCAAACAATTGAGCAAAGATTGCTTTGAATGCCTAAGAAGAAATTTAGGTGTTGTTGATTTGTATGAAGAATGATGTTGTTTGATAGCTCAATCAAAGGCAGAGTGTTGGAAATATTTAATTTTTTCTCTAAGCCCTTCTCACATCAACTCCTTTGTTACACCTACCTGTTAGGAGCTTTCAACAAGAAGGTATTTTTTGGAATCTTCATCCCTATTCTACTACTGTCTCTAGAATCTATTATGGTAGAAAATTTTGAATTTCCATAATTTATTGTGTTAGGTAAGTTTGAATTTTGAGAGGTAATTTTGAATGAAGAAAAGAATGCACAAAAAGAAGAGATGTAATAGTTAGTAGGTCAATTACAAGTGATTTGCAAGGAGAAAAAGTTGTAGCAGCAACAATAGAGAATGTTTTGTGTAGGGAGCAGTAGATAGCTCTAGAAAAATAGGAAGAAGAAGAGAGAGCTCTAAGAAGCTCAAGTTTGTTTTGTGTGTGTGCAGCTCCAAATTGGTGCAAATCAAATTTTTCATTAGTAGTTTGTAGTTTCAAATTTAGAAATCCTTTTTGCAATTGTTATTTCTAAGTTAATAGAAAAAACAAGTTTGCATGCCCAACTCTGTGTCTCCAATCAATTATTTTTGTTATTCCACATTTTATTTTGGTATTCTCAGTTGATTAGGAAAAAAAGCAACAACTATGTGCATTTTATTTTTGTTTGGGATTTAGAAATTCCCTTCATATTGGTATCAATTTTTTTGTAAATCCATCTGTTAGATGGCTTCATACGTAATATTTATTGTAGCACCATCAATCTTCTGCACAGTCTTCACATTTGCAGCACACAACACCATTATAAGAAGCATATTTTGAAAGGAGATAAGTGACATTCTCAACAACCTCATGCCACCTCTCACATGCCTTATGTGATTGGGGAGTGATGTGATGGGACTGCTAGCAAGTCGATCCTTAAAAAAGCTTCAAACAAAAAATATATCAAACCTCTTTGCTTGTGTGATGTAGAAACTTGAACCCTCTTGAGAAAAGAGACAATTTCACACATAATTAGACCCACTTTTGAGTCCCCTTGCATCATTTATCCTTCAAAACAACATTTATAGGCCCCTAAAACCCATTATTTTTTATCTAGAGGCCTGTTTCACCCGAGAAATCACTTAAATCCCAACAAAAAGCATTCTATTCATCCATATCCCAAAAACCCACGTTCAAAAACCAGTAGTGGGACCCATTCGCCAAGGGTGGCAAATGAGTCCCTTTTGAGAGAAAATTCAATTTTGAGTGGGAATTTAATTAATTTAACTCAAATTTCTAGTGAATGCCGACCTCTTAGGTCTAAATAATAGGAAAATTAGATGTTGTTGCTTATAATACTCATTTTAAGTCATTTTACACATCCCTTAGTCACTTTTTCAAAAGCAATTTCTAAAGTCAAGTCTCCTACAACAAGTTTAATTAGTAAAGTTGAAGTTTTAGGGCAGCAAACTAGGGTTTTTACAAGTATTGAAGCTCACTTTTGATCAATATTCTATTGGATCTTAGTTGTGTCCATGGTTTGTCCTTGATGACAAATTCACTTATTTGCATCTCATGGTTTGACTGCTTTAGATTTGGTCTCTCAAGATCTTTATGCTCTCCATATTCAATATTCAGCTGTCTTGACATGATACATTCTTGATGGCTCTTAATGATGTCTATTTCATATTTCATCTTACTTTGTTTCAAGTTGTTTATAGTTGGTTCATTTAAGAGATCTTGATAACTATTCTTTTCAGATATCTCCTTTGCAGATATATATGTTTCTTAAGTGGACTGACAGTGTTGATTATGATCATGCTATAGGTCTTTCATCATCTAGAAGAATATATTTTCTTATCATTCTTGGCTTATATGATGATCTGATGTGCTTCAGGTATCTCGTAATTTTTTGGACAATGTTTGGATTGAACATTCTTTGTTTCAAACTCATGTATTCTCAGTTGGTTGTTATCATGAATGATATATCAGTACATTATCTTTGGATCATTGACATCTTTATGGATCATTTTGGTTGCTTGGAAATATTGACACTATCTTGCATACTCTTGTAGTATCTCAATTTAATCAACTTTCACATGTCTTTCTTAAAGACTCTAAAGCCATCTAGTTACATCTTGAACTCACATTATTTGGAGGCATTGAATTTAGTTTGGTTCTGGTAACTCATGTGTTTGATGGTATTTCTTGGTACACATGGCATATGTTTTTAATAATATACTTGTTATCAAAAGAGTCTCCAATGCTCGAGCCTAGACTTCATGGTCAGCATACAAAAGCAAATACTTGTCTTTATTATTGATTGAGCCCTTCACTTTTTGCATATGTTATTAAATTATCATCAGGCTAAATGTTTATTTGGCTTATTTAAAAGTCACTATGAAGTGACATGGCATCGACAATTTGGTAATAATATTTAAAGTGATAATGTGGATCGACAATTCTTTGAGCAATTATCTAGGTGATAATTATGTCAGCATTTGTGGTAAAAGGTATAAGACAACATATTTTAAATTCATCATGATGTTTTGCAAATTTCATGTTAATTAGTTTTTTTGCAGACTTCAAATTTCATTATGATTTTGAAAAGTCGTCGAATGACTTCGTAATTGAAGGGATAGGGAAAAACATGTTTTATGGTTGTCATTTTGGCTGAGTATGAAACCCTAGCCACCAGAGCAATCATTGCAGATCTATTTGTCGCCATGTTTAGCCTAATTATCTGCAGATTGTTGGTGTCTACAGTTAGTTGACATAGTGAAAGTTGGTGTTTTTTCTTTTGTGGAATCCATGGAGAGTTTGCAACTTTTATTTGATGATGGGCATGGTTGATAAGGTTACTATTATTTATTGGCTGGGAGCTTGAATCTAGAAGGAGATTTGATGGTGTTTCCTCTACTGGGTTGGTAGAAACTTTGTGATAGGTTCACATGCATCTTTTCTTTCTTTAGTTTCATGCTCGGTCAGGTATCTTTTCCATTATTTTATTTTTTCTTTTCAAAAGTTTGTTACTAGTTTTTGCTCGAATCTAAAAAATGATAAATGCTTACTTAATAATCTTTGTCAGAAATGCATGATTAAAGTTCGGTTATATTTTTCTCATCATGGGCATTTTGAAAGTATTGTTTACTTTGGTTTTTAGTGAAGATAAGGGTTCAGTTATAAATTATTCTCAGACACTTGTAGTGATATTATTTTTTCCTCTGGTTCCTGAAACAAAATGGTTCTAGCAATCAGTTGGGTAAAAGATATTTTTGAAATCGACATTGTTGAAGATGTTTTTGATATTATCTTTGTAGTCCATCTATCATTACATTTTCAAGGATCTTGGATAAAAATCTATTCTGAAATCAGTTACAAAAATGTTCATTGAAGATACAAGAAAAATGTAATACATATCTTTGTATTGATATAACTATATTTTTTCATCACTATGAGAGTGTGATAGTGTAACTTGTTGTATGAAACAAAAAAAAGGTGAAAAGGCTTTTTAATAAAAGCTTGAAAATATGATGCAGAGTATAATTATAAAAACCTTAATTTATGTAATATTTTAGGGATTCATTATTTTGAATCTTTAGGGTATTAGATAGATTAAGGGTGTGGGGTTCTATGAGCTTATATGGAAAATAGAGAAATCCTCTGTGTTATTTTTGTAATTTTGTAATCTAAAAAAGGGGTTGGTTCTCCTTGAAATTGGTGTTTCAAAATGAGGGGTTGGTGTTCCTTGAGTTGGTGCTAAGAAATTAGCCTATAAAGCATTGTTAACAGTGGTTTTCAAATAAGAGCCTGAAAGGCAGCAATTTAGGAGTGGTTTTTCTACCCTAGGAGGGTTTTCCACTTGAAAAATATTGTGTCTCATTGTTCATCTGTGGTTTCACTGCTTTACTATGAGAATGCTTTATTGTTCATTGTTTTGCAATTACATTTCTTATTTTAGTTTATGAATGATTCCATTCAACTCATGAATGCACTTATCATTGAAATATTGGGAACAAATGTGTGCTATGGTTTATTTTCTGAAAAATGGTAAAATATGTTAAGATAATGATTCACCCCCCTCCTCTCAGTGTCATTTTCACTCCAACAATTGGTATCAGACCATAGGTTCCTGTGATAGGTCTAAACCATCTAGGATTGATTCTAGTCTTGGAGTCTCTCTAAAATGTCACAAGCTCAAGAAGTTACTTTTGTAACTAGAGCTCCATTATTTGATGGAATAGATTATGTATTTTAGAAAATTAGGATGGAAACATATATGATCTCTGTTGATCTCGATGTGTGGAGCATAGTATTAAATGGGTACACTGTACCAACCACAATACACACAGATGCTGCTGAGAAAAAGAAGTATGAAACTAATGCTCGAGCTAAGCATGCCATCTTGTGTGGCTTAACTAAAGATGTGTTTGTTAAAGTCATGCATTACAAATCTGTTCAGGAAATCTAGGAAAAACTTGAAACTATTTATCAAGGAAATAAAAAATTCAAGCTGTCAAAAATCCTCACTCTCAAAGATTAGCTTGAGTAAATGAGAATGAAGGATGATGAAAAAGTGGTTGAATATCTCCTTAGAATAGATGAAGTTAATCCTATGAGAGAATTAGGAGAAGATGTAAAATATTTTGGTGCGGTTACAAAAGTCATTGGATCCTTACCGACCAAATTTGAATATAAGGTTTCACCCCTTGAAGAAAATATTTTTTTTGATAAGCTTACCTTAGATAGTTGGCATGGAACTCTTACTGCTTATGAAATGAGAACAAGCAAAAATGTTTCAATTGGAAAAGAATTTTACTTTGCAACTAAAATGAAAAAAAAAGTAGATGAAAGTGAATCAGAATATTCTGATTCAAAAGAAGCCCACTTTGTTAGAAAACTTTAAAAGGGTTCTGGAAAATACAAGGGAAAACTTCCCTTTAAGTGTTTCAACTGTGGAAAAGTAGGTCACTTTGGTGCAAAGTGCCCCTATGGTGATCAAAGCAATGACAATGAGAAATTTGAAAAACAACCTAAGAAAAAGGCCTATAAACCTAAATGAAAATTCAACTTCAAAAAGAAAAAGAGTTTGTTTAGTAAAGATGAAATAGACATTGAATCTGAAGATTCTTTAGTAGAAGAAGATGAAACATTATTCATGGCTGAAATCATTCAGCAAGAAGATACAAACAACAATGATATTGAAGATGGTGAAGTAGATCTAGAAGGTGAACTAAAATGTGCTTTAAAAGAGATAAAAAAACTCAAAAAACCAATTCTTGCTCAAGAATAGAAATCAGATCAAGTTCTTGCTCAAGAACATAAACTAGATCAAGAAATAGTCTCTTTGAAGACTCAACTTGAAGAAGCTAAGAGAGTTGAGGACTATCTTTGAGTAACTGTAAGTTACAAAGATCAAGAAATTCTAAAATTGGAACAATAAGTTTTTTGTCTTAGAAAGGAAATTGAGAAATATGAAAGCACTTTAAAACTTAATGAGATGCTCAACAAGCAAAAATTGAATAAAGATAAAACTGGTGTTGGGTTTGAAAAGGGTGAATGCTCAATTGATAATGCAAAGCAAAAAAATTCTTTTGAAAACAAGAGTTCTGGTCCAATTCAATCTGAATCTGGTAAGAATCATGTTCATTCCTTTAAAGATAATAGAACATTATACATATTCAATCCCTTCTTTTATGGTTACCGCTTCTTCTGCAATAAATTTGGCCATAAAGTGAGCACTTATAGGTTTATAAATTCTAGAACGTCAAGATTTGGTCAAAAGTAGTACTTTGGCTTTTTTAATTAGGTCAGATGCTTTAAATGCAATACTCTAGGACACACAGTCAAACAATGCAAAACTGATTTGTATGTTAAAAAATAGAAAACAAAATCAATTTGGAGACCTAAAAATGTTAAGATCTTAGAGCAAACAATGTTGGTCCAAACTTCTTTTCACTCTAAAAAGGACTTATGGGTCCTAGATAGTGGTTATTCTAACCACATGATGGGTGACAAGGATAAATTCATGAAACTTGAAGATTACGTTGGTGGATATGTAAAGTTTGGTGATAACACTGGTATATAGATTAGAGGTAAAGGCTCAGTTCTGTTAAATGAGGATACACCTATCTATAATGTGTATTATGTGGAAGGCCTAAAACACAAATTGCTTAGTGTTAGCCAAATCTATGATAGTAGTTATCATGTTATGTCTACTTCACAGCGATGTGAGATCAAGAACAAGGTTGGAAAATTTGTTGCAGCTAGGAGAAGAACCAAAGGTAATGTGTATAATCTTCTTGACACTTCTGGTAATGATAACAATGAAGGTATGTGTCTAATGGGCCAAGTTGAAGAAAGATGGTTATGGCATAAAAGATTAGGACACATAAACTTTGAAAATCTAGTTAGAATCAATAAAAAATAGAATGTTAGAGGTTTACTAGTCCTTAACAAACTAGAAAATTTTGTGTAAAGAATGTTTAAGTGGTAAACAAACTAGAGTTGGTTTCAAAACAAAAGAACATTCTTTATCAAAACCTTTATAGCTAGTGCATACAGACTTGTGTGAACCTACTAGAACACGGTCTATTAATGGTGAAAAGTACTTTATGCGATTTGTGGATGATTATACTAGAATGGTTTGGGTCACATTTCTTAAACATAAATTAGAAGCATTTGACAGGTTCAAGATCTTTTGTAAAATGGTTGAAAAGGAATCAGATTTAAAACTCAAGTGTCTAAGATCTAACAAGGGAGGTGAGTTCACCTCTCAGAAGTTTATTGATTATTGTGAAAAACACGATATTAAGAGGTAGTATGCTGCCACTAGAACACCTCAACAAAATGGGGTAGCTGAACATAAAAACATAACAGTAAAAGAAATGGCTAGAACAATGCTAGATAAGGCTAAGTTGCCTGATATGTATTGGAAAGAAGTTGTTCATACAAATGTATACATTTTGAATAGAGTGCAACTTAGGGTGAAATCTAAATACACCCCCTATGAACTTTGGTATGGAAAAATAGCTTATGTGAAGCATTTTAGAATTCTTGGAAGCAAGTGTTTTATTAAGAAAGATGATGATCATCTTGGAAGCTTTCAATCAAAGTGTGATGAGGGTATCTTTTTGGGATACTCAACTCATAGTAAATCCTATAAAATTCTTAACAAAAGGCTTAATAATATTGTTGAAGTAGTTAATGTAAAAGTTGATGAAAGACCTCATTTTGATGTTGAACCTATGCAGGATGAAGAGGAAGAAGAATTTGAACTTGAAATAAATTTAGAAGGATCTAGAACAACAAAGCCTAATGTTGAATCCACAAGTCCTAAAATTCAAGAAAAAAGTCTTGAAAAGTGTTTGCCAAAAAATCCTTCAAAATATCTTGCTAGATACCATCCTAAAGATCAGATTATTGGGGATAAAAATGTAGGAGTTCAAACAAGAAGAAAGAATGCTAAATCTGATGAAAAAGCTCATATAGCTGAGCTTATAGCTTTTTGTTTAGTTACACAGTTTGAGCCAAAAAAATATGATGAAGCTCACTAATGAATGTTGGCTCAATGCTATGCAGGAAGAAATTGTTCAAATTGAGAAAAATCAGACTTGAGAGTCAGTCCCAAGACGAGATGACAAGAATGTCATTGGTGGCAAATGGATTTATAGAAATAAACTTGATGAAAATGACAATGTTGTTCGCAACAAGGCAAGGTCTGTCTGCAAAGGCTGTGCTCAATAGGAAGGTATTGATTTTGGTGAAACCTTTGCACCTATTGCTAGACTTGAATCTATTAGAATATTCTTAGCTTATTCTATTTTCAATAACTTCACTGTTTATCAAATGGATGTCAAAACTGCTTTTTTGAATGGTTATTTAGATGAAGAAGAATATATAGAACAACCTAAATGGTTTACTTAAAAAAAAAACCTTATCATGTTTACAGGATGAAAAAGGCCCTATATGGCTTAAAACAAGCACCTAGAGCCTAGTACTTTAGGCTGGATAATCATTTGATTTCTAATGGATTTGTTAGAGGAGGTGTTGACATCAATCTTTATGTTAAGATTGAAGGATCTGATATTCTAGTTGTTGAAATTTATGTAGATGATACTATCTTTGGCTGCAATAATATTGCTTTGAGTAAAAAATGATCTCAGATTATGGAATCTGAGTTTGAAATGTCAATGTTGGGAGAGTTAACTTTCTTTTTGGGTCTTCAAATTTCTCAACTTGAAACTAGTATATTTCTCTCTCAAACAAAGTATGCAAGAGAGATGCTTAAGAAATACCAAATGGATGAATGTCATCCAATTAGCACTCTAATGGCTACAGGTTGCAAACTTACTAAGGTTGATGATACTCCTTTTGTAAATCCAACTAAATATAGGTCAATGATTAGTAGCTTGTTATATTTAACAACCTCTAACCTTGACATTATCAGTTTGCATGGTTGCATGATTTTAGTCATCACCTAAGGAAACTCATGTTACTACTGTTAAAAGGATCTTTAAATATGTTTAGGGCACTCTTGATTATGGAATTTGGTATCCTAGAAGCAATGATTTTTCTTTAATTGCTTATACAGATATTGACTGGGTTGGTTGTTTGGATTATAGAAAGAGCACTAGTGGTGCTGCATTTTTTCTTGGTGATCGTTTAGTGGCATGGCACAACAAGAAACAAGAATTTGTTTCTCTTTCCGCTGTTGAGGTAGAGTACACGGCAGCCACTTCTTTTTGTACTCAAGCATTTTGGATGGCACAAACTCTATCTGATATGGGTATTGAAGTTTCTAAACCTATTTCTATTCTATGTGATAACACTAGTGTGATTAATATCTCCAAAAATCTTGTTATGCACTCTCGCACTAAACACATTACTATCAAGTTTCACTTTCTTCAAGAAAAAGTGTTGGCTAATGAGGTTTGTTTACAATTTGTTGCCTCACAAGAACAGGTTGCTGACATTTTTACTAGGCCTTTAGCTAAAGAGTTATTTGAAAGGCCGAGACTTTGGTTGGGAGTTATCTCTCAATATTTACCTCTCTGATTTAGCTAGTTTTGACTTAGAGGGAGCTTGTTACAACTTTTATTCATTCACAGCTCTCTTGTAGTTTCAATTTACTGCTCTACTTGTTGCTGGTTCATATGGTATTTGGTTGGTTTCTCATTTGTGTTTCATGGAATTGCACATTCTTCTCTTTTATCCTTTGTCATTGAGGCAAAAAGGGGGTGAGTTATTTATGTTTTTCCATCAAGGACAAAGGGGGAGTTTGTTGGATCTCAGTTGTGTTCATGGTTTGTCCTTGGTGACAAAATCACTTATTTGGGTCTCATAGTTTGAGTGCTTCAGATTTGGTCTCTCAAGATCTTTATGCTCTCCATATTCAGTATTCAACTTTCTTGACATGATACATTCTTGAAGGCTCTTGATGATGTCTATTTCAAATTTCAGCTTACTTTGTTTCAAGTTGTTTACAGTTGGTTCATTTATGGGATCTTGTTAACTATTCTTTTTAGATATCTCCTTTACAGATGTATATGTTTCTTAAGTGGACTGACAATGTTGATTATGATCATGCTACAGGTCTTTCATCATCTAGAAGAATATTTGTTCTTTTCATTCTTGGCTTATATGATGATCTGATATGCTTCAGGTATCTCATAATTTTTTGGACAATGTTCAGATTGAACATTCTTGGTTTCAAACTCAAGTAATCTTAGTTGGTTGTTATCAAGAATGATATATCAGTACACTATCTTTGGCTCATTGACATCTTTATGGATCATTTTGGTTGCTTGGACATCTTGACACTATCTTGCATACTCTTGTAGTATCTCAATTTGATCAACTTTCTCATGTCTTTCTTAAAGACTCTAAAGCCATCTGGTTACATCTTGAACTCACATTATTTGGAGGCATTGAATTTATTTTTGTTATGGCAACTCATTTGTTTGATTGTATTTCTTCATACACATGGCATATGTTTTTAACATTATACTTGTTATCAAAAGAGTCTCCAATGCTCAATCCTAGATTTCATGGTCGGCATCCAAAAGCAAGTACTTGTCTTTATTATTGATCGATCCCTTCACTTTTTGCATATGATATTAAATTATCATCGGGCTAAATGTTTATTTGGCTTATTTAAAAGTCACTATGAAGTGACATGGCATCAACAATTTGGTAATAATGTTTACAGTGATAATGTGGATCGATAATTCTTTGAGCAATTATCTAGGTGATAATTATGTTGGCATTTGTGGTAAAAGGTATAAGACAACATATTTTAAATTCATCATGATGTTTTACAAATTTCATGTGAATTAGTTTTTTTGCGGACTTCAAATTTCATTATGATTTTAAAAAGTCATCGAATGACTTGGTAATTGAAGGGATAGGGAAAAAGATGTTTTATGGTTATCATTTTGGCTGAGTATGGAACCCTAGCCGCTAGAGAAATCCATGCAAATCTATTTGTCGCCATGTTTAGCCTAATTATCTGCATATTATTGGTGTCTACACTTAGTTGACACAGTGAAAGTTGGTGTTTTTGTCTTTTATGGAAGCCATGGAGAGGTTGCAACTGCTATTCGATGATGGGCATGGTTGATAAGGTTACTATTATTTATTGGCTGGGAGCTCGAATCTGGAAGGAGATTCGATGGCTTTTCTGTTGGATCTCAGATGTGTTTATGGTTTGTCCTTGATGAAAAAATCTCTGATCCTTATGATTTACAATGGAACTTCTTTGATGTCTCTTGGCTATTACAAAAAGTTATTTGTTATGTTTTAATTTCATGGTGATGAGAATTCTGGTTCAAGTTATGCATGCTATCTCTTTGACTGACAAAGCTTGTAAGTTGGTTTCTTTGTTAGGATGGTTCTCTTTACATATCACAGGCCTACACATATCGACATGAGTATGGCAGGGTCTCCCCGATCCTCTTTGAAATGTCTGAGTTGCCTATCGGCAAGACATTTTCTATGTCTTAACGATTTTCTTACAGGTAGGTTTCGGCATGACCTTGTTCATCGTCTTAGCGACAGTAGTTATATTGGAATAAGTTAAATCTATCGGTATGTGGTCTCAATGATATTGGTTTGTCACACCGACTGACACAGGCAAGAATCATATCAGCATGAGTTATCCCATTACTATGAAGTCACAGGGAGATTGTAATGTTACACCGATCGATGGTGAATGGATGCGTATCGGCAAAAGTCAGGGTTCTCGGAATAGGTCTCAGCGAAGTGGTTTTGTCTCACCGACATCACATCTAGGATTCACTTCAGCCATACTTTTTGCTTTCAGCATAATGTCATAACAAGTGAGCAAAGTCACACAGATCGCCATTGGATTTTTTGTGGGACTTCTCTTTGGCTTTTGGCGATAGAAAAAGTGTTCTCTATCGGCATGAGCTTGGTCATTGGGCTGAGGTCATAGCGAACAGGTTATGTCTCTTTGACTAATGCATGTGGATGTCTTTCGATAGGAATGTTGTAATCAGCATATGGCCTCTCCAAAGACATATTGTCTTACCGACCGTGTTAAAAAAAAAGTCTTATCGGCAAGAGTTTTTTCTTCGGTATAATGTCATAACGAAACCTGTGGGTCTTGCTGATGGAAAATATTAAGGGCTCTCGGTGAAACATATTGTGTTTGATATAATATCTCTCCGACTATGGAAAGTCATGGCGAAGGCGAATGAAAGGCTTTCGGTGAAAGGTTGGTAAAGTCTTAGTGACTCAGAGTGAATAAAGTCTTTCGGTGAAACTTAATGTATTCTATGAAACTTCTTCTTGACAGCATTAGGTTACAGCGACAGTGTTAAAACAAGATAGAAGGCTCGTCGGTAAGAAAAACCATTTGTCACAGCGACCATTGTGTATCATGTGGAGTATCGGTGAAACATGGAGTAGTCTATATAGTGTCTCCCCAACTATATATAGTCTCGGTGACTTGGAAATGATAAAGGTCTTCGGCATAGGTGTTGAATTGTCACCGTGACAATGTGTATTGAATGTCTTTCAGAATGATAAAGTTAGTTCTCCAAGAGCTCTCCCCGAAAGTTGTTTGCTATAGCGATTGTGAATGAAACATAAAGGGCATCTTGGCAAGAATATTCCTCATGTCTTAGTAAAAGAATGTTTTACTAAGGAATACCATCAGTGTAGCATGATGTATTCGCCATGTGTTCTTCCCGACTCTGGTGGTTCTTTGTGAAAGTGACAACCATAAGGTTGTCTAGCAACGTTAGAGTTGCCTACGGTATAATGTGTCATCGATTGAATTGAAAGTCACTTAGGGAAAACATTTTGAGTGTATTCATTTTGGCTGGGTATCAAACCCTAGACTGACTGCCATCATGAATGTTTATGTTTCTATTATTGCTGACTGTAACGGTTTCTATAGAAGTTTATGGAAGGTTTGTTTGATGCGCCTCTCTAGCTGGATTCTTGACAGTGGTTGATGGAGCCATGGGAGTTACAGATTTGTCTGAGAAATGATCTCACAAGTTATCAGAAGCTGGGTGAAACGGCTCATGTTTTGGTTGGTTGTTCTGTCGTTACTTTTGATGACTGTTACTTTTCTGGCATTTATTTAAAGAAGCAGAAAACTTAGTTTTCTATTTAGTTGTTTTGTATTTCAAAAGAATATCATTCTTTGACTGTATGAAATTGTATGGATAAACTCTGCAATAAAAGAGGCTAAGACTTTGTAAATTTCTTCTCTATGTAGTATTTTGTGGATTCAGTTATTGAATCTTTAAGGTACTCTGTAGATGAGAAAACAGAGAGATAGGTGCTTAACTGAAAACAGAGAAATCCTCTGAATCATCACTATTGTTCAAAAAGTAAACTAAGGGTTTGGTACTCATTGAGATAGATATCTCTAAATGAGGAGTTGGTGCTCCTTGAGTGGGTGCTCAAAACATACTATAAGGCATTGTGAATAGTTGATTAAAAGATTAAGCCTGGAAGGCATTTAGGGAGTGGTTTTTATACCCCAGGAGGGTTTTCCACTCAGAAAAATATTGTGCCTCTTTGTTCTTCTGTGTTCTCTCTGGTTTACTTTCTTGTTGTTGTTTCTATTCACTATTAAGTCATTATTTTTCTCAATTCTATTTATGAATGATTACATTCAACTCATGAATGCTTTAATCAAAATGATATTGAGATCAAATCTAAGTTGTGTGTTAAAATATGTTAAAAATTAGTCAAATAATTAAGACATTGATTCACCCCCCCTCTCAGTGTCATTTTAACTCCAACAATTGGTATTAGAGTATAGGGTCCTCTGATTGGTTTAATTACCTTGGATTGATCCTAGTCTTGCAGTTTGTATTTAATGGAAAATTCTCAAGAAGGTGCCTCTGTAACCAGAGCTCCGTTATTTGATGGAACATATTATGTGTTCTAGAGAATAAGAATGGAAGCTTTTCTTGTTTCTTTTGATGTTGATGTTTGGAGCATTGTTTTAGAAGATTATAATGTACCTGACACTATTCCCACTGATGCTGCTGAGAAAAAGAAGTATGAAACAAATGCCAGAGCTAAGCATTCCATCTTGTGTGGATTAACTAAAGATGTGTTCATTAAAGTCATGCATTGAAAATTTGCTCATGGAATCTAGGAAAAACTTGAAACTATATATCAAGGGAATGAGAAAGTCAAACTATCAAAAATCATTACTCTCAAACATCCGTTTGAGGAGTTGAAAATAAAGGATGATGAGAAAGTGGCTGAATATTTCCTAAGAGTTGATGAAGTTGTTAATGGAATGAAAGGTCTAGGTCAAGAGGTTAATGAATTTGATGTGGTCACAAAAGTGGTTAGGTCCTTACCATCTAAATTTGAATCTAAGGTTTCAGCCCTAGAAGAAAAGAAACACTTTGATAAGCTTATCTTAGACAGCCTACAAGGAATACTTACTGCCTATGAAATGAGAACTAGCAAAAACAATTCAACAGGAAAAGAAACTACCTTTAACTCTGAAAAGAAAGAAAAAGTTGATGTCAATGAATCAGAGTTGTCTGATTCTAAAGAATCTCATTTTGTTAGAAGATTTAAAAAGGGATCAGGAAAATATAAGGGAAAACTTCCCTTTAAATGTTTTAACTGTGGCAAAATAGGTCACTTTGCTGCAAAGTGTCCCTATGATGATCAAATCTATGACAATGAGACAACTGAAATATAGCCCAAGAAGAAGGATTTCAAACCTAAACGAAACTTCAATTTTAAAAAGAAGAAAAGTCTAATTAGTAAGGATGAATAGGACATTGAGTCTGAAGACTCATCAGCTGATGAAGTTTAAACTTTGTTCATGGCTGAATTTACTCAGCAAAATGATTCTAACACCATTGATACTGAAGAAGGTGAAGTAGATCTTGAAAGTGAGCTGAAATGTTCTCTTCAAGAGGTCATAAAACTTAAAAAACAAGTTCTTACTCAAGAACATAAACCAGATCAAGAATTGATCTCTTTGAAAACTCAGCTTGAAGAAGCTAAAAGAGTTGAAGTCTGTCTTAGAGAGACTGTAAGCTGCAAAGATCATGAAATTCAAAAACTGGAACAAGAAGTAGTCCTTCTTAGGAAGGAAATTGAAAAATATGAAAACACTCTAAAACTAAATGAGATGCTCAGCAAACAAAAAGTGTATAAAGATAAATCTAGTGTTGGTTTTGAAAAGGGTGAATGATCAACTGACAAAGCAAAACAAAACCCCTCTTTTGAAATAAAAAATTCAGGTTCAAATCTCTCAGAATCTGGTAAGGATCATGCTAAGTTTTATAGAGGTAATAGACATTCATACAATGTCAATTCTTTTTTCTATGGTTATTGCTTTTTTTGAAAAAAATTTGGTCATAAGGTGAACACTTGTAGGATTATGAATTCTAGAATACCCAGGTTTGGTCTTAGACAACACCATGGTTTTGTTAGACAAATTAGATGTTTTAAATGCAATACTTTAGGACATTCTATCAAACAGTGCAGAACTAATCTACAATCTAAATAGCAGAAAATTAAAAAGGTTTGGAAACCTAAGACTGTCAACAACATTGAATAAACTATGTTGGTTCAAACTGCTTTTCATTCAAAGAAAAAGGACTTATGGGTCCTGGACAGTGGATGTTCTAACCATATGACTGCTGACAAGGAAAAGTTTATAAAACTTGAAGATTATGTAGGTGGATATGTTAAGTTTGGTGATAACTCTGTTATTAAAATTAAATGTAGAGGTTCACTTCTTCTGAATGAAGACACTCCTATCTATAATGTGTACTATGTGGAAGGTCTCAAGCACAATCTTCTAAGTGTTAGTAAAATTTGTGATAGTGGTTATCATGTTCTTTTTAATTCGTAGGGATATGAGATTAAGAACAAGCTTGGAAAGGTTGTTGCAGTTGGAAGGAGGGAAAAAGGAAATGTGTACAATCTTCTTGACTCATCATGCAATGTCAATAATCAAGGTATGTGTCTAATGGGCCAAATTGAAGAAAATTGGTTATGGCATAAAAGATTAGGACACATAAACTTTGAAAATCTGGTTAGAATTAGTAAAAATCAGAATGTTAGAGGTCTACCAGTTCTTAGTAAGCCAAAAAACTCTGTGTGCAAAGAATGCTTAAGTGGTAAACAAACTAAAATCAGCTTCAAGTCAAAAGAACATTCTTCTTCAAAACCTTTACAGCTTGTGCATACTGATTTATGTGGACCAACTAGAACAAGGTCTATTAATGGTGAAAGGTACTTTATGTTGTTTGTGGATGATTATACTAGAATGATATGGGTCATGTTTCTTAAGAACAAATCAGAAGCCTTTGGAAGGTTCAAAATTTTCTGAAAAATGGTTGAAAAGGAATTTGATCTGAAACTTAAATGCCTTCAATCAGACAAAGGAGGTGAGTTCACCTCTCAGGATTTTATTGATTACTGTGAACAACATGGTATTAAAAGATAATATGCTGCAACTAAAACACCTCAACAAAACGAGGTAGTTGAACGTAAGAATAGAACTATAAAGGAAATGGCTAGAACCATGCTAGATGAAGCTGAGTTGTCTGATATGTATTGGAAAGAAGCTATTCATACAGCTGTATACATTTTGAATAGAGTGCAGCTTAGGGTGAAATCTAAACACACCCCTTATGAACTATGGTATGGAAAAACTGCATCTGTCAAATACTTTAAGATTTTTGGAAGTAAGTGTTTTATCAAGAAAGATGATGATAACCTTGGGAGATTTCAATGAAAGAGTGATGAGGGTATCTTTTTGGGATACTCAACTCACAGCAAAGCTTATAAATGCCTTAACAAAAGGCTTAACAAGATTGTTGAATTTGTTAATGTCAAATTTGATGAAAGACCTCATTTGATTGTTGAATCTTTGCAGGATAATGAGGAAGAAGAACTTGAATTTGAAATAATTTCAGAAGGAGTCAAAACAACAAAGTCTGTTGCTGAATCAACAAGCCCTAAAAATAAAAAAGAAATTCTTGAAAAGGTTGCATCAAAAGCTCATTCAAAAACTCTAGCTATTTATCACCCCAAAGATCAGATTATTGGGGATAAATATGTAGGAGTTAAAACTAGAAGAAAAGTTGTTGAATCTAATGAAAAGGCACAAGTTGCTTTTTGTTTAGTTACTCAGTTTGACCCTAAAAACTTTAATGAAGCTCTCACAGACTCATGTTGGCTTAATGCTATGCAGGAAGAAATTGATCAGATTTAGAAAAATCAGACTTGGGAGTTAGTCCCAAGACCGGATGACAAGAATGTCATTGGAGGCAAATGGATATATAGAAACAAGGTGAATGAAAATGGTAATGTTATTCGCAAAAAAGCAAGATTTGTCTGCAAAGGCTATGCTCAACAAGAAGGTATTGATTTCGGTGAAACCTTTGCACCCGTTGCTAGATTAGAATCCATCAGAATATTCTTGGCTTATTATGTTTACAAAAACTTTACTATTTATCAAATGGATGTCAAAACTACCTTTTTGAATGGCTATTTAGATGAAGAGGTCTATGTTGAACAGCCTCAAGGATTTATATGTAGAGATAATCCTAACCATGTCTACATGTTGAAAAAGGATCTCTATGGCCTAAAACAAGCACCTAGAGCTTGGTACTCTAGGCTAGACAATCATTTAATTTCTAATGGCTTTGTTCGAGGAGGTGTAGATAGTAATATTTATGTTAAAACTGAAGGTTCTGATATTATGGTTGTTGAAATTTACGTTGATGATACTATCTTTGGCTGCAATAATGTCACTTTGAGTAAAAAGTTCTCTCAGATTATGGAATCTGAGTTTGAAATGTCAATGCTAGGAGAATTAAATTTCTTTCTGGGTCTTCAAATATCTCAATGTGAGAATGGAATATTTCTTTCTCAATCCAAATATGTTAGAGAGATGCTTAAAAAATTTCAGATGGATGAATTCCATCCAGTTAGCACCCCAATGGTTACTGGTTGCAAACTTACTAAGGTTGATGATTCTCCTGATACAAATCAAACAAAGTATAGATCAATGATCGACAGTCTCTTATATTTAACTGCCTCTAGACCTGACATTATGTAGGTGGTTTGCACTGTTGTACATTTTTAGGCATCACCTAAAGAATCTCATGTTACTACTGTTAAACAAATCTTTAGATACATTCAGGGCACTCTTGATTATGGTCTTTGGTATCCTAAGAGCAATGATTTTTTGTTGATTGCTTATACTGATGCTGACTAGGTTGGTTGTTTCAATGATAGGAAAAGCACCAGTGGTGCTACATTCTTTCTTGGTGATCGTTTAGTGGTATGGAACAACAAGAAACAAGTATATGTTTCTCTTTCCAGTGTTGAAGCAGAATATATTATTGCCACTTCATGTTGTACACAAGTTCTTTGGATGAGTCAAACTCTATTTGATATGGGTATAAATGTTCCTAAACCTATTTCTATTCTTTGTGATAACACTAGTGTGATAAATATATCAAAAAATCCTGTTATGCACTCTTGAACTAAACATATTGCTATTAAGTTTCATTTTCTACAAGAAAAGGTTTTGGCTAATGAAGTCTACTTATAGTTTGTTGGATCTCAAGATTAGGTGGCTGACATTTTCACTAAGCCCTTAGCAAAAGAGCTATTTGAAAGTCTGAGACTTTGATTGGGAGTTATCTCTCAATCATTACTTCATTGAATCTCCAAGCTACTACTTAGGGGGAGCATGTTATATGTTTTGATTCACTTACAGCTCTACTACATTCTTGGTTGCTGCACTACTACTCTTTTTGTAGCTGTTTCTCATTATGTTTTGGTTGGCTTCTTAGTTGTGTTTCATGGCAATGCATGATCTTCTTTCTACTCTTTGTCATTGAGGCAAAAAGGGGGAGAGTCATTTGTGTTTGGCCATCAAGGACAAAGGGGGAGTTTGTTGGATCTCAGATGTGTTTATTTGATGTCTCTTGGCTATTATAGAAAGTTATTTGTTATGTTTTAATTTCATGGTGATGAGAATTCTCGTTCAAGTTATGCATGCTATCTCTTTGACTGAAAAAGCTTGTAAGTTGGTTTCTTTGTCAAGATGGTTCTCTTTGCATATCACAGGCCTACACATATCGGCATGAGAATGGCAGGGTCTCCCTGATCCTCTTTGAAATGTCTAAGTTGCCTATCAGCAAGACATTTCTGATGTCTTAATGATTTTCTTACAAGTAGGTTTCGGCGTGACATTGTTCATTGTCTCAGTGACAGTAGTTATATCAACATAAGTTAAATCTATCGGTATGTGGTCTCAGCAATATTGGTTTATCACACCGACCGGCATAGGAAAGAATCATATTGGCATGAGTTATCCCATCGATATGAAGTCACAGCGAGATTGCAATGTTACACCGACCGATGGTGAACGGGTTCATATCGCTAAAAGTCAGTGTTCTCAGAATAGGTCTCGACAAAGTGGTTTTGTCTCACCGACATCACATCTAGGATTCACTTCAGCTAGAATTTTTGCTTTCAGCATAATGTCATAACGAGTGAGCAAAGTCACACAAACCGCTGTTGGATTTTCAGTAGGACTTCGCTTTGGCTTTTGGCGACATAAAAAGTGTTCTCTATCGGCATGAGCTTGGCTGTCAGGCTGAGGTCATAGCGAACAAGTTATTTCTCTCTGACTAATGTATGTGGATGTCTTTCGGCAGGAATGTTGTAATCGGCATATGGTCTCTCCAAAGACATATTGTCTTACCGACCGTGTTAAAAAAAAAGTCTTATCGGCAAATTTTTTTTCTTCGGTATAATGTCATAACAAACCCTGTGGGTCTCGCTGATGGAAAATATTGAGGGCTCTCGGTGAAACATATTGTGTTTGATATAATATCTCTCCAACTGTGGAAAGTCATGGCGAAGGCAAATGAAAGGCTTTCGGTGAAAGGTTGGTAAAATCTTAGTGAATCAGAGTGAATAAAGTCTTTCAGTGAATCTTAATGTATTCTATGAAACGTCTTCCCGACAGCATTAGGGTACAATAACAGTGTTAAAACAAGATAGAAGGCTCGTCGGTAAGAAAAACCATTTGTCACAACGACCAATGTGTATCATGTGGAGTATCGGTGAAACATGGAGCAGTCTATATAGTGTCTCCCGGACTATGTATAGTCTCGGCGACTTGGAAATGATAAAGGTATTCGACATAGGTGTTGAATTGTCATGGTGACAATGTGTATTGAATATCTTTTGGAATGACAAAGTTAGTTCTCCAAGAGGTCTCCCCAAAAATTGTTTGCTACAATGATTGTGAATGAAACAAAAAGGGAATCTTGGCAAGAAGCTTCCTCATGTCTCAGTGAAAGAATGTTTTACTAAGGAAGACCATCAGTGTAGCATGATGTATTCGCCATGTGTTCTTCCTGACTCTAGTGGTTCTTGGTGAAAGCGACAACCATAAGGTTGTCTGGCAATGTTAGAGTTTCCTACGACATAACGTGTCATTGATTGAATTGAAAGTCACTTAGGGCAAACATTTTGAGCGTATTCTTTTTGGCTAGGTATCAAACCCTAGCCTGGCCGCCATCATGAATGTTTACGTTTTTGTTGTTGCTGACTGTAATAGTTTGTACAAAATTTTATGGAAGGTTTGTTTGATGCGCCTCTCTAGTTGGATTCTCGATAGTGGTTGATGGAGCCATGGGAGTTACAGATTTGTCTGAGAAATAATCTCACAAGTTATCAGAAGTTGGGTGAAATGGCTCATGTTTTGGTTTATTATTCTGCCATTACTTCTGATGACTGTTACTTTTCTGGCATTTATTTAAAGAAGCAAAAAACTTAGTTTTTTGTTCGGCTATTATTGTATTTCAGAAGAATATCATTTTTTGACTGTATGAAATTGTATGGAGAAACTCTGCAATAAAAGAGGCAGAGACTTTGTAAATTTCTTCTCTATGTAGTATTTTGGGGATTCAGTTATTGAATCTTTAAGGTACTCTGTAGATGAGAAAACAGAGAGATAGGTGCATAACTGAAAACAGAGAAATCCTCTGAATCATCACTTTTGTTCAAAAAGTAAACTGAGTGGTTGGTACTCCTTGAGATAGATATCTCTAAATGAGGGGTTGGTGCTCCTTGAGTGGGTGCTCAAAATAGCCTATAAGGCATTATGAATAG
This sequence comes from Sequoia sempervirens, assembly GCA_007258455.2. NCBI lineage: Eukaryota > Viridiplantae > Streptophyta > Pinopsida > Cupressales > Cupressaceae > Sequoia > Sequoia sempervirens. The sequence continues at coordinate 54,772,227 of VDFB02105785.1, forward strand.
TTTATTAAAAGATTAAGCCTGGAAGGCATTTAGGGAGTGGTTTTTATACCCCAGGAGGGTTTTCCACTTGACAAAATATTATGCCTCTTTGTTCTTTTGTGTTCTCTCTGGTTTACTTTGCTTTTGTTGTTTATGTTCACTATTAAGTCATTATTTTTCTTAATTTTGTTTATGAATGATTACATTCAACTCATGAATGCTTTAATTAGAATGATATTGAGATCAAATCTGAGCTGTGTGTTTAAATATGTTAAAAATAGTCAAATAATTAAGACACTAAATCACCCCCCCCCCTCTCAGTGTCATTTTAACTCCAACAGTTTCCTCTAGTGGGTTGGTAGAAACTTTGTTACAAGTTCAGATGCATCTTTTCTTTCTTCAGTTTCATGCTTGGTCAGGTATCTTTTCCATTATTTGATGTTTTCTTTTCAAAAGGTTGTTACTAGTGTTTTCTCAAGTCTAAAAAAGGATAAATGGTTACTTAATAATCTTTGTCAGAAATGCATGATTAAAGTTCGGTTATACTTATCCCATCATGGGTATTCTGAAAGTATTGTTTACTTTGGTTTTGGTAAAGATAAGGGTTCAGTTACAAATTCTTCTTAGACCCTTGCAATGATATTATTTTTTCCTGTGGTGCCTGAAACAAAACGGTTCCAACAACCAGTTGGGTAAAAGATATTTTTGAAATCAACATTATTGAAGACGTTTTTCATATTCTCTTCGCAGTCCATATGTCATTACATTTTCAAGGATCTTGGATAAAAATTTGTTCTGAAATTAGTTACAAAAATGGTCATTGAAGATACAAGAAAAATGTGATACATATCTTTGTATTGATATAACTACATTTTTTCATCACTATGAGAGTGTGCTGTGATTTTGTGATTTTGTAACTTGTTGTATCAAACAAAAAGAAAAGGGTGAATAAAAGATTGAAAATATGATGCAAAGTATAATTATAAAAACCTTATTTTATGTAATATTTTAGGGATTCATTGTTTTGAATCTTTAGGTTATTAGATAGATTAAGGGTGTGGGGTTCTATGAGCTTAACTAGAAAATAGAGAAATCCTCTATGTTATTTTTTTAATTTTGTAATCTGAAAAAGGGGTTGGTGCTCCTTGAAATTGGTGTTTCAAATGAGGGGTTGGTGCTCCTTGATTTGGTGCTCAGAAATTAGCCTATAAGGGATTGTTAATAGTGGTTTTCAAATAAGAGCATGAAATGCAACAATTTTGGAGTGTTTTTTCTACCCCAGGAGGGTTTTCCACTCGACAAATATTGTGTCTCATTGTTCATCTATGGTTTCACTGCTTTACTGTGAGAATGCTTTATTGTTCGTTGTTTTTCAATTACATTTCTCATTTCAATTTATGAATGATTGCATTCAACTCATGAATGCAATTATCATTGAAATATTGAGAACAAATGTGTGTTATGGTTTATTTTCTAAAAAATGGTAAAATATGTTAAGACGTTAATTCACCCCCCCCTCTCAGTGTCATTTTCACTCCAATAGATTCAATATTGCAAAGGGTTGATGATGGATTCCTATGGTGAATCATGGAGAAATCTAGGTTGAGGAGATGCAACTAGCCATCAAATCACACCAAAAGACTTGGTTTCAAAGTGATTCCATCTTCAATTTTCACTCTATCTTTAGATTAAGGTTTGCATTTCATTTGCATGTCACTTTATCTCCATTTTTTTTTCTTCTGAGATTTCTAGGGTTGACATCTTGCATCACACAAATCACATTACAATTTCTTATTTTAGCACAATAAAATAGGGGTTTTGACATACTTCAGATTTTCCTAGTCTTTAACACATCTAGGGCTAGGTTTTTATGCATATTTTTCTCTATTCAAGGTTTAATTACCTAACTAGGGGTTTGACCAAGGAAAACCCCCCATTAGACAAACATTTTTAAGTTATTTTGCTAGAATTTTTTGAGATCCCAATTTAGGTTTTCGTCAAAAAGTATTGTATAGGTGTGAAGGTGCAGAACTAAGATTTTAAATCACAAAAATTTGAAAGTGGGTTGATTCACCATGCATGGTGAATGATTCCCTCCCGAGGTTCCATTTTGAGTTAGATGTAGATCCAGACACCTAGTTAGTAGAAACTAGTTTCTATGTAGAAATAACCCTGACCTAAGACTGATTTGCCCAGGGAGGTGAGTGAGTCCTACTCAACTGAAAATCCATATTTGTTAGATTTCTAGATTTCTTTCCAATCCTCTTCTACTTTGTAGGTGCACACTTTCTAGGATTTATCCTTTTTTTTAGTTTAATTTGCATATTCTTTCATCATTTCAAGCTTTTTGCAAACATCGCTATATTTTCAAACATTGCATAAATCTTAGATTTTGCATTCATAATCAATAAATTTCATAACTTATTTGGACTTAGATCATTCCATTTAATCTAAATAACATCATACATTGCATAGTTTTGAGTGAACCACCTAGACTTTTGAGCGAGGTTTATCTCTCTCCTTTTAGGTGAAACATCCTAAGAGTGCAAGAGTAGCCTATAATCCCTACCCAAAAATCTATGGTTCATTTTGGTGAACCTACATATTGAACAACATAAAATTTTTATTTGCATTTTCATTTGCATCCAAGGAGTTAATTGCATTGTATTTGCATTATTTTTGCATCCTATGGCTTCTTAAAGTTGTATTAATGAAAGTATCATTTAGAGTTCATTATTGCATTTTATTTCATCACTTCATTTTAAAAAAATCATCTTCAATCTTTATCTGCATTGTACAAACCTGGAAACCTTTAAAAAATTCAAAAAAATTAAAAAATCCTAAAAGATACCTCCCCTAGGACTCATTCACCACCTTGGGTGAATCAGTCTCACTACAACTTTTTATTAGAGTTTCCAGAATTCAGTTTATTGCTTTGCACATTTTTGTTTCTTGTAGTTTCTTTTTTGTCATAGTTCAGTTATTTTATTTTTCATTAGCATAAGCATCCTTTTATTTCATGGCATTTATGGATAGTCTTAGATTTTTGCAAATTTCATTTTCAATATTCGTTCCTAGTTATTTTAGATCAAATTCATCGATACATAAAAACACAAAAACAAAAACATCAAACCAACCCTTCAAACAAATGATTCAAGCTAGAAGCAACATCTCATCCAAGCCCCTTAGTAGTGATGATGTCGACAAGTTAGATGAAGTTCTTTAGGACTTCATCTCACTCACTTCATCCTTTAATGCTTGCAATGAGAAACTTAAACCAATTAATGATAATTTATCCATCAAACCTTTTAGTTGTGATGAATTTGATTTTTTAGATGAAGCCCTTTAGGACTTCATCTCACATAAGTCATCCACTAAGGTTTGTGTTGAAAAACTCACAATAACGAATGTTAACACCTTTAATTCTTATCTTGAACAACTTAAACCAATTAATGATAACTTATCCCTCAAACCTTTTAGTCATGATGACTTGGAATCGTTAGATAAGTCCCTTGAGGACTCAATCTCACTCAAATCATCCACTACAGTTTATTGTGAGAAACCTAAAACTAAGGATGTTAATGTGATTCAACGTCAACTCATTCTTTACCCACCCTCGCGTAAACTTCATCCTTCCAATAAACTTGAGTACACTCTTTACCCACCTAAAACCAAAGTGTTGCAGCAATCAAGTAATGTTACTATTTCTCATACATATAATACTCGAAATAATCCACAACCGCTGCAACCAACCCCACCCTCTTTACCTTTACCCAATCTGCTTAGTGCTCCTCAATTCATCCCACACACAAAGGAGTATGATCTTGTTGAACAATTAAAGAATACTCCTACAAATATTTCCCTTTGAGATTTACTTTAGAACTCACCAAATTATCACACTATTCTTCAAACAACCTTACAACTAATTGCAGTTCCTCTCGGTACAACTCTTAATGATGTGGGAGCTCTAATCCATGGAATGATCTAAGTTAATCTAGATATTACTTTCCATCAACATGAGCTCCCTCCTTTAGAGTTTTGAAAACAAAATGAAGCCTTTATGATAATTTCTCAATTAAATCACATAGGTATCCAAAGAACCCTTATTAACAATGGTTCTACCCTTAATGTGTGTAGCGTGAATCTCCTTGATAGATTAGATGTTGACAAGTCACAAATCATACCTGATTCTGTATCCATTCAAGGATTTGACAATACAACAAAGCAACCGCTTGGGATAATCACTTTACCTATTATGGTTGGGGTGGCTACTTTGCAAACTCCTATTCATGTCATGCCTTATGATCTTTCATATAATATTCTTTTAGGAAAACCCTGGATTCACAAGATGAATGTGTGCCTTCAACCCTTCATCGTATCATGAAATATGTCTATAACAATCACATTTATCAAGTGGAAATAGATCTTGAGCCTAAAAGTGTCTTGCACCTTGAAAAAGGAGCTACAAGTCCTCTAAAAACATTAATTCCAACATCCAATATAAACCCTCTTAAGACTGAGAAAAATGATGAGGAATCAATATCTAAATTATTTGGTGATGACTGGGGATCCTTAGAATTCACACCTTCATTTATGGGTGAATACATAATCAAACAAAAGAAAAATGACAAACAAGAACAACCAACCATCATGTCAACTCAAATTTTCACACAATCTTCTAAAACATCCATCTCTTCTACCTTGGATGAAATGCAACATACACAACAAATTTTGATGAGATAGATTATCAATCCCTACCTAATCCGATGGAAATGGAACAAATTTATGGAAAAGGCTATGAACTTGTGAAATAATTAGGATATACTGGAAAAGGGTGTGGAAAACATGAACAAGGTATTTGTGCTCTTATCGAACTGAATACACAACAGATAAAAACTGGATTGGGCTATTCTTTTTCCAAGATGACAAAAGCTACTCACTGACCCTCCTTGAATGTTAACACTATTACATATCAACCAAAACATAAAATCACCATCAAACATCTTGAATTGCTTGATATAAACTTACAACCATCATGGAGATATGTTGATAGTGATGAAACTTTGAAACAAATGTTAGGAGTTTATGATAATGCATCCTCTCCTGCTTCCATGAAATGAATTCCTCATGCTATGATTGTTACCAAGCACTTGAAGAAAGTGATATCACTAAATAACCTTATGAGTCTGAAGTTCCTAAATCTAATGCGCTCCCTTTAGGAGATACAATTGATGTGCCAATGGACATTGATGATAAAGACAAAGTTATTAAGATTGGGAAGTGCCTTGATGATGAAGAACAAGAGGACACTACAACTTTACTTCATGATTTTCCTAAACATTTTGATTGGAAATATTATGATATGCCAAGAATTGACCCAAAAATTGTGACACACTACATTGTTCTTGCTAAAAATGTTAAACCTGTCCATCAAAAGATAAGAAAAATGCATCTGAATATAGCCTTGTATGTTAAAACAGAGCTTGAAAAACTCCCTGATGCAGGCTTCATCTAACCTATTTATTATTCTCCTTGGATCTCAAACATTGTCATAGTTGCAAAACCTGATAATCGTATTAGGATATGTATGGATTTTTGTGACTTGAATAAAGCTTCTTTAAAAGATGGCTTTCTACTTCCTAATATTGACATGATCATGGATTCAACTATTGGACATGCTTTGTTGTCATTCATGGATGGATTCTCTGGTTACAACCAAATCCTTATTAATACTCAAGATCAATACAAAACCGCCTTTACAACTATTTGGGGAATGTTTTGTTGGGTTGTGATGCCCTTCAATTTAAAGAATCCTAGTGCAACTTATCAACAAGAAATGACATAATCTTTCACAATTACATCCACAAAATTTTTGAAGATTATGTTGATTATATCCTAGCTAAATACTTAACAAGACAAGACAATGTAAATGTTCTCTAGAAAATCTTCGAACGAATACATAAATACAATGCGCTTAAATCTAAAAAAGTGTCTTTAGCATAGATAGTGGTAAACTTTTGGGGTTTTTCATATCTCACAAAGGCATTGAGGTGGACACAAAGAAAATTGATGCAATTATTCACATGCCACCTCCTAGGAACATTTCTCAATTGCAAGGCCGAATTCAAGCTATCCATCATTTTTTTGCATCCTTAGTCGATCGCACATTACCTTTCATGCATCTTCTTAAAAAAGGTGTATCTTTTGATTGGGATGCAGATTGTAAACATGCTTTTGAAATTTTAAAGGAATACCTGGCAACTCCACCTATTTTACAACCTACCATTCCAAACAAACCATTTATCTTGTACATAGCCACATCCACCCATGCTCTTGCAGTGTTGTTGGCTCAACAAGATGATCATGGAAAGAAACATCCCTTTTATTACATCAGTCAAACCTTAATTGATTTTGAAACTCGATATTCACCAATTGAAAAATAATTCTTAGCTCCTTTATTTGCTACTAGTAAATTGCAACATTATCTACTCAATGTTGAAATACAAGTCATGACAATATTTGATCCTCTTAAACATATTTTTAATAAAACCAACCTCTTTGGACGCTTAGCTAAGTGGGTAATGTTGTTAACTGAGTTTGACTGTAAGTTTGTTTCACAAAAAGCAATCAAAGGACAAGCCTTAACTGATCACTTAGCTAATACTCCTTCCCCTCTTACTCTACCTAATCATGACTTCTTTCCTAATGATATTGTCTTAATCATTGATATTAAAACACAGGAATTGTGTTTCGATGGATCTAAGTGTAGAACAAGTTCAAGTGCGGAAGTGGTATTGATTCCACTTGATGGACAACCTCTTCCCTTGTCTTATCAGTTAAATTTCCTATGCACAAATAACACTGCTGAGTATGAGGCATTAATCACAAGTTTGTGAGCTTCTTTAACAATGGATGCTAAACATATCAAGATCTTTGGTGACTCACAATTAGTTATCAAACAAATCAATGGTGTATATCAAACTAAACATGAAAAGTTATCAAAATACAAGGATCTTACAATGAAACTATTAGAGAAGTTTGAATCATTCACCATTGATAACATCCCATGAAAAGAAAATAGACATGTGAGTCCAGTGGTGAGTGTAGCCTCTCTTATATCCCCACACGATCCTTCCATAGAGTTCACCTTTGTTATCCATCCCATCATGAAACCTTCAATTGATACATCATTAGAAGACATTCTAACAATAACTCAAGATTCGTGCGAATGGTACTTGATACAATATACAACTATTTAAAATATGGTATTCTTCTCGAACCTACAACGACAAACACTCGAAAGCATTTATGTAACGCCCGCCGTGCAAACCCCAGAGAACTCAAAAAGGCAAATAATTTTTATTTTTTTTAAAAGAAATTAAATTAAACTTACAATACATTAATCATAATCACATAACATATTGCATCACATTAACTCACACAGTTCTCTGGGGCACGTGAGGTTACATTGCAACCACAAAATGAAAATGAACGATAATGATAAACCAAGGAACCAATTATAAAATAATAACCATGAATAAGTATGCTTCCATACACCAAGAGCAACTATATTAAGGTACCACATAATACAATCATATGAGTCTCATCAAATAATTACATTGAATCCTAACTATTACATCATTGCTATAATGTTACATTACAATCTTTGATATAATAATTACAATGAAATTCCCAAACAATTGGGATGATACAATTTACAATGAATGCTGAACAACAAGGTGAACACTGGTGCAACTCCAACTGCGGAAAAGCTGTGAACAAAGGATGTTGATGGGGAACCCAATGGGTGCAGAGCACGTTCCACCCAACCAAGTGAATTAAAGATAAATCACCCCCCGTGCTCAGAGGTGACAATGAAGTTAACTCGACCATGATTGTCAAACTGACTCCATGACAACAAGGTACAAACTCAAATGCAAATTCAGAAAATACAATTACACCAAGCAATGACAAAATCAAACCACCAAAGTATACTCATAATCACTAGCACAAGAATCCGAATCAACAATGAGAGTACAAAGCTAAGGAAACTGATACAACATCCAAGTCCAAAATACATATCCAGAGGCAAAAGCAACAAGGCAAAATAGGAAGTCTAGTGGAGAGTGTCATCGCACAGCTCTCATGGGATCTCCTGGCTCTTCCTCCAACTTGAGGTGCCGGCACCCATCTATGGATCTCCTGGCTCTTCCTCCTACTTGAGGCACCGGCACCATAGGGTAGCTCGTGCGGAGTCAATAACCTCTCATGAAGACGAGATTATGACTTTGCCGACCACGGCCTTCTCGATCTATCATTAGTCTATGATAGCCCTAATGCATAGATGAGGAATCCAATTTTCTTTTATCTTGAGTGGTTTACTACCCATCCCCCTAATTCTATTTTTAAGTTATCACTTGTTTAACTACTCTTCGTGGGTTCTCCTGTGCACTTCCTCTTAACCGAGGTGCCGGCCCCGACGAAGAGCCACTCTCCCTCAGACCCCTAACAGTAAATTGAAACAAGATAAGGGTTAAACCTCAACGAATAAGCATGATACCAAAACAAGAACAAGCGAGGCATTAACCCTCTCGCAACAACTCAAACCCAAAAAGTCTCAACATCCGTTCAACCCTTCCAACATGAATCCTAAGTTTTCAACTCCAAACAGAAATTTCAAGATGAAAATAACATTCAAAATAAACGAGCCTCTGGACAAGGTTCCAAATCAACAATCGGGTTCCCACATCGACATTAAAGCCAACACAGTAACAAATGCATCTACACATAATTTGATGAACTCAACACACCATGCCATCTTTACTCAAACAGTTAAAACAAGGAGCGTTACGTTTTTCCCAAGCTCAATTATTAACTTCATAAAAATCAAGATCAGTTATTATATGAAAATAATATATTTAAATTTTTTAATTATAATAAAATTATTAGCATTTTGATTCCAAAAACAATTACATTGCTATTTAGAAAAAAAAAAGACCATACTAACTTTACAATCTGCCAATTGCATATATAATAGAATACATTATAATTCTATTATATATTTTATATATAAAATTTAAACATTCATATATATATATATATTTATATATATATATATATATTTATATTTATATTTATATTTTAATATTTTCATAAATTCAAATTTAAACTAAATTTAATAAATGAAAAACAACTATAAGAATTTTTCAAATTTTATAGATTTAAATTTTTAAAGTAAAAATAATTTTAAAAAAAACAAAACACATAACAGTTGCAAGTACTGTCGTCACAGTCCTTACGACTGCTGTGCGACAGCCTTAACCACCACACAGGGGGTACGGAGGGGCGGCCATTCCGCCCTCCCAGCCCTTTTCATTTTTTTTTTCATTTTTTTCTTTTTCATTTTTTTTTTTGTGAATAAACCAGATTTCTCCCTAATTTATTGAAAACTATATTTTTCCTGATTTGCTTGAAAACCCAGAACAATAAAATTTTTAATTGAGATTTTAAAGAAAGAGGGATTTTAATTGGAACCTGAACTCCTGCTTGCTGATAGGTGACGAAGTCCTTGCTCCAACCAGCCCTTCGAACAGCTCTCCAAAACTCTGTTTTCCGCCTCTTCTTCCTCTTCTTCTCTCTTCTTTGTTGCAGATTCTCCACCCAAAAGTCCTACCAGCACAATCTCCTTCTATTTATCAAAAAAAATCCCATTCTAAAATCCTGCCATCAAGTTTTCTCCAGCAAAAGAATTCCCCCCTTTTTCCATTTTCGAAAACCCACTATAATCTTCTTCCCTTACATGCACCCAACAACCATTTTCTAAAAAAAACCGTATTGCAATTTCTGCCCCCACCAGATTTCTCCATTTTCCCCTATTATTCTTTTCTTTTTGTTGTTTTATTATTTTAAAACCCCATTTTGACAACTTTGTTCATGCACTAAATTTGACTTTATTTATTTATTTTATTATTAATTTTCCACCTGGCAAATTTATTTACATTTGACAAACCACCATTTGGTATTTAATAAAATACATGGATTTTCACCAAATAAACATTTAAATATTTTAAATACAAATTAATCTAATTTTTAATCAACAATTTTTAAATTGAAACACCACAACACATGAAATACCAACAGTAATTATCTACAACATAGCACAACTACAATCACAAAACATGACAACTACAGAACATACAATACCATACAACAAGGCGGTCTGACATCATGGAACGGGAAAACTTCATTGTCACCTCTGTATAACTTTATACTGTTGGGTTATTTGTGCTCGCCCTGTCCTGCCGAAGCAGGTGGAATCGAGACTATGTACCTGCAATTCCTGCATACAAACGAAGTTGCGTACATGTGCATATATATATAAATCAAAGCATTGTGTTGTGAGAAGGAATCGCAACATAACAGAGCACTCACAATGAGTGATGCTACACTGTCCTTCATCACGTCTATCCTAACAATTATAATATGATTGATAAAAATAACATTTCTAATACTAACAATTCATCTCATGGCATAATCTATTAAATCATCACATCATAACATGAATATGAAAATCAACTAACATCTCCAACCACAATGTCATATGAAATAATCATGTCCACAAAAGGAGTAACAGCATCATCAAATGTCTAACTAACCAATCACACCAAACAGTATCACCATAGTATCAATGTATCAAAGTATCAAATCAAAGCATAAAACTAATGAGTCCAACTAGCAACTAGGAGGGTTATTACAATTTACACAAACTAGTAGCTAAATACATGATCCTCGCCAATGCATTGTATAAAAGATATTTCAATGGTCTCTTACTATAGTGTCTTACCGATTTTGGAATCCCTATAGCACTTGAACAGGCTCATGTTGGTTCCTGTGGGGTTATTTTGGAGGTCGGTCGTTAGTGCAAAAAGTTATCCATATGGGTTATTATTGGAGACATATGGAGAAGGACTATTTCACTTATGCTAAACAATGTCACAAATGTCAAGAACATAGCAATTTGATCCATGCTCCTGCTTCTGAGTTTCATGCCCAAGTTCCCATTTGGCCATTTTCAGTATGTGGATTGGATCTTATTGGAAAAATTTTGCCTCCCTATTTTGTTGGAAATATGTTTATCATAACTACAACAAAATATTTCATGAAATTGGAGGACGTTATTCCTCTTCATTCTACAAATGCTGAAGTAATTTGTCGTTTCATTTTGGAACACATAATTTCTCGCTTTGGGCTTCCTTCCTCCATTGTTTCAGACAATGGAACTACGTTTAAGAATAACAAAGTTAAGAAATTTCTTGAAATGTTCAACATCCAACATCATTTTTCCACATCGTATTATCTGCAATCCAATGGACAAGCTGAAATTACTAATAAGATTTTGGAACAAATCCTCAAGAAAACTGTCAACAAACATCATAAAGACTGGCATATGCAATTATATTATGTGCTTTGGACTTATGGAACAAGTGTTAGGTCATCCACATGAACTACACCTTATAACCTCGTTTATGGTACTGATGCAATCATGCCCTTGGAGTTAGAAATTCCTACGTTGGGAATTTCTCTCCAAGAACTTATTAACAATGTCGCTTATAAAGACCAACAATTGCACCAACTTGAGATGCTCGATGAAAAGTGCATTAATGCTCTTGAACATCTCCAAGCTCACATTAAACAATTACAATGAAAACACAACACACATGTCATCCCTAGATCATTTTGTAAGGTTGATTTTATTCTTATTGAGAATCAACACAATACCAATGCTGATAGTGAAGAAAAAGATAAATTCGGCCCTAATTGGTTAGGCCCTTACATAGTTGATACCAATTATGGGTTTGGTGCTTATTTCCTAATGCAACTTGATGGAACACTCCTTAAGGAGCCTATTAATGCCATGCATTTACGCTTGTATTACCTCTAATCTCTTTGAATAGTATGTTTGTTAAAGCAGTGTTTTCTAAAGTTATTTGATAACTAAATTTCACATTGCTTCATTCTTGACAACTAATCTTGTGTTTGTCTTGAACACTAAAGTAATTATATAAGTTCATTTTATAATTACTTTATAATTCATACTATTCACCCTTGGGTTATGTTAAGTTAGATCCTTATATGAGTTATAGGTGTATTTAATTTAACATATTCTCTAATCAACAATCTTGTATCTATAGTAAAACTGGAATATGTTTGACATTAGATCACATCAATCTTGTTAAATCATGAAGACATTAATTAAATACTTTTACCATAAGTCATTTAATTAATCACATTGCATTTAAGATTCAAACACAAAGAGACAAAACAACATCAAATATGCATGTATATATATATATCTAAGTTTTATATGCATCCCAATATCATATACAAAATAACAAAGGTCTATGAGAGCTAGACCCCTCACACTCTGGCGCTCAAGATTTGATCCCTGCACATCGTGAGATGGTCATGTGTGATCACAAACATGAACTACCGAGTCTAAGTGCATGCTCTAGACCCTGTACTCGACCAACAACCACAAGATGCTCCTCTACCATTTGATCCCTCTCTGCTTGTACCTATTCTAGCTCTGCATGCAATCTCTCAACCTCTGTTGTGGTCTATGATGACTATCCTGCACTCTCAGCTTGACGGAGTTTCCTCCTCATGCTCGCGTATGCTACCCATAACCTCATGAAATATTTGAACAACTCTAGCTCCTCCTCCATGATCGGTGGGGGCATGTAGTAAGGATCCATCTCCTCCTCATTGATGGATGCAAGAACTATCTCTGTAACAACGTGATGATAGAACTCTCACCAGTCTCTCGTCACTCCTGAAAGATAGAGAAGGTACACAATCAATATACACCATCTCAATATATAAGTACAAAACATAAATATAGTCATTTACATGCATAAAATCAAAAATATCATCACCTATGTCGCCAGATGAATGAGGAATATCAACTTGATCCACTCTGGGGGGCATGGAGGAAGTGCTAGCCTCTCTCTAACTATGAGTACCGATGTTTGTTGTAGCTACTGCACGTGATCTGGTCCTGTAAGTGTGTGGGGACTCTCTATGCTCATCCTCATCCTTAGTTGCTACCTCATCACCCTCACTTAGGGGTGGCTCCTCCTTGTAATAATCATCCTCATAATCCTCCTTCTCCTCCTCATCCTCTCCTCCATCCTAGTCCTCATAGTCAGGATCAGACTCTGAATCATACTTGCCATCGATAACATTAGTAAATATATCTGATGGCTTGTATCGTACATCCTCTGCTCTCTCCTCTAGCTCATCTCCCTCATTTGGTGCTAGTCATGCATCACCTATAGGGACATCCATGGGGAACACAAGAGCTAGTCATGTCACTAAACACCACTCCTCGTACTCATCTATGCTCCTGACATCATCAATGCCGGATGCTAGTGACCGATCATGATATGAATCATCAGAATCACTCTCATGAGCATGATCTATAGTAAGCTGAACAGTATCACCTAGCCTCTAGGCACTCCACACTGATCGCCTAATGAAGGGGCATGCCCTCGATGGTGTTTGCACCTACCAAAACGGTCACATGACTTGCCCATAATAGAAAGGTCATACAACATAGTCATGCCTCCTAGCTAGAAACATATCCATCTGCATCTTCCTCATCTATCCTATGGGATCTGGCCACTATAGAGTGAGTAGATAAGGTTTCCATAAGATCTCTCCTCCTCTAGCCAGTCAAACCTCACCCTCCAAAAATGTAAATATTTGTATTGCCACAAGTGTCGTAGAGGATAGTCAAATGTTTGTTGATATCCTACATCTATAGCACAAGGGAATTTGACAGGCCTGGTGCATGTAATATGATCAAGGCACCACACCTACAAAAGCATGCACTGCACCATACTGTCTATCTCTTGAAACAAAAATCTACCAAGATCATAATATAAGTGTGCTAGGATGCAGTGGCCCCAAGCATAGATTTTCTTGTCCTCATACATCCCTTGAATCAAGTGTACTAATCCTCCATCTAAGTGTGTTGCTCATCCATCAGTATTGAGAACAAGAGCTACTATATGCATCATAATCTATCTAACAATAAGAGCTCACAAATATAGAAGCATGGGCAACTCAATCCATGCTCTAACACACTTTTCGTGAACTGGACCACCAGGGCAATATTGCATATTCACCTTCTCATGGAATGACCGATCCCCCAGAGACATACACACTCTCCACGAATGGGAACTTGAAGAATGCAGTGTACATCCTTGAGAGTGATGGTCATCTCCCCAAAATGAATGAAAGGTACAAGTATCAGTATCCCAACACTCGCATAGGGCCATAAGCATGGCGTCATGGTATCTCATCTGTGGCATAAGATATGCCCAATAGATACCCATTGTATGTAAATGCTATGTTTCTGCTCATGATAGCATTAGAGTGTGATCTCTCAGGAAAGTAAGATGCCTCCCCCCTAGCCACTATTGTGACTAGGTAGGGACCTATCAAAATCATCATAAAATGCTCTAAAATCCATCTAATCTATTCAATTTTCACAAATTTCATCACACAAACTATGTACTAAAGTACATCTAGTGTGCTTTTCTAATGGCTCTAGACACTTTAGAACCCTTTTAGGACATTTTGCAAAGAAATGGGACACTTCGCAAAGAAATGGGACACTTCACAAAGAAATGGGACACTTTATGAAGAAACAAGACACTTTACGAACAAATGGGACACTTTGCAAAAAAAAGGGGACACTTTGCAAAAATTTTATTCCAAGATCCCAAATTAACCTATCCATGCATTAAAACTCATTAAATTATTACAAAATCATTAAGAAAAAGTTTCGGAAATGACTCACCTCATAGTACAGATCACGATGCGCCACCTACTCTCAAAGCCTATCCAATCGTGAAGGCCTACAATCCCGTCTACTTGGCATCTTCTCTTCTCACTCGTCACTCTCATGCTACAAGAAGGTAAAATGCAATAGTAAGTGAAAAATTCCTTCCTTCTACTTCTTTTAACCTATCTTCATCCTTTTTACTCTTACGCATTAACTTAGGGTTATTTTATCTTAAGAGTTCATAAAGCATCTTTTCTTCAAATCAACATAATGGGAGCTCGGGAAATCTATTTCTGACGTTGTTTGATGCGTTGGAATCATGATTTTTCAGCCGACGTCATCAATTGTCTATTGTTATGTGGCATGGTACTTGGAAATTTCCTACGATATGATGTTCCTTATTCGATGTGCCTAGATTGCTACCTTGATCCACCTTCGTAAAGCAAGTAGAATCAAGGGGGGGCATACATCTACCCTCCAATTGGATTCCTAAGGGTTCAAAAAAAATAGTTTTTGACAATTAACGAATGTGTGTTGTAGGATGTAGTTCCCAATGTTGTGGTTTTGTAGATAATTAGACTTGGGGCTTCATTGTCTTGCCTTTTGAATAAGTATCCTTTTATAAAATGCACTATTTACAATCCTTTAGCTTACATATGCACGTAGATTCATATGGGCGCTAAAGTGGGGACTAAATGTTCCATAGAAAATTGGACCCTCTTGAGAAAAGAGACTATTTCACACATAATTAGACCCACTTTTGAGTCTCCTTGCATCATTTATCATTCAAAATAGCATTTCTAGACCCCTAAGACCCATTATTTTTTATCTAGAATCTCGTTTCACTTGAGAAATCACTTAAATCCTGACAAACAACATTCAATTCATCCATATCTCGAAAACCCACCTTCAAAAATCAATAGTGGGACCCATTCACCACCTTGGACGAATGAGTCCCTTTTGGTGGTACCCATTCACCAATGGTGGCGAATGAGTCCCTTTTGAGGGAAAATTAAATTTTGAGTGGGAATTTAATTAACTCAACTTAAATTTTTGGTGAATGTTGACCACTTAGGTCTAAATAATGGGAAAATTAGATGTTGCTTATAAATACTCATTTTAAGTCATTTTACACATCTCTTAGTCACTTTTTCAACAACAATTTCTAAAGTCAAGTCTTCTACAACAAGTTTAATTAGTAAAGTTGAAGTTTTAGGGCAACAAACTAGGGTTTCTTTAAGTCTTGAAGCTCACTTTTGATCAAGATTCAACATTGCAAAAAGTTGATGATGGATGCCTATGGTGAATCATGGAGAAATCTAGGTTCAGGAGATGTAACTAGCCATCAAATCACACCTCAAGACTTGGTTTCAAAGTGATTCCATCTTCCATTTTCACTCTATCTCTAGATTAAGGTTTTCATTTCATTTGCATGTCACTTTATCTCCATTTTTATTGTCTTGTGAGATTTCTAGGGTTGAGATCTTGCATCATACAAATCACATTTGCATTTCTTATTCTAGCACAATAGAATAGGGTTTTTGACATACTTTAGATTTTCCTAGTATTTAACACATCTAGGGCTAGGGTTTTATGTAGATTTTTCTCTATTGAAGTTTTAATTACCCATCTAGGCATTTGACCAAGGAAAAACCCCCATTAGATAAACATTTTTAAGCTATTTTGCAATAATTTTTTGAGATTGCGATTCAGGTTTATGTCAGAAAGTACTGTACATGTGTCAAGGTGCAAAATAGAGATTTGAAATCACAAAAATTTGAAAGTGGATTAATTCACCATGCATGGCGAATGAGTCCCTTTTGAGTTTCCATCTTGAGTTAGATGTAGATCTAGACACCTAGTTAGCAGAAAATAGTTTGTGTAGAAAAAACCTAACTTGGGACTGATTCACCCAAGGTGGTGAATGAGTCCTAGTCAGCTCAAAAACTAGATTTTTTAGATTTCTATATTTCTTTCTAGTCCTCTTCTACTTTTCAGGTGCACACATTCTAGGATTTAGCTTTCTATTCAATTTAATTTGCATATTCTTTCATCATTTCAAGCTTTTTGGAAACATCAATGTGTTTTCAAACATTGCATAAATCTTAGATTTTTCATTCATAATCAATCAATTTCATAACTTAGTTGGACTTATATTATTCCATTTAATCTAAATAACATCATACACTACATAATTTGAGTGAACCATGTAGAATTTTGAGTTGGGTTTATCTCTCTCCTTTTAGGTGAAACATCCTAAGAGTGCAAGAGTAGCTTATAAGCCCTACCCAAAAATCTATGGTTAAGCTTGCAAGCTAAGTCTATTCCCCAAGGAGTTTGGGAGAGTATGTTGCCCTTGAGGGCCCTATGCAAACATACTTTAGATTTTCCTAGTCTTTAACACATCTAGGGCTAGGGTTTTATACATATTTTTCTCTATTGAAGTTTTAACTGCCAATCTAGGGGTTTGATCAAGGAAAACCCTCCATTAGACAAACATTTTTAAGCTATTTTTTCAGGAATTTTCTGAGATATCGATTTGGGTTTCCATCACAAAGTACTGTATAGGTGTCAAGGTGCAGAACAAAGATTCAAAATCACAGAAATGTGAAAGTGGATTGATTCGCCATGCATGGCGAATGAGTCCCTTCTAATGTGTCATCTTGAGTCAGATGTAGATCTAGACACCAGTTAGCATAAAACAGTTTCTGTGCAGAAAAAACCCTGACCTGGGATTGATTCACCCAAAGTGGTGAATGAGTCCCAGTCAGCTCAAAAACTAAATTTCTTAGATTTCCATATTGCTTTCCTGTCCTCTTCTACTTTTTAGGTGCACACATTCTGGGATTTAGCTTTCTGTTCAATTTAATTTGCATATTCTTTCATCCTTTCAAGATTTTTGGAAACATCACTGTATTTTCAAACATTGCATAAATCTTAGATTTTGCATTCATAATCAATCAATTTCATAACTTAGTTGGACTTAGATTATTCCATTTAATCTAAATAACATCATACATTATATAATTTGAGTGAACCACGTAGACTTTTGTGTCTGGTTTATCTCTCTCCTTTTAGATGAAACATCCTAAGAGTGCAAGAGTAGGTTATAAGCCCTACCCAAAAATCTATGGTTAATATTGCAAGCTGAGTCTATTCCCCAAGGTGTGTGGGAGAGTATGTTTCCCTTGAGGGCCCATGTGAGGGAGCCATTGAAGCAATGTGACTGCATGTAGGAAGTAGATCGATGGTCTTTCATAGGTTCATGTGGCCTCTTCTCTGTAAAAAGAAACACATAGCTACTCCAAAATTTGAACACCACAATGGACATCACTTTTACATGCAAATAAAATTGTATGTAACTCTATTTAGGCTTGATACAAGATATGGAAAGCGTTTTGCATGCATTGCTCTCGATTCATGTTAGGATTTCTGACAAGATCGTAACAACGAAAAAAAAAATTAATTCCATAAAAATAGTTGCACACAATGAGCCTAATTTACATTATCAAAGAGATTGATGAAAGAGTTTATTAAAATGTATAATATGACCTTTCCTAAATAGGAAAGGTAGTGAAGGCAGTCATATCAAACATAATGATTGACTAACTCTTCAAAAATGAAACACTTGTCAACTCACATGACAAGTGTTCTAGTGAGTGGCAAGTGACCATGTAAGAGTTGTCTCAAAAAGTGATAACACTTGTCTCAACAATATGAGGTGATACCAAAATCTAGAAGTCTTCTAAGTGAGCTTAAGTGTATTGTGAATAAGAATCTACTAAGTAGGCTAAAAGCTAACTAGTTTAAAAATGCATCTTTTCACACTAACACTTATTCCAAGCCACCGACACAAAAAATTTAGACACACACAAACACCCTAGTCACCCTATTTTAAACCATAAGCTAATCCACCTCAACCTACTTTTCAATAAATCCTAACATAACAAATCCAAAAATAATATATTTTTAAAACCCTAACTACTCCCTCAATTTTCATGTGCCTCCACCACCCTAGGCATTCTTGCACCACTTTCTCATTTTCTTGCACCATACCTTAATGTTCCTATGCCACTTTGTGCACCTAAACTACTTTTTAATATACTTGCATAATGATTAAGTTCACACACACTACTCTTCAACCCACCAATGTCATACATGGACATGTCCCATGTATTATAATGTACATACCACTAATACACTTGAACCTGTTCCATTTATGTGTGATCATGATCTAGGAAAGCCCTAGGACATGTAAATTTCATCCTTTTTTCTTGCATTAAATACTCTAAATGCTACAAAAAGGTACACAAATGACACACTCACTAAGGGCTATCCTTTCATCTATCATGTATATTTTCAAACTAATTCACTATGTTGCTAATGAATTGACTCATGCTCCATTCTTCCCTACTCCAAAATCTAGAGCTCATTTTCTCTTCTCCACCAAGATAAAAATGAACCTTTTTCCTCTAAACTTTCTATTTATAGGTTTTCTTGCTAGATTTTTAACCTTTGCACACTATTCATTCCCTCCAATTACTAATTTTCACATCTTATGTGTTATTTCTCCTATTGAAAACCCATGAAGGCCTCATAACCCAACCTCATATCTCTTCATCACTCCTCCTAGCAACTAGTGCAACCCTTTCAAAAATTACTATATTCCATTTCTTATTAAAATAATTTTGCATATGATATCTCAAAGAGAAGAAAAATGTAGACACTTAAAATATATTCTCACATTTCCACAATCATCATAGTAGATCCATCCACCATATCTACTTCCAACATTAAATAAATAAATACTATGTATTAAAATAGTTAACTCAGTCAAACTACTTTTATTTAATTAATTAAATCAATCGTTCTCTTAACATTCTCCCATAATTTAAATGAAAATATAATATTTATTATATTCATCCATAATCCTCATCACCATTATTTGAATAAACAAATTAGGTTTGATCAACTAAATAATCATCTACATATTCATTACTAACATGTTTAAAAATAAAGTCAATCTTAAACATGAATTCAAATGTAGAAGACTCCAAATGCAGAAGGCTTCAAAAGAACCATTTTTCAATTCTCATGAAAAAATCTCCACTCCTTCTCTTTCTAATCTTTACCTTAATCATGTGCATTAGTCACAAAATAGCACTTGTAAGCTTCACATTCTCTCTTACAAATAGATCAACCTCTTTTAGCAATTATACAAGATCAATGGTCATCCAAACCCCCATATCTATCAATAATTATTCTTTATGTCATTTCTTAAAATTAGAGCTCGATGAAAAGAAAGATCATGTTGTTAAAATGGACAGTTATATCAACTCTGTTGTTAAAATAGACAGTTATATCAACTCTCAACGACAATTAACTGTCTTTTAACACATCACACAATCATCACACAATCTTCGAAGTTTATATTTGTGAGAATTTAATTCCCTTTTTCATTCTTTTGTTTTATCCTACATTAATAACATATATAATTCGTATGCAACTATTAGTAGCCATTGCATTAGTTGGTCTGCCCACACTACTTTTCATCTCTAGATGAAAATCCGTTTTCACCACAAGTGGATGACTCCTCTGCAAGGCGTAACCAAGATTCTCATGTTCTCCTCCCAAATGGTCATGCCTATTACTGCTGTTCCGACCGCCAGAATTCCTTACATAGAGCTAATAACTGCACATTTACGATTTCACCTTAGGCATCCTCTTATTGTATTGGTCTTTTATGATTTTAGATTACATGATAGTGTAGACATAGTTAGCCTAATACTGAATTGTTACAGATTATCATCGACGCCATTTGACTAGGTGCTTTTTTAAAGTTAATTGGCTTTCAAGGATTGTTAGTCACATAAGCTTGTAAGGCAAGCTATGTATAAAAAGCATGAAGTCATTACCTGTACAGAACAAGTAGTGTTTTTGTCCCCGTACAGACAAATTTGCTAGATTACGTTTCTTTTACTAAGTCTAATGTTACCACTTACTTTTTGTATTGTCCCGACAACCTGCTCAGAAGAAAATATTTTACTTCATGCAAATCCCTCGTCTTCTACTAAGTTTCGTTGTCTGTGGGCTGATTTTAGGTACACTATTAAAAAATTCTTAATATTATTTAACGAGCATTAACTACCAAAAAAAGCTTTAATATATTCTCAAAAGACTTTTAGAATCGATTACTATCAAACATTGATCGCACGTTTGCCGTCCAAAGATGGCATACAGAGAATCTATCGCACACGTTATTCTTTTGACTTCATGGCTATTTTTTCTGCATTCCTAGCTATTCTCTCACTGATGGTATATTTATCATTCTATACTTTCTATATAGAGCCAAAAGGAGAGAAAACCTAAGCAGCTTTACTTAAGGAAAAGAGTTAATTATATAACAAGGAAGAATAGAATTACAGTTATTATTAGTCACGGTATAATAATTTATTATGTTTTGGTGTTTAAAATATTTAATGTATATTTAGTATTAATTATTGGTTGATTTTTTTCAATTGATAATATTATTTTAGATTAGTTTGCTTTCATGTGTATTAAAATAAAGTTACTTCTATGTCTAATCAATCTACCACATTTGAATGATTAAGGAAAGTTATTTTGAGCTATTTTCATGACCATATAGATGGCATAATCACAAGGTGTAACCTAAGTTAACTTGGTCCATGGTATCTAGTGATTTCTTTCAAATACTACCAAATAATATCACCCCTTAATTTCTATGAAGAGAAAAGAGTTTTGGTGAATTAAATAGCGCAAGCACATTATCTACAAGATCAAGATTTTCTATTAAAGGGAAGATTCACACATAGTATTGATCCACAACCATGTAATCAACCTAAATAAAAGCTCAAGTCTACACAAAATTACATATAGTATGTGCAAGCATAATTTTTTTTTGGTTACCTAACCAAATGTAATCTATGTTACATAAGATTCATTACCACTATTCCTAAAGCTAATTTTTTTAATCTCTATTATTTAATTTCCTAATATAAATTTATTTTTATACCATACATCATTCCCAATTATTATTTATGTAGTCTAGGTTTATTGTCATTGATTTGGTTGTATTTATTTAAATAGACTAGATTGTATTGAGAAAGATTTTTTTTTCTTTATATTGTTGTGAACTTGTCAAATGTTACACCCCCTACGGTTCTATGCTATGGCTAAAAATAAACCTTATTTTAAGGTATTATACATTTTGTGCCTATTTTCATAATTGATTTTTTGATTTCCTAGGGTTCAATTCATTTTACCTTGGTATACTAGTATATCTTATCTATGGTTTGGATATTGCTTAGTGATATTTTTTTATCACATCCACCCACCATATGATACTATACCCTAATGGCTTATTTTAGATATTTTTCCTTAGTTGATCTATATTCATGTATATCCAATTTTGATCATTTACTATTTCTTGTTATGCATTCCTTTTACTTTCTTGACACTTTAATCATAATTATGCTATGGATAAATATAATATCTTAATGGAAATATTGATTTTTCATGGATTAGATTTCACCTTTTTCATTGAGTTGGTGTTTTTCATTTTATGTTGGGTACCTACTTCACTTGTCCACAAGTCTAAAATTGATAAGTAGACGACTAGTAACATGTAGCATATGCTTGTAATGCATTTGATCCTAGGATTATTGATCCAGCTATTTATTACATTGATAAACTTTAGGATGGTATTCCTTCTACATGTTATGCAAGATCTAGTGTGCATATTCCTTAAAGTTATCAATTTTTTTTAATCTCATATTTTGTCTATCACTATTTATACCTTTGATGTAAGACTTATACAATAAGGCTGTCCTAAATATAACCACAAAAAGATGGGATATGTTGCACACAATCAATTGAACAATAATTACTTAGAAATATCTCTGTAAAATTTGATATGCTTTTATGACATGCAAAGGAAAATATTAGAGGTATTTGAACTCAAGATTGTTCTATCTAACTAGATTTCTAAGATGTTACTTCATGAAAGAAATATAAATTTTCCTTCCTTAATATGTGCAATAAACTAGTGCATATGAAATAGTATCTCCAATTATTCTAACAACAACTAATTACATGGAATCTTAATGCACCAATCAGAAAATTATTATGCAACAGGAAATAAGAAGCACACTATGTAAAAGAGGAAGAAAATAGGGAATAATAGTGAATAGATGGACTTATATTAATATTAACTATTGAGCATAAATATTGGAGAAATATTCTAGAGATATTGTATAGTTGTTGAGATAATATAGTGTAGGACAACAATGCCCTTTGGCTAAGTGGGGTCAAGCTTACTTTTCAATAGTGTTGGAAAGAGTCATAAACCTAATTTCCCTCAAAATGGGGCATACATATGCCTTATACATTTTCATCATTCCTCGTTTGGCACATTCCTTGAAAAACTATTATATTTATTTTTTTATTGGAACAATGTTACATATGCTATCTACAAGAGAAGAAAAATGTAGACACATAAAATATCTTCTCACATTTGCATTATCATCATAGTATATCTATCCTCCAAATATATTTTCAATATTATATAACTAAAAACTATTTATTAAATTAATTGAATTAAATCCTCCTCGTATCATTAATTAAAAAATCACTTTTATTTATTTACTTTAAACATAATTTAAATCTTTTAAATTTTCAACTTTAAATGAATATATCATATTTATTCAATTAAACCAACCATTCCCTTCACATTCTCCTAAAAATTAAATAAATAAATAATACTTATCTAAAATACTCTCATCATTAATTTGAACACAACTACTACTTAAACACATAACATGATCATTCAACAACTACTTAAACACATATCAAGATCATTCAAAATTTTGTATTGGTGAGATTTTTTTTTTCATTCTTTCCCTCAATCAAAAGTGTAGCTAGATGTAAAACTACTACGTTGTTTATGCATTATTAGATTACACTTTATTCTACATTTTCAACCTACACAATTCATTTTGTAAGATTAGCAGGCATTCTATTAGTTGGTCTGGCCTCACGGCTTTCGTCTCGTGGTGGCAGACCTATTCCACCATACCTAGATGACTCCTCCGCAAGACTCGGTAGATGTCGCCAAGACCTCGAAAATTGTCCTCCAAAATGGTTACTACTCTTGCTGCTATTATGGCGGCCAGAATTCTCTACATAGAGCTGATTACCCATCAACTACACACTTACGTTTCCACCTTACCCTCTTATTGTATTCGTCTTTTATGAGTTTACTTTACACACTAATCTAGACGTAGTTTGCCTAATACAGAATTGTCAGAGATAGCATCGACGCCGTTTGACTAGGTGCTTGCTTTTTGGTTAATTGGCATTCAAGGATTGCTATTAACAAAAGATTGTAATATGCATAAAAGCATGAAGTCGTTAACTGTACATACCAAAGTATTGTTTTTGTCCTCGTACAGACAAACACGCTTGATTAGGTTTCTTTTACTGTCTCTACTGTTACTACTTGCGTTTAGTATTGTCGTGACAACTTGCTAAGAATAAAATATTTTACTTCATGCAAGTCCCTCGTCTTCTACTAAGAAGTTTCGATGTCTGTGGGCTGCTTTAAGTACGCTATTAAACTATGACATAATATTGTTTAACGAGTATTTTCTTCCGAAAAGAGTTTTCGAATTGATTATTATCAAACATTTAGCACACGCTTACTGTCCAAAGATGGCATAGAGAGATTCTATCGCACATGTTAACTAATGTGAATTATTCTCCCTTGATGCCTAATATTTTCGCATTCATACCTATTCTCTCAGCGATGTTAGTGTATCATTCAATACTTTCTGTATAGGGCTGGAAGGAGAGAACTTAAGAAGCTTTATTTAAAGCAGGCGAGTCAATGGGCTCTTGGTTTACTGGTGAAGTTGAAAGGTTCAAAATGAGCCCAGCAGGGATCAAGTCTTGCTGAGTGCAAAGGCTCCAACACCGAAAAAGGGATGAGGCTGGGATTGTGCCCCGGGCGAATTTGGCAGAATGGATACCCCTCAGTCCTTGGCTCTTCGCCGAAGAGGTTCAGCCCAATACAAATTATTTGTGGATGACCTCCATAAAATATATATATATATATATAGAAATAGAATTATAGTAATTTATTATGTTTAGGTATTCAAACGTATAAAATGTATATTTATTATTAATTATTAGTTTAAAATTTTCATTTAATGGGAATATTTTGTTTTTATTTGTATTAAAACTAGTATATATATCTTCAAAATAATCTTATATTAGAAAATAAAAATAAAAATAAAATAAAGAAATAGAATTATAGTAATTTATTATGTTTAGGTATTCAAATGTATAAAATGTATATTTATTATTAATTATTGGTTTAAAATTTTCATTTAATGGGAATATTTTGTTTTTATTTGTATTAAAACTAGTATATAGATCCTCAAAATAATCTTATATTAAATATGCTAATAGATATCTTCTAAAACGTCTATTTAATTTAATGTATGATTATGTTAGTAATATTTTTTTAAATTATTATATAAATTTTTTATTACTATACTATATTTTTATTCTTTCATTGGATGTTTTTGTTCTATTATCATTTGGCTCATTAACACAAGATTTACCTTTGGCATTTTTTGGAGGATATTTGTCATCTTTACCACTTACTTGTTTTCCTTCGCCTACATCATTTGCTCAGTGCTAAAGGATTCAAATGTATGAAGAATATGGATGCATAGACAAGGGATGTGTACAATTCAAGGAGATGTCACCTCATAAAATGTAATGATTTCAACTTATGCACAAAATGAACTCATTGAAATAGAATTTTAGAAAATTTCAAACAAATTCTTTTTTGCAAGTGTAAGTTTCTACATGTCAAGCTGCCATTGGGTTGGTGGAAATTTTTTAATGTTTCTACATGACACTTAAAAGAATTCATGCATAGAAAAGTGTAATAATCAATATTGTCACTTATAAGAAAGATACATAAGATTCATAGAAAATTTTAATGTTTCTAAGAAAGATACATGCTATATGGATGCATAAAAAAGTGTAATAATCAATATTGTCACTTATAAGAAAGATACCCAAAATTATATAGAAGTATAACAAACACTGAAAATAATATGTAACAAATTATAAGGGAAACTAAGAATTTTTAGTAACTAGCCTTTTAAGTATCGTGTAGAAACATTAAAAATTTCCTCCAACACAGTGGTAGCTTGACATGCACAAACTTACACTAGCCAAAAGCATTTTTTTGAAATTTTCTAAAATTCTTTTTCAACGAATTCATTTTGTGCATAAGCTGAAATCATTACATTTTATGAGGTGA
>VDFB02105785.1:54798512-54901700 GCA_007258455.2 Sequoia sempervirens
AGCACTAAAACTCTAAACCTAAGTGCCACTTCATTTCCTAGATGCGTGATAACTCTATATGCACTACTGTTTTTCCTAGATGCACTACAACCCTAATTTTCTATGACATCCTATATGCGCTCCTCTTTTTATCAAATGCGCCAAAATGGTTTCTACGCTAAACATGCTTAATCTATCCTATATGCGCTACTTTTTTCATCGAAAGTGCTCAAACAACTATCGAAAGCGCTAAAACTTTTCTAAATGTGCTGAAACGGAATTTCAAAACCTAAAATCCATGGAAAACCAGAAAATTTTACTCCAAAAGGAAAAATTTAACAACAAAAGAGGTTGGATCGACTCACTGATGGTCCATACGCAGCTAGTCTCTGGTATCAGTGGGCCTGCTCAAATCTATGATGGTGATACCGAATCTCCATTTCGTCAAGTCGCTGTTAGAGCTACAGGATTCTCAAAGTCAAAAAGTGCAAATGATTTGTCCTTTTCTCTTTTTTTACCTTTTAAAGGTCAACTAAAGGTGAGTTTTGTGACATTTTTCTCTTTTTATCTAACTTTGACTTTATTTTTACATTGGGGCATCCTTATACATTATTTTTTCGCGAGCTAAATCACTGAATTCAAATCAACATCAAAATATCATTATCAACTAAAATTCTTCATATTTTATGAAACACCTTCATCATCAATGATTTATCTCCTGAGGGGGCATCATTAACACCAACATCATTTTTTCTCGATTGGAAACATATCAAAATCAGGTCAGGGGCATATTTTTCAAAAAAGGGGCAAAGTCAAACACAACAAATTTCGAAAGTAGGAATATTTTCTTTGAAGCAACGCATTTCACACATCACTTCAAAGAGGGGAAAAATGTAGATACATAAAATTGGTCATATCTGATTAATCTTGGCATTTAATTAATTTTTCTAAATCTTCTACATATGATTAAATTTAATTAATTTAATTATATGGTTCATTCAATTTATTCTTCTATAATGATTAAATAAATCGATTTTTATTTAATTATTTCACATTCAAATGTCAACTTGATTAATTAAATAAATAAATTTTATTTATTTTAATTAATTATCACTTTTTGAATTTAATTAAGTCTTTTTTATTTAATTAAATTTAAAAATTCCTTTTCAATTTCTTCTTCTGGTTAATTAAATATATTTATTTAATTAATTTCATTTTACATACCATTTCTTAAAAGTTTAATTAAATATCTTTATTTAATTGAATATCTTCCATATCTTTTCAGAATCATAATTAAATATTCTATTTAATTATGAAATCTTCCATTATTCTTCAAATCTAGGGTAAATATTCTATTTTAAGAAGAATCTTTGTGTCACCCATAAATAAATAATTGAATTCAATAATTCATTATTTATCTTCTTCAAAATATTTCCATAATCTTGCAAAAAGATGATTTTTAACAAATCATCTTCATCATCTTATCTTACCTCTTTTACAGAAAAAGAAAACAAATCTTGCTTTTTGCTTTCTTCTATTTTTCTTCAGTCTTATCCATCCTCAATCGTTAGATCTGCCAGAAATTTTCACAATCATTGATCATATCAACCAATCAGAAGCTTTTAAAAAACTCTATAAATAGCACAACCAATCCAAGCAAGGGTTAGACACACACATACACAACACATATAAGAATAATTGGAGATTAATTGCATTCTAGCATTATAGCATTCTAGTTTTATTATTCATAGCATCATCAATAGTCTTTCATTTTCAGCAATCATGTCTTAGCTTAAGCATTACATGCATTTCAAATTCAATCTCGTTCTTTAGGAGGACTATTCATTGAGCCTAGCATACAATCTAAGAGCCAGCTGGAATCAATGAAAATACTGAAGATAGAGGATGATAGGACGACATCGATAACAGGATACTAAGTTTGCAATCTTTATTACTTTAATATTTGTTTTGATATAATGTCTTATTGGTGTGTTTGATTCATTCGTTTTACACATATTTAGCATCACAAAATTGACCACAATGACTTTTCAAAATCATAATGAAATTTGAAGTCTGCAAAAAAACTAATTAACATGAAATTTGCAAAACATCATGATGAATTTAAAATATGTTGTCTTATACCTTTTACCACAAATGCTGACATAATTATCACCTAGATAATTGCTCAAAGAATTGTCGATCCACATTATCACTTTAAATATTATTACCAAATTGTCGATGCCATGTCACTTCATAGTGACTTTTAAATAAGCCAAATAAACATTTAGCCTGATGATAATTTAATAACATATGCAAAAAGTGAAGGGCTCAATCAATAATAAAGACAAGTATTTGCTTTTGTATGCTGACCATGAAGTCTAGGCTCGAGCATTGGAGACTCTTTTGATAACAAGTATATTATTAAAAACATATGCCATGTGTACCAAGAAATACCATCAAACACATGAGTTACCAGAACCAAACTAAATTCAATGCCTCCAAATAATGTGAGTTCAAGATGTAACTAGATGGCTTTAGAGTCTTTAAGAAAGACATGTGAAAGTTGATTAAATTGAGATACTACAAGAGTATGCAAGATAGTGTCAATATTTCCAAGCAACCAAAATGATCCATAAAGATGTCAATGATCCAAAGATAATGTACTGATATATCATTCATGATAACAACCAACTGAGAATACATGAGTTTGAAACAAAGAATGTTCAATCCAAACATTGTCCAAAAAATTACGAGATACCTGAAGCACATCAGATCATCATATAAGCCAAGAATGATAAGAAAATATATTCTTCTAGATGATGAAAGACCTATAGCATGATCATAATCAACACTGTCAGTCCACTTAAGAAACATATATATCTGCAAAGGAGATATCTGAAAAGAATAGTTATCAAGATCTCTTAAATGAACCAACTATAAACAACTTGAAACAAAGTAAGATGAAATATGAAATAGACATCATTAAGAGCCATCAAGAATGTATCATGTCAAGACAGCTGAATATTGAATATGGAGAGCATAAAGATCTTGAGAGACCAAATCTAAAGCAGTCAAACCATGAGATGCAAATAAGTGAATTTGTCATCAAGGACAAACCATGGACACAACTAAGATCCAATAGAATATTGATCAAAAGTGAGCTTCAATACTTGTAAAAACCCTAGTTTGCTGCCCTAAAACTTCAACTTTACTAATTAAACTTGTTGTAGGAGACTTGACTTTAGAAATTGCTTTTGAAAAAGTGACTAAGGGATGTGTAAAATGACTTAAAATGAGTATTATAAGCAACAACATCTAATTTTCCTATTATTTAGACCTAAGAGGTCGGCATTCACTAGAAATTTGAGTTAAATTAATTAAATTCCCACTCAAAATTGAATTTTCTCTCAAAAGGGACTCATTTGCCACCCTTGGCGAATGGGTCCCACTACTGGTTTTTGAACGTGGGTTTTTGGGATATGGATGAATAGAATGCTTTTTGTTGGGATTTAAGTGATTTCTCGGGTGAAACAGGCCTCTAGATAAAAAATAATGGGTTTTAGGGGCCTATAAATGTTGTTTTGAAGGATAAATGATGCAAGGGGACTCAAAAGTGGGTCTAATTATGTGTGAAATTGTCTCTTTTCTCAAGAGGGTTCAAGTTTCTACATCACACAAGCAAAGAGGTTTGATATATTTTTTGTTTGAAGCTTTTTTAAGGATCGACTTGCTAGCAGTCCCATCACATCACTCCCCAATCACATAAGGCATGTGAGAGGTGGCATGAGGTTGTTGAGAATGTCACTTATCTCCTTTCAAAATATGCTTCTTATAATGGTGTTGTGTGCTGCAAATGTGAAGACTGTGCAGAAGATTGATGGTGCTACAATAAATATTACGTATGAAGCCATCTAACAGATGGATTTACAAAAAAATTGATACCAATATGAAGGGAATTTCTAAATCCCAAACAAAAATAAAATGCACATAGTTGTTGCTTTTTTTCCTAATCAACTGAGAATACCAAAATAAAATGTGGAATAACAAAAATAATTGATTGGAGACACAGAGTTGGGCATGCAAACTTGTTTTTTCTATTAACTTAGAAATAACAATTGCAAAAAGGATTTCTAAATTTGAAACTACAAACTACTAATGAAAAATTTGATTTGCACCAATTTGGAGCTGCACACACACAAAACAAACTTGAGCTTCTTAGAGCTCTCTCTTCTTCTTCCTATTTTTCTAGAGCTATCTACTGCTCCCTACACAAAACATTCTCTATTGTTGCTGCTACAACTTTTTCTCCTTGCAAATCACTTGTAATTGACCTACTAACTATTACATCTCTTCTTTTTGTGCATTCTTTTCTTCATTCAAAATTACCTCTCAAAATTCAAACTTACCTAACACAATAAATTATGGAAATTCAAAATTTTCTACCATAATAGATTCTAGAGACAGTAGTAGAATAGGGATGAAGATTCCAAAAAATACCTTCTTGTTGAAAGCTCCTAACAGGTAGGTGTAACAAAGGAGTTGATGTGAGAAGGGCTTAGAGAAAAAATTAAATATTTCCAACACTCTGCCTTTGATTGAGCTATCAAACAACATCATTCTTCATACAAATCAACAACACCTAAATTTCTTCTTAGGCATTCAAAGCAATCTTTGCTCAATTGTTTGGTAAAAATGTCTGGAAGTTGTTTGTTAGACCTACAAAATTTCATTTTGATTTCACCTTTCTCAACTAATTATCTTATGAAATGATACTTGATTTCAATGTGCTTTCTTTTTCCATGAAAAACTAGATTCTTTGTCAAAGCTATTGATGAAACATTATCACACAATGTAGTTGTTCCATCCTCTTGTTCTTCCTTCAAATCTGCTAAGGTCCTCATTACCCAAATAGCTTGGAACATTGTTGCATTTTCTGCTATATACTCAACCTCAACTGTAGATAGGGAAACTAAGGGTTGTTTCTTGGAAGCCCATGAAATGACTCTCAATACCATGCGAAACACATATCCAGATGTGCTCTTTCTATCATCCGCACTCCCTTCCCAGTCATTGTCTATGTAACCAACCAACCCAAAAAAAAATTATGCACTATACAGAATACTATATCCTTTGGTTCCATTCACATACCTCAATATTATTTTACTCGCTTTCCAATGTAACTCTTTTGGACTCTCCATAAATCTGGAAATCAGACTTACACTATGTATTATATTAGGCCTAGTTAAATACATCAAACTTCCAACAAAACTTTTATACATCATCGGATTCACATTGTTGTTGCAATCTTCCTTAACTTCAAACCTATGGCTGTTGGTGTGGGGGAAATCTTGCTATCTTGCATCCAAAATCTCTTCAAAATGTTTGTTGCATACTTTGCTTGAGAGATAAAAATACCATCATGCATTTTTTTTACTTCTATGCCTAGAAAATACCTGAAGAGACCTAAGTTTTTCATTTCAAACTCTCTTTTCATGGCCTCTTTAAAATTAGTAATGAGGAAATCATTATCCATAGTGAAAACTAAATCATCAACATACAAGACAATAATTGAAATCTTAGCATCAGCTACCTTGATGTAAAGAGTGGGCTCACCATCACTTCTGCTAAAGCCATTGCTCAATAAATATGAGTCAATCCTCTTGTACCATGCTCGTGGTGCTTGCTTTAGCCCATAAAGAGATTTCTATAGCCTATATACCTTGTTTTCTTGACCTGAAACTTCATAACTAGGTGGCTACTCCACATACACTTCCTCTTTCAACACTCCATTTAAGAAAGTTGACTTTACATCTATTTGAAATACTTTCCATTTTTGTTCGGATACAATTGCTATGACTACCTGCACAGTTTCCATCCTTTAAACTAGAGCATATGTCTCATCATAATCTCTCCCAAACTTTTGTTTGTATCCCTTGACAACTAATCTTTCCTTATCCCTTTCTATTCTTGCATCAGCATTGCTTTTGGTCTTAAAGACCCATTTCAATCCAATACCCATTTCAATCTAATAACTTGCTTTTTGGGAAGCAAATTAGTCAGATCCCCTGTTTTATTCCTCTCTATTGCATCCATCTCCTCATCCATAGATTCACATGATTTCTTTTCTTTCACAACATCCTCAAAATAAATTCGATCACTATGATAAAATAATGCAAAATTCATACTTTCATCAAACTCTTCATCATACCTTTCATTTTGGTAGATCTCCCTTAGACTCTTGGTATTTCTTGGCATTAGGGAGATGAGAGTGGGGTTTGAATTTTTACTATTGTTTCTTCTTTGTTGAGTAGACCCTATTTGTGCACTATTCCGAAGTGGTCTAGAGTTGGTCTAGACCAGTCTAGAGCTATCAAGAGCTATCATGGGATCCATAACATCATCTTGCTGTAGTTCATACTATTTTCCTTCATCACTCGGAGCTATCGAGAGTGGTACAGAGCTGTCAGAAACTATCAATCATCCCATGACTCATCCTCTAAGAACTCCACATCTCTACTGATAACTATTTTCTTAATGACTGGGTTATATAGCCTATAGGATTTGGAATCTTCACTATAGCCCATGAAGATTCACTTCTCACCCTTGTCATGCAACTTTTTCTTCTCTTTTGGCACAAGTGCATATGCCACACACCTAAACATTCTTAAGTTCTCAATCATCCACTTGCATTTTTTCCATGCCTCTTATGGAATCTTGTCACAAACTACCTTTGTAGGACTTCTATTTATCAAATATACTATTATTGCTAGAGCTTCACCCCAATATTTATTTGGGAGTATTTTGGCTTTAAGCATACTTCTTGCAATCTCCACAATGGTTTTGATTTTTCTCTCATCCACTCCATTTTGTTGCAAATTATAGGCTATTGTTAGCTCCTTCTTAATGCCATGTTTCTTTCAAAAATTCACAAATTGATTGGAGGTATACTCCCCCCCTCTATCTGACCTTAGAACCTTGATAAAATTTCCACTCTCCTTTCAACCTAGGCCTTAAACACTTTAAACTTGTCAAATGCTTCAAATTTATGTTGTAAGAAATAAACCCATGTCTTATGGTTGTATTCATCTATGAAGTTCATAAAATATTGGCTCTTACCAAAAGAAATTGTTTATAGAGGGCCACACAAATTAGTGTGCACTAGCTCTAATGGTGCTCTTTCCCTTCTAGAATTGGCTAATTGAAAGGACTTCCTATGTTGCTTGCCTAAAATGTAGGCTCGACATCTACCACTAGGCTCTACAATGGCTAGAAAACCTTCAACCATACCCTTCTTTGACAAAATATTCAAACTAGCATAGCCTAAGTTTCCATACTTGAGATTGCAAACCTTAGAAGGGTATTGAATGATTGTCTTGAAGGTTGCTTGCTACTATACTACTATACATTTTCCATGCCTAGAGGTTTCAGCTGTGGAATGAGCTGAGAAACACCTTTCCAACCTCAAAGGAAACATTCTATTCCTTATCATTAGCACTACTACAATTATTCTCTTGCTTCCATCCTTCTCATAGATAATGCATTCACCCTTTTCCATCAACATGTTTTATCCTTTTTGGATCAATTTTCTAATACTCATGAGATTGTGCTTTATAATAGGGGAAAAATATACATTGTCAATCTCCTTTTTCTCACCTTGCTTGGTGTGAAACAAAATAGACCCTTTTCCCACAAATAGAACTATTTCATTGTTCCCCATTTTTATTTCAAAATTGACATTTTTATCAATGAAAGAAAATAAAATCTCATTACAAATCATGTGGTTGCTACATCCACTATCTAAGAACCATACCTCATCACTTCCTTGCTCAACAAGGTTGCATATGATGAAGGCCTTTTGTTGATTACTTTCAGCCACTTTTTCATCAACCACATTTGCACTTTGCTTGGACTGATCATGTTTCCTTTTTCAGCAGTCACTTGCATAATGAACAAAATTATGGTAATAACATTCAAAATTGCTCTTGTCATACTTTTGGCTCAAGTTGTTGTTCTTCTTGGCTTTTTTGAAGCTGGATTGAGAGCTACTTACTTCCTCTTGGCTATGTGCTCAGCCTGAGCTATCTTCTCCAACACCTTTACATCTAGATCTGCCTATACCTCTACCTCTTAAGCTCCGAATGGAGCTATTTCTACCTCTCCCCTTGCCTCTTGCATTGACTTAAGCTTTGAAAGCTTGCTCATGGAAAGAACTTGTAGACCTATTTAGGCATTGCTCATGGGTTTGTAGGGAACCCATTAGCTCATCAATGGACAATGGAAATTGCTATTGCATCAAACTTTATGGGTAAACTTCTAAGTATTTTCTTCGTAATCCTTTGCTCTTCCATGGTTTCTCCATTCATCCTCAACTGGTTTATCAAACTAGAGATTCTTGTGTGAAAGTATGAGATAGACTAAATTTCCTTCATTTGGAGAGTCTCAAAATCTCCTTAAAGCATCTAGAGCTTCACCAAATTGACTTTATCAGTCCCTTTGTAGCTAATTTGGAGGATTTTTTAGGCTTCCTTTGCATAGTTAGTTGCTGCTATTCTAGGAAAAATGGCCTTTGTCAAGGTTGCTTCACTCAGACTCAATGCTTTTGCATCTTTCCTCCTTGTCTCCTTCACCTAGGTCTTTTGGTTGTTTGTGAGGACTGCATATGCTACTGGATCACTCACATCATTGAACCCACTGATCACAAGCTCCCACAAATCATTTACAACCATTATGGTCTTCATTTTCTTTTCCCAAACATCATAGTTTTGTCCATTGAATGGTGGTGGCTACTACCAACTCTTACTCTCTTCTCATACCATGTCTCCAACAAAACAAATTTTTGACACCTAGAAAAAAAATGCCCAACTCACTCAAGACTTAGGGCCTTCTGGCTCTAATATCAATCTGAAGGATTTAGAAAAGCTCTGATACCAATCTGAAGGGAATATCTAAATCCCAAACACAAATAAAATGCACAGAGTTGCTGCTATGTTTCCTAATCAACTAGGAATACCAAAATAAAATGAAGAATAACCAAAAAACTTGTTTGTTCTATTAACTTAGAAAATAACAATTATAAAAAGATTTCTAAACTTGAAACTACAAACTGCTAATGAAAAATTTGATTTACAACAATCTGGAGCTGCACACACACAAAACAAACTGGAGCTTCTTAGAGCTCTCTCTTCTTCTTCCTATTCATCTGGAGCTATCTACTGTTCCTTGCACACACTGAACACTTTGAAACTATTTGTTGCTCCTTGCACACACACAGAATAATCTAGAGCTATTTGTTGCTCCTTGTACAAAATATTCTTTCCTATTGTTGCTACAACTTCTTCTCCTTGCAAATCACTTGCAATTGAATTTATAAGTACCACATTCCTTCTTTTTGAACATTCTTGTCTTCATTCAAAAATTCCCCCTCAAAATTCAAACTTACCTAATACAATAAATTTTGGAAATTCAAATTTTCCTACAATACTAAATTCTAGAGTCACGAGTAGAACAAGGATGAAGATCCCAAAAAATAACTTGTCATTGAAAGCTCTAGACAACTAGGTGTAACAGGGGAGTTGACGTGAGAAGGGATCAAACAAAAAATTAAATATTTCCAACACTAACATGTCATGCTCTTGTACCAAATAATGGCCTTCAAAAGCATTTTCATACTTTTTATAGGGCGAAAATCCATTGTGAAGGAGATATGTGTTGAAGGTGGATCTATGAGAGTTCTTTTGTGAAGGGAAATGTTATTTTACAATATATCTTTGCATACGAAAGGAGTCATAGTTGTAGGTTAAAAATTTTTTGCTACCAAAGAATTTTTGAAGGTAGAAAGCATTGCTCAAAGGATTCTATGAAGAAAAATAGGAGTGAAGAGGTGTGAAGGAGTCATTCCAAAGACTCTCGTTTAGACTTCCATGTGGCCCACATGCCTCACACATTTGCATCTCTTTTTGCGATGAAAGAGAGAAATCTTATCCGCCCTTTAACTGAGTCTCACACCATCTATAGTAGTGCCTACCCCATGTGACCTCTAAATCTACAACCATTTGTAGAACCAAGTGTTAGGCCCACAATGAACCCCATATGGCTACCTCATTGGCATGACTCTTATTTTAACTTAGTCAAGTTTCTATTTATTCGCACATCAACATGCAAATTTATAAATGCACTTTCATATTTTTTTAGAAATCCACATCATGAACAAAGAAAGATTCACACCTGCTTTTAACTAGTTGAAAGTCCATGATCTTGTCACAATCACACTACTCATTATTGTTTTTTCTTTAAAAAAGTTATCTTTGTTAGGTACTAGACATTGTAAACCATCAATTTTGTGTTAATAGTTTTGTCAAAATTATTGACTTTTGTAAAAGGGAGGGAGTCATTTATTTTTCCAAACTTTGTAAAAGGTCATTTTTTTCATTTTACAATAACTTTCAAATAGGCGGAAGGGGGGATCATTTTTTAATAATGGGGGTTTTCATTTTCAGTTTTGGTCACTTTTTTTAGGTTTAAAAGAAATTATTAATGTATGTCATCATTGTCTACCTAATGACATAAACTCTTAAGAACTTGTTGTGCACTCAACACACACGCCCCGTTCAGAATGGGGACCCTCTCTTTCCTTTGCCTCGCTAGGTCACTTTTGTTGCCACTTCATTTTGCATGCCCCCTGTTTGGTGTTCAAAATGGTAAGTAAGCTCTTTGGGAAGTCATCTTAAGTTGACCATGTTTCACCCCCCTCAAATTTTCTAGGTTCTAAGTCTTTGTGGGTTACCATTAGGTGTTTTCCTTAGTCCTTTAAAGTCAACATCCTTCGGACCCATTAGGCCCACCTTGCCAAGCCACCCCTCCCAAGTTTCCATCATCCTAAGGTCATTCCTTATAACCTTCCATTGGTATCATTATTCCTGTTGGGGCCCAATCTCCCTAACGCCATCTGTTTATTTTTGAACTCTCAAATGTCCTTCACTTGATAGCGTTCCAACCATCGGACCCCGATGCTCCCACAACCATTTTCAAATTGCAGCTTACCAAATTTTGGTCTTCCGTACGAGCATTTAATGGCTACATTTAGTGCCCTATTTCCTATGAATAAGTTAATTTGAGCTGTCATTATCACTTTTTCAATTAAGCATAAAGAGGTCAAAATGATCTAGAGCCATCTCCCCGCACCGCTTCTGAGCCCCTTGAGTGCAACACCGATCCAGTGTGTTTACTAGTTGATCTTTTGCTTCTTTCATTAGGTTCTTGAGGCAAGTTTTCCACCCATGCCCTACTTCATGTTTTCCTTGATCTTTTGTAAAAAATGATAAATTAAAAGGAGGAAAAACCCATGAACTAGATAGAGAAAAATAAGGCACCCAATACCCATATGACAAAAACTTGAAAAACCATTGAAATCAACCAACTTAGTGGTGGCAGGACTGTGTCCTCTCGATGCCATTCTTTGGCCAGAGCATTCATGCTTTGTGTGCCTAGGACTCCTCATCGCCATCGTCACCATTGGAAATTGAACTAAACTTGCAAACGGTGAACCTCTCTATTGGGTCCGCCATCACAGGAGGACTCCACCCTCTCACCGTTGAAATTTGGTCCTCTCACAAACTAAACGAAGCTCAATGAAGCTGCCCAAGTCCACACCCATAGGACTCCACCCCAAGGGCACCGCTCATAGTCCACTATTCTAGGTGGCAGTCTAATCTCGGCCTTCTGATGCTTCAGACCCCGACTCCTTCGCTGGTTAACTTCATGAACAAATGACCAGGTGCTTAGTATCCTCTAGACCCTACCTCACAAACTTCCATCCACAGGCCGCCATGTCAACCTCCCTATTCTTTGCGGCCACCATCATCCAACATTCTGACCTTTGAAACCCAACCCCATCATGGCCGCCAAAATGAAAAAGTACATGACTAATGAACCTTGGCAGGTTGTTTTCCCGAGGTTTCCTTCATTAGGACTTCGTGAGCACAACATTGTCTCTTACGACTTCCAAGTGATTACCTTCCACCCTCTGGGTCCCGGTTCCATCGCAGTTGTTTGAATGAAATAGTAAAAATTGCCAAGTGTTGAACCTCCTTCGGACCCCTAGTGTCGGGTCTTCGTGATCGGGACTCCATCACATCATCAGTGCAACTTTGAGGAAAACTTCTCTTGACCTCTCGGCCTCCAGAACCCAACCTCACCTCGGCCGCAAAACTTTCAAATTAAAAAATAAACACAAGGTAAATGGCCATGCCATCATCTAGACCTGACTCCTGGGGTTTCTCCCATTGGAGCTCTGTATGTCATCCACCATCCTTAAGCGACAAACACCTAGTGGCTTTCTTCCTTCTCAGACCAGAAGTGCCTAAAGATGAGTGAATGATGCTCGAGCGATAGGAGATTGTGTTGACTGCCCTCCAAAGCCACAGGTCTTGCTCATAGGGCTTCTACCTCGAGAATTTCATCCTACCAAAGCTGTTCCTAACAACAAACATCAAGCAACCAAGTCTCCTTCTAGTTCTGATCGTCCAAATAAGGATCTCAATGCTCTCTAATCACCAAACTAACTTTGAGCCATATGGTGAAATAGGGCACTCCCCTTAGTGAACCCTTCAAATTTCCCAAGTTCGGTCAGGATAGGCGGGTCATCGTGCCCTAATTGTTGTCCCTCCTGCAACAACTTTAAAACAACTGTCAGGCTAGGGAAGTCTAACTCTTGGGGCCTGAACTGTCCAAACTCCCTCCTATAAAATGCTAATGCCAATCTAAAAGATATGTTAGATTTCTCAAATGTTGAATTATCCAATCTAACTCCGTCTGCGGGGTTTTGGCTAATGCTCCCATGTTTTTGTGCTTGATTGTGCTCACCTCTCTTTTTCCCGTAGGATATATGGAATTGGGTGTAGGACCTTCGGGAGCGGCCATAGAGAAAGAAAAAGGAAAGAAAACTAAGGCACCTCGTGGAAAGGACGAAAAAGACTAGATGAAGTATAAGTTCCAGGGGGAACCTAGGAACTCCAAGGTCACCTCAACCTAGAAGGAGGTCTCTAACACAAACATTAGACATATAGACATCGATGAATTCAAGCAGAGGGTCTGAATCAGACCTAAAACAAAGAATGCAAGAAATATCAAAAGTAGTGGGTTGGCTAAAGTTGCGGGCTTTCCTCCTACCCTCATCACCCCTGAGCTTATTATGGCCTGTAGAGAGGCATACCAAGAGGAGACTAGAACCATACTAGATAGAGATAGAAATGTGTTGGTTGACATGTCTACTAAGGAAATAACGAGGACTTTTCATATCGCTACCTTTGGGGAGATGGAACTCCCAACCATGGATGATGGCAAGGCTATGTGGGATCAGGACCCCCTCAAGTGTAAAATGCTTATCAATTAGTACTAGTTGAAGGAGAAGAGGGGAAACACTGCAAAGGTACCCCTAGTGCTCTTTTGTAGTGAATTTTATGAGGGTTACCATGATTTGGTGACCCTACTAAGTAGAGTAATGGGCCTTCCCACTGCGGACTACTTCCAAGAATTGATGCTATACTTCATTGAAGAGATTCTCCATGGAGAAGCCAAATTCTAATGGGTAGGCATAATCAGTGAATACTTCCATGAGTAATTTATGGTTGTTAGAAAACCTCTAGGTTTTACATGACATCTTACTTGGTCTATTCATTGGCCAAAAAAGTGCAGTATAGAGGCTTGTTCAGAGCTCGGGATGAAGAACTAGGTAGGGAACGAAAAGTTTATGACAAGTACCCTCAACTACAATTCAGAAATTTCAAGAGGGACTACTGCATGGTTAATGACACTTTCATAGGTCATATTGTTAGATTGCTCGAGGGTGACCTCAAGAGGAGAGTCTTCCATAGTGCTAATACATTTTTGAAACACTATTATTCATCCAATATCTGAAGTTCACCTACATTTGTGCCAAAGGCTTTTCAGAAAGACCATACAAGCTGCCTCAGTATCCCAATGACCAGATAATACTGCTAGAATTCTCTCGGAAGCTATGACATTCACACACCCTTTTGAGTGGCAAGCATAAGGCAGGGATGCCTTATCCCCTCTCCTTTGACCAAGGGCTATATGAATCCCATACCTCTTAGTGTGCTAATAATTCAGAAAAGGAACTGGCGGAATGCCATTTGAGGTTCCACACTATCTAGCCACAGATGGATCCCTATGGAAAACTTAAGAAGGCACTTGGACCTGAATATTCCCATCTACATAGTGTCAAGGAATTTTGGGCTAATTGCAAAGATGATAATGAAGTGTGAATGAGACACTATATGTGCATGACAATGTATTT
This sequence comes from Sequoia sempervirens, assembly GCA_007258455.2. Taxonomy (NCBI): domain Eukaryota; kingdom Viridiplantae; phylum Streptophyta; class Pinopsida; order Cupressales; family Cupressaceae; genus Sequoia; species Sequoia sempervirens. The sequence goes on from VDFB02105785.1 coordinate 54,812,806, forward strand.
TGTGAAATGGGTCAACTTGTTCCTAGTACCAGATCAAGTAGAAGAAGATGAAAATACAATGATAGATCCTTGGTACAATGTAGTTGCCAATCTCTTGCTGCCATTGATTGACTGGGATGAATAGGAGGTTGACAACCTCAACATTCTAACCAAGCTCGTCGAGGCCCGAACAAAAGAGTGGATTGATGGGCGAATTTCCCAATTGAAATAGCAAGGGGTCACTTTGACCTATGAGGGGATTGAGAACAAGCCAACAAGTGAAATAGACAATGGGATAGCTATTGCCTCATCAAGAGAGACTTCAAAATCTTCTCCATCCACTAGGTCAAGGAAGAGAAAAGAGGCCGCTAAGAAACAACCCAATCCTAAGGTGTATGCCAGAAAGGCTTCGAAGGGAGAACCTTCCAAGAAACACAAGAGATCAAGAAATTTCACGGAGATGCCTACCATTTAGGAGGATCTACTCCATGAGGGAGAAGAAATGGAGGTTGAGCAACCAAAATCTCCACCTGCTGCCTCCACTATTTTTTCCCCTCCGCCTACTTCTTAGGTGATGGTAGCTACTTCCCTACCTACAATGGATATCTCATTCCACCTTTCCTCTTCTCCATCCACCATGAAGGTTGTAACCGTTGAATCTTCATCCACCACCACCTCTCTGCATTCCTCTACTTCCATATCTCCAACTACATCACTACCCCTGGCCACAACAATAATACAAATGACTACGCTCTCACTTCTAGAGGCATTCTCCCAACATATGCAAAATATTCCTATGGAGTTTTCTAAAGTATTTATGAATCTAGCTATCTAAGCTGCCCTAGCACAGGTTCTTCCCAACATTTCTACCTCAACTCGTCTGACTAAACCACCAAAAATGAAGGCCACAATTTGGATATTTGAGGAGTGGGAAAGATGAGAAAAGGAAGCCACTAAGTGGATTAAGGAGGAAGCAGATGACTACCATGAACACCCAGAGCACCAACATTTGCAAATTGATAAGGTGGTTCGTGAGGGAGAAGAAACAGACTCCTCTGAGGGTTATGAAGAAGAGGATGACACCAAATGCATTGTAGAGACCTTTGATGTAAACCTCAAAGAAGAGTTGGCCCAACAACTCAAATATTTTAGAGAGGAAGTGGAAGGCAACCCTTTGATGGAGGAAATAATGTTGGAGAGGAAATGGACGAACCACCTCCTAAAGAAGAAAATTATTCAAGTGAAAAAATGGAAGAAGGTACCAAACTTCCAACTAGGGAACAAGAAGAAAGCTCCAAGCTTGGTGGAAAAATGTCTCTCTCAAAAGAGCAAGAAGAGCAAGAAAAGAAAGAGAAAGATGTACCACCTCAGCATGAGGAATAGGAGAATAAAGAAGAAGATAAACTTGAAGAAGAGTTTGAAATGGGTAATCCAAAGATAGAGTCTAATAGAGAAAAAGGACATCCTGAGGAACATAAGCATGAGGCTGAAGAAGAGAAAAATACCTACAAAGAAGAAGACAGCCCCAAGAAACACACACCCACCAAGTCCCCGATCAAGGATATAGTGTTCATCTGAGACTCTGATGAAGAAGAAGAAGAAGAAGATACGAGGATGGAGCAAGAAGCTCCAAGTGATAAAGAGATTGAAGTCAGGAAGGATGAAGAAGAAGGTGATCATGATTAGAGAAGAATACTCTGACTCCCAGAGATCCCAAGGCAAGACTCGAGGCTATCTTAGCTCGAGTACAAGTCAGCATGAAGAAAGAAAAGAAACCTAAGGTCAGAGCCTAGTTGACCATGCATTCCTCTGGATCTAGAACCATACAAGTAGCCACCCCAGTGGTGAATAAAGAGGAAATAAGTTATAACATCTCCACCATTAGCTTGGGAACAACCACTAGAGATCAAAAGATAGATCACCTCTAGGAATGAGTCACTACAGTGGTGCATCAAATGCACAAGGACAAGATCTCCAAAGAAGAACTAAAAGCACAGGTGGCTGATTTGACTGACTAAATTAAACAATGGTCATTCACAAAGGAGCTTCCCACGACATCCTTGGATCCACCACAACTGTTATACAAGGAAAATTTTGACAAACTTGAGAAAAGAAAGAACTGGACTAAGACTACAAAGGATTGGTTTCGACAAGTCCTATATGTTAGAAACATGGGCATCAATCGTGTTGTCAGGACAAAAAATAAATTCTTAGAAGTACAAAGAAACCTAGAGGGCACGAGGAATTTTTGCACTGACTTCCCAAAAATATACAGGTCCACCTATCCTATAATTGAGGCCATCCTCAAGTTGCCTCAAAAAATGTGGGAAAAGGAACTTGCACTGATAGAGGATGATCACTAGCTGGTGGATGCATGGAAGCTATAATTTTATCATTGAAAAGAGATACTGGAACAAGTGCTCTACAAGGTGGAACCTAACATTGATTGGGTAAAGGATGTTAGGGAAGATTATGTTCAATATTTGAAATTAATGATAGGTTATGACATGCCCACCATCAAGATTGATCCAAAAAAGATAAAGCCTTATTTCCATAAGAAGATGTAAGATGGAATGTCAGGTGAGCTTACCATATATTTTATGAGTTTCGCTGCTCAGGCTTTCTCCCAATCTAAATAGGTCAGGGACAACACAACTAAGTATGATGGAGATTGGGATACACTCACAGGCCGATCCAAGCAATGTAACTACTAGGTGCTCCAATCTAATATAATGGAGATTGACAGGCTCCAAGCATTAATCAACAAGTTCATGGTGTATGCCACTTTGAAGAAGTAGGAAGGAAACCCAATTATTGATGAAAACCTCCTCACAGAATAGTTGCAACAAAGGAAATTAGCTAGAGGACAAAAATGCTACAGTGTTGTCATATAAGGACAAAACAGGGAAAAGACAAAGATGTAATTTTAAATTGTAATATATCTAGAGGTAGATGAAACCCTAATTTGTAGTGAATCTTGGCCACACAATGCAAATAAATCTTGTCCATTCATTTTTCTCTTTGAACTCTATAAATAGCAGGTCTCCTCTCATTTTCAAGAGAGAGTTGAGTTGTTGTAAAGGCATGTTGCAAAAATTTTAATAGAAGTTCACTGGCTTTTGGTGGACTCTTGAGTTTCTATTGCATGTTACGTGGTTCATCTCTCATAGTTAGTTGATTTAGATAGATTTACTTTGTTGTTCTTCATGTTTTTAGATTACTTTGATAGATTAATTAATGTTGTTCAATGATTGTGTAGCATTATACTGTGTTAATGTATTTCTTGTCCATACTTTGTGTTGTTTATTGATGGTATACAATTATGTAAAGTTAGTCTGGACTTAGATTGAAAGCTGCTCCAAACTTCTATCTTTTATTCATGCATGTTTATGGTGAATAAATGGTTGAATATTTGCAGTCCTTAGAAGCTTCCACAAGTTTCATGATACTGTGAGTTAATCTAGTTAAGTGAAATTTTGTTTTAAGGAAGCTATCCATAGTAGAACCCTGCATGATAATTGTTCATTGCTAGTTTCAAATCTAGGAACCTCCTCTCTTCCCTGCCCTTTTTTCCTTTTTTTTAATAAGTAACCTATGCTAAGGTTCATTGCACATTGTAAAGCCAAATCTTAAGATAAAATAGGAGTTTAAGATTGTTGTTCGAACCTGTAGCAAACTACACACTAAATTCCCATCTCAGGAACTCCATTTTAAGATTCAACTTTTCTCCAACTTAACTCTGTAATTCTTCCCTGTGATTACCAGCAAAATCACATCAAACATCAATTAAGAAATTACATTCATGTCATGACCTGACACCCGAGAGACCTTGGGGTGATTTTCAACAACTTGTTGTTGGAGATTTCCTTTCAAGAGAGGTAGTACACTTGTGCACTTCCTATGTTGAGAAAGTGCATAAAACACCCATCAATAGAACTCAAAACAACAAATAAGTTTATAATTTCACTCATATAAAGTGCCAAAAAAGTTGAATCTGTTCCTTAGGAAGGGAATTTTTTACTTACATTGAATTATAAAATGTAATGGGGGACTCTATAGTGCCTTGATTTATCATCACAATAATGGATCCTTGTGATTCTTGCCTCGTGCATGTGTTTCTTGGTTTTCCATCACAACAATGGATCCCCGTGATTCTCACCTCATATGTGGGTGTCTTGACACACACCCTTTTTTAGTTTCTTGTACATCTTTTGGACCTAATTTTGGGTCTAAATTCCTCTACACATTTCTATGACCACCTTCAGTTGGTTTTCTTAAACTTCTTCTCAACATTAAGAGGGAATCATAACAGTGTTATGCTAATGCTTCTTTCAATGGATTAGTGGAGGAAATTCTATGTTTATCTCTCGTATGGGAGATTATTTCATAGATTATATTTTGTGAGATTCTAGTACTTATGTAGAGCACCATTATTCATATTTTAGTAGTGTACTACATGTCACTCATGTGTTTATTGAAAATACTCTAGAATCATAACATTATATATGTATTTTCAACTTCGCAAGAATCTATGTATTCATGGTTGAGGAGTGTTCCATATGTTCACTCATGCAGTATTTTGTATCTCTTCTCTTGATCTAAATTTCATGGAGGTTCATTGATTCCAAAAAACACCAATTCATCTTGGATAGAGTTTACAACTTTGACATGCTACAGGTGTTCTTCATCATCATGTTCCTATCTTCATAGGACATCTTTCTAGGAGGTCTTATCCTTCTATTTCTCTTTTTTGGGGAGTATTTTTGTTCCCATTGGGTTTTCTCCTTTTTCTCCATTTGTGAGAGATCATTATTGTATATGAGTACCTTACTAGGCCTTGTTTTTGGGTCTAATATTTTTAGTGTTTAGCTTACTCCCTATGTATCGCTTAAGGGGGTTGTTAGTGTGAAAAGAGGTATTATTAAACTAGTTATATTTTAGCCTACTTAGTAGATTCCTATTCACACTACACTTAAGCTCACTTAGAGTACTTCTAGAGTTTTGTCTCACCTCATGTTGTTGAGACAAGTTTTCTCACTTTATGAGACACCTTTTGTATGGTCACTTTCCACACACTAGGAAAGTTTTCATGTTAATTAACAAGTGTTCCATCTTTGAAGGGTTAGTCACTCATTGTGTTTGATATGACTACCTTCACTACCTTGCTTATTTAGACAAGGTCATATTGTATATTTTAATTAACTCTTTTATCAATCTCTTTGATAATATAAATTAGGCTCATTGTGTGCAAGTATTTTTGTGGAAGTACCATGTCTTTGCTATTATGATCTTGTTAGAAATTGTAACAATTGGAGGTTAACATTTATGAGATTAATGTTGATAATTAACAAGGATGGCTATAGTTTGATAGAGGTGGCGGGGTTGAACTATATATCATAGGTGCATAGGTCTCTATTTAAAGTACTAATAGAGAAATTAGATTCAAAATACTAGAGTTATAGGTCATAACAATAGAGGTGATATTGACTTTGGAGGACTTCTAGATGGTTTTTTAGACCTCAATTTATTAAATATGGAACTGTATTAGTGAGAAATAGATATCCAAGGATTATTTTGTTAACTATTAAGGAGAGGGTACTTGCATATGCAGGGTATGACCATAGAAATTGATGCATGTGTCCATAAAATTGAAACCTAGAAAATTGTCACTCTATGTTATAGGAGATAGAACTACCAATTTCCTAAAAGTTTCATTCAAGTAAACCTTAGAGATCTTAATCTCAGGATGAAAATGAGGGAAAGAGATCTGCAATAAGGTGTCTTAGGGTGTGATTAAAGACTAAAAGGGGGTTCACCACCAAGCAAAGTCTTGGAAAGACAAGAAATGTAAATGTTATGTAAGACTTAAGTAAATGACCTCAAAATGAACTCAAATTAGAACAATAAACTAGGAAAGTACAAAGGTGCACTTAGAAAAATAAAGAAGCTCAAAACAAGTTCTAAACTCTTGAAATTTTGAATTTTAATGCACACTAGGACTCATATGCTAGTAGGAGCGATTTAGTCCTAGTTTAGGGTTTCAGGCCAAAATAGGAATTTGGAACTACTAAATCGGGATCTATAGAAAATGCCTAAAATATGGTATACTAGGACTCGTATGCACAAGTGGCAATGTAGTCCCAGTATCAAGGTTGATCTGAAACTCTAATATCCTCTTATATTCCCTGTAGCTTCTCTCCTGTCAAATCTCCAAGTCTAAACATTGAATTCCAACATGTAGGTGACTTTTTGTGATCTTGCAAGTAAGGTGACAACTTCGAAAACTTCACAACTTTTCTCCAATCTTGTTTTTCAATGAATCTTCAACCTAGATTTTCATATCGTACATCAAAGAGAGGGGAAAAAAAAATTGTTAGTGGATAGGGGCTTGCCTTGGTTAAACCCCATTTTGGTAATCAAACCTTCAAATTAAATGAAATAGAATGGAAGAATGATGAATGAAAAAATATGCAGTGTTACAACTCACCAAATCCCTAAATAGAAGGCCACAATCCTTTATGTAATGGATAGCATGAATGTATATATTGAATCTTGATTGAAGGATATGGATCTTGACTTGAATGCTTGCTTGAATCATCAAACCCTACAACACAAATGTTAGCTCAAAAACAAACATGATGCATGATGACTTTGACATGATACTTGATACTTCAATATTGCTCCAAAACACTTGATAATCACTCTTGAATGATATTGAATGGTCTATAATGATCTCACTTGAATTACTAGATGACATGTAAACATGTTAGGAGAAAATATGTGAAATAACCTTGTATTTATATTTGTTTATGCCAATTTTCCTAAAATTATAACACTAAAAGCCAACATCAGATCTAGGAGAATAAAATTGTGCCAAGAATTTGAATTTAAAATGGGTCCAAGCTAAGTGGGACTCATATGCTAGTTGTGGTGTATGATTACTAGGAGGCTAAGCTCGGGACATAAATTTCAAGAAATATGTAGTTTTATGTTAAATTCAGGTTTAGGCCTCGAAACATAGGTGGGGCCCATATGCCCAAGGTGGCATCTGAGTCCAAAATCACCAAATATAGGTCATACAAACCAAATCATTAAATTAGGATTAGTCATCTAATATATGTCAGGATCATCCTCAGAAAGATGCATTAAATAGGGCTTGTGGATGCAAAATAGGACCAAATAAGGCATAAAGAAGCCCAATTTTAGTAGGGAGGGTCCAAACAAGTGTGAAAATGTAAAGGGCTACATTTTTCTACACTACATTTAGTCCCTATTTTAGTGAGAGGAGGACCTTGCTTCAAACTCACACTAAAGTAGAGAAATTCACATCAAGAGGGGTCCAAAAGTACTAATGCTAGTGAGATGGGATGACAATGATCAAGAGGGATGATCAAGCCCCCAAGAAATAACATAGATGAAAATAATATAAGGAGTAAGAACAAGGTGCAAGCATACATTTCCAAAGGCAAAGATAAAGAAAAATAAAAGTAAAAACTAAAAGCGGTGGATCAAGCTTTGACTGTTTGTCCTGCATGCTATGGATCAGATCTAGGTTGTTTGTCCAAAAATATTTACAAATGGAACACAATGTCCACTATGCAAACAAACACATGATCACAAGGGATAGTGGAGCCTTAGGTTATTCACTAGGTGAGCCCCCAGTTAGACACATATGCACGCAGTTGGTATGTGCTCACATAGACAAGAAAGTGGCTATAGGAAAGTCATGCCTAAGTTTTTCTCCCATATGTACAACCATAATAAAGCTATACCTCCTGATAAACTTGATAAGGTGCCACAAAAAAATTTACTTCGAGATTCATGAGGCAAGAAAAGCTTTGCATTCTTGAAACTCGTGAACAAACAAGATGGCTCCACAGGAAAGAAAAGTGTGTTATGCAAGGTGGCTATATAAAAAAATTATAAATACAATATAGTGTAAGGTATGTTCAAAGGATTTTTTATTAGTTCATGTAGGGTCTTAACTTAAGTAATATTGTGCCTAATGTCTCCAAGAGAGGACCAATCGAAGAACAGAAAACTCACAACATAGGGGATGCAGTGTGTCACATCAAACCATTAAGAGGAATATAATATGCTAAGAGAGATCACACTCTTGAAGGAAATCACGCCCAATGTAACCAGAAAGTGAAAGACACATCACATGAAGTAATAATACCTCACAATGAAACATGAAATGCAAAACAATAATTCCAATGTATGCCCCCACTTTAAATAAATTACTAAACACCATGTTGTGAGCAATTACTTTAATGTAGCAAATGATCAATGCTAACAATATAGAGGACATGAGAGCTTATTTGGAAATCCCTGTGCCAAGTCATACATTTCCAAACAAAGCTACATCATGAAAAGGAGTTTCCTACAAAATAAAATACCAAAATCACATAAGGGATCCATGAATTCAGGGTCAGTATGTCTTTGCTATAATTTTTTTAGGGAGTTTGTAACTATCACCATTCTCAAAATACTCATGGAACAAGAAGAATGAAACAAAGATATTAAAGAAAAAGAAAAACCTTTATGTTCAACATGGAAGAGACATAAATTTCTTGACGCCTTGCATCATCCCCAAAAGGAAAACACAAGAAAAATGAAAAGATAAATGTGTACCTACATAGAGAATAATGTAGGTACATATAGTGGAATGCGCAGAAAAAGAGAGAGATACATCAAATGAAACATCATGAGGGATCACATTACGCACATTCAATCACATAAAAGAAACATGGAAAAGAAAATAAAAGACAAGACTAGTAAGGAACATGTGAGTCAACCTATTAGCAGATCATTTGCATCCCAATCTTGTTTATTGTATACAAAAGGAAAAAAACTAGCCAAAGGGACAACAACAAGTGTCGAACTAGGAAAAGGCTATCTAATTCTTTCCCCCACTATGTGCAGGAAAAGGATGAGTTGAGATGAATGATGATATGCCACTCCTTGAAAGAAGGAAATGATTTGCAATGAATGTACAACATGCAATAGTGAGTATGCTATATGATCCTACAACTATTGCATGGAAAGGAGCAACACCTATTGTTATTGATGCATATCTAGTGAAAAATTCCTACATGTAGTATCTATCAATTTAGGATGCACCAAACCTAAAGTTGTCTTAGAAGAATCCTTTGTAAGAGTGTTGATGTTGAGTGAAGTTTTTTTTTTTTTTTTTAATTTCTTTCGAAGGACAATAACCAGGACCAATAGTTGTTTCTTGCAGGTGAGACTCTATAGGGACTCAGATGCTATGTTCTCTAGCACCACATCCTTTTCCACTATACCCATTTGTTTCATAAGTTCATAACCTCTTCCATAAATCTTTTTCATTTCTTTCAAATTGAGCAGTTGTTCAACTTTATCAAAGTTTCTCGTGTATTTTTTCTTTTCTTCTAAAGTGGTTTAAGTGGATGTTTTTGAATTTTGTATTGAAATTATCTATTTCTCTTTTCCCTTTTTCAGAATCTTTGTTTATGATCTTGTCTTCACCAATGAATGTAGGTATGAAATCAAAGGAACTGAAAGCATCTTTGAATACCTTTGTGACTTCTTCAATATGCTTTTATTTTTCTTTCTCGACATGCAAACAACTTTCAGGTTAAGGGTCAACCTTGATTCTATAGACTTTGTTATATATATGATAAATGGTATTGTAATTCAGTTGTTGTGAAACATTATCATTATCAAGTTTTATTTTAGGTGATTCTAATATAGGCACAAGTTTATTTTAAAATTTTGGTTGTTGTGAGGGTGGATAAATGATAAGTTCATCCATTGGATATTGCTTCAAGGGATATCTAATGTGCATAACATCAAAAATATTGTCCTTATTTTCATGATCTATTAGTGAAGGGGAGTCTAATTTCACTTCATCATCTTCATTGAATGCAACACATCACTATTATTTAAAATATGTTCCAATGTTATCATTTTATTCCACCTTGATATCTTCCCTAGTAGGAGAGTTTTTAGTAGAGAAACAAACTAGATGTTCATGCCATTCAATGGTTGGTTCTTCTAAAATGACTTCATCATAATGGAGCTATCAATGGTTGTATTTTCTTGCTTATCAATGATGTAATTCTCTTGTTCAATAATATTTTCCCTAGGGGAAGAGAGATAAATAGGATTCTCACAACTTTCATTGGTTTGATCCTCTGAGACCAAAATATCTTGATCACAACTAGGAGAGATATTAGGAGAGGGAAAAATATGTGTTAAGGTTTTCCATGATTTCATCATTTTTTATCTAAGGTCTCATTCTCTTGTGTGATAATATCTACCCTAGTAGGAGAGCTTTCAAGAGGTTCATAACATTCCATAATTATATTTTGTAAAGTAACTTCATCACAAAAAGGGGAGGCATCAAGAGAAAGATAACTACGATTTTCTTGTTTACTAATGATTGGATCCTTTTGTTAAAATAAACCCTTCCAAATGTTAGGGACATTAGAAATGATAGAAATAATGCTATAATTCTCAATCATTGGATCTCTTAATACCCAACATATCCTCTTCACAAATGTGTTTTTCATGATTTTTCATGATTATATCCTCTTTCATCAAAGCATTCTCACAAGTAGGGGAGGTGTTAAGAAATGTTTCAATGATATTTTCTTCTTATTTCCTAATATCTTCCCATAGGGGAGGAGAAGAGGGACAATCAAGACACTCAATGATTGTATCTTCTTTCACCAAGATACCTTCATCACTAGTAGGAGAGGTATCAGGAGAAGAACAATTATGATTGTTATGATTGTCTACGCTTGCATCCTCTTGTGTTATGACATTCTTAAAAATCTGATAGATACTAGGAGGGTATCCAACATGCTTATCAAAGATTTTATTTTGTTTTCCTAGATTATACTCATGAGTAGGGAAAATAGAATCATACAAGCCATGTGATACTCTATGAACACTAAATGATTGAAAAGAAAACATGCTAACATGAAAAAGTAAGCTATCTAAATTATTCATTATTCCTAAAATGTAAACAAATGTCCTACAGATATGATATTTTAATACTAAAATGATTTTTGAAATGCTTTAAAAATGACTACACTACATGCATGATTTGACCTAGATACATAAAATAGAAGTTTTTGAAACTTTCCAGAATGACACTATAGGCTACCAACAAGCCTAAGAAGTGTATAAATGAGGTTTTCAATGTTGTAAATAGTAGTTTTAGGTCTGATCTAGGACTAAATCATCCAAAGGGGTGTATGAGTCTTGGTTATGGTTTTTCAAGGGTTCAAATGTTGCAAAACAGTCCACACAGAATACCCAGAAATCAGGTAAAACATGTATTGGGACTAAATCACCCAAAGGGGTGTATGAGCCCTAGATGAGGGTTTTAACACTAATTTCATTAAATTCTAAGTGAATGTTAGGTTTTTTGGTTTGAATGTTGTCTAGACTATGTGTAATTAAATATTTCAAGTGAAATTCAATGTTGCAAGATGCAAAAATGCAACCTATATTCACTTCCACTGATTCAAGATTTAGAAACCCTAGATGTTAATTAACTAATGCAAGACCTAATGCAAAGTTAATATAAGCTAGATCTAGGACTATGATGTAATCCAAATTTAAAAATAAGGTGTCCAAAGGCTAGGTTCACCAAAATGTAATGAAGAAAATAGTGTTCTATCTTTTGGGAGATGGAAATAAAGGGGGATTAGGGTCCCTCTACCTATTTCCCTCAAGTTTTATTAAAGGAAACCCTAGAGATCTTAGTCTCAGTATGGAATTAGGAAAATAGATCTATAATAGGGTGTCCTAAGACCAAAAATGTAAATGTTATGCAACACTTAAGTAAATGACCTAGAAATGAAATCAAATTAGAAGAGTAAATTGAGATAGTACAAAGGTGTATTTGGAAAAATAAAGAGGAATAAAACAAGGTCTAAATTCCTAAAATTTTGAATTTGAATGCACACTAGGACTTATACACTAGTAGGGGTGATTTAGTCCCAATTTAGGGTTTCAAACTGGAATATGAATCTACAACTGCTAAACTGGCATCTACAGAAAATGCTTGAAATATAATATACTATGACTCATATGCCACAAGTGGTGATTTAGTCCCAATATAAAGGTTGATCTAAAACTTTGATATCCTCTAATGTTCTATTGTAGCTTCTCTCCTTTCAAATATGTGAGTTTGAAACACTGAATTGCAACTTGTAGGTGAATTTTCATGGTCTTACAAGTAAGGTGACAACTTTGACAACTTGATAACTTTTCTCTAATCTTTCTCTTCAATGAATCTTCAACCTAACTTTACATATCACATATCAAAGAGAGTGAAAAAAAAAATTGTTAGTGGATAGGGTTTTTCCTTGGTCAAACCCTGTTTTGGTAATCAAACGTTGAAATGAAATGAAATAGAATGGAGGAATGATGAATGAAAACATATTCAATGTTGCAACTCACCAAACCCTTGAATAGAAGGCTAAAATCTTGTATGTAATGGCTAACATGAATTTTGATCTTGAATCTTTCTTGAAGGCTATGAATCTTGACTTGAATGCTTGCTTGAATCATAAAATCCCACATCACAAATATTAGCTCAAAAAAAACATGATGTATGATAACTTTGACATGATACTTGAATATTGCTCAAAATTCTTGATAATCACTCTAGAATTTTCTTGAATGCTCTATAATGCTCTCACTTGAATTGCTAGATGACTTGTAAACATACTAGGAGAATATTGTGAAATAACCTTGTATTTATACTTGTTTATGCCAAATTTCTCAAAATTACATCACTATAAGTCAACATCAGATTTTGGAGAATAAAATCCCACCAAGAATTTGAATTTAAAATAGGTCCAAGATAAGTGAGACTCATATGCTAGTTAGGGCATATGAGTCCTAATAGGTTAAGATTGGGACACAAATTTCAAGAAATTTTTAGTTTTATGTTAAATTCAGGTTTAGTCCCCAAAACTTAGGTGGGACCCATATGCCCAAGGTGGAGTATGAGTCCCAAATCAAAAAAATTGGGCTATACAAACCAAAACCATTAAATTAGGATTAATTATCTGATATATGTCAGGATCATCCTCATAAAGATGCATTAAATAGGGCTTGTGGATACAAAATAAGATCAAATAAAGCATATAGAATCCCAACTTTAGCAGGGATGGTCCAAAAATGTTTGAAAATGTAAAGGGATACATTTTTCTACACTACAAAATATATTAGCTACACTTTGTGTTAATGAAATTTGTAATTAACATGTTTCTAGATGATAAGATTGGAAAATTATTCATGGTGGGATTGAAAAACACGGTGATAAGCATGGTGGAGAAACACACATTACATGTATGGGTTCCATGCATGTTGGTGCATTTATGTAGAAAATTATGCTTAATAATTTGTCAAGATGGATGGAGCATTAGGGAATGGATATTATTGTAGTAGTAGGATTGGGAGCATATTATAATTTTATATCTTGAAGGGGTGTAAGAAGCATGATTAGAAAATGATTCAATAGAATATGAGTGGAATATTATGTAAGGTGGTCAATAAACATACTTAAGGAAGAATGGTTTTTATAGGTGATCCATTAATCAATTTATGGTAGCAAATATTACATGGAAGCCATACAGAGTTTTGTATGGTTGGGTAAATGAGGATATGTTTTATATAAGTTTTACATAAAAGTCATGTTATATCATTAAATGACATGATTAAATTATTGAGAGCTACATATCTCACAAGGTGATTCAATTTCTTTTTATAGCATATTCCTAACTCATTAAATGTGTAGGTGTAGGTGGTGAGAGATATTAGGAATTGGAGGACACAAGTGAATATGTTATAGATAATTAAAAATTGGATTATGGCAACACATCTAGTGGAATGAGAGAGGATATATGATATATGCACACATAATTAATAGACATGAACCTTTGTGGGTGGGCATCAAGCCCAAGTGGTTGATGATATTGAAACAATGAAAAATAAGGTTTATTAGAGGGGTGTTAACCAATTTAACATATAGAACTATTTCTCACTATTTATTAGGAAATGAGATCCACACAAAGAATTGACTTACAACCCTTAGATGAGTTGACTCAATGAGGGAAACTATTGATTCCCTTATCCTTGAGGAAAGGGGTTTCAACTTGAACAACATTTTTGGGGGAAAAACTAAAAAAATAGAAAATATACTCAATTATTCCCATTCAAACTTGAAACAAAAATTTAAAGGTCAACATTAAAAAAAATAGAAAACTTTCCACAGATCTAAGAAGAGTAGAAGATTGTTTACCAATCACCAAAAGGTATTTTTGGAAGGTTGTTGGAGACTCATTTTCCCATGGGTTAATGGGTGTTTTGTCAAGGATTTCAAAGAACTTTTAGGAGCCTCTAATGTTAATATGTAGCTTCTGTTTGATTTGGGTTTCAATGCTAAAAAGTAATAAATAAGATCTATAAGTGAGTTTTAATGAATTGATGATAAGTTTGACAACTTTTGCAAAATTTGATAACTTTTCCAATCTTTCACTTCAAAAGATCTTCAATCCTTCTTCAACCTAAATTTTTTGACACAAACACAAGAGGGAAGAATTGTTTTTTTTTTGGTGAATGGGGTTTTTCCTTGGTCAAATGATGTTTGGGTAATTAAATATTGAATTGAAATAATGAAATTTGAAAGGAATGATGAATGAACAAGTGTTATGTTGCAACTCACCAAATCCTCAAATGAACCTTTAGAAATATGCATTACTGATCTTGATATTGCTTGAAATGGATTCAATGGATGTGGATTTTTTTGCTTGAAATATAGCTTGAATACCTTCTTGAATGGTTTCCCCCAAATTGAAATCCCAAAATAACACACAAGGGATCCACAAATTTGAGTTCAACATATGTTTTTGCTAAAATGATATTATAGAGCTCGAAAATGTCATCATCCCCTAAATAACTCATGGAATTTGAAGAATGAAACATGGAGAGTGAAAACAACGTAAATACTTTTGGTCAACATGGAAGAGATCTAAATGTCTCGATGCCTTACATCATACTAAAAAGATAAAAACAAGACAAAATAAAAAATAAAGTTTTACAACAAATAGAAGAATGTAGGTACAAATAGAGGAATGAAAATAAAGAAATGTCAAATAGAATGATATGGGGGATTAAATTATGAACATAAAATCAAACAAAAGAACATGAAAAGAAAAATACTAGTAAGGCACATGCGATTCAACCTATAGCAAGTCATCCACATCCCAATCTTGTTCATCATATACAAAAGGTAGATAACTTTCCAAAGGAACAACAAGTGTTGTACTAGGAACATCACTAGGTTTAACACATGGTGAGTCACTCATTTTAGGAGGATCATGGTAGTTGTTATCATTTAAGCTCATAGAAGAGGAAAACAATGAATTCAGCTCATTATGCACTTCTTCATCAATTTTAGTGGTCTCATCATCATCATCATCCAAGTTAATCAAAATGGGGGGTCTTATGATAATATCCATGGAAGGTGCTTGTTCTTGTTGTTTTGTAGATATAGATGTTTCATGTTGCAGAGAATGTGTGGAAACATCATGCATTGCTTGAGTTGTTGTTTCACTTTGAGTTGTTGATTCATGTTTTTGATAAGATAAAAAATATTTATAGGGTGTTGTACCCTTTACACATCAAGCCTAAGGGTCCAAAGAGGATCAAGTCCATAGAACATAAAAAAAACCACCAAGAAAAAAACACAGTAATAGCAAACAAACCACTGACAAAAGAACAACCCAAAAAAAAAGACACATCAATAGAAGACTAGCTAGCATTCTCCCAATTTTGAGAACAGAGGCAAACATCCTCCCAAACCCAGTTGGGGCCTTCCTCCATATCCTTCTTATCCATTTCATCCTTTAGAATAGTAGAAAGGGTGTTAGTTGTACGGTGGACCAGCTTGACCATGAACCAAGCTAGACTAGTGAACTTCTTCTTGAGCTTCTCCACCCACTCCAGCAGCATATAGTAATCCTCCCCTTTTTCCATATTCTTTGTTATGTCTTCCTGCTCCATTGCCTGGGGTTCAGAGGACCGTGAAGTCAAATTATCCTTTAGAATTTTGCTGAGGTTAGAAAAGTGGCTAGGCCCTTCAACAAATTCCTCTTCCTATTCCTTTGTATCTTCCTCATTCTGATTGCCCTTGTTGGCCGACCACTCATCAGTAGAAATTTCATTAATCTGCACCTTCTTGCTATATTTTTCCAATCTGCCAAGATCTCCTAATGCTATTATTTTCAACCCCTATCTCCACCATTGTAGCAACCACAATATCCCCCTTGGAGTTTCTTCCCACCACATTCTTTTAGTTGCAGTCAGTGACTGGCAGCTCTACCAGACCTTTTCCTTCTTCTATCACTTTTTCTTGGCTATAGGTTTGCTAATAGACTTGCCAAGGGCTGATTTGAGCTCACAGAGCCTAGCCACAAAATTCAATTGAGCAAGCCCCACACTCCCCATTTTTTCCTTGGAAAGTGGTTTAGGCTTGGGGGCTTCAATATTCCCTAGAGGGGTTTTCCTTTTGGGTCTCGTAGACTCAGCCAAAGAGATATTAGTCTGAGTAGGGGGTTTTATTTCTGCAATATGGATAGCATAAATGGATTTGGATAGGTAGAGAGTGAGGTTAAAATGATAAAGCCTCAAGATGACACCTTCGTGGAGAGATAGGGGAGGAGAATCCTTAGGGTTTTGGGTAGCAGAGTCTAAGCATTTCTTAATGGAGCTTTCCAAATTAGCGAGTAAGAAAAATGGGAAGCTCAAAAAAAATTTATGGTGGAGGTAATTTGAAAGAGGAAAATGATAATAATACAAAGTTTTATATCTACCCTTTAAAGTGTCATACTTCATGAGAGTGAGATAGACCTATTCCTATGGCCAAGGGAAAGCTTCTCTTTCAAATCCAAACTAGGAGTGGACAGGTTTTTCATTCCCTTTAAAGAAGGCATTAAGGAATTCATTGTCCTAAGCCTTGGTGTGCTTAGGATACTTCTTCCTAGTATAGGAGAGCCCCATCACCTGAGCAATCACCTCCTGATTGACCTTAAAGGAAATTCTACCCAACGCAACCCTTCTATCTTTCCAAGAGCTCATGAATGTGTCAACATCCTCATATCATGACCAACCAAGCATTACATTAAAGGTGGTAGACTTCCTTCAACACAAATGTGCCAAACCAGTGGGTCCCTATGAAATTCCCCACAATTTTCTAGCTTCATCCTCACCCTATCGCCACCCATTTCACTACCCTTCACCCTACAAAACTAGGAAACTTGTGAGAGCAAAAGATTAATTTTTTTTAATTTGAGAAGTCACCCAAACACTTCTTCTTTTAATCCAACCAAGAAGGCTTTGGGAAATCAAGATGGTATGCAAGACACATGCTTCAGGAGTTAAATCCTAAAAGGTAATCTCTGCGAGCCCATTAATGAAAATATTTAAACACCTACGGCCAAGTTTATGAAAAATGATGATATTAGGAGGTTTTCCTTCCACATTTCCATAACAAGTACTGATGATGGTTGGCCATGGGGCCAAATTTAGACTTCCCTAAATATCTACCAAAAAAATTAGGAGCTTCTTAGCAGAGTTGATAAGACAAGGCAAGAGCTTCACATCATAATTATTAGTCACATCAAATTTGAATTTGGAATTCCTAAAGGATATGCAAAGGCTAAGACAATACCACAAATAAAGATTGTGTAAAGCCTGACCCAACTTGGTCGATACCCCATTGTACTTCCCATTACTCCTCATAATTAGCTCTGTAATTTCTATCTCCACCCCAATATTCAAATTATGCCATAGATTAAACACCTCAGCATCCATCTTCATCGACATCACCCAAAAGGAAAATATGTGGACCACCCAATAAACCATGATGAACATAAGATTAGATGTCATCATGATAAACAAAATTCCCTTGCTCCTTGAGGATGATACCTTTTATTCCCAGTGGTAGGTTCCCCATATTCCTCCAACACTTAGAATCTCTCCAATGGGAGTCAAGATTTGAGAGGGTATCAACAACTTGATTACCCTTCCTATAAATGTGAGTAACAATCTTCATATCCGACTTTGACACCAAAAGGTTTATGTCTAACAAGATATCCCTAGTACTCCATCCTAATAATCTACCCAAATTAATAGAGTCAACCATCAACTTAGAATCCCCTTCTATGTGTAGTTTATTTATCCCCATAGTGATAGCTAACTAGATGCCCTTCAACAGTTCCCTTTCTTCTATAGTCATGGAGGTCTGGATCCCTATACCCCCTAAGTAACCATCCACAAAGTTTCCCCTAAAATCCCTGATAATACCTCCTATGCTTTCCCTACCCGGGTTTCCTTTGGAAGCACCATAAAAATTGAGTTTATGCTAACCACAATTTGGGGGCTTCCAAATAGTTTCTCGTCTAGCCTGGGACTAAGAGCTGTCAAAGGATTTGACTTCAATATTTTGGTTCCAAGCTTTAGATATTTTAATTTCCCAATCAATAGGAGCTTTGTCTAGGGATTTCCCATTGAAAATCGAAATATTTTTAGAAATTAACCTTATCCCTATACAAAATACCTCCTTAGGACTCATCTCAATATTTCTAAATATCTAGTTGCTCAACTCTTTTTGTAAGCACCAACAGATAATGGGGGGGACCTAGTTCCAAATCTCTCTAGGTAAGGGGTGATGGAAAGGTCCAGACCAGCTCAAGATAAAGGATTTGATGTCCTTACACATAGTCCATTGAGTACCGAATCTATCCAAAGCAAGCTCCCAAACACCAATAGCAAACAGGTAGTGCAAAAGTAAGTGATCCACATATTATTCATTACATTTGTGCATCCAACACCTGTTAGGGATCTAAAATCCCCATTTCCTTAGGTTATCCTAAGTCAGGATCTTGTTATGGCATGTTGTCCATGAGAATAATTTTATTTTTTAGAATCATGTGCCTATTCAAAACTTGTTTCCAGGGTCCATGCTCAATACCCTAAACTGATAGAAGATTGTAAGCTATTTTGACTGAAATATTATCGTGCTTGTCATTAGTCGAGTAGAATTCATCCTTTATATTGGATAAAGTTAATCTCATAAGGGAGAGTAAGTCCTGTAGAGACTTAGCTAGAGTTAGCAACTCAAGAGACAAAGGACAACAAAGAAGTAGGTCTTTCCACCTCCTAGCCCCTAGTTGGCCAAGGAGGTAGTCACTAATGTACATATTGAAGAAGAGTGGTGTCATTCTCATAAGATACTTGAAGTGCGAGTGTGAGAGGGGGGTGTCTAACAATCAAGGGTCTTCCTATAATATAATGTTATTACAATTCCCAAGCTTCCATTTCATCCCAGTCATCAACAACCCCTACATTTTGCAAATGTTCTTCCATGTTAAAGATCCCGATGGGTGATCATTAGAGAGGCACTTAATCATAGTTCTATTGTGGATATACTTAGCATTCATAATATTGCACTAGTCCTTTGTATTCCTCAGATAGTCCCAACCAACCTTAGCAAGTAGGGCCTTATTGGCGCATAGGATATTCCTTATTGCAAGCCCACCTCAAGATTTAGGCTTATAGACTTTTTCCCAGCTAACCAGAGCAAACTTTTTCTTTTCCTTAGTCCCAGACTAGAAAATTTTCCTTTTAATTTTTTCAAACTTCTCAACAATATATCAAAGAATCTTAAAGATAGAGAAGTAAACAGGGATCCCTTGAAGGGCTACAAATAGAAGTTGCAGTTTTCTAGCATGACTGAGGATGGAGCCTTTCCACCCTACCAATTTTCTTTGAATCCTTTCAAGAACTGTGTTCCAAAAGGTAGAAGTGATTTCCTTAACAGTAAGGGGTAACCCTAGATACACCAACGTGAAAGAGACACTCATAAAAAAAAGGACAACAATGAAAAAATCTTATAGAGCAGGAGTGTTATTGAAGAATTAAATCATGCTTTTGTTATGATTTATACATTGGACGGAGCAAGCAACATAGTTATTAAGACAACTTTTCCATTTCTTGGCTCCAACCATAGAGGCCATCCCAAATAGAATCATATCATTAATGAACTGTTGGATAATAGTAGGTTCCAAGGAAGAGACAGGTTTGACCCACTTTATAGACCCCTCTGATAGTAGTTTAGATATGTTCCTACTCAAGACCTCTGCAACCATGATAAATAAATAGGGTGAGAGGGGGTGACCTTGTCTGATACCTCTCCCATATTTGAAGAAGCCAAAGGGGGTCCCATTAACCAACATCAAGTACCTTACTATGGTAATGCATTCCATCAAGAGGTTGACCACCCCATGGTCAAAACCAAACTTAGCTAGGACTTTGGGGATAAAGTCCCATATCACGTTATCATTTGCTTTTATATTATCCAATTTGAGGGACAGACTGGCATTATTGTGTTTGTCCATGGAATAGAGAATTTCATGTGTAGTTATGGTAGCATCCAAAATATGATGACCGGGAACAAAACCTTTTTGGATAGGGATAATTATTTTTTCTAGGAGGGGTTTAAGGTGGTTCACCAAGAATTTAGAGAACATCTTGTAAATGGTATTGCAAAGGCTAATGGGCCTACAATCAGTCATTAAATGGGGTTTGATGACAACCTAGGGAACCAGGGAAATAAAGGTGTGGCTAAGTTGTTTGAGAATCTTACAAGATTTGAAGAAATCCCTAGCAGCCAAAACAAGGTCCTCATCTACAATCTCCCAAAATATCTAAAAGAAAGTAGGTGAAAAACCATTCGGGCTAGGCACCTTATAGGAAACCATACTGAAAGTATCCAGACAAACTTCTTCAAGAGTTGCAAAACAAAGGATTTTGTAATAATCATCCTAGGTTGTAATAGCCCAATTGTGGGAGCTATTTATCCCTCACACATTCTAGGACATGGCCTTCATTTTTGACCTGTGCCATAGAAAAATGGCCCCTTTTCATTTTCATGGCCTTTTAGGTCTTGTTTCATGGTGTTTGTCTATTTTTCTATGATTATATGTTGTAACATGGCTCGATCATGCTTATCTAGGTACTAAAATTCAAATAATGACTTCTTGTGAATGTGTTGTGAAGTGTTGTAAGACATTTCTACACTCTTCTAGACTCTATTAAATACAATTCACCTAAAAATCACCTTTTTATTCATAAACAAGTCCTATTTTGAAGTGTTGTAAAGTATTGTAACAAGCTTTCATGCTTTTCTAGGCACATTTTCACTATTTATCCCTTTCTCATGCTTTATTTGTCCCTTTATGCTCTCATATGCTTAATTAAGTGTATTTTTTTGTATTATCCCAACAAACAACATTAAATACAACATAATTCCTGTCACACATTTTTAGGTCCTAGGTGGGACCTATTCACCATGGGTGGCAAATAAGTCCCCCTTGGCTCCAAATTCAAAAATTTTAAAATTTTCTTTCAAGATTTTATTCAAAAAAACTTCATGTCAACCTTTGATGAGGTATGAATGGGTAACTAAGGCACAAGTGTGTATAAATAAGCGATTTTCACCTCATTTCAACCCCCATTCATCAAGTTCACTTATTCACCTATTCATTCAAGTATTTTACAACATCTTTTCAAGCACTATTCAGGCACTTTGAAGCAGTCATTGACATTACTTCAGACTTGCATCATCAAGGGTTTGGTAAGTTGATAGCATTTGCATGTTGTTGGTTTCTCATTCCTTTGCATTTCATTATTTTATTAAGGGTTTTATTACCAAAAGTGGGATTTGACCAAGGCAAACCCCTATTCACTAACCCTCAACCATTTTTCCCCTATTGCACGTTTGTTGCAACCCTTTGTGTGCAGATTTAACAAGCTTTTTGGTGTTTAAGATTGGTTTACAAGTCAACTAGATGATTCAAGTCAACTCAAGTCTATTTCAAGCTTGAAGAAGGTTTTTTGTCCATTTCCTATAGAATTGACTTCAGCAACCTGACAAGAAGTGATTTCCAGATCTGGTGTTGCAGAGTTGTCTCCTATTTTTTTAGAAATTTGGGAGAGGACTGATTGTCCCACCTTAGGAGTGAAAATCTAAATTTCGTCAAATTCTAGATCCCGACAGAAATAAACTTGTTTTCGAGAGTTTTTCACCAAGAGGAGGATTGATTCGCCACCCTGGGCGAATGAGTCCCACTGTGAAAAATCAGTGATTTTAGCCAGCATTCACAACATTCTAGATTCATCATACTTCACCCAGGTGCACTTTGATTTAACTCATCTTATTTTGTTCTACATATTTTCTTCGTTTACTTCATCATTTGCATATCACAATGTGTTTTCAAACATAGGTTTCATTTCACTTTTGCATTCATTTTAGTTCATTTAGACCAGTCAATTGCATTTAGTTTACTTCATTTGCATTAGAAAACATTGCATATAACATAATTTGAATGAACCATTAGCATTTTTGCTCCTATCTCTCTCCTTTTAAGTGAAAAACCCTAGAAGAGCAAGAGTAGCCCATAGGGGCCAAAAATCAATGGTTTGTGACCCTTCTTTAAGGATAGTTCCAATTTCTTTTGTTTACCAATGGCTATCTCTTTCACTATATCTCTTTTCCTAGTCTATCACTGGTTGGGCCTTCCAAGTTTAGAGTCACTTCCCATATCCACTTTCCTTTGTTTCCACTTCTTCTTTGGGGTTGACCGGAATTCCTCCTCCGATGTTTTTTATTGAGTCAAACAAAAAAAATCCATTTTAACCATCTCATCTTTAACTTTTCAATCCTCTCCTTCCATGACTTTTCCTTCTTCACCCCCAAACAATATTAACCCAATTGTCAAGTTAGTCACTTCTTCCTTCAAAGAGTCACCATTTTCACCATCTTCCCACAACACCTGACTAGGGGAAGGATCATGAGCCCCCAAAACCCCACAACTAGGATCATAGGCAGTGGGGACTAGAACTGAGTCCTCAAAGGAGGAATTCACCCCAATAGTAGGGTTAGATTCGACCTGGGAGCCAACCAACTTGGGAGAGCCAGACTTGGCCAGGGAGCCAACAATATTCAAGATGTCCTCTTCAAAAGGGTAGTGGTCATCAACAGTAGATTCACTAAGGTTAGGAACATGTTTTAAAGTATATTTTCATTTTGTGATTAGGTGGTGAGGTTTAGCAAATTTTTGGCAGTAAATAACAACGTTCTCATAACATACTTGTTCATTCTGGGAACCAAACTTAGAACAAAGCTTCACTGAAGTAGGTAGAGATTTATGCACTTCGATATTAACAAAAAAAAGGGAAAAAACTAACTTGGATTTGGAATTGGTAATGGAGTACAAAGTGATGAAATGGCCCAAGGAGTCCCCAATATATTTGAATATGGTATCATCCTAGTATTCTAGAGGAATACTAGTTAGGCGGACCCAAACCAGTGTTGATTTGTTGAGATCCACTACAAGGTCGAACCCCAACTTCCATTGGCACAAGGCCAGACTATTCTTTCCATAAACCCAAGGTCCCAAAGAGAGGACTGAGATCAAGTCCTCTAAATTTGTGAACTTGAGAAGGAAAAGCCCACCCACCATAGCACAAATAGCCACACTTCCTTTGAGGTGACATTTGGCCACAACCCATCTCTTGGCCATATCCACTATGGGGTGAAAAGAGAGAAGACCCACCACTGCATTTTCCATCAAGGAGACAATCCTATCACTAATTGTATTAGGGATAGAAAATTCAGTGCTCATAGTAGTAATCTATTCTTCAGGGCGAGGAGAGGGGTCCTTATAATTTTGACTACCATTAGTCAGCACATCCTTCCAACCTTTAACTTCTCCTGATACAACGACCATCGAAACTTTCCCAACAGGTAAAAATTGAATCATGGGTGATCCGAGCTGACCTAGAATCATGGTAGCACCAAAAATAGACAAGCTAGGAGTTCCCCTCAAGGGACATGAGCCCGCATGCATCTGGGAAAGGATCATATCATGGGAGGACAAGAGGGGACTATGGGGTACCCCCAAGGTAGAGTCTACCATGTGCGTATCCAGTTCTAACATAGGTGGAGGAGAGAGAAGCGATAATTTTTTTGACTAGTCTTAAAATTTGATTCATTTTTTTTTTATACAAAATGAGAAATAGCATGACATCTACACCTACAATCTCTAGTATTTCTATTTCTTTTTGTTTGGTTTTCAAGTTATGATCATGTTTCTTCCCACAAGGGAGGAACAAAAGGAACCATGGGAGGCTCTTTAATCACTTTCTCTTTAACTTTATAAACTTGTTTGATTTTACAAGGCACAATGGGACTTATTTGGTTATCTCGTGGTCTCTTATAGGAAATATGTGAAGGATTTTCTATGTTTTGGTCTTGGTTACTTGGAAGGGATTTTGGTTCAATCATGGTTTCATCAAGGATAGGAGGCTCAATTGTGGGTTGAACCATATTGCTGAGGGATAACTCTACTATGCCCTTTGCTTTAAAATTTTGATAAGATTTGAAAATGAATTCCTCATGAGGCCTACTAGGTTCCATTGGTTTGGGCCAAAATAAAGAAAATTATAAATTCCCATAAGAAGACACAAGATTAAAGCCACTATGGTGCATAGTAAAGATCTCTTTTCCAAATGGAAACTTTAAACATTTATGCCCTACCAATGGGATAAAATTCATGAAGTGAAGAAATGCGTAGCATAACTTAACATGAAATTGATCCAACTTAAGGATGATGGAGAATGGGACATTCAATCTTTTCGGTCCAACTTGTAAAGGAAGAGTTATTGAACCTATCGTAGGGCAAGAAAAACCATTATGTATTTTGATCCATGTTTTTTGTTGTTAATAAGTATCTTGAAAAAGTTCATGCACAAATAAGAATTCTTCAGTGATCACATTCTCTACAAAAAAAAATGATTAATATCCCATTAGTAGGCTTGTCATTGATTCTTTTAGAAATGTAAAGAGGACCATTAGGTGCATGCTTAAGTATGTCATTTTGCGAGAAATAAATGTAAAGGGACATATTGGTGAGGCCCTTATGAGTTTGAACTTCAATGATTTCAATCATACATTCCATAGGGTTCACCTTATTATTACTCAAGTTGCCATTATTCTTGTCAACATTCATGAAATTATTCTTATTTTCACTAGATTTGATCAAGGAGATATGATTTGGCATAGGATTGGTAAAGATTTTCAAATTTTGGTTCTAAAGGAGGGGCTACAAAATTATTTCCTTGATCATTAACACCACCAATTTGAATGTGATTAGAATCAATGAGGTCTTGCACAATATTTTTATGATGCTTGTAATGTTTCATATCATGTTCATTTTTTTGGTGATAATGGCTAAAGGAATTTTGTCTATAGTTTGGAGGCAAAGTCTTAGTAGGATAAGAATCTCTAACGAGAGGTAAGGATTTAATTAAGTTCTTGTTTAAGTGTTGCAACATTATGGAATGAATGGTATTAGGTAGAGGGGTAAATTATCTATTCCTCTCCCCAAACATATATGGATTTGGTGTCTTTATAGTATCCACTTGGGTGTCTACATGTTGAGTTGGTTGAGGGTAATTGAGTTGTATAAAGCCCTTATTTGGTTTCTTAAATGGTTGGTAGTTGGTTTGAGGCATGGATTTTGGATTATTTGGATGGTTAGAGGGAGTTTTTATTTCACGACTACTAACTGAATTTTGTTAATCATGAAGGGTTATACAAAATTTTTTGGAGGGAAATTTCATCATCCCAATCTTATCTTGAAGCTTATTTTTTAAATTCTTAATGAACATTCACTAAAGATCAGGATTAGGATGGGGTTTATTAGAGGGGGGTTCACCAATTTAACATATGGAATTATTTCTCATTATTTCATTAGGAAATGAGATCCACACAAATAATTTACTTACAACCCTTGGGTGAGTCAACTCAATGAGGGAATCTATTGATTTCCTTATGCTTGAAGATGGGGATTTCATCCTAAACAACACTTTTGGGAGAAATACTAAAATTATAAAATCTACTCAATTATGCCCATTCAAACTTGAAACATCAATTTAAAGTTCAATATTAAAAGAAAAAAAAACTTTCCACAGATCTGAGAAGAGTATAACATTGTTTACCAGTCACCAAAATGCAGTTTCTAGAGGCTATCTCAGACTCATTGCCCATGGTTGAATGTGTCTTTTTTCAAGGATTTCAAAAAAAGTTCAAGAGCCTATGATGTTAATATATAACTTCTATTTGATCTGGGTTTTAGTGTCAGAAAGTTAGAATTTGGATATGTAGGTGAGTTTCAGTGAATTGATGACAAGTTTAACAACTTTTGCAACTTTGACAACTTTTCCAATCTTTCACTTCAAAAGATATTCAATCCTTCTTTAACCTATTATTTTCAACACAAAAAAAGGAGGGAAAAATTATTTGGTTTTGTTGAATGAGGTTTTTCCTTGTTCAAACCTTGTTTGGGTAATTAAACCTAGAATTGAAATAATGAAATGTGAAATGAATGATGAATGATGAATGAACAAGTGTTAGGTTGCAACTCACAAAACCATTGAATGAACCTTTTGAAATATGCAATATTGATCTTGACCTTGCATTAAATGGATTCAATGGTTGTGGATCTTGATGCTTGAAATATGACTTGAATGCTTGTTTGAATCTTTGAAACCTAGATCACAAAGTTAGCTCCATAAAAATGCATGATGCTTAATACTTTGACATGATGTTTGAGATCTTGAATGCTACAAATATGCTTGATAAATTTTCTCTTGAATGCTCTTGACAATAATATATTCTCATATAAAATTTCACCTCTTGCTAGATTTTTTGAATTGATAAAATAACCTTCCTTTTATAGATATGTATCCTTAATTTCTCATAAATTTAAAATTACAAGCCAACATCAAAATATGAATTTAGAGACATTAAAATACCACCAAAAACATAATTTAAATTTAGCTTCAAAGGTGGGTGAATGGGTCCTAGGTCCCTATTCTTGGAACACACATTGTTTAAGGTAAAGTTTTATGTGTTGGCATTAATTATTGTTGGGTTTCCCCTTTTGAAAATGTAATTTATTAGGATTTTTGATGCAAAATAGGGCTTATTAAGGCATAATTAAGTCCAATTTAATGAAGAGGGCCCAAAAAAATTGTGAAAATGTAGAGGAGTACATTTTTCTACACTACATATATTGTATCATCTAGTTGCTAAGGATTTAAGGGTCATGACTTAGATAATTTTTGAGAGAAAAATAACATCATAAAAAGTAGGGAGGAGGGAATGCAATCGCACATTTGTTCCTAGTGGTGCTATTTGTAGTAGAACTTCCATGAGGAGATGATGAGGCAAATGATAGAGGGGATGTCAAGGATAGGTCTATGTAAAAGGTTCTTGCATTGGTAAAGGTAGCAGAAACTAGGCCACCAAGGTCACCATACATAAGGACTACCATAAAGGTCTCCTTTTATACAAATCTTATATAGGTGTAGGATTAGATTGATAATCTAGAGATAGAGTAGGATATTATTGAGGAAAAGAGAGACATATGATAAATTTTCTTAGATTTTTTACAAGTAAAGAGAATGGATAAGGTTAGATAAAGACCAAGAAAGAGGATGTTTATGCTCATAAGGAATGTCTAAATAATTATTAGATATGATGTGGGCCTTGAATGATGTAAATAATATGTTGCAATAGGAATAGAACTATTGATCATTGTATCAATATATGTTTTCCTAATAGTCTAGAGGGACCTCTAATTTCAAGAGTACTCAGTTTCTTAGTCAAGGGTGTCAATTATGTTATAGTCAATCAATAGGAAAAATAAATCACCGCCATCACTAGGGCCATTGACTAGATCAATTGGGGAGATGAATATAGTGGTAGTCATGCATGTCTAGTCACTTTGGATGAAAATTTATTTTTAAATTTTAATGTGTCATTTTATATCTTTGAGATGATGTACATACATTTGATGATGATATATTATTTTATTCAATGATTCATAGGTTATGTTATATGATGGATTCATGTATAGATATGTTATTATTTGTGACTATGATAATTATTAATGATAAATATATGTTTTATAATTTATGAATACATGGTTTTTGGAATTATAATGCATAGATAGATGGTTATGAATGCATATTTTAATTTGTATATTTTTTTTTTATGAAACATGTGGATGAAAATAAATGGTAGGAAACATAAAATTTCTTTACAAAATGATGTTAGAAAATCATGAAAATCATATAACAATAATAAAATAATTCTAATGAGTATGGATGATATGTCAGTTGATGCTATGCACCAAGATATTAAAAATCATGGTGATCATGTCTTGTGCATAAAGGAACCACTCAAAATCATGTAGCAAAATAAGAGGATGTCTCAACATTGTATTGTTTTGTTTAAGAACCTTGGTGGGATGTATTACAAATGACCAAAAATAAAGGATGAATGTAAATAAAATAATTCCCTAGTATACTATCTATATGTACAATGATATAAGGCTCTCGATAGCCCTAAGGAGGCATGATTCACATAAAAAGATAAGAAAATAATCAAATCTAATATTCAAAAGATTCAAAATAGTTAATTACCTCATGCTAAATTATTTGAAAATAGTCTAGATAATTATGATTTCTAATGTGGAGAATGATGTATCCTATAAATTTAAATATTGAGATGATACATATTAGGAATTGTACAATGATTGTAGTGTCCATTAATGTGCATTGATGGGCTAGGTAAGGTTTTTTTTTTGGAATTCGGCACTAGGGTGTGGCTAGGTATTTTTTGTTGTTGAATCATAGTATTTAAATGTGAATAAGGGTTTCAAATATATGTTATAGAAGAAGAAATAAAAAATTTATAAATTTGTGTGAATGAGTGGATGTTCAATGGGTATTTCCAAAATAGGATACAATGCACTGTTATTAGCTTTAACTAGGGGGAAGGGAATAATGGTGATGAAATAAGAAGATATGATTATTTTATGAGATGGTGCAAAGAGGATCTAGGAGATAATAGTGTATATATTTACACATGCTACTAAAAGGAAGGTATTTTCCTTAGTAATTATCCAAATTATAAGAGGGTGGTTTTTAGTAAACTATTAAACTTCTTTAATTGCCATGTAAGTTATTGAGGTACAGTATGTTCATAGGTTCTTTAATATTTTGACTACAAATGGTGGATAATGGATATTCTATTGGTATATACTTTGTAATGATGATATATGTTCCCAACTAACTAGGTTCAAATTTATCTTTCTTTTCATGGTATTAGTTGATGTTTCTATATTTTTTCTTTACAACAAGGTCACCAAATTCAGACTCTATAGTCTTGATCTTATTGTTGTATCTATGTTGAATTTAGTTTTAATAGTATTTTAAATAATTATATACATTGAGGAACCTATCATCAAGTAGGTCATACTCATATATATGCATAAATATATATTCATGGTTATCAATAATATCATTCAAAAAGATAAACAAGGATTTAATTTTAATCTCAATTTGAAAGATGGATTTTTATCCTATGTCTAGGTAGTATGTGGTAGCACCTATTAGTGTGTAGATATTTCTATGGTAGGCCCATAAGGTAAGGTTGAATTTCAAATCCCAATAATGGATAGCATCAATGGAAATATTCTTTAGGATTTTGATGGTCTAATTAGAGGCGTCTTAGTGACCATTACTTAAGTCATGTAACTCTTATTTTATTAAAGACTTCCCATTATGCTTGATAGTGGAAGAAGGGTTTCCATAAAATTAGGGGTATCAGGACATAATAACCTGGCCACAATAACCCTGGACACAATAACCCCATCATAATAGCCCAACGAAAAAATAACCCAAGGAAAAAATAACCCAGGGTCATAATAACCCATGGATAGAATAACCATGGTCAAAATAACCCATGGACAGAATAACCCATGTAATTTATAAATTTTGTTTTCCTTTCTCTATATTCTTACGAGGATATTTTTTCCATGGGTTATTCTGACCACGAGTTATTTTGGCTTGGGTTATTATGACCCTGGGTTATTTTGACCTTGGGTTATTGTGAGTGAGTTATTTTGTCCAGGGTTATTTTGGTCGGGTTATTATGTCTTGTAACCAAAATTCAGTGATGATGGAGGATAAATTTAGAAACTTTTTTTCCTAGTGGTGTATGTGATTGGAATTGCTTTCACACCATTGGTGAAATACATACTATTCGTAATGATAATATTTATTCCAATTGAAAAAATGGGTTAATATCAAAAAATAAGTGTACCAAAACTGGAAAATTAACAAGGCTTTATGATAGGATTTAATTCTTGAGACAATGAAGGAATGAGGTCACTAGCTTGTTGGTGAGCTATATATTTCTTAACATATTGACATGGATAATTCTCTATGGTTAATCAATATTATCCAATTTTGAAGAGCTTCTTATTTGTAAGGATAGCTAAAGTAGTGGAACAACTTCCTACACTAATCTTGAGAGGAGAATAATGTAAAAATTTGCAGATATTTTAGTTGTACAAAAACTTAAATAGAAATAAAATTAAATATTGTGCATATCACAACATAGTGATTTATGTGGGAAAACCCTTTCAAGACAAAAACCCCACACTCCAAAAGCTACCCAATATATTATTAAAATATCATAAAGATTACAATATGCTTCCACAACAAGGTTCTCATAGGAGTATCACCAACTAGAGATCCAAAGGAAACAAGATCACTATCAGACTTTCAAAATGCATCATAATACATAACTGTAATACAATTCCCTCATAAAATAGGGTTTCCTTCTAGGGAAATTCAAGCTAATAAAATATAAATTGTCAAATAGAAGACCTAATGATGAACGATCCATATTTACAATAATAAAATATAAATATTTTTTTCAATTCAGGGGCATTTCCCTTGAGCCCTTAGTGGGGTGCACTACCCTCTGCAACCCCCCATTATGGACATATCAATAATACCTTATATAATTGCAAGTTTGAAAAACATTTTCCCAACATATCTCCCACTTTTCGAACATAATCCAAATACAACGAGAGGGTCTATAAAAACTGTATCTTAATTATTGAGGCCAAAATGCCCATTGAGTCTAAACACCATCTAAACTTCTCTATTCTCATATGCTTAGTTAAAGAATTAAAAAAATCATCAATGTATCTACCTTAAATAACTTCACCCTACCATCTTCAACCATATCTCTAACAAAAGGATATTGTAGATCAATGTGCTTGGTCCTGACATGAAATGTTAGGTTCTTAGCAAGGCATATCACACTCTGACTATTACAATAAATTGTCACTGTACCTTTTTTATTCTAATATCTAAACACAAAATCTTAAGCCAAATGGATTTTTTACCAGCATGAGTAGCTACCATATACTCAGCTTCAATAGTAGACAAAGCAATCACAATGTATTGCTTACTCATCCAACTAATTGCACCATCAAATAAAGTAAACACATAAGCACTAGTGGAATGTTTGCTATCAACATCACCTACCTAGTATGAACCCACATAACCATGAATATCAAGAGAAATATCATATTTAATCATATTGCTATGATAAAACAAGGAATAATTTGAGGTACCACACAAATATCTAAAGAATCTTTTAACTACATCCTAATGAACTCTACTAGGATTAGAAATATATCTAGAAATAACTCCACTGCTTGGGAAATGTTTGGTCTTGTACAAAGCATAGCATACATAAAGATTCGAACTACACTCTGGTAAGGCATATTTCTCACATGTCTTCCATCTCTGATGGAGATGTTGAACAATCTAAAATAGATCTTTATTCTAGCTAAAATAGGAACACATAATGGTCTACAATATTGCATATCAAACCTCTATAAATTTAATTGACATACTTACTTTATCCAAGCCATAGCTTTCTTTTCACTATGTCTCTTTGAATTTCCAAGAATGTGTCTAACTACACCAAGGTCTTTCATTTCAAATTTAGTAGCTCAAGTTGAGATTTTAGTTCTGAAATCATATAGTTACCTCTACCAATAAATAATAGATCATCAACATATAATACAATAGGTAGGAAATAATCACCATCAGTTTTATAATAAACACAATGCTCTGATTTATAACGATCAAATCCCAAACTCAACACATATGTATCAAATTTCTAGTACCACATCATAGGACTCTATGTTAAGACATACAAAGATTTCTTCAATTTGCAAACCAATTTACTTTTACCATTTACCATGTATTACTTTGCTCGTTTCATATAAATATCTTCCCAAGAAACCATGAAGGAAACCAATTCTCAAATCCACTTTCTCAACCTCTAAATCATAAGCAGTAGCAATAGAAATAAAAAATCTAATGAATACCATTTTTGCAATAGGAGAAAATATCTCACCATAATCAACACCCTCAACTTGAGAATAATCTTTTGCAACCAACCTCGCTTTATACTTTTAAATACCTCCATCTAAACCAATTTATTTCTTAAAACCCCATTTGCAACCAAGAGGTTTTCATCCATCAAGAAATGGTGCAAGATCCCATGTATCATTCCTTTTCAAAGCTATCATTTCTTCATCCATAGAAATCTTCCAAGATTTTGCATCATTCATACCTAATGCCTCTTCTACTGATCTGGTTTCATCCATGTTAGTGTTCAAAGTAAAATACATCTCCAATCATCGGGTGAATACACTTCAGGTAGTTGTCTCTGCCTTGTAGACCTATGAACAAGCTAAGTTGGAGTTTCTTCCTCCTCTTCTAAAGATTCAGAGATAGATGAGCTCTCCTCAACTTCTTTTCTATCTAAGGGCCTAGACTAAACTTTCTTAGGTGTAGAAGGAAGTTGAATCACATCTTCCTATTTACTTTGTTCTAGCTACAATGTAATAGAAGAAGGATTAGTTTCTCTAAAAATAACACTTCTACTATGTTTAAACTTTTATGCAACAAGATTGCAAAACTTGTATCCTTTCACACCATAACTGTATTTGATGAAGATACATTTCATAGCCTTGTTCTCCAACTTTACTCACTTATCCTTTGGCACATGTTCATATGTCTCACAACCAAAAAATCTAAGATGTCTTAATGAAGGCTTGTGCCATGACCATGCCTCAATAGGCATCTTATCAACAAGAGTTGATGTAGGAGAACTACAAATCAGGTAACAAGAAGTTGCAACTACTACATCCCAAAACCTTTGTTCTAGACGAACACCACTCAACATACTCCTATCCTTCTCCATTAGTTTCATGTTCATTCTTTCTACAAATCCATTATATTGTGGAGAATATAGAGCTATATTTATCTATGAATTCCACAATCTTTATAGAATCTATCAAAATCAATAAATAAAAATTCACCACCATTATCAGTCCTCAATCATTTTATTTTCTTTCTATTCAACAACTCAACCATTTCTTTAAATTTTTTAAATCAACTAAAAAATCTAGATTTACTCTTTACAAAATATACCCATGTCCTTCTACTATAATGATCAATAAATGAAACATAATATGTGGATTTTCTAATTGAAGGAACATCTATAGGACCAAACACATTAGAATGAATAAGATCCAATACACCACAAGATTTATGAAAAATTGAGTAAAATTGAATGTGGTTTTATTTTCCATAAATACAATGCCCATAGAAATAAAATTCAAGATTATAACCAGAAAAACCTTCAACAAGGTTTTTGTTTTTCAAGGTCCTTATAACCTTTTCTCCAATGTCGCCAAGTCTCTAGTGTCATAACATAGTTTTCTCTATAGGTAGCTTTGATTCAGAAGAATGAACACCCTGAGGTACCCAAAAGCCATGACCATTTGCTGAAGGTAAAACCCTCACTTCTTCCACATACTTTATTTTCAAAAAAATTACTATTGCACTCAATAGTGGATGCATCAAGTGTATGTGTAGGATCATCATGGAAAAAACAGGCCTTAAGTGGCAAAAAATTTAGAAAAATCAGAGTTAGGCAACTTGACATAAAAATTTCAATAAGTTATCTATATTATTTCAAAAAATGTAAGAATATAATTTGTAGAAAATTGAATGTAGTTTCTAAACTACTAGGTTTATTTAAAAAAAAAAAAAATCTATTTGGTGAAAATTTGAAATTTCAATGTAGTAGTACTTAAATTTCGGGAAAAAAATAAGAAGTAGGTGTCCACCACCCTAACAACAACAATAAAATGATAATATTTTTTTATAAGATTTTAGATATAAGTAGAGGACTCATGTCTCAATGTGATGCACATTTTTTTGTAATTTTTTTTCCAAGTAAATAATTAATTATTATTTTTTTATTACAACTTTTAAAAAATATAAAATACTCGTATGTATGACCACCTTAACTTGGTCAAAACTTCATGAAATTAAATTTTATTTTATTTAATCCTATAGTATGCAAAGCATAGAATGCCACGCATGTTATGGATTCAAAACATGTGATACTATTTGAAAGTTATAGATGTTTTTCAATCAACCTATCAATCAGGATTTTAGTCATAATTCAAATAGAAAATGAACAATAATTATTTATTAAATTCAAAGTAAAGAATAATTTATATTGGTGAAAAACTGAGAATATTCTTTAAAAACACTTTTCGTTTCATCAATTTTGGGTAAGAAAAAGTCATCGGCCATATGGGCCATCATATCACTTACATATTGCCACTTTTTGGCCCATCATGATCCTGCACATACCCTCAAGCTTATTAAATGTGTCATATCTGACACCTCTAGCAATCACCATAACACCTATAACCTTCTTGTATCCTACATTAGAAAATACTACTTGCACAACTGCTCTATTAGTTTTCTCACAAATAAAAAAATATGTGCTAAACCAAGGATATGCAATACACCATTAACCCTTTTTATTCTACCATCAAGAAACCTAATTCTAAATTTACCATGGACAACAATGTTAACATAAGAATCATTACCCAATTACACATTACCTCCATCAAATTCTTCATATTCAGAAAACCAATCTCTATTAAAGGTTGTATGGAAAGATGCACTTTAGTCAATTAACCATGCATCATTACCTGCATGAGTTGCCAAAGAAGAAATGAATGCATCACCATCTTCCTTATTGAACTCAAAATCATACTCAAATTTATTCTTTTTCTTCTTCTTTTCTTCTTTATAGTCCTTACAAATAGGTCTAGGCTTACCGCATTTCCAACAAATAACTATTGACTTTCCAAGAGATTTGGATCTCCCCTTGGACTTGGATTTATCACACTTGTCATTATTCTTTCCTTTTTCCTTAGTTCTTCAATAAATATTTAGGACCTACTTGGCACTGATGTATACCTTCCTCCTCATCTATTCAGAAAGAAAAGAAATCACCACATCTTCAGTCTTCAATATAATAGAAGTACACTTGAGAGTGATAACAAGAGAATCTAGTAAATTAGGTAAACAACAAATGAAGATCTAACATTTCTCTTCCTCATCCATTTTGACACCAACTAATTCTAATTGAGCCACCAACACATTAAATTCTTCCAGTTGGTCTCTAATTCATCCACCATCTTCCATTCTCAAGGAATATAATTTATTCCTCAAGAAAATCTTGTTCATTAAGGATTTGGCTTCATACATCTCACGAAGCTTCTTTTATAGTTTTTTGCAGAGGTCTCTTCATGGAAATTGTTTAAAACAGATTATTCAAAGCATAATTTGATTAGACCCTTAGATTTACAGTCCATAGCATCATATTGAGCAACCTAATTAGGATCTACAAGCCTTGAAACATTTTCATCAATACCATCCCACATATCTCAATCTATCAATAGATCCTCCATCTTTAACTTCCACATTTTAAAATTATTTCTAGAAAATTTATCCACCTCTATTCTCCTTGATGAACTTTCCATCTAAAAAATCCTACAACAAGATCACAAAGTATCTTCTACAGAAGCTCCCACTCAAATCTAGATTAGTTCAAAAAAACCAATAACCCACAACTAAAACCAAAGGTGATCAGGCTCTAATACCATTTGTAAGGAAGCTAAGGTAGTGGAAAAACTTCCTACACTAATATTGAGAGGATAATAATGTAGAAATTTATACATCTTTTCAGTTATAGAAACTTAAACAAAAATAAACACAAATATCATGCATACCACAACATAGTGATTCACATGGGGTAAACCCTTTCAGGAGAAAAACCCCACACCCCAAAATCTGCCCAATATATTATTTAGAAATCACAAAGATTACAATATACTTGCAGAGCAAGCTTCTTGCAGGAGTATCACTAACTAGAGATCCAGAGGCAACACGATCTCTATCAAACTCTCAGAATAAATCACAATACATAGTTGTAATATAATTTCATCATAAAATAGGCTTTCCTTCTAGGGAAAGTCAAGATAATAAAATATTGATCATTAGATATAGGACCAAGTGATGAACAAACTAGATTTACAATAATAAAATATAAATATTTTTTTCCTTTCGGGGGCACTACCCCCAAGCTCTTGCCATGGTGCACTACCCATGAACCCCCAACTAGGGGGATGATCCCCCAAACTCCTTGTGGGGGGGAGGGGACCCACACCCCTCATTGTAGACGTATCAATATAAGTCTATGTATTGAAAGTACCTTATATAATTGCAAGGTTGAGACATAATTTCCCAATATTAGTGAGTATGACACTAATATCATTGGTTCAAAAAATATAACTAATTGAATTCCTTTTTTAAAAAAATCACTTTTGGTGAATACAATGTAATGCCCCGTCGTGCAAACCCCAAAGGACAAATAAACAATAATCATAGCACAACTTTTTTTTTAACAAGTAAACATAACATACATGTAATACACATTAAGTCATGAAAATAGATTCACTAACACATACATCCCTTGGGGTACACGATAAGTCATTACGAGACTTAGATCCACACAACGACAATAAAGAATAAAAGCCAAAGATATAATCCATAACAAAATAAACATTAACAAATATAACACATACATGATAATCATTGATAAGAAACTATTTGAGTAAGTACGACATATACATAATTATCTCAACACAATGAATAACAACTGCCATGGCCAATAACCACACCGAGTTTAACATTACATTACAGTACAATGTTCTAGAGGTACAATGATACAATAGTGTTTCCAAACATAAATGGAAACCATACACAAGATAACATGATACAAATAAACAAATGAATACAAAGTATCATAACTAGCTCCAAGACGGATACAACTCTGGAGTCACTACAACAGCACCAATCCGCACCTCTCGATCCTCGACTGGGGACCCAATGGGGTGCTTAGCACCTTCCACCCAACCATGTGGGTCTGAAGACCCACCCCCCGTGCTAAAGGGGCTGACAAGAAAGAGACCTCAACCAAGAACATCCAAATAGGGAACCACAAGACTCAACATCATACAAAAGTATCATAAAACTCAAGGATTACAATGACATAATCAACAACGTCCAAGAGTCATCAAAATAACTTAAAATCATAAATCTCATCTCATAAATCAAAGCAATGACCAGTAAACAAGTAACCAAAGGATGATCATGAAACACTTCCAAATCAAACTGAATTAATAAACATAATACAATTTCAGATTGCAATTAAACAATACAATAACATCATACCACAATACCATAAGAGTACAAGATCATAAGTCAAATATCAATGAGATCATACAAGACCACAAAGTACACCAAAGATGTATCAAGGCAATACCCATAAATCAATATAAGTCCATTCAACCACAATCTAAACCAACTCCCATAACCTACTTCTAGCAGAACACAATAAAGTAAAACACATGGGCAACTAGGGGAGAGTGTCATCCCATAGTCCTACATGGGCTGTCCTGTGCTCTTCCTCCCAACTGGAGGCGCCGGTCCCATCTATGGCTGTCATGTGCCCTTCCTCCCAACTGGAGGTGCCGGTCCATAGGGTGACTCATGCGGAGCCGTAAACCTCTCATGAAGATGAGGTCACGACCTTGCCAACCACGGCCTTCTCAGCCTTCCATTAGTCTGTGGAAGCACTAATGAAGATGAGGCATCCATTTTTTTTATCTTATAATGATATTAATACCTAACCATCCTAAGTTAATTATTAGGTTTTCACTTGATTACCAACTCACTCGTGGGTTATCCTGTGCCCTTCCCCTTAAACGGGGCACCGGCCCCCACGAGGAGCCACTCTCCCTAGAGACCCAACAACATCAACCAAAACAACCAAGGGTTGTACCATCATAATTTGAACAAAGAATCGCAACATAAAAGCATGTGAGGCATTCCCATCTCGCTAACAAGTACAAAATCAGAGTCTCAACAATTCTCGTACAACCCTTTCAAAATC
Source organism: Sequoia sempervirens (assembly GCA_007258455.2). Lineage (NCBI taxonomy): Eukaryota > Viridiplantae > Streptophyta > Pinopsida > Cupressales > Cupressaceae > Sequoia > Sequoia sempervirens. Next base: position 54,851,186 of record VDFB02105785.1, read on the forward strand.
CTGATACCAAAACACTTGCCACTTCAAGGGCACATAAAAGAGAGAACATCAACTGACAATCATCTCAAGCCTCTGGAAGCCAAAAAGAATGAAAACCCACAAACAAGGGTAAAATGAAGCAACACAAGTTTTTTTTCCAATAATTCCAACACAAGTATAAAATTTTCCCCAATATGAGATTAACTCCGAAAAGCCACACAAAGAAAGTTCATCAAACCCCATCCACAAATCAATCAACACAAATACAATCCATAAATCCACAATGGTGTCATCTCAAAAAGGAATCAAAGAAGAAAATCAACCTTCAATTCAACAAAAATCACGCAACATCCAAAAGCCACCAATTAGACATTCCACGGGAGACCTCAATTTTCTCCTCACAAGAATCCCTTAGATTGGTACGTAAATCACCTTCGTAAAAATCAGCAACATGACAATGACAACAATAATCCATTTACATTCCCAAATTAAAAAAAAAACAACCTACTCAATAACAAAACAATTACAATCTCAAGGCTCTAAATAACTATCCATATAAGAACCTCATTTAATAGAAACTCAGATTGTCATAAAGACTAACTAACAATCCAAAAGAAATAATTAAGAATGAAAACTCAATTCAAGAAACAATTTTAAAACTCATTTACATAATAACACTCAATTCAAGGAATAATTTATTTTGTTGATTCAAGTTTATAAAACTACCATAATGAAGTCAAATAGAGACACGATACTCAACAATTACTTAATTAGAATATACAATTAAGAGAATTGTTTTTCCTACTAAATTTCTATAAGATGTGAGGAGTTAGATATTAAGATAATATTTATTTAATTCTAAAAGAAATATAAAAGAATTAAAAGATATCACGAAATTAATACTATAAAATTAAATCACCAATTAAGAGAACATATAAGAAAAAGTCAATATATACTTTATATTTTAATTTTCATTAAAATAAATCTCACGTTAAAATTTTTAACCTACCTTTCCATTCTCATTTAGATATAATGATTAATAATATTCTAAAAGAACATATGTTTCCTCTTAAAGTAACAAATGTGAGGATTCTATACTTCACCATCCTTAATACATGATGACTAACTACATGGCAAGATTTCATACCAACAATTAATAACTTTATTTATTCAAAACAAGATCCCTTAATTATATATCACCTCAACCAATATCCAACCTATTTATATTTTTAGCTTCTAATATTGAAATCAATCCCCTAAAACTAATTAATCAATTTTCCCTATTCCTTCTCACAACTCACTTACCTATTACCTATTAAAACAAATAACTTTCATATATTCTTATTTTATTTATTTTATGAATTTTTCATTGATAACTCTTTCCCTATTAAACATTCTAGTTTATGGACCAGCTTAATTGTTCACCTAAAATAAGATTACATTTTTACTTAGTTCACTATAAATCCAATAATCAAGGATGAAGTCCCCATTCTCTAGAATATTGCAATATTTATAATTAATTTTTTTTAAGCAAATAATCTAATCACTAATTCTTATAACAATTAAAAGAAAACACTAAATCTAATGACTAATTTATAAATAAGCAACTATATAAATATGCACATTTATAATATACATATATCTCTATTCTTGCATATAAACATACTGAATATAGAAGAATGATCCAATACAAGCAATTATATGCCTCTCAGAAATACATAAACATATATATACACATGAATATAGCTATATCTAATTACGTACAATTTTGTTCATATTGATTTAGAAGAATGCAGTGAAAGAAGTTAGTTCAGGCTTACAGTTTACCCATTTATGGAATTCTATGTTAAATCATACAACTTATAACTATTTGCATCTAAATGCATACATACCATTAGAACTATAGAATTTGACCAAATTTTATACTTAAAATGTCCCCTAAATAAAATAATAATAATATAATTATTCAGCCACTAGCGTACTTCAACTTATTCCAAAATTAAGTGCATAATATAAAATACAAACTCATTAATGCCGGCAGAAATAAAGAAGATATGGATTAAACTAAACCAACGAAAAAGGAAATAGTTAATCAAATGAAAGAGAGAGAGAGAGCACGAGGTAGATGAAGAAGAGACAGCGCGGTGAGAGAAGAGGAGACTCAAAAGCTAAGTAGGGAGATTATTTAATTTACTCTACCTTTGCAAATCTAACCGTTGCAGCTGTGACGGGCTACCAATGGTTTCAGGGAGACCATTTAATACTGTACAAAGCCTCAACTCTAAGTGAGGTTGCCAAGTATATTAGAAAGTGAATATTGGAATTTGGAAATATCGCCATCTACTTGCATTATTATCAAATCCCAAATGTTTTCCTCAAGACTAAAGAGAAGGAGTCAGGTGAGGTGCAAACACGTGACTTAAGAGCAGGAGAATTAATGTACAACTTTTCCTTTTTTGAACCAAACGCATTTTCGTTTGGCAGCGAGTTTCCAGAGATGCGCTCAGATTGCAGTTTGGAAGATAAATTTATTTTCAAGTGCTGCAACCGTGATAGATTGCCAAAAGAATCAAGCAGGTTATTTAAACCTTTAAACTTCCTATTAAGTTTAGGTGCAGCGGCCAAAGCATATGCAGTGTTTTAGCTAAATGCCTCAAAGAAAGAATTGCGATCTCAAGGAACACCATAGTTTTCAGCATATATACTAAGTGAATTTGCTAAAAAGACTTCCCATTAAAAAGAAACACAAACATATATGCAAAAAGTAGAACATAGATAAGGCACATGTATAGTTTGACAGAATGCCACAAAGATATGCAGTCTGAAGAATGAAATGATTACAAGTTGTGCACAAAAAAGACGATGGAGGAAGTTTTCAAAACTTCAAGCAAATGCCATTTTGCAGGCGTACACCAACTCCCAATAGGCATGATGCAAAATATCAAAGCAAAGACAAGGCACGTAAATCGTCTGACAAAATATCTCTAGAAAAGTAGTGTCATGGACTACAATAATTGTAGGATAAGCACAAAAAAAAAAAAAAGATTGCCAAGATGGACTTTAGAAAGTTTCAAGTAAATGCAAATATACAGATGCAAGGCCGAGCTCCATAACCTAGGCATGATATGATCTTTTGTATGCAATTAGATAAGGGCAGCTTAAGGTTTTCATACTAACGTGACAAAATTATACGATAGCTGAAGACCTAACGCTAGCCCCATAAAAAGGTAGAATAATTAATAGTCCAAATATCAGAAAAATTCTAATGTTAATTCACAAGAAGGTATAAACCCCAACTGCAAAAGAAATCACCAAGGCTCTTTAACGAAGTGTGCTAACTTACAGCCTTTCTGAGGAGGTTTTTCATACAAGTTTTCTTCTCCTTCTTAGCTTTGTATTCTTCAAGTTCCTCCTTAGCCCCTTAGCCCCTTCTCCTCCTCCTTCGTTCTTCCCTCTTATTTTCTTTCTTGGTTAGTTACAAATCAAGAACGAACTCCTCCCTCTTTCTACTCCCTCCATAAGCTAAATATAGCTATTATTTATCTTTCATATTCTACAGTTCTCTTCGACTTCCAAACACTTCAGCTTCCTATCTCCTTAACCATTTAAATTTCTTAGTATAATACTTATCTTTTCAAGATTATTTTGTTCATAATTATTATCAACTTCAATTTGACAACTTAAATCAATTTATCTAATAATATCACTTTTACTTTTAACAAATTAGTTTAATTTAATCATTTGCTCTAAATCATTTGATTTGATTTAATTGATTATTATTTTTTAATTTCTAATTATATTTTAAATAACTTTGCAAATCACTTATGATTTAATTAATTATTTAAACATGATTACTAACATATGATATTTTTCACACAATCAAATAACACAGTAATCAATGCAGCTCACACAAATACTCACAGAAAAGTCCAGAACCACCGACACAGAGGGGCACTACATACAAGAAGTTGGATCCACATTTTGTCCAAAAAGTGGAAGTTTTTTTCTTGAAAATTTAAAGGTTGTCATGATTGGAGCAAAAATTTGAAGCACTTACTCATAGAATATTAAAATATTCTAGTAATTTAAAATTTTGTAATTTTATTCTAGTTTTCAAATAAGTAATTGTAAAAGCTATATGGTATAATTTAATTTTTGAATATGCATGTAGAAAACTTTTTTTTAAAAGTCTCCTTTTCTAGGTCCTTAATATGCACATGTATGACCAACATAATTTGATCTAAATAAAATTAGTTTTCTAATTCATTTTTGGTAAATATGTGTACTATAGTGAAGTTTGATTAGGATATATATATATATATATATCTTTTTAATGGCCCTAGTTGGTGTTTTTGAAAACCTTTCATGTACATCCAACATAATTTAAGATAAAATAAGAACTTTTTTATTATTATTCTTTTCATTATGTAAATAATTATGTATAGATTAATGACATATATTTTTTTAAATAAGCTTTAAAAATAAAAGTTATTAAGAAATACTAAAACCTAATATTTCAAGTTTATAGACATACTTCCTCATAAATTTATTAATAAATAGAAAAGTATTTTCAATTGTAAAAATATTTATATATTTTAAAACTAGAAATTGTCATATATTATAGGTTTTAATTTTATCAAAAAAATATGAAAAGAAGTCATCAAACATATTATTAAACTCAATTTTTATCTTATTATTTTCATGACATTGTACTTGCAAGTCTAATGCTAAGGGGTGGATTTCCAAGCCTAAAATGAAAGAAAAGACATGTGTTTTAAATTTTATTTTTTATGAAACATGTACATGTTCTAAAAATGAGCACAATATTATATAATTAGAAATAGGTACCCATTTTAAAAAAATAAAATAGATACTCATTTTAGAATGGACACCTAATTTAGAATGGGTACCCATTTAAAAATCTTATTCATTTTAAAATGAGTACCCATTTTAAAAATACAAGTTTGTGAGCTAAAGCCTAAATGGGTACCTATTTTTTGTGAAATGGGCATCCATTTTTGTTAGGATTTTTTTCAAGTCTCAAGCTTTGCCTAGAAGTAGACCGAACATCTAGTGCTTACCCTGTTTAATATTTTCACAATGTATTAGTAACAATCATCATTATTATTCCTATTATGGAATTATGATTGTCATATGGTCTATATTTCTATCAATTCAAGGGAATAGAGAATATAACTTTATCTTTGCTATAGCCACCTTAGAGAGTCCCATTAGCGATATTTTTCTTGTATATGATTTAAAAAATAATTAGAGAAATTGAACTACATTAAAATTATGCTAAAATTTGATCAACACATAGGATAGATATTCTTAGAAAATTTTAAACCTTTTTGAAGGTGGATAACTAGTGTTTCCAAGTCAGTGTATCAATACCCCTATCCCTCATACATACACTTTTGTCCCCATGTAAAATTAGTAATACAACCACCAAATTATTATGAGTAGTTTTTTTTTATTTTTTAGACTACAAGAATTGAGTAGTCCCCCAATAAATTGTAGTGCACCTAGTAAAAAAAATTCACATGAGCAATGATGCTAGTGTGACATGCCCTCTGGTACCAAAGGGATGGGGGGATACTAGACCTCGTGACCTCTTTCCTACAATAGGATGCTTTAGACAATTGAGGTAGGCCCCCTACCCTCATTATGGGTATTTTCTTGAAATCATATTACATATTTGCATATTTTTACTATTTTTTCATTAAATTTAGACTATAAAAAATTGGTTTTCCTCTCTCTTTCTCATAGGATTTTTTTTTTTGTTATTTTACACTAGTATTTATATTGTCATTTATTTTATTTTCCATATCTTTTATCCCCCGTAGTAATGAATGCTTAGTGGATCTAACATATATAGCATTATACCTAATAGATTTGAATATTTTACCTAATTCTAAGCTAAATCATCACACTTGTACCCACAAGGTTGTCTCCAAAATATTGAATAGTATGCTTGAATCCCTTAGACAAGGGGTGCTAATTCTCTATACTAGATTATGTCAACACATCTAAAATATCTCTAGAATAGTTTTACTAAAAGTCCTCACTACTAGAGGTCAATTTAAGTTCAGCTACTCACTATTATTACCTATTTCATCATTTTTTGCACAGTGCATTTATTTTCTCCTATTACATATTATTATTTTATTGTCTAATTCCAACTCCTTGTGAAAGGCTATTTTTATGTTAGTTGGTGATAGTCTTTCATAGGACTAGTTTATTCCACAAAAGAAGGAAGAAACTATTTATTTATTTTTCTTTAATAGGGTAAGTGCAAATTAATGGGTCAAATTTTAGTGGAAGTGTTGGGATTGAAAGAAATCATGACAAGAATGGTACTTATTTATTATAGTATTGGTATAGATTAAGGATCAAGCTCCTAAACTAAAATTTTTACCTGTATGAAATTTGTACCCATGTCTATTTACATCACATTCCTACTTCTTTTTAGAAGAGTTACACATTTATAAGTGTGTATGCATTTCATAAATTTTTTTAATTTGAAACTTGTATTTTCTCTTTTGTTTTAGGCTTGGAATCCCAACACTTAGGCTTGGACATGCAAATATAATACAATAAAAAAAGAGAATTTTTGATTTTAGGAATATGGGTGATAAAAAAAAATTTGATGAAATTAAAAACCCAATGTAGATGGTGATGTCTAGTTTTAAAAAATATAGGTATTTTTATTATTGGACATATTTTCTATTTAATAACTAGTTTATGATGAAATTAGCTCATATAATTGAAATATAAGGTATTAGTATTTTTTAATAAGTTTTTTTTTTGAAAAATTATATGTAATCAACCTAGACACCATTCCTTACACAATGAAGAAATAAAATTCATTTTATGATTAGTTTAGATCAAATTATGTTGGTCATACATAAGAGGTTTTCAAGAATACCAATTAGGGTCATAAAAAATGATTAAAACAATATTTAGAATGAAATTATAAAAGAATATTTTAATCAAACTTAACCATATTACACATTTTTCTACAAAAGGAATTAGAAAAATACTTCTATTTAGGATCAAATTATGCTTGGCACACTCTTGAATATTTTGGTCCTAAAAAGTGGCTTTAAGAAAGTGATTTTTGTACACACTATACAAAGTTAACCTATATCATATAGGTTTTAAAATAAATAACATATTTGAAAATAAATTTAAAATATTACATTTCATATTACTAGACCTTGTTAAGATTATATGTGTAAAAGATTCAAAATTTCACTCTAACTATAACAAAATTTAATTTTCAAGAAAAAAATTCTACTTTTTGACAAAAAATTGTACCTATTATCTTGCACAATAATGTGTGATGAACTCCTTTAATATTTTTTATGCATTTTTTATTTTTATTTTTATTTTTATTTTTTAGACTGTAGGAATCGGGTAGCACGACCCCATATAAACTGCAGTGTGCCTGGTAAACTTTTTAACGTGACCGGAGGCGCTGGCGCGACACGCCCTCTGGTACCATGGGGGTGGGGGAGACTAGACCTCGTGACCAACCTCCTACAACAGGAAAGATTTAGCCAACCGAGCTAGGGCCCCAACCCCATTTTTTATGCATTTTTGAGAAGGGTATCAAATTCCAAAAAAATATTTTGGAGCATGTATTTCTTCATTGATTATGTAATTAATACCCCATGTTCATATGGATATCATTCAAATACTCATATGGTATAAATTTGACATGACAAGTATGAATAATTCTAGGGAGAACATGAGATAAAAAGTGTGATAAATCATAAGGAATATGCACAATAGAGTTTGTGTAACATGTAGAAGGAATACAATCCTAAGGTCTAGCAATGCTATACATAAGTGGAACAATAATCATGAGATCATATGCATTACTATCATATGTAATCATCTTACTTGTCACCTACTCATCAATATTAGACTCATGGACAAATGAAGTAATTATCTCAAACATAAAAGGAAGAAAACTAACTAACTTAATGAAAGAGGGGAAACATAATCCATGGAAAATCAATATCTCCATTAACAATTCATAATTATCCATAGAATAAAATATGATTAAATTATCAAAAAGTAAAACTGATGTGTAACAAAAGATAGTAAATGATCAAAATTGGAGATATATTCACATAAACGAGCTAAGGCATGAGACCTAAAATGAGCCATTAGGGTATAGTATCCAATGGTGGGAGGATATCATAAAACATATTTCTCAATATGCAATATCTAGACCATAGTCAAGGTATAATATGTATACCAAGGTAAAATCAATCGATCCTTCATAAACCCAAAATTTAATGGTGAAAATATAATTACACCATTTGTACAAAACCATAAAAGAAGTGTATTTTTACCCATATGGTGAAAACCTATGGGGTGTAATATTTAATACATTGAAAAAAATAAAATGAAAATATAACTTAATATTATGTAGGCTATTGAAATAAATGCAAACAAATCAATGGCAATAAACCAAGGTTATATAAAGGACAATTGAGAATGATGAGTGATATAGAAAAATCTTAATTTATGCAGTCAAATGATAGAGATTAAGAAACAAAGCATTAGAAATAGTTTTAAGAATTTTATGTAACATAGATTCAATTTTGTTAGTCAACCAAAAAAATCCTTGTGCTGCTTGCTATATTCAATTTTGTGTAGACTTGAATCTTTCCTTAGGTCGATTTCACCTTTGTGGATTATTATGTGAATCTGGTGTTTAGTAGTATTTGAAGGAAATTACTAAATTCCATGAGCCAAACTCTCCTAGATTCACCCCATGATTACGTCATCTCTATGATCATGGAAATAGTTGAAGACAAGAGTCTTTAATCATACTAATGTGTTAGAATGATTAAATATAGAGTTAATATCAATTTTAATGCAAGTCAAATCAAAGTTTTTTTTTTTTTTTAAATCTAGATTGAAAAAAATTCTGATACATATACATTGAATACCTTTATTTTTATGGTATGACTAACTATAATTCCATTTCTATACTTCCTTGTTATACTATGATTAACTCTCTTGCTTTGAATAAAGCTTCTTTGGTTTTCTATCCTTTTTTCCCTATAGAGAAAGTATAGAATGCAGAAAAAATAGCTATCTAAGTCAAAACAATTCACAATACTTAACGTGTACGGTAGATAATTTGTATACCATCTTTGGACGGCAAACGTGTGATAGATGCTTGATGATAATCGATTCTAAAAGTCTCTTGAGGATTATATTAAAGCTTTTTGGGAAGAAAATTCTTCTTAATCAATGTTAAGTCAATTTTTAATAGCGTACTAGAAGACGAGAGACATCGATACCTCTTGGTAGAAAACGAGGAACTTGCAGGAAGTAAAATATTTTCTTCTGAACAAGCGGTAAATTTAGAGGTAGTAAAAGAAACCTAATCAAGCGTATTTGTCTGTACGCGGAAAAAAAATCAAAACTTGCTATATAACAGTTAATCACTTCCTGCTTAAATATACATAGCTTGTAATACAAGCTTTTCTGAGTAACAATGTTTGAAAACCAATTAAGAAGAAAAAAGCACCCGGTCAAATTCCGTCGATGCAAATCTGTATCAATTCAGTATTTGGCTAAGTACATGTAGACTATTATGTAGTCGAAAATCATAAAAGACTAATATAATAAGAGGGTAAGGTGGAAACGTAACTTTGCAGTTGATGTGGAGTAATGAACTCTGTGAAGGGAATTGTCGCGACCGGAATAGCGGTAAGAGGCGTGATCGTTTCGGACAGCTTGGGAGTCTTGGCGACATCTACCGAGTCTTGCGGAGGAGTCGTCCAGTTGTGGTGGAAGAGGTCTACCACTGAGAGATAAAAGTAGTGTGGCCAGATCAACTAATGGATTGTTTGGCTAACCGATTTCAATTCTTGCAGTCTAAAAAACAAATAAAAAAAATAAAAAATGTATAAACAAAATTGTTATTCTACATTTAGTTATACTTCAGATTAAGTAAGAGAATATAAAAAGGCAATTAGATTTTCACCAATATAAATTTTGATGGTCATGTGTTGCATTCAAGATAGTTGATTATTGTTCAGTGTTGATGTACTAGTTTATTTTGACAATTTGACTTTGCCTTCCATCAAATTTTAACTCTTTCAAATGACTTAGAAACTAATTAATTTATAGATTTGGAATAAGGATAATAAATGGATAGGATCTGATTTTGTGCAATGGAGGGAGGGGATTGATCTATTTGTAAATGAGAGTGAGAAGCTTATAGGTGTGATCTTGTGATTGGCGCACATGATCACAACAAAGATTATAAAAAGATGGAGGATTGAGATTTTTTCATGAGTGGAAAATGGCTTTTTTGGAATCTTGTGCACTTCATGTCTTGTTCATAATTGATTTTGATTATTTTAAACAAAGTGATAAATGAATGTATATATGATGATTTAGTAGATTATATCTAATTTGTTTATTCAAATAATGACGAGGATGATTTTGAATGAATTAAATACATATCATGTATTTATTTAATTTAGAAGAGAATTTTGACTCAATGATTTATTTATTTAAAGTTGAAACTTTTAAAGAACAGTTGAAATAGTTAAATTAAATAAATAAAACTAGCTTATTTAATTAAAGAGAGAAGAGTTATCAAAATGATTAATTCACTAATGGTATTTATTTATTTAATATTTAAAGTAAATATGTAAGGTAGATCTGGTGTAAATGATGGTGCAAATGTGAGAACACATTTTAAGTGTCTACATTTTGCCCCTCTTTGAGACAATGTTTTATAATGCTGCTTCAAAGAAAAAATATATTTTAAAGGGATGCCCTAGTTGCTAGGTGGAGTGATAAAGACATACGAGGTATTAATGCCTCCTTAAAAGGGGAAATAGGACTATAAGGCTTGGATGGGCTCTCTATCGGAGAAATAGGGCCTAGAAAGTGAAAGGGTTTTGAGGAATAATTAAAATGAAATGAAATACTTATGGAGAATAATAATAAATATGAGGTTGGGTGATGAGGTAGGAAGGTTCCTTCTTAGCTTGGTGGAGAAAAGAAAAGAGCAAAGAAAAATGGAGCAAGATTTAGTGATCCATCGTCAAAATGAGCTAGTTTGAGAGTATAGGAAAGTCTCCCTTAAGTGAATATGTCTTTTTTGTACTTTTAGTGTAATTTAGGGCATCTAATGAGAAGGAAATGGATGCACTGCACATTCACTAGATATTTCCTTATATGCAGAACACAGACAACACAAGTGCATACACGTGACCACACACAAGTAGACCAAGTGCATGGTCATCAGTCACACATGTAGAATAATACATGGTGCATGTGCAAATATTGAATAGGAAAGAAAAGGGATAGCACAAGTGGACTTAATAGTGGTGTACGCACTATATATAGAGTTGTATGTGCATGGAATAGTGTAGGAAAAATAATATGCGGTGCATGCACACAAAAAAATATTGCAAGAACAATGTAATTTGGTAGAAGAGCATGTAAACTAAGGAGGTATTTAGGTTTTAATTAAAAAAAGATAGATGTATAGGTTAAGTTACCGATTTATTAGAAAATGGGGTCTTCATGGGTCAACCTAGGGTTTAAATATTGTAACTAGGGTGTGCGTGAGTGTGAAGAAATTTCTCGTTGTGGTCAATTAGAAGAGGTTTACAATTATGGGGTAAATTTAGACATTCAACAAGGATGACATGGGTTTGATGGAGGTAGTGGGGTTGAGATATGTAGCATAATTCCAAAGGTTAAAAACTAGAAATGGATATGCTAATTACACAACCTAATTAATAGAAATCAAATATGTTGATGTTCTAGTACCTAATATAAGAGGTGATTATTTTTAGGGACATGTGGAGTATTTTTTGAACCTCAATTCATGGGTAGAAAATATATTAATGGGTGATATATATCTAAGTATCATTGTGGAAACTAGTATGGAGAGTGTCATTTCCCATGTATGGGATGGCTCTAGATATTGATGAATATGTGGGTCAAGTGTACTAGGAAACTTTTGTATAGATGGTAGTTCAATGGAGAAATCCTTTAAATACAAGATTGCTTGGGAGGAAATTAAATTTATTCTTGGCTTGGTGGAAAAGAGAAAAAGAGTTTTAGATCATGGATAGAGGAGAAAAGTAGAATGGAGCTTGACTTAATTGACCATTATTAAAATTAGTCTAGTTTGGGAGTATAAACAACTTCTTGCTAGCTAGCTTTGGGTGAGTGTCCCATTTGTGCATTTTTGGTTTAACTTATGGTATTTAATTAGGATGATGGTATGAGTTCCACATGCACCTAGAGAGCTTCCCTAATGCATGAGAACAAACAAACAATACAAGTTCATGCACATGAACACACACAAATAGCATAGGTGCATGAGAATGAGTGGCACATGCACAAGAATACATGGAACATGTTCAAGTATGACATAAGTAGGTAGAATATTTGTAAAAGTGAACCTAATAATAATTTAGGTGCTTGGAGTGGTGCAAGAAGACCTAGGGTGGAAAATTTTGACATGAATTGAAGAGGTGGTTAGGTTTTAGAAAAATATTATTTTTGATCATCAAAGATTGTGCCTCTCTAACAGTCTTATGGAAAATTCAATGAGTGGGGGACAAATTGTGTCTCACTGAATACCTCTAGGTTTTTTTATACAAAGTCGGCTCTTCTTTGGGGTTTTGAGATAAGGGGAGAAGGAAATGTAAGCATAAAACATAAAAGGTGATGCACCAAAACTTTTACAACATTTCAAACCCAAATCATTCCTATGATTGATATAAATAGACACAAAATACCACAACCCTTCACTGTTGGAAAGAGAATGAACAAAGGCTAACTTCAAGTACAGTGCAGAATTTCAAATCTTTCCGCAGGTAGTGTTCATTAAGGTCTAATCAAACATAAAGATTTCTTATGGGTAACAAAACAATATTTCATAAATCACATGAACTCTTACTCCTAATACAACATAGCACAATAAAGTAACAACTTTTACAAAAATAGGGAAGTCCAATAAAATAGTCCAGTTTTCTTAAGCCACTACTCTACCATATGAGCATAAAGCATAAAAATCTGCTACTTAAACTACCTAGATATAGCTTGCAAGACACAATGTTTCATTCAGAATGATAATATAAAGAAATAAAAATTGAAAAAGACCATACATGCATAGTCTCAACAATTTCTTCTCAATAGTTTGTGCTTTTAAATATCAAATGAACTTTGAAACAAAGGTCAGATGCCAATCTGACAATAGTTTAAACCTTAATAGATATAACATGCCAAAGTAAAGTAGTTATACAACTTGCTTCTGAAAGTAATTCTAAAATCCTAAGAAAACTAAAGAAACTTTTCCTAACAAAGAAAATATCAATTGGAAAAAATCCTCCTTCTTTTGTGTCATCGCCCTCCTTATATAGCCAGAACAAAAGATACATGTCACCTCAGGTTAGAAGTAATTGCCGCCAGGTGTTGACAGTTAATAGCACACGATTCGATCATAGATCTTTGGTTAGGTTGCAATGATCTTTGCACATCAATTCTCATCTATTACATCAATATCCTTTAGATATTTTAACAAAGATTGAGGCTCATAAATGATCAAATCCTAAAAACAATAGCCTAGAAAAAGGCCCAACTGACCGATCACATCACTCCCAAGCACTGTCTCAAAACTTCCATCCCAAAAATTGAGAAAAAGAAAAGAAAAGGCCAACTAGCTCCGATAAACTCATCAATCAAATTACTTTGTAGGAGGTACAAATCGCCTGCAATGAAGAGATGACATGTCAGTGAGGTGGAAGCTACTGAGCTTATGAATATAGCTCCCAAGAAAATGTCTGACGAGTCAACACATGTCTTGAACTCTCTTGAAAGGAAGACGAAATATTAAAGTTGTGCAACCAGCACGTGGCACATTGCGCATCTTTTTGATGATTCTATTTGAGTGAGGGTGCACCTGAAGTTGAATACATTTATGCAAGCCAAATAATGGAAATGACTGAGGCAGAAAAATTACTTAACAATTTTGGTGACTTACAGGGTTCTTCGCTTTGCAAAGATACGAATCTAGGCCTCTGGTTGTTCTTAGAGTTTGATGAAAGAGGTACACTAAGCCTCCCAATCCAAATTAGTTAGTAGAACAAGGGTCTAGATCTACCTATATGCTTGCTCAAGATTGAAAATTTCCTTAAAAGAGATGACCCCCCATCTGGAATAAATTGCACCCAGGTGATAATAGAGTTGAGAAAGAGGGTAGATCTCATGCTCAACATCATCCATCATGGGTGCGGAACTTAGGCTTGGAAGTTCTGCGATGGTTTGGATCTTGCATTGGATTGCATCATTTATTTGCTCTATTGTCAGCGCATCTTCATCTGGTGAAAGAAGAGGAGGCAACCTGAAACTAACCAAGATAGTTCCGTCTTGATCTCAATGACCTGTTTATTCAACACCATCTGGTAATCCTTACATTTTTCTACAACCATGTCACAGTTGATGATCTCATTGGCTTTGATAGAGGTGACTTGTGGATCAGGAATTCCCACTCTTTCAAGAACCTGATTAGTGGTGATGCTCAATTTGGAGATGAAACTTTGGGAATTCGCCACTTGGGGTGAAAATTTTTGCATGAAGTGATCAGCCATCGGACTGACCTTGGCATTCAGTTCTCGAACATCCCTTAGAAATTGTAAGGCAGGTCCCAGAACACACACATCATCCGCTATCCACTCCCAATGCATAGCTATCACCCTTCTCTTTATAGGGAGGGGTCCAGATCCTCTTGCAACAATTAACTCCTGGTTAAATCGAGCCTCTCTTGCCCTGGTGTTTTCTTCCATTTGACCCTTCTCTCAAAGAGCATTTTCCAACTCAAAGCTTAGTCTTCTGACTTCTTGTCTTGACTCTTTTGCCTCTATCTAGATCCTCTAAAGATCATCTATATTTTAGGATCATAAATCACTTAACTCTCTCTTTAAGTTTTCAATTTTAGTACGAAGCTGAACTTATTCATTCCAAGCATATGCAAGCAACCTGGACACGTCTCCTTATTGGCCTTGAATTTTCCTTACATGGGTTACTTTAGCCTCCTTGGCTTGGACTTCATTCTGCAATTTGCTCATTGTTCCTTTTACATTTCCCAACTCAACTTCATGCTTCTTTAATTGCTTTTCCAACCTTTCATAGTCAGCATATACCACCCTCTACATGGCTTTGGCTAGGACCATTTTATCATGCGGGTGAGTTTTGCTCAAGTCCAAGGCCACAACATGAATGTCATAATCTTCCATCTGCATTTGTCCTTTGGGCTTGGAAACAAGTGGCTTCATGGTGGTAATAAGTAGAGAGTTCCGCTCTTCATTAAAATAGGCTTTGTTTCTCTTGGTGGCGGGCCCCTCGGCACTTTTTGACAACATTTTCTACTTCCTAGCCTTTTAGGCCTATTTGGTAGCATCAAAATGACCCTAAAGAGTTTGAGGGATGTTGACGCTCTGAGCTACAATGGGAGTGCCAGGGGCAGTCCGAAAAAGGTGACAGTAGGGGAAACTTCAAATGCATGAGCCTGGGGGGACACAAAGGGCAGCGTGATCATGGAAAAAGGTAGGATGCCAAATGGAGCAGGGGAAGAAACAGTAGGGGTAAACATGGAAACAGGATGATGGAGAGGTTCCTTCTCAAAAGTATATGGGCTGAGAGTAATGGGAAAGGAATTGGTTTCATCCATTCCAATGGGATACTTTGACCTTGAGGTGACTAATGACACAACAACGGCCATGGAAGATGATGCTCCTTCAGCTCGCACGATGGTCTCAGTAGGTTCATTAACAATGGCAGGGGGTTTATTGAACATTATTAGTTCAGGAACCAAAGATGGAGGATTCCCTTCGATAGAAGGAGGCAGGGGATCAACCAAATACATAGAAATAGGAAGAAGAGGGGGAGCAAAACTTACCTGAGCCATAGTAGATGAAACATTTTGTAGGGTAGATTCCACTTCTTCTTCCTATCGAACTAGTATCTCAAGGGCACCCAGGTCTTGGATCCTCCTTCGCTTTGCATAATTAGGACCAGCATGGTTTGATCCTCTAGCTGGAGAGTCCTCTAAAATTTGACCTTCAATGGCCATTGAGGATCCCCTTGGGGACCGTCGGGCCCCTTTTCCTTTACTTTGGGCGCAATAAGTAGATGAAACTTGTGGAACCCCTATCTCTAAATCTCTTCGGATGTCAGATTCCTAAGGTCTAGGAACTAGAAGTGGAACTTGTTACTTGTCAATTTCATGGATCATCTCAGGATTGTTGTTGTCGGAATCAACCTCTTTGTCATATATGTCCTCGAATTCCTCATCAAGCTAAAAGGTATCTAACAAGGCACCTAGATTTATCATCTCTTTTCAGAATCTCCAGAATTGTGCCTTCTTTCTTTTCATCCATTCATTATGCCTCAACTATGCATTGAGAGATTTTTCAATTGGGAGATTCCTCTAATATTGTGCTTGGGGCTCATAAAAACTTAGCCATTTTGGCTGCTCTTCTAGAATGCAAGCCAAGTCAATGTATATTTTTGCACTCTCCCGACCAGGATTTCTCCTTCTTTGGAAGTATTCCTTATCCTCGTGCCTTAAACTTAAACGCTCGTCTGGGTTGTAATTCCATTTATCAAAACTGAGGACCAAACCCAAAGCCACCAGTAAATTTGTGATCTCATCCTTAGCCTTCCACTTAGCCAGTATTACCTGACTCTTTACAATCAGAAGGGGAAGATCAAAAATCTTTTCTATATATTCCTCCCGACACCATAAATCTTGTTGACAACAGATACTTGTTGGCATGCTTCCAATGCAAAGTTTCGGTCTATTACAAATCTGGGGAGTTGGAAAACCTCCTCGGGAAAGCCATGAAACCTAAAAAATGTGAAAGCCTCACCTAGGAAATAATCCAATGGGATAGGTGGATGCTCCATCCATTCTATAACCTCTTGAGAGAAATGGCTAATGGGGCAAGGCAATAAATTGTAAAGCACTAGCCTCAAAAAATAATCCACAAATCGATAATAATCTCCTATTTTGGAAAGCATAGGGGTCCATACAGAAATTAGATGGGCATAGCCCCTCTCGTCTATCCTAGACACCGGTACATTCTTCCCCAACCACTAAAATTTTGATGTAATAACAAATGAACCAGGATGGAAGAATACCTAAATTTGGACTCAACATTGTAGCTGTTCAACTATAGCTTCACATTCCCAACTATTACCTCAACAAAATCATAATGCCTTTGGACCCTTTCTCTTTTGAGTGCAAGGCCTAGGAAAAATTGGAAAGGGTTAACCTCTTCATCATCATCAAGCCCAAAAACCTAGGCCAACATTGAGAATATAGACTACGTATCCTTCTTAAATTTCTTACGTAAAAGAGGCTAGCGAATCTATCCTCTCTGTAGCCTTTCCTTTGTCTCATCCTCATAGAAACTTGTTTGCTTGAATATAAATTCTCTTAGGGCATCTGTATACACCTAAAAATGGTCACATCACATTGTTTGGTAGTTAATTAAATATTTTTAATATTTAATTAAATCTTCGAATTCCATCTATATATAAATAAATTTAAATATTTTATTTATATTATCCATTATTTCATTTCGATTAAATAAATAAGTTTATTTAATCATCTTTTTGTATTCATTTCTTAATTAATTAATTAAACATTACAATTTATTTATATTAATTATCATATAATCTTAGTTTGAAATATTTTATTCAAATAAAGATTAAAATATTTTTCTTTTCTTCTAAATATCATTTATAATTAAATATTCCAAAATATTTAATTAATTCTTCTAATATTTTGTATTCTTCTAAAGTCACATCATGATTAAATGTTCTAAAATATTTAATTAAAATCTTCTATAGTTTTTAAAAATCAAAAATCAAAATTCATAAAATCAAATTAAATAAATTTATTTATTTAATTAATTTTGAGATTTATCTTCAACACCCGTGAAACAAACTGCCAAAATAGAAAATTAAATTTTCTCTATTTCTGTGCAGGCTTGTTCCCGTGGGTTGAAGACAGGAATCCATCCTTCTCTCCAACCTCTCAACCTCTCCCATCTTCTTCTCAACTTCTTCATCTTTCACCATTCAAACCTACCAGACAATCTCATAGCCGTAGATTCTTGCCAGCCGGGATTGTGCTTGCAAAAATCTATAAATATGACTGCAGGGAACTCCAAATCATATAGAAGTTTTAAGCAAGTAAATTATAGTCAAATTGTAAGCATTCATAGCATTCATAGCATTTACAGTATTTTCATAGCATAGAATCATAGTAATCATAGCATAGAATCATGACATTTTTCATTCATAGCCCCTATGCATAATCCACAGCCCCTGTCCATATCCGTCAGCAATTTCATTCCATTAAACATACATGATAGAATAGAATTTCCTTTTTGCATACTCATTCTACAGGTTGCCATTTGGGGAAGCTGAACTTACACAATCTGAGAGCCATAAGCTTCAAAAGAAATCACTGTAGATAGAGGAAGATGGAACGCTTCTGAAAGCTATCTTTATTTCTTTGTTTGAGTTTTCAGTATAATGTTTCATTTTGTGTTTTGTTTTCAATTAGATTACAAATAAAAACATACAGATCATCCATTTTCTCTTTGTTCAAAAGCTCAGCACCCCAGCTTGTAGGGATACACAATATATCTTGTATAGATTTGGAAGAAATGGTAATCTTGACCCCATGACCCTCAATGGCCTTTGTATTTTTGTTAAACCTCTTTGCACACATGTCAACCAACTCCAGGCACGGATGCACAACAAGTAGCACAAATTGTGGAAAACCACTATTCCAAAGCTAAAATGCAAAATCCTCTAACGGCTCATGCTCTAGCATCCTCTAAAATGCACCTTCCCTAAGATTTTTAGGGTTGGTGGATAACTGAGGATCAAAAACATTGTCAGTGATGTCTTGAACCTCCTCTCTTTGGATGTCTTTATCAGGTTGAACTTTTTTGTGGCATTCAAATGGTCATTCTTCTGGGGATAGAGCATTGGAAAACGAGTAGTTCCCAAATACGTTGGCATAGCCAGGTATTTTTCTTGGAACTTTGGCCTACCTGCTAGAGGTAGATGCTTTGGCCATGATTGTACGAGAAAGCTGCAGAGAGCTTCTCTAGTAATAACAACCACTTTCCTTTTTCCCTTTTAGAAAAAACCTAATTAATTCTCTGCCTTTTGCATGTAGTTAATATTATGCCACCATTGCTGGCCCATTAAATGCTACCACTGAGGTGATACGTGTGGATATGAGATCTGTATCCCTTAGGAATACTAAGAAAACCACAAGAATGGAATTAGTACATTCTCCCCGCCGCCTCTTTTACAACTAAATTTATTTCATCAAAAATCATGCTTTTTGTCATATGGAGCATACTGAGGTGACACAAGGTACTCTTGAAATGACATTCCCATTAATTTTTCAGAGCTTTAGTATGTTAATCCATGTATTTTCCCATTGGTGAACTGGTTGGCATGGCAAAGGACACATATCAACCATCGACGTATGAGAGCATTTACTCCCAATGCCCAAATTTATTTCTCAAGGCATTCCATCAGATCCTCCATATGATTTATCCACCTTGCTTCATTTTGTCTTAAAAACTCTTTGTTGTCATTTGGCCAAAAATAGACATCCCATTGGCTGAGTTTGTTGGTTGGTCTTTTCTATATATAGCTATGCCACCTTTTGCAACATTCATTCAAAAATATAGTCCCCTAAGTTAGTTGGCCTTCCACTTATTCTTTTTCTGCCATAATTCACTACTTCATCAGAATGTATGTTGGTTTAGGCACCCCTATTCAGATCCTTCCATGGAGACCACAAAACTGCTGACTGAATCAAGCATTTGGTGAAGAATTGTGACCCCCTCATCGTGGTAGCATTCAAGTGGGTAGTCAGCACAAACTATATTACTGATGAGAACCAGCTTTGGAGCAATTGTAATGTGTTGTCCCACTTCGTGGCCTCACTGTTGGAACTTAATGTGGCCAAGCCCATGATAATTGAGCTATGCCAGAAGATTTTTGACACTTCTCTAATGGAAGGGCTTGGCGAGATAGTGTGAGTGGCCATCCCTAGAGTTTGTATCCCAAGTGCTATGGACCTCCATAGGCATGTGGACTTTGGAGTAGACGTACCCTGGTTGCCCTTCCTTAGTGATTTTTGTGCCATGGATGTTGAGATGCACTACTATTCTTTTGAGTCGGTGGCCACTTTTCTCCTACAAGAGTACGACTTGGAGCGGGTTCTAGGGATCACCGAGAGAAATTTTTTTGGCTTCCTAGTGAAAATTCATGACGAGTAGACCCTAAGTCTTCATTGCGTGGCCCGCGTGTGTTGTGTGTTTTACCCTTGCTACAACCCATCAGATGGAAAGAAGAAGAAGAAGAAGAAGAAAAAGAAGAAGAAGAAGAAGAAGAAGAAGAAGAAGAAGAAGAAAAAGAAGGGGAAGAAGAGGAACATGATAACAAGCCCCTTTTTGTTTTGTTGTTAATGGCTAGAGGCTAAAGTTTACTATTTTTCTGCTCATCCCCTCCCTTTTGCTTCTTTTAGCTCGCTACTTCTTTTGGGTTTTTCTCAAGAGAGCTTCATGTTCAATTCTGAGCCTTAGGCCATAAATTATATTGTAAATTTTGTCGATAAACATAATATAATATAGCCTTTATCTCCTCTATGTTATTCTTTGGTTGTTATTCTCAAAATTTAAAAATAATTACAATTTTTTTACATATGGTACATAATTGCTAAAAAAATTTAAAAGACCTATGCATTTTAATGGAAAATCCCTAGATAAATACCATTCATCGTTATATCTAAAGCATTGTTCTCCATTTCTTCAATTTTTTACACGTTCTTTCCTTTGCACGTGCTACTTTTGAGAGGTTCTCTCCACAGTGCTTTAAATTTTATATGTTTCCCTAGTTTTGCAGCACGTTTGTCGCATTTTATCACTAAGCTCCCTTCTTTTAATTCTAGATTAGAAGCCCTTTTTACAAAATGCCGCTTGATTATCTGTTGGTGAATGATCATGGCTTCATGAGCCTTTTCTCTATCTTCTTCAAGCCTTGGGATTTTTTCCAATTTTCCATACATCAACTCATATGGGGAAGCCTTTGAAACCTACTTGGGGGTAATTTGGTCCACCAATAAGGTAGCCTGTTTGTGATTGTGCCAATCCTTTTGTCATTCTAACCCAATATGTTTGATTAACATTATTAGATTCTTGTTGGTTGATTTTGTTAATTTTCTCCCTTATACATAATAATTTGATGAAGCTTTCAAAAAATCATGTATCTGGTAGCAAAATTTTACCCTCGTGATTCCACCAAACCTCGGGCATTGTCGGGTATAATGGTCTCGAGCAGGGCAAGCCTGGCTTCTAGCTCCTCAAGAAACTTAACAATTTTTTCTTATTTTTCCTTGAAGGGAATGCAATAGGATGCTCTCCATTCTCTTCTTCATACTTCTGAGTGAGCACAAAAACTATACCATGTTGGCCATTATACATATAGAGTAGAAAACTTTTGGAAAACTCTAGGATAATCAATGTTGGGGCTTCGAAGAGGGCCATCTTTAGCTACTTGAAAACTATTGTGCCCTTGGAAGTTTGCTGGAAAGATAGGTTCTCTTTAAACATTAGGGTGATTGGGAGTGCAATGCATGTGAAATATGATATGAATCTACGGAAAAAATTAGTCTTCCCTAAAAAAGATCGCAACCCCTTTGTCCTTTGGATCTTTTCAAGATTTATTACTATTTCCTTTTGTGGTACTATAAAGCTGAGAGGATTTCTTTGGGGTGCTCCAAGGAAATATTTTTTTGGATTGAGAAGAATCCCAAATCATTGGTGTTTCAAAAAATCCCTTTTTAGATGATTGAAATGATCATATTTAACTACTAAATTTCCTAGATATATGAAAATAATCTGGTTGACCCATCTTTCTAAAGTAATGCCCATTTCCCTTTAAAGATTTACACCAGCATTGGAGAGTCTGAATGATGTTTTTGAATATGCAAACATTTCCCACTTAGAGGTAAACATCGTCCCATGTTGGTCAGATTCCTTTATGTAGTCTTGATTGTACCTTAGGGAATCATCTATCAAGGAGAAACTCCTTGATCTGGTTAGAGTCTGTGAGAACTACTTCATCAGTGGTGATGGGTAATGGTCTTTTAGCGAAGTCCTTCTTGAGTCACGTAAATCAACACAAAGTTAGATATCGCCATTCCTTTTCCAAACTAGGATCAGATTTAACACCTAGGTAGAAAATTTGATAGGGCATATAAACTTTGATTTGTCCCACTTGATGAGCTCTTGTACTATAAAAGCTTCAACTTCAGGTTGACTAACCTTTGTCTCTATTGGATGGACTTGGGACCTTCAGCCAGGCCAATTGTATGTTGAACTATACCTAGCTCATAACCTCTGAGACCATACCTAAAGCATAGATCATTCAACTTTCTTTTGTCCTTGCGAGAGACTTCCTTGTTGACTGTCAGTCTTCTATTACTTTCGATGTAAATCTCTTCATAATCTTTTGAAACTATGGAAAATATTTTCTTTCCATTCCTTACATCTTTCAGAAGATCTATTCTTGGTGGTGGATAGTCGAAAGTTGTTCCTGACTTCTGTATGAAGGAAACAATTTGAATATCATCGCCCAGAATTTTCCAATTCTAACCTTTGTAAGGAATTGAAGGTCGGGCAATGATCTACACTGCAACCTTCTTTGTCAGGTTGGAAAGTGATTCCAATTGTGGTCTGATAGGAAACGTCTGATCAACAATGCTATTTTGTGGTCGGGGAGTCACTTGTATATGGAAATCTTCAAAACTCTTGATGAGATCCCATACTTTATGTATGTAAGATCTTAGCCTTGTATTTATTGTAGTTGCTCATTCACGGATCTGGCTTTCTACTAATTCTAAATTTCTAAAATCTTGTATCTTACTTGCGCCCATCTACTCTGCTAGAATCAAACCATGAACCAAAGCTTCATATTACATATCATCGTTGGGCGGGTGCATGGAGATGGGTAGCCAATTTGTGGCCACTTTCAAAAAAATAAATTGAAATGTCATAATACAAGCACATTATAACACACTCACGTTATGGCTTGTTGGGTCAATCCTAACGCTCAACCACAATGAGCCCATAATGTGAGTGCATTATAATGTGCTCGCTTTATGACATATTAAAAGCAAAAAAAAAAGTGAAATTCATTCTTCATTTCGACTGTGGTTTTTGTTGTTCCCATGGCCAAAACCCCCATTTTTTGTGCTCACGTTCTAGGAGGAGGCACTGTGCAAAAATCTTCACCAACGGTTGTTATTTCTTCGTAAGGATGGTGCCACAATGATGAGGAGGTGTGAGAGGTAAGGATTTTTTGCTTAAATTTTTTTTGAATTTGTTATTTTTGGGTTGTATTTGATATGTATTTTTTGAATTTGTAGGAGATGCAAGTCAACCTAAAAACCCTCAAAATCCTCAACAAGAAGAGCAACCAAATCCTCAAGAACAAAATCAACCACAACAACAACCTCCTCCACCAATCACTCAACACCCTCTTGGAACTCAACAAAATTTAATGAGTGAAATTGAGAACAGTAAAAATAAAATTGAGGATTTAATTAGTAGGTTGAGTGATCCAAATGGTTCAACTACAGAAAGAATGACCCTAGCAATTTCATTGAAAGATATGCTAAAAAATGTAGATTCAATTAGCAAACAAATAAGCGGATGGCAAGATAGGAGGCAGGCGGTTAGGGCTTATTATGTGGATAAACAATCATATAAAGATGTAAATGATTTAAAAATGACAAAAGGTGATTTGTGCTCATTATTCATTGACCCACGCACAAATCAAAATCTTACTCTCAATGTGAAGAAGTTTCCTAGGTATGTGCAGGATCATCATGGAAAAAACAAGCCCTTAAGTGGCAAAAAATTCAAAAAAATCAGAGTTAGGAAACTTGACGTAAAAATTTGAATAAGTTATCTATATTATTTCAAAAATATGTAAGAATAGAATCTATAGAAAATTGAATGTAGTTTCTAAACTACTAGGTTTTTTAATCTATTTGGTGAAAATTTGAAATTTCAATGTAGTAGTACTTAAATTTCAGGAAAAATAAGAAGTATGTGTCTATTTGACCACCCTAACTACAATAAAATGATAATATTTTTTAATAAGATTTTAGATATAAGTAGAGGACTCATGTCCCGATGTGATGCATTTTTTTTGTAATTTTTTTCCAAGTAAATAATTAATTATGAATTTTTTATTACAAATTTTAAAAATATAAAAACTTGTATGTCTGACCACCTTAACTTGGTCAAAACTTCATGAAACTCATTTTTTTTAAATCCTATAGTATGTGAAGCATAGAATGTGATGCATGTTTCAGATTCAAAAAATGTGATATAGTTTGAAAGCTATAGATGTTTTTGAATCAACCTATCAATCAGGACTTTACTTGTAATTCAAATAGAAAATGAATAAGAATTATTTATTAAATTCAAAGTAAAGCATAATTTATATTGCTGGAAAGCTGAGAATATCCTTTAAAAACCCTTTTTGTTTCATCAATTTTGGGTTAAAAAAAATTTGTCAACCACATACCCTACAAATACCCATCATATCGCCACTTTTTGGCCCATCATGATCCTACACATACCCTCATATTCATTGGTGCCACCACCAATAGATTAGGAACTATTTTCATTATAGGTGGTACTATTCTTTGATTACCCACCGTGCAACAATTGTGAAGTCCTATAGTATTTCCTTAGGAAACTATACAATGAGTTCATATTGAATAAAATCCCAAATTATTTTGATATGAGGGACTTCCAGGGGAGAGGTGGGAGGTCAGCTTAGGATAGACCCAGTGTACAGCCAGATCCTATGCGGCAAGGGAAATGAGATCTCGCTAGGCTGCCTCATGAGCATGTTGTTATGCCTTTCGACACAAAGGAGAGTGTTGACGTAGAGACATTGTAGGTGATCAACACTTTGACCCAAAGTGTCATCCATCATACTATCCCTATTCTACAACGCCATCCAGGGGATTCTTCAAGTGGTGGCCTTCGAACCCATGTGTGTCAATCTTGTAGGGTGACTTGTTCATATGACCCCACTAACACTTAGGAGGCTGCTATGCAGGATTTGTCTGCAGCTATGGAGATGGAGAGGGAAGCTGACATTTTGCATGAGGTTTATGGCATTGATAGTGAGGTAAAAGTTAGCATGTTCATTGAATTTAATTTATTAAATTTCAATTTTGAAATGCAAGATTAACTAATTTAGTTTTATGATTTTAATAAAATTGCAAGGTCACAATGTTGAGACTAGATACACCAACCCTCTACCTACTTATTTTTACAATAGAGCTATCGGTGGGGTATGTAACTAGTAAAAAATTATAAATTTATTACATGTTAATAGCATTATTTTATTAATGGTATTTTAATATGTGATTTTGGATGTTGAACAGGCTAATATTGGAGGTTTCTAGGGAACACCTCCTAGTTCCAGTGGATTTACTCAAACCTACACACAGGTAATAGAACAAAGAATTTAACTAATGAATTATACTGAATGGATTTGTGTAGTTTATATTCATATCATTGATTACGTTGCATTGCACATCATTCAAACTCAAATCATTACTTCACATTCCATAACTAATAACTAGATGTTGATAGAAGACAAAATTTCAACTACAATATAGTTGTTTAGAAAGTCAACATAAGTAGCGATGCAACTACTTCACATAGCATAAGTAATAAGTCTAGGAGAAAATTCCAATTACATTTTCTTGTCATGGAATTCCATGAGACCACTTTTTACTTCTTGACATCTTTTCAAACAGTTCACTACCTTGTCTATGCTATGGATGCTTGGAAGGAATATATGAAAGAATAATAGTAAGCAATAGCATAGACAAGGCAATGAGCTTTTTGAAAAAATGCCTCAAAGAAATGCGATCTCATGGTGATGTCCATCACCATGAGATCCAATTTATTTGAGGCACTTTTTCAAACAACTCACTGCCTTTTCTGTGCT
The DNA here is from genome assembly GCA_007258455.2 of Sequoia sempervirens. NCBI lineage: Eukaryota > Viridiplantae > Streptophyta > Pinopsida > Cupressales > Cupressaceae > Sequoia > Sequoia sempervirens. The sequence continues at coordinate 54,877,313 of VDFB02105785.1, forward strand.
ACCACATTTTCCATACATGTCTACCAAATCATTTTATCAAATAGTTCATTTCCTCACTACTATGGCTTAAAGCTTAAAAAAGGTGCTTTCCAACAAACTAATGCAATGCAGGGCAATCAAATAACTTAACTTCATCATTCAAAAGGATTCAATCCACTTTGTAACTCAAAAACTCAATTTTTTCTTTCTTTTCAAACTTCTACCTAGTCTTCCTACTAGGTCAGCCAACCCAATTTTCCTATCAAAACTTTCAATTTTCTCAAACAACCTTGTCAACAAATCCCCAAATCAGGCACCCATCATGGCCTACTTTCACATATCAAATACTCAATACCAACTCCTTTGGATCAGTGATATTTTATTAGTTTTCTCCTTCAATCTCTCCAACAACAACTTACATTGATGGATCATATCTTTTATAACATTTCCCAGCCTTTCCAACTTCCTACAATGACTCAATAAGCTCTACAACTACTTTGACCCTTGGCATTCCATTCCTTTACACCTTTTTTGCATTTTTACAACATTTGAAATTGACAACTTTGTCAATATTTTGCAATTTTGTACTTTATGCCTAAATTAACTAAGACTATTACAACCCCCAAAATGGCTATTTAAGTCTTATTACATCATCAAAACACCTTAACCAATTCAAACTCCTAAATTTTCCTCATGGAGGCATGTGCTTGCAAAGGTGCACCTAGATGACAAACTATGGATGCTTGGAAAAATCTATCAAAACATAATAGTAAGCAATAGCATAGACAAGGAAGTTAGTAGTTTGAAAAAATTCCTCGAATAAATGTGGTCTCATGGTGATGGAATTCCATTCCATCACCATAAGACCACATTTCTCCGAGGAATTTCTTCAAACAACTCACCACCCTTTCTTGTTAGAAAACCAAGATCTGATTGCAAACCAAAATAGACCTTCCACAGAAGAGGAAAACAAAAAAACAAAAGCTTTGCATAAAAACATGCAATTTGATATATTCGAAAAGACCAATAATTACAAGAGATAATTTTTTTTATAAAAGAAAAGATACCTAAACCTAATCTTATCTTGAGCAACACGATAGCTTGATAAGATAAATATGAAAGCCTAAAACTTAGGAATTAAATAAAGCCTAAGTAAACTTATGCAAGCGTAATTAAATATTAATTACACCAACACCCCCCCATAAGTGCAACTTAGGGAGAAGCAAATAAAGCATGCACCTAAAACTAAGATGAATGAAAGAAAGCATGAATGGGTCCCAACAACAAGGCCTGATCAGGTACCCAATTACAAATGCAATAATGAAGTAGAGAAGGAAAACCCAGTGGGACAAACCCCCCTACAATGAGATGACTGTTGCATAAGAAGCACTAGAAGATCACTGTGGAGTAACACTAGAACCACAATCTGACAAGCAAGGAAAGATACTTCTATCTACAACTGAAACCAAAACCGGAATCAAAATAATGTAACAGCAGACCCGATGCCACGAAACACTCGAAAACTCACAAAATGGAACAACCCTAGAATCTGTGAAGCAACAGTAGATGCAATGATGACAGAATCTAGAAACCGTGTATCTCGATGTCGATGCCAAACTGAGACTGAAACTCTTCCATGGGAAGGAGTACCAAAAATAGACTTTGGAACATTAACCATAAAACATGGCCCTCAAACTGAGAAGAATCTGAATCAATGAGGATCAAGAACCATAAAATCCCACTGTGAAGTGTGAACCAAAGCAAACCAAAGATGTATCCAGCTAAGCAAGAAAGAATCTAAAAAGAGACAATAGGAAACCAGAAAAACTCATGCGAGTTGTCACCAATACGAAAGATGGATGCAAGAACCCCCCTTAATGGAACTTTATATCAGTTCGTTATTACAATACCCAATGATTGCATAAGGAGATAATGTAAAACTACAAAAACATAGGTGAAAATGCAAACCTAGCACACTAAAAAAAAATGAATGCATGCATAAAATAAGCTACACATTTTCTGGAAATGAGCTCAGATCTGCATAGAGGTCAAAACCAGCTTTCTGACGCCGTGAAAATCATGAAAAACGGATAAGCGAGTGAAAAGATATGCGTCCCAGAGTGAAAAAGGAAACATCTGACTTCTGAGGTAGAAAAAAGCATCAAAAAGGAAAAACCAGAAAACCACACTAGCACCATTGCGTAGAGCGTTGAAACAACTTTCTGACGATATCGCGTTTGCAAAAAAAGGACGTCGTATGCCCAAGATATGCCCGTTTCCGTGAAAGTTGACCAAAAAGCTCTGATTTGGCCCCTAGAAGCCCTCAGGGGCTAAAAAAATAGGGCCCATGGTTGCCTAGGTAGACCAGGGGTTGAAGGGTTTGGGGCCGTCAGTGGAGCCCCCAATCACCCACGTGACCGGGGCTAGGGCTAAAACCCAGGCGGAGGGCTGAGTGTGGGGGTTTGGACCCCGATATGACCATGGAAGAGCTTGAAAAACCCACAGGCACTAATCTTTAAGCCCTCAGGGGCTGTGGCGTAGCTGGTGGCGCTGCAGAAAAGGTCGCCGATGGCGGTGGTCAAGCGGTGGCCGGTGGGAGGCCGCCGGGTGGTGGGCGGGTGGTGGCCTCCATTTATACTGGCCGCACAGAACATTTTTAGTATTTTTTATTTTGTTTATATTTTTTTTTTTTTGGAAAACGAGCCTCGAAAACTGTGCCTGGGAGCCATATGGCCCCTAGGCAAAAAAATTTTGCTTCTTCGGATGACTGTGTCCAAATCAGATGAACTTTATATGGAAATAGGGGTTTTTGGGTGTTGCAAATCCAACAACGAGGTTCATTTGGGCCCAAAGTGCTCCAAAAATTAGGTGACCCCCAGATCTAATAGATAAATCACTGAGCTTGAAACCCTTGCAGATCTGGCAAACAGTGACGAAAATAAATGAAATAGAAGTCATTTCTGACTTTTTTTGGTGCTCTGAATCCAACGGAAAACCCCAATATGATCCAAGAAGCTCTAGAAATATGCTCAAGGATTGAAACCCTCGAGGGACCTCAAACGAGCTCTACACTGTGTTCCTCCAGAAATGCTGAGAAGGGGCTACAAATTTAGGCTCTGATACCATGTTAGAAAACTAAGATCTGATTGCAAACCAAAATAGACCTTCCACAGAAGAGGAAAATGAAAAAATAGAAGCTTTGCATAAAAATATGCAATTTGATATATTCGAAAAGACCAATAATTACAAGAGATAATTTGCTTTATAAAAGCAAAGATACCTAAACCTAATCTTATCTTGAGCAACAAGATAGCTTGATAAGATAAAGATGAAAGCCTAAAACTTGGGAATTAAATAAAGCCTAAGTAAACTTATGCAAGCGTAATTAAATATTAATTACACCAACATTTTTATGATACCACATTTTCCATATATGTGTACCAAAGCATTTTATCAAACTATTCACTTCCTTGTAGCTATGGCTAAAAGCCTAAAATAGGTGCTTTCCAACAAACTATGGATGCTTGGAAAAATATCTATCAAAGCATAATAGTAAGCAATAATGCCATAGAGAAGGCAATGAACTTTCTAAAAAAATGCCTGAAAGAAATGGGGTCTTATGGTGATGGAATGCCATGACGTGCATTTGTTTGTAATGGCATTCCATCACCACAAGACCCCATTTCTTTGAGGAATTTTTTCAAATAGTTCACTACCTTATCTATGCCACCACATTTATCATACATGTCTATGAAAGCATTTGATCAAACAGTTCACCAACTTGCTGCTATGGGTAAAAGCCTAAAAGCACATCCTTTCAAATAAGATATGGATAGGGAAAATAGTAAGCATGATAATAAAAAATATATAGTTTAATAAGTACTCCAAATTTTGTTCATTATCTCATACATTATAGGTCATGAAGTGGATCGCTATTGTAGTTTTTGTGATTGAATAATTTGTTGTTTTATTTTCAGATGTTGCAAGTCAAAACACCTCTGAATGTGACAAGGGAAATGGAGATCGCTGTTTCATTTGCTATACAATGCTCGATGGCTCTAATAGGGGAGGCTTGAGCCAAATTAGTAAATTTCAAATTACATTTGTTGTTATACATGCTAGTTAGTGAAAAATCAAACCATTATTGATTCGTAGTTTAATTTCTATTTAGTTGGTTTATACAAGGCTTGAGCATGCCTGAGCATGGGCGTGTGAATATTTCCCTCATGGAGAGAGATCATGAGATGGTGGTAAGTGATTATTTTGTTAAATATATCATTTTTTATAATGTAATTTCTATATATTCATGTCTTTACTTCTTATTGTAATAGTTAAAACTTCACCATGAACTAAACACTAGGAGGGGCAGCAGAAGCACTCCTCGAGCACAACACAAATGAGTGACAGACCTATTGCCATCTGATCAACAAGTAGAGGGAAATAATTTATTTGCATAGCATGGAGATAAATGACTTTTGATTCTAGAGCCCTTTGTTGTATGCCTACATGGCAGTTTTGTACATATTTTTTATTGTATATATTTGACATTGTATGCCTATATGGCTATTTTGTACATATATTTCATACTTTATTGACATATATTGATGTATGCCTACATGGCTATTTAGTTAATACAAATATTTTTTATCGATGGTGTCCATATTTGCATTCTAAATTGATGGTTCAATAGATATAAGTTATGTGTATTCAAGTGTATACTTTACAACTTACATGTGTTCCAATGTATACTTTGTGACTTCTGTGTTTTCATGCGTATACCTTGTATTCATGCATAAAATTTGTATTGATTTGTGTATACTATGTATTCATCTATATACTTTAAGGCTTACGTGTTTCTGAGTACTTGTGCTTCCCTTATTCACATGTACATGCTTGACTTATTCACATGTATAATTATTAATTGGTTAGCCCTAGCATTGATCATTGTTGTCCTTCATGGTTTGTCTTGAATATTAATTGATTGATGCTAAAAAACTTTATCTAAAAGCAAAAAACATGTTTCAATTGGTATTCCATGAAATGATTCATAAAAATATTCCAATATGTTCTTGATGTGTCACCATATAAACACGCTGAAAGATTTATATGTCAACTTTTTTGCAATATTATTTCTTGTATACAAAATGGACTTGGGAGAAAGCAAGTTATAATTTATAATACAAATAAGAAATGGACTCAACATTGTCCTAGACCCTTGAATAGGTCTATTTAACAAAGCAACATGCTCTCAATCACTCTTTCAATTGCAAAACACCATTGGGAAACATTTACTAGTCTTCAAATCCACAAAATCCATAATTTTTAGGGCATGATTGGCCCTCTAACCCCACTATCCTCTAAACCCTCACTTTTCTCAAATTTCACTAGGGTATATTGAAAACCCCATATCCAGACATCATACAACCTCAAAACCTCTTCCAACACTCTTCATTCTACCTGTACAAATTTAATTGACCACCAAGTTATGTTTCCCCTTGACTTTACCCACTTTTACTCCCTCAAACCTCTCTTTTTCATTTAAAACCCCTTTATTCCCAATTAGGGCGCCATGCCATAACATACTTTTGACCTCCCTTGTCCTTGCAGACCATTTGAACACATCAAACTCCACAACCTCACCCTATTTTCTTATTTGTACTTACATAATTGACTCAAATGACCCCACACTGACTCAAAACTAAAAGAAAGATTATGAAATGGCCTATCATGGCCTTATTTGACACTATAATGACTAAAACCACTGAACTAGACATTCTTCATCAAATGGAGGAACAAGGTGCTCTACACCAATGATCATATGTTTTTTGTGTGGAATAATCAAACTTCTCAACCATTGTGTGTATGTTTCTCTTTTCCATTGTTTTGCATGCCATCATAAGGGATCAAGCTGGTTGAATGCGGATCAGATCAATTCTGTGTGTTTGGGTGAAAAAGAGGACCATGCCTAGCATAAACCTATCTATTGGGATGAGTTGGAGCAGTTAGTTTGGTCACTTGAATTGCAAAACAAAAGTTGCACCACTTTGCAACTTTACACTGCTTCCATTTGACACTTTTTCCATGAAGTGAAAATTAGACACCACAGGAAAATGATTTTGAAATAAAAAAAACTAAGAGAGGTTATTGTATAGGGGCCCAACTCGATCCTATAGGCTTAGACGAAGAGTTCGTAAGCATCACGGTTTCTAGGTAAGAGCTCATCAAAGTTTGATTCCCTTTTGCAGTTTGGACCCTTAAGGGATCAATCTGGTTGAATGTAGCTTAGAGCGATTCCACGTGTTTGGGTGTGAAATATGACCATTCCTAGCATAAACATACCTATTTGAATGCATTTCAACATTTTTTTGGGTCACATGAGTTGCAGAACGAAAGTTGTACCACTTTTCAACTTTGCACTGCTTGCATTTGACACTTTTTCCATCAAGTAAAAATCCATTGCCACAGGAAAACCACTATGAGATAGCAAAAATTGTGATATTTTTTTGTAGAGGGGCCCAACATGATCCTATAGGATCAAACAAGAAGTTTCTAAGCATCTTGGTATCTGAGTAACAACATGCTAAAGTTTCCAGCCATTTTGCACTTTGGACTCTTAAGGGATCGATCCGATTGAATATAGCTCAGATCGATCCAGTTGAATATAGCTCAGAGCGATTCCACGTGTTTGGGTGCAAAAGAGGACCATGCCTAGCATAAAAATACCTATTCAGATGCTTTAGAATAGTTTGTTTGGTCACACGAGTTGAAAAAAAAAAGTTGCACCACTTTGCAACTTTGCACTACTTACATTTGACACTTTTTCCATCAAGTGAAAATCTGCCACCACGGGAAAACCACTCTGAAATAGCCAAAACCAACATTTTTTTCTATAGAGGGGCCCAATGCAATCTTGTAGGATCAGATGAGAAGTTTCTAAGCATCATGATATCCAAGTAACAACATGTTGAAGTTTGCATCCATTTTGCACTTTGGACCTTTCAGGGATCGATCTAATTGAGCATAGCACAAAGCGATTCCATGTATTTAGGTGCAAAAGATGACTATTCCTAGTGTAAACATACATATTTGGATTTGTTGGAATAGTTTTTTTCATCACACAAGTTGCAAAATGAAAGTTGCACCACTTTGCAACTTTCCATTGCTTGCATTTGACACTTTTTCCATCAAGGGAAATTCACCGCTATGGGAAAACCACTCTGAGATAGCCAAAACTGAGAGAGGTCTTTGTAGAGGAGCCCAACACAATCCTATAGGATCATACAAGAATATTATAAGTGTCATGATATCTGAGTAACATCATGTTGAAGTTTGTAGCCATTTTGCACTTTGGACTCTAAAGGGATCGATCTTGTTGAACATAGCTCAGAGCGATTCCGCTTGTTTGGGTGCAAAAGAGGACCATTCCTAGCATAAACTTACCTATTTGGATGTGTTGGAATAGTTCATTTGGTCACATGAGTTGCAGAACGAAAGTTGCACTACTTTACAACTTTGCACTACTTGCATTTGACACTTTTTCCATCAAGTGAAAATCTGCCACCACAGGAAAACCACTCTGAGATAGCCAAAACTAAGAGAGGTTTTTGTAGAGGGGTGCAATATGATCCTATAGGATTAGATGAGAATTTTCTAAGTGTCACATTATTTGAGTAACAACATGTTGAATTTTTCAACCATTTTGCACTTTGGACTCTTCAGGGATCGATCTGGTTGAACATAGCTCGAAGTGATTTTGCATGTTTGGGTGCGAAAGAGGACCATGCATAGCATATAAATACCTATTCAGACACATTGGAACAATTTATTTGGTCACATGAGTTCCAAAATGAAAGTTGCACCACTTTGCACTGCTTGCATTTGACACTTTTTACATCAAGTGAAAATCCACTACCACGGGAAAACCACTCCAAAATAGCCAAAAATGAGAGAGGTTTTTGTAGAGAGGCCAAATGTGATCCTATAGGATTAGACAATAATTTTCTTAGCATCAAGGTATTTTAGTAACAACATGGTGAAGTTTGCAGCCATTTTGCACTTTGGACTCTTAAGGGATCGATTTTTTAGAACGTAGCTTAGAGCAATTCCACGTGTTTGGATGTGAAAGAGCACCATTCCTAGCATAAAAATATATATTCAGACATGTTGGAATAGTTTTCTTGGTCACACGAGTTGCAAAATGAAAGTTGCACCACTATGCAACTTTGCACTGCTTGCATTTGACTCTTTTTCCATCAAGTGAAAATTTTCTGCCACGAAAAAACTACTACTAGATAGCAAAAACTGAGAGAGGTTTTTGTAGAGGGGCCCAATGTGATCCTATAGAATCAAATAAGAAGTTTCTAAGTGTCATGGTATCTGAGTAACAACATGCAGAAGTTTGCAGCCATTTAGCACTTTGAACTCTTTAGGGATCAATCCGGTTGAACGTAGTTCAGAGCGATTCTACATGTTTGGGTGTGAAAGAGGAACATTCCTAGCGTAAAAATACCTATTTGGATGCGTTGGAATAGTTCACTTGGTCACACGAGTTGCAAAACAAAATTTGCACCGCTTTGCAACTTTGCACTACTTGCATTTGACACTTTTTCCATCAAGTGAAAATCTGCCACCATGGGAAAACCACTCCAAGATAGCCAAAACAGATAGAGGTTTTTGAAGAGGGTCCCAACATGATCCTATCGGATCAAACGAGAAGTTTCTAAGCATCATGGTATTCGAGTAACAACATGTTGAATTTTACAGCCATTTTGCACTTTGGACCCTTAAGGGATCGATTTGGTTGAACATAGCTTAGAGCGATTCCGCGTGTTTGGGTGCGAAAGATGACCATGCCTAGTGTAAACATACCAATTCGGATGCATTGGAATATTCTGTTTGGTCACATGAGTTGCATAACGAAAGTTGTACCACCTTGCAACTTTTCACTACTTGCATTCGAATCTTTTTCCATCAAGTGAAAACTAGACACCACCGGAAACCACTCTGAGATAGCGAAAACCGAGAGAGGTTTTTTTAGAGGGGCCCAATGTGATCTCATAGGATTAGATGGAGATTTATTAAGCATCGTGGTTTCTTACTGATACTGCATCAAATATTGTTTCCCTTTTGCACTTTGGACCCTTAAGGGATCAAGCTAATTGAATGTAGCTCGAAGCGATTCCACATGTTTGGGTGTGAAAGAGGACCATGCCTAGCATAAACGTACCATTCCTAGCATAAATGTACCATGCCTAGCATAAATTTACCATTTACTTAGAAGAAGATCAATAAAATTCATTGTTTCCTTGCATTTTTCTATATTTTTACCAGAAATCTAATGTTTCCTTGAACTATACGGTTTCGTACAAGGTGATTGTGTTCTCTTTTTCAATATCCTTTTGTTTCTACAAACCCAATACATATTTAGAAACCCATTTTTATGTTAAGGTGCTTAATTGGTGTAAGGGAATAAGTTTTATGGGGTTTGTTTTGCTACCCCTATAGATTTTGATGGAAAAGGGCATGAAAAATGAGGTTTCACCCTAGGGTTTGATAAAATATTGCATGTAGAGGTTGGGTGATTGTCTTTTGAGTTTTTCTAGGTGATTTTAAGAAGGTTTGAGGTGGTGGCATGTTCTGGCAAGGTGTGGAGCCATTCCTTTCAATAAAACCTCCTCATACTAACATAAAATAAGGGTTTTGTGGTTTGGCATAGTGGAGTGAGTTTCTCCTTAGACAAATTATTGATCTGAGGGTTTGGATACATGACAATTTCTGCCCCAACAAGTTCAGGGGTTTGTTAAATGTTTAAAGGTATGTCCCTTTATAAATTAGGCCTAGTTAGCCTAATGAGGACAACGAAGAAGGTCATTTTTGATGCACATGTTCCAAGACAGTCACTATTGATTTTGAAGCATGTGTTGTAACTCAATAATAGCTATCTAGATCAGTCATTTTTTTGTGAAGTCATTTGAGAAGTTTTCCTCAAAACACCACTTGGAGCCACACTTTTCACTTGGAAATTCATCATAAAACCCTATAGCAACAACTCCACCTTTGTTTCTTGAATTCCCCTACATAAATAAACACACACACCTAAAACATCCTAAGAATAATGTACTCCACTGATCTAAACTATCAAATTAGGTGGAGTAGTCATTATTGCTTATCTAGAGTCTCAAAACCTCAATCTTGAGGGTTTACAGACCGAGTTGAGAAAAATTAGTTCAAACTAATGATAAACTCAATGGATACCATCCTAAATAGATTCAAATGAAATATAATTAACTATTCTACCTTAAACAATAAGATTCAAGGCCTTAAACTACTATACAAGCCATACAAATTAATGAACAACTAGAAAATCTTAGAAAATCACTAAAATATGGACTTTATTGATTGTAAATCTTCAAGAATACAAAAGATCTCGGTTTTGGTCGACCTTACATGCTTTATGTCACTTCTCTAATCACCTAATGAACTCTTTAAGACTTTGAATACATTACATATGACCTTCACATGACCTTTTTCACATTGTTTACATTTCAAAATTCAAATTTTCCAAATTTTCCTATTGAAGGTGTTAGCTCTAAAAAACTTAGGCTAAATGCCTCAAGAGGTTGCCAATCTCTTGGTATGTTTTAGGGTAACAAACAAGGCCAAATGGTTTAGACCTTCTACTCTTCAGGTGCTACTAGACCTAGGCGGGTGTACCTATATGAATAAAGCAGATTTAAGGTTGTATGACTTGACTAAATTGATGGATCTATTATGATGGCACAAATATAATAGATGAAAGCTTGCTAACTACTCCTACTAAAATGTGAGATGAAAATGTTTGAATAATACTTTATAAAATTCTAAAATGGAATTGGTGACCAGTGCCTACTTTTATTGGGCTAATGGATTCAAGAGGTAAATGATATGTGTTTCCCTTTTTGGCTTAACTCTAGTTGCTAGGCACTTTTGAGAATGAGGTTCTATGATTGGCATAAAACTTCACTAAATTTATAACTTGCATAAATTGTGCTGGAATATTTTCTTACCAGGTTCTTCTTCAATTATCCAAAAGAAATCTTTAATTCACTGTGATTCATCTAAAGGAATTTAAATCTAACTTGCAGACACCAATTGATTAATTCACACAAAATGGGAATACATTTTGATAAATCAGAAATATACTTGATATACTGATTTAAATGATTAAAAGACCTCAAGTTGGAGACAACCAGATAAAAATGTAAATAATTGCATCACAACAACTGAACACCAAGAAAGGATTTCACCAAATTTATGTATTCTTCTCCATTATATAATTTTAAAAGATTTTACAAATTATACAGCATGATATTATGTTTCGGAAATATTTCACCCTATCCAACAACCTAACCCTACTTATTTCTCCTAAATCTAATTATCTTTATGATACAATTTTACTTTGTATATATACATTGTTATTTTAGGGTTACAACCCTTCACATTATCCGTCTAAAGTAACTCTTCACTTTGATGCAACTCTTTGTTGAATTATCTTCGGAAAAATTAAATATTTAATTAATTGCTTATCAGAAAATTAAATACTTTAATCTTCATCATTTTGTCTTCCAAAATGATAATCATCATTTCACAATACTTTTGAGATCTTAATAATCTTCACTAATCCTTTTGCTAGAAAATCTCCCGCTTATTCAATTTAATAAATTATTCCTTGGGTAAAATAATTACCTCATCCATGATTCTTCAAATGATTTTAATTTCTTGATGGAAAGTTTTATTCCTTAGTAAAAATATTTGCACTATTAATAAATACATTTTTCATGTAACAATATTTTCGCACTCTCGTACTTCTTCTCATGAAAAATATTCCACATCCAAGTATAAACATTTTGTAATTTTCACCTTTAATATATTTGTGGGTAAAATAATTACTCATTTTTTTAATCCCATTGCTAAAAATTCAACCTCCCATGCAAATACTTTATATATTTTACCCTTTATGCCTTTTATGGGAAAAATAAATATCCACCTTATAATTCCCCTCGTGAAAATAATTCACATCATGACTTAAAATATTTTACCTTATCAAAATACTTTACCTCTTTATCTTCACCTTTATTTGCCTTGTTACTCGAACAATTTAAATCCTTTTTAAATCTTACCAAGATTACATTGGTATCATTTATCTTAATTATTTTTCACCTCAAGCTTTCGGTGTGACTTGTTTCACCGAAGAGACATTCCACCGAGTTTATTTCTCTTGCGGATGAAGTTCCATCGGTGTGACTTGCATTGTCGGGCAAACATATGCCGATGTAGTATCTCTTGCCAATGAATTTAGGGTTTGCCTGCCCGTAAATCATAAGATGATAAATGTTTTTCCAAACATAGGTTAAATGTGTCCTTGCTTTCAAATCATCCTTCGGAAAATCATCCTATCCTTGCTTTTTCAAGATAAGTTGATTTGGAAAATTGTCTCCGAAAGTTGAGTGAATTCTTGATGCGAGTAACCATAAGATGATTCCTTCTCAGTCAAAGTCACTTTTTAAAATATTTCATTTCCCCATGATATTTCATTAGATTTCATTTTAAATTGAAGTGAGCATATATCAAAATTTGTTTTTTTGTTTTTTAACTTTTTTCACTGTGATGAAATGAGTCAAATGGCCTCCAAAATCACTTTTGAAAATTGCTCAAACGGTCTCCAGGAGCTACGAAAATACATCGAAATGTTGATTGATGGTAGAGTAATATGATTGTAAAATTATTTGGCATGAATTTATTGGGATTGAAAGCTGCTCACAATCGAAGTTGCTTATTCAGCCATTTTTGTAACTGTTTAAACTGAACTAAAACTTGCCAATTTTCCCTTTTGAAAAAATATCAAACGTGATTTTGACAAGCTGTAACTTGGAGGATTGGTTCCTTTAGGTCACATGAACATGTAGGAAAATGGGTTTTTCATAAATATTCTTCCTCCAAAAAATATTAAAAATCAAACTTGATCACTTTGTAGCTATCTGGGAGTGCAATTATGAAACTGTGCAAAATCAGTTTGGAATCAATTTTGCAAAAATATTAAATGATGTCCAAACGCCCTGAAAATTGGCATAGAGGAAGATTTTGGTGTAAATAATTGAAGGCACCAATCCATTTGTGATAATCATCATCCATTTGTGTAATACTCACCCTCAAAGTTGACCATTTTAACATATTCCACTATGTTGATAGCAGATTTTCTAGAAAACCCTTCAACTTGTTGCTTCAAAACTTTTTCAAATCAGATCATATGAGGCTGAAAATTTTCAGAGACACTCACATATGATCAATGAACATGTCTGCAAAGTGATTTCGCTTGAAATTGAATAGATCCAAAATTATAATTTTTCAAAATGTGCTCCTGAGATTGCTTTTACACTTGAATTTTTGAGTGTTAAAATCCTCTTTTTCAATATGGAGACCTAAAATTTACATGAAATTTTAAGTCCCAATAGTGGCTCCATCTGGGGATGAATGATTGTGAGATCATTGCAAGAATCCAGATCACTGGAAGAGCAGACCAAATGATTTATCCATCAAGCAACAGATTCAAACTCCTTTTTTTGTGATGAACTATTGTGGTTTTCTGAAAAATCTTTACCACTATTGATGGTACAAGGCCACCAAAAGAAAGGGCCATTATTTTCCTCTATCATATACCCTTCTCTGTTTTGAGTTCAACAAATTTCTTTTGATGCAATTTACCCTGTCACATGTACTATCATTGGCAAATTTCACATTAACACTGTTTTCAACACTGCTCATCTTTTCTTTTTCATTTTTTGTTTCAGACCTAGGCATAATCTGAAAATTGTTATTATCATGTGATAACCTTAAACTCCATTCACTACACCAAGATCCTTTATTTTTAATACCAAATTTTTCATCATTTTGGTCACTATCATGTATCATAAAATATTGAACTGAAAGATGAAAATCTGAATGCCTGTCACTTAATTCTGAGAAATCTGCCATATTAATGTCTTCTTGGGAAATTATATTTGAAACATTCTCTACTTCTTCAATCTCACTAATTGGAATTGACACAAACTCGTGATCTACACAATCATCACTATGTATAGTTGAACCAATTAGTGTTGGAAATGAATTTTTTGAATCTAGATGTGTATATTTTATATACTCCATTTCTAGTAGATCTGAGATTTGCTCACTGCTGAGTGAATATGCTTCATCATCCACCATACTGCTACTGTGTTCTTTATTCTTCTCATCATCAAAAAATGGTAGCTCAGATGTGTTGATCTCATATTCATTTTTCTCACAACTTGGTGCATCACTTCGATTATCAAGAAACATTTCATCTTCAACATAAAGTGGATTTGAAAATACATAAAATTGATTTTCTAGCATACCTTGGCAAAATCTCATCTGATCTTTTATCTTCTCATCATATAATGGATTTGAAAAAAATTGAGAACTATTTTCAAATGTACAAACCTCATTATTATCAACTGTGTCTTCATGGCTTTCAACTGCAGTTGGAGGTATTATTTGCTCACTATCAAATGGACTCGCATTGTCCATTGCTTCTTCCTCTTGATCACCACAAGAACTGCAAGAATCACCTTGCTGTAAATCAAAATCCACAGGTTCCTCATCAAAATCTGAATACTCATTGGATCCCACATAACACACATTGCTTTCCCTGTCATAATTTTTTATGTAGGAAAGAATTTCAATATCTCTGTCTTCCTCATGCAGGCTATCATAGGAATTGCTTTTACCTGCACATGTCTCATCTTCTATTGGCTGCATCATCTGATCAATGTCTCTGTCTTCATCAATGATGTCACAATTATCCTCATCCCTTTCCTTATCTACATATGATATCAATCAACACATTCACTTGGTCAAAAGTGACCGGTTTTAGTGACTTAGGCCAATGAATTGAATTGGGCCAATATACTCTCATGAACTATTCAATAAACTTGGGTCCATGGAGCTTGTAATTCGTAGGAATTTGCATACAAACTTCTAACATTCTACAAATCAAAGAATGCCTAGATTCTCCTTTATTTCTTCTTAATTCAAGAAGGGCCCTCCAAAGACTTTTGGCACATTCATCATTTTCAGATTGTTGGTTCCAAGGTGTACCTTGCTACAGATTCTGACTGACATGTCCAAGTGGGCTAGAGTTGTGTTGTATTTGACATTGATCACATTGACAATCTTGATAACTCACCAATCTTTGTCCAGGAGGGACTGGATAAGCATTTTCTTGCTTTGATGGTTGTGATGAATAAATGTTCTGTTGTGCATCACCTCCATTGTAAAAATTTCCAATTGTATCATGATGTGCTTGTTGAATCCAAGAACCACTTACATTTGTGTATTGATTCTTATTGCAGAATTCTCCTAATTGTAATGGTTGTTGATCCAATTGCAGCTTTTTCCTTTTCAATTCTTCAATTCCTCTTATCAACTGCTGCTTCTCAAAATATTATTTTGTTCCATACACAAATTCCATTCTTCATCAATTTTTTTCCAGAGTCGTCACCTACTTTTCCAAAAGTAGGAAATGATTCTTTTGAAATAACTATTTTTTATCTTCTCCCCAGCAAAATCACTTTTTCTAAAACTTTTCAAATTATAAATCTTTCTTCAATGACTCTATATGATGGTCTTCAACTAGATATTTTGAAATAATTCCCTACCAGAGTCGCCAATTTGTTAGCTCTCAAAAACGCAGGCTAAATGCCTCAAGAGGTTGCCAATCTCTTGGTACGTTTTAGGGTAACAGACAAGGCCAAATGGTTTAGACCTTCTACTCTTCAGGTGCTGCTAGACCTAGGCGGGTGTACCTATATGAATAAAGCAGACTTAAGGTTGTATGACTTGACTGAATTGATGGATCTATTACGATGGCACAAATGTAATAGATGAAAGCTTGCTAACTACTCCTCTTGAAATGTGAGATGCAAATGTTTGAATAATACTTTATAAAATTCTAAAATGGAATTGGTGACCAGTGCCTACTTTTATTGGGCTAATGGAGTCAAGAGGTAAATGATATGTGTTTCCCTTTTTGGCTTAACTCTAGTTGCTAGGCACTTTTGAGAATGAGGTTCTATGACTAGCATAAAACTTCACTAAATTTATGACTTACATAAATTGTGCTGGACTATTTTCTTACCAGGTTCTTCTTCAATTATCCAAAAGAAATCTTTAAATCACTGTGATTCATTCAAAGGAATTTAAATCTGACTTGTAGACACCAATTGATTAACTCACACAAAATGGGAATACATTCTATAAATCAAAAATATACTTGATATACTGATTTAAATGATTAAAAGACCTCAAGTTGGAGACAACCAGATAAAAATGTAAATAATTAATAATTGCATCACAACAACTGAACACCAAGAAAGGATTTCACCAAATTTATGTATTCTTCTCCATTATATAATTTTAAAAGATTTTACATTTTATACAGCATGATATTCTTTTTCGGCAATATTTCACCCTATCCAACAACCTAACCCTACTTATTTCTCCTAAATCTAATGATCTTAAAATTTCACTTTGTATATATACATTGCTATTTTAGGGTTACAACCCTTCACATTATCCGTCTAAAGTAACTCTTCACTTTGATGCAACTCTTTGTTGAATTATCTTCAGAAAAATTAAATATTTAATTAATTGCTTATGGGCAAATTAAATACTTTAATCTTCATCCTTTTGTCTTCGTAAATGATAATCATCATTTCACAATACTTTTGAGATCTTAATAATCTTGATTAATCCTTTTGCTGCAAAATCTCTCACTTATTCAATTTAATAAATTATTCCTTGTGTAAAATAATTACCTCATCCATGATTCTTCAAATGATTTTAACTTCTTGATGGAAATTTTTATTCCTTAGTAAAATCATTTGCACTATTAATAACCTCTCAGTGGAATATCATGATTGCACCTTTATTTTATCAAAATAATGTCATTTTGTATTTTTCCCCAATAAATACATTTTTCATGTAACAATATTTTCCCACTCTCATACTTCTCATGAAAAATATTCCACATCCAAGTATAAACATTTTGTAATTTTCACCTTTAATATATTTGTGGGTAAAATAATTACTCATTTTTTTAATCCCATTGCTAAAAATTCAACCTCCCATGCAAATACTTTATATATTTTACCCTTTATGCCTTTTATGGGAAAAATAAATATCCACCTTATAATTCCCCTGGTGAAAATAATTCACATCATGGCTTAAAATATTTTACCTTATCAAAATACTTTACCTCTCTATCTTTACCTTTATTTGCCTTGTTACTCAAACAATTTAAATCCTTTTTAAATCTTACCAAGATTACATTGGTATCATTTATCTTAATTATTTTTCACCTCAAGCTTTCGGTGTGACTTGTTCACCGAAGAGACATTCCACCGAGTTTATTTCTCTTGCGGATGAAGTTCCATCGGTGTGACTTGCATTGTCGGGCAAACATATGCCGATGTAGTATCTCTTGCTGATGAATTTAGGGTTTGCCTTCATGTAAATCATAAGATGATAAATAATTTTCCAAACATAAGTTAAATGTGTCCTTGATTTCAAATTATCCTTTGGAAAATCATCATGTCCTTGCTTTTTGAAGATAAGTTGATTTGGAAAATAGTCTCCGAAAGTTGAGTGAATTCTTGATGCAGGTAACCATAAGATGATTCCTCCTCAGTCAAAGTCACTTTTTAAAATATTTCATTTCCCCATAATATTTCATTAGATTTCATTTTAAATTGAAGTGAGCATTTATCAAAATTTATTTTTTTGTTTTTTAACTTTTTTCACTATGATGAAATGAGTCAAATGGCCTCCAAAATCACTTTTGAAAATTGCTCAAATGGTCTCCAGGAGCTACGAAAATGCATCGGAATGTTGATTTATGGTCGGGTAATATGATTGTAAAATTATTTGGCATGAAATTATTGGGATTGAAAGCTTCTCACAATACAAGTTGCTTGTTCAGCCATTTTTGTAACTGTTTAAACTGAACTAAAACTTGCCAATTTTCCCTTTTGGAAAAATATCAAACGTGATTTTGACAAGCTATAACTTGGAGGATTGGTTCCTTTAGGTCACATGAACATGTAGGAAAATGGGTTTTTTATAAATATTCTTCCTCCAAAAAATATTAAAAATCAAACTTGATCACTTTGTAGCTGTCTGGGAGTGCAATTATGAAACTGTGCAAAATTAGTTTGGAATCGATTTTGCAAAAATATTAAATGATGTCCAAACACCTAAAAATTGGCATAGAGGAAGATTTTGGTGTAAATAATTTAAGGCACCAATCCATTTGTGATTATCATCATCCATTTGCTTAATATTCACCCTCAAAGTTGACCATTTTAATAGATTTCACTATGTTGATAGCAGATTTTCTAGAAAACGCTTCAACTTGTTGCTTCGAAACTTTGTCAAATCAGATCGTATGAGGCTGAAAAATTTTAGAGACACTCAGATATGATCAATGAACATGTATGCAAAGTGATTTCACTTGAAATTGAATAGATCCAAAATTATAATTTTTCAAAATGTGCTCCTGAGATTGCTTTTACACTTGAATTTCTGAGTGTTAAAAGCCTCTTTTTCAATATGGGGACCTAAAATTTACATGAAATTTTAAGTCCCAATAGAAGGCATTTAGAGAACAAGGTGCTACTGCACCAAACATGGACTCCAAAATTACAGTATTTAAGTAAATCTCATTACAATGCCTTAGGTACTTTTTTCTCACAAATCTTTTACAATTCCACTCATACATTCAAGATTCTCTTTAAATGTCTACATCATAGGTGTTTATTATGAGGTTAACTTCAATTGAGTAACTTGAGATTCCCTCGCTAAGCTTCACACGCTCTTTTATAATGGCTTCAAATAAGAATTGAGATTTTCCAAGATCATCAAAATAAGGATGTTGTGTTGCCTTTTTGGCTGAGATTCTCTTTGATGGCTCATAAGTCAGCATTTTCTGCAATGAGATACCAATCAATTTTTAGTAGTTTACTTACAAGGACCCAAAGTAAAAGAGAAAAAGAAAGAGCATCCAAAATGGAAATGAAATGAAAATAGATGGAAGGCACTTACATATAGGCATGCCAGTCTCACAACTTAGTCACTCCTAGTCATACATCTTCACTAGGATTTCCAAGATACCTATTGCACACATCTCTCATGAATAGAGTAAGTTGAAATTTGAGATGCTCTTATAATGTCTACATCATAGCTTCTCATGATAAGGTTAACTTCAAATGAATAACTTGAAATTCCCTCACCAAGCTTTGCACACACTTTTGTAATGGCTTAAAATCATGATTGATATTTTTCAAGATCATCAAAATAAGGATGTTGCATTGCTTTTTTGGCTGACATTCTCTTGGATGGCTCATAAATCTGCATTTTCTGCAAGGGGACGCCAATCAATTTGTAGTAGGTTACTTACAAATAGGAAAAGTAAATGAAAACGATAGCATTTCCATCAAACAAATTAATGGTTGAATTTTTTGTTTTGTAACACAATTAGTGACTATTAGTTGAGATTTGGTGAAAACAAAGAGTTTTGGAGGTACCTCCCTTGTAAAAGAGGGCTATTTGGTGGCCTACAAGGTAGGGTAGCCTATTGGTTTTCAATATTGTTGCAAAGAAACCTCTTGAAACCTTTTGGTATGTTGTGTTAGGAGTTGAAGTGTGTCTCAGATGATGTTTGTTAGGTCTTTGTATAGACTTCTCTAAAATATATTGAGAAAAAGTAGTGTTGGAGGGCTACAAGCCTTTAGGTGTGTGTTTGAGATAAGTTGAGTGTATAGTGTTTAAGGGGTTGGTTTGTTGTTTCAGTCTGATCATTTTGAGTTGGTTGGAGTCTTCACCACCTAGGTTGCTACCACGATACCCCTAACTTCTCAACCCTACCCTATTGGCAAGCTAGTGGATCATTGGCAAGCTAGCTCACTCACTATCTTGCCAATGCGGTAGGGTTGAGAAGGTAGGGGCAGCGTATGCCTCATAGAAATGGGGTGCCATGGTAATATACATGCGGTAGGGTTGAGAAGGTAGGGGAAGCACATGCCTCATAGAAATGGGGTTCCATGGTGATGTAACCCCATTTATATGAGGCATACGCTGCCCCTACCTTCTCAACCCTACTGCATTGGCAAGCTGGTGGAGCATTGGCAAGCTAGCTCACTCACTAGCTTGCCAATATGGTAGGGTTGAGAAGGTAGGGGCAGCATATACCTCATATAAATGGGGTGTCATGGTTATGTAATCACTGTGACACCCCATTTCTATGAGGCATACGCTGCCCCTACCATGTCAACCATTTTGGAGACCGACCTAAAGACACAATTTTAAGGTTTGAAAATCATTTAAAATGGTGTATTGACCAATTCCTCTCATTGTGGCCACTCTAACTCAAGGAATGGGTCTGCAACATCACTAAAAAGGTGTGGGAATGTTGAATGTGTATAGTGGAGCTCAAGAGTTGAGTTGGGCATGAAGCCCTAGAGTGAAATTTGGTGTTTTCCATGTGAATTTGAGAGGTTTTGGCATGCTAAAGTGAGTATTGTGTTAGGGAAATGTTATTTCTTATTGAATTGAGTTTGTGCAAGCCATTTTAGACCTGTTTGAGGTGGTGGCATGTTTTGATAAGGTTGGGAAGTGTGTTTTCCAATAAGACCTAGGTTATTTTCCTTAAAAAGAGGGTTTTTGGTTTTGGCATCTTGGTGGTTTCAAGATAAGTTTCTTTGCTAAAGTGTCCTAATTTGAGGCCTAGTTGGTGTAGAAAGCCTGATTTGAGAAAGTTACAAATTAACCAATAGTGGTTTGTTGGAATGTGATTGTGTACCCTAAAGGGTCCTTTAAATGGTTCAAGTTTTGGTCTGAAAGAATCTTATTGAGAAGAAATACCCGATTGAATGAGTTGGCAATGGTACAAGGAAGAGTGTTGATTTGGTGAAAAGTGAAGAGTTTTGAGAATTGTGACTTGTGAATTGTTATTGTTGGTTGATTTTTGTTTTTAGTTGTGTTGCAAGACCTCCCATGGTTGCATCACAATTCAAATGCTTCCATTTTGATGACAACCTAAGGTTATAATGACAAACAATGATCAACATGGAATATAATTGTTTGACAAAATACCTCAATGAAAGCTTCAGAGAGTGGTATGCACTTCCATAATAAAGGATTGAGAAGTGATGTTTTATTTTACTTCCTTAAAAAATATGTTATATATATTGTGTATACAAAATGTGGAAGAATACACAAGGTAAGTCAATTGTTAAAAAACAAAATGCCTCAAAGAGATGTGGTTTAAAAATGTAATTGGTAAGTGTATAGAATTGTGTAATTTAAAATGTGCATTGACAACCTAAGGTTATAATGACAAACAAATAATGATCAACATGGAATATGCAAAATAACAAAAATGAAAGCAAGCCATAATAGAATGAAAGAAAATGTGTAAAGATTTCACATACCTAAAAAACCAGAGTTTCAAATGGAGTTCAACCCAATTATGTAGCCTTAGCTTCTTCTTTCTTCAAAATCCTCAACAATTTGACTTTTTCAAAAGCTTGTTCCCTTCCAAACTTTAATTGTATATCAGTTTTCAATGGAATTCAAACTTAAATTGATATTATGTCTTTCAACATGAAAACTCTGCTATCTCATGCAAAGGTGGTAGCAAGATAATGAAAAAGGTGGTGGAATGTGAAAAACATGCATGCACACTTCACAACATCATCAAAAAGCTACTTTTTTTCAAAGCAAGTGCTGAACCAGGAGAATATGTAAAATGTGGGCCTTGAGATCATGGGTATATTGATTTTTTTTACCTTTTTTAGTGCAACACAAAATGTGCTCGCGTTATAACGTGAGCGCGTTATTTCTTCCTAAAATGACCATAGCTCTACTTCAAAACATGCTCGCGTTATGAGAAAGTTGGTTTTTTAATAGATTTAGTTTCTCTCTCTTTGTCTATACCCTATGTACCCTAATTCTATCTCTCTTCCCTCTACCCTTATACCCTAATTCTATCTTTCTCCCCTCTACCCTCTATCTCTCTCCCACTCCCTCCCTCTCTCTCTCTCATCTCTCCATCATCTCTCAACCCCCACCCCCTCTTCCTGTCTCAACTCCCTCTCTCTCACTCACTCACTCCTATCTCTCTCCCCTCTACCCTCTACCCTTAACCCTTATACCCTCTATCCTCTACCCTTTATCTCTCTCTCACTCCTCCTCTCTCTCTCTCTTGGTTCTCCATGCCCGCTCCCTCCACCCCTCTATCCACCCTTCCTCCTTCCACTCACTCCTCCTATCTCCCTCCATGCCACCCTCTACCCCTATAAACCCTTGACACTAAACCTTAAACCTCAACCATAAATCCTAAAACCATAAACCCTCTTCACCCCTCCACCCCTCAATCCACTACCACCACTCTACCACTGATCCTCCAGCCCTCAGACCCCTTCAAACCCCTCAAACCATGAAGCCCTCTGTCTACTATCCACCCTGTCATTCAAACCCTCGGCCACCAGTTCTCAGCTTTCGACCCTCAGTCCATGAACCCTAAACCCCTGAGCCTTCAGTCTATGTCTGCCAGTGATCTCTGACCTTCTCAGCTTCCTTTGTTTCTCTCCACTCACTCCTTTGCTGGTTTTGCTGGGACTTTGTGGTATTCAGTTGTTCAGCCGGCAGTCCAATCCCTGTTATATCCACCCCCCTTCTCTCTCTCTCTCTCTCTCTCTCTCTCTCTCTCTCTCTCTCTTCCATTCTCTCCACCCCCTTCCTCCATCTCCCCTCCCCTATTTCTCTTCCTCCATTCCTCCATTGTCCACCCCTCTCCCTCTCCCAACCCCTCTCCTTCTATCAAGTCTCTCCCTCCCACCCTAACTAGATAAATCTCTCTCTCTCTCTCCCTCATATCTCCCTCTCCGCCTCTACTCACTCCCTCCCTCTCTTTATCTATCCCTCCCACTCACTCCCTCTCTGTCTCTATCTCTCTATCTCTCTCAAGTCTCTACTTCCCACCCCCTCTCCCTCTCCCAGGTATCTCTCTCTCACACACTCCCTCTATCTCTCTCCCCTCTACCCTTAACCCTTAACCCTTAAACCCAAAACACTCTACTCTTAACCCTCTACCCTCTATCTCTCTCAATTTTCTCCCTCCTACCCCCTCTCCCTCACTCAAGTCTCTCTCTCTCACACTCACTCACTCCTATCTCTCTCCCTTCTACCCTTAACCCTTAATCCTTAAACCCTCTGCCCTAGCTTTCCAATTCGATGAAATTGTGAATGTAGTTTCCTTTTTGAAAAAATGGGTCCAAGAAATGGATCTATGATTTACATCACCGAGAGACCCCATTTCTTGGACCCATTTTTTCAAACAAGCAAGTTAGGTTGCAAATGTCACCGAATTTCCAAGCTAGTGGGCCCACTGGCTTGCCAATTTAGTGAAATGGGTAATGTAGTGGCCTATTTGAAAAAATGGGTCTGAGAAATGGGGTCTCCTGATGATTTATATCACTAGGAGACCCCATTTCTTGGACCCACTTTTTCAAATAGGGAAAGTTAGGGTTGAGGGTATAGGTTTGAGGTATTTAGGTATTGTATATATTTCTCTCTCCCCTCTACACTCAACCCTAAACCCTAAACCCTCAACCCTTAAACCCTAAACCCTTAAACCCTCTACCCTCTACCCTCAATCCTCTACCCTCTACCTTCAACCCTAATCCCTTAACCCTTAAACCCTTAAACCCACTTAGTAAACTCTCAACCCTCAATCCTCTACCCTCATCCTTAAACCCTCTACCCACTACCCTCTACCATATAAACCCTTAAACACTCAACCCTAAACAATAAAACCTCAACCCTTAAATCCTAAACCCTTAAAACATCTACCCTCTACCCTCAATCCTCTACCCTATACCCTCAACCATAATCCCTCAACACTTAAACCCTTAAACCCACTTAATAAAATCTCTACCCTAATCCCTCAACCCTCTTGACCCTTAATCCCTCAACCCTTAAACCCTAATCCCTCAAACCCTATACACTCTACCCTATACATTGGACCCTCAACCCTAATTCCCCAACTCTATACCCCCAATCCTCTACCCTTAGCCTTAAAACCCTCAACCCTTAAACCCCCTACCCACTACCCTCTACCCTATACACCCTTAAACACTCAACCCTAAACCCTAAAACCTTAACCCTTAAACCCTCTACCCTCTACCCTCAATCCTCTACCCTCTACTCTCTACCCTAATCCCTCAACCCTTAAACCATCAAGCTCACTTAGTAAACTCTCTACCCTAATCTCTCAACCCTCTTGACCCTTAATCCCTCA